>CATIUR010000005.1:78001026-79212276 GCA_949592205.1 Helichrysum umbraculigerum | reverse complement strand
TGATACGTTTATCCCTAAAACGTATAATGTTTTATATTACCATAATAATATAAATTTAATAATATACGAAATTAATAATTTCATATTATTAACTAAACGTTCACCAACGATTGCATTTATTTTTGTCGAGTTCGTTCCGATAAGTTTGTACGCAATTATAATTAATTACGAAATATGTAACACTTTTTGTACCAAGAGTTTCGGGCTCGCTAGACTTATCTCACATCATTAATGTAGTTAACTTTTTTTTGAAAGGAATTAGCGTAAATTACACGTGTTTACTGTACTTAATTGTACTCAAGTTTGCGGGGTGTCACATTCTCCCCTTGTTAAAGAAATTTCGTCCTCAAAATTTAAGTTATGTTATGAGTTGTTCACACATGTATACATGGCCTCATGACTCAGTTGTAACTATGTCTTTTAATTGGGAGTAGGCCTAGAATATCTAGAACGAGTTTAACGGCAGTCAGTCCATGACTATGTCGTAGTCCATCATAGTAGTTATGTCATAGTAGTCGTGTCCTGACTATTTCATGGTTCGAATCATAGTTATATTGTGGCTACAAAGTAACCATTTACAAGGTAATCTTTTCTTGACTAAATAGTTGTTATAGGATGGTTGTTTACTATGTAGTCTTATTGTGACTAAGCGGTTGACAAAATAGTGAGTCGACTCGCCTGCTAACTGCAAATCATAATTTTAACGTTGACTTAAATAGGTCACTCCTATGACGCTCTCAACGTCAATTCAGTGGGAGTGGCATCGAGGAGTGAGTAACATACGCTTAATGTCAACTAAAAACAATGAGTTAAACTTTTGAGAAAATGTGAGGTTGCCATCGTGACGTTCAAAGTTGTCTAAACTTCCAAAGTTTACAAGGTTTTATTTATTATTTTTTTTTTTTTAAAGTTTGTAATTTCTAAATCATAGATGTAATTGTAGTTGTTATCGTAGTGGAACTCATAGTTGTTATCATAGTTGTTCTCGTAATGGGACTCTTAGTTGTTATCGAAATGGAACTTCTAGTTTTATCTTAGCTGTTCCCATTGGTTGTTATTGTAGTTTCAAGAACTTCATTGAGCAAACTAATGAATGTGTCATCAGAAAGGCACACTCTAAAACTAGTAATTCAACGAGTGTCACAAATGTTGTTGAGCTTCTTAAGTAGTTTAATTTTGTAAGCAACATGACCTATCCTTGCAAGGATTTTGTTAGGTCCTATGTATAGTGGGTTTAGTTTTCCCATTTTTTAAGTTGTGCTACCCCTTTCCAGGGCGATATTTTGAGTAGATCTTTGTCACCTATTTGAAATTCAAGGGGTTTACGGAAATTATCGGCCAATTGTTTTGTTGGTTTCGTGCCGTTTTCAGTTGATTAAGTACTTGGGATATCTTGTCCGTAGTTTCCTGGACAATCTAGAACTCAGATAGTTGTCTGTCACCCAACTCTGTCCAACAGAGGGGTGATCGGCATCTGTGTCCATACAGTGCCTAAAATGGCGCTACCCGTATACTAGTGTGGTAACTGTTGTTGTAGGGGAATTCAGCTAGTGGGAGATGAATATCCCAGTTTCCTCTAAAATCAATCACACAAGCTCATAACAAGCCTTCGAGCGGTTGTATCATTCGTTTGCTTTGGTCGTTGGTTTGTGGATTTAAGGCTGTACCCATATCAAGACGAGTATCCATTGCCTATTGCAGTAATTGTTAGATGCGAGATGTAAATTGCCTATCTCTATCAGAGATAATGGACGGTGGTAATCGTATTAACTTATCAAAACATACAATCTCAACTCGATTTCTCGACAACCAGCCCATACCGACTATGGTGTCGAAACTTTCTAACTCCACCGAGAGTAAGTCTATTTCGAAGAGATGACCCTCTAACGTTAGGATAAATCCCGATACTATTTCTCCTAATTCGATCAACTTACCATTGGCTAGTTTTAAGGTGTATTTGTCATCTAGTTAAGAAAGTCGACTTCTAAAAATGAAGTCATCGTTTTCCTCGACATCTCGGTGACGGTGTTAAGATTTAATCAGTTTCGTTTTTGTTGGAATGTCATCCAAAAGTATAATTTAGTTAAATGTTACCCAAAATACATAGTTTTTCGTTGGGACGTTACCCAAAATACAATTTTGTTGGGATGTTACCCAAAATATAGCTTAAAACACATTGTTGGTTGTTCCTCAGCTTTTCAAAAATCTACCGGTCGTTCTCCAGTTTGTAACACTGCTGATTATTCTCCAGCAAATCATAGTATTGGTCGTTCTCCAGTTTATCTTCCTGTCGTTCTCCGGTTTATTACACTGCTGGTCGTTCTCCAGCGAATCATAAGTTATCGGTCATTCTCCGGTTTAATAACTTATTGGTACGTTCTCCAGTATATCAAAACATTACCGATACGTTCTCCGGTTAATTCAAAATACTACCGGTCGTTCTCCGGTTTATAAGTGCGTACTGATACGTTCTCCAGTATCTTATTCAAAGTGTTTGTAGGAATGTTATCCTAAAATATTGTTTGTGTTGGAACGTTATCCAAAATATGGTTTTCGTTGGAATGTTTTCCAAAGTATTATTTTTGTTGGAATGTTTTTCAAATCTTGTTTTCGTTTTTGTAAATAATTTATATAAAAATGTCATATACATTTGTTATTCATGAGGAAGGGAATTCGTTTAACAGAATTGGGTCTGGTTACCCAAGTGGTTGTTGGAGACTCTATCTCGATTAGTGTGTAACGACACCTTACTATGTTTTGTTTGTGTAATATTGAAACGGCTCGTTACTCTAAAACGTAACGCGACTTTCGTTTGTTCCATCCATCCATTCGACTGATAAATTGTCAATCCTAATCGTTAAATGTTTAGTGAGGATTTGTTTAGTCCACTAGAAAGTGAGAGTTTGTCTGCATCGTAGTCAACTATGACCGATCGTTTTCGTATTAGATGTGATGGAATTTGTATGTATTTGTTGAATAGAAGTTTTAGTACAACATAGTAGGGGCACAGCCCGCCGTACATAGATTTAATGCAGATACAATAAGTACATTCCCACTTCTGCCATCATATAGTCATCATCATGTTGATCTCAACTACACTTTCTGCTACTCAAGCACGCTCCTCTAGCATTTGTACTGGGGCACAAGTAGCATGGGCAATTTTCGTTATCCAAGTTCGTGTGGCCTTCAACAGGCTCAAGGCGTTTTGTATGTGGAGATCATGTCTCCATCTAGTTGAGAGATATCATTTTGTAGTCCTAAGACGTTATTTTGTGTGTCAGGAAGTTTCCTGATTAGTGTATGGAGTATAGAAACTAAGGTAGGAACCATTAGTTTTATTTATGTTTGCCCGTAAAAGTGAGAGACTGTAATGTATGAGGACAGTTCCAGATTTTTAATATAATAAAAGTGCCCTCAAGCATTCTTCTAATGCTCAAATAGTAGTGATTGACTCAAGTGTAGTTTGTTTCAGGGAACACAAGGTCAGATTTACTATACATCAGATGATAATGTCTATATAGTGTATAGATAGATTAAGTGTGTGATAGTGTTGGTTGATGATTTCTCGTGTACTAAGATGCCATTGTTATCACCACCTTGTTTGAGAAGTCACGCGTAGGAACACGCAACTATTCATCTAAACGCATTATGGCAATAGTTGTCATATAGTGAGTTAGACGTATGCAAATGTGTGCTTGCATGAGTGTTCTAGCCAAGGCTATAGTCTAGGTCTCTAAGGCTTTCAGGTCACTTAAAGACTTCTAGTTCGCTATAACCAATGGCTCTGATACCAAACTGTGACACCCCCAATTTCGGTCAACGCGGTCAATGCGTGATTTGCGGAAGCATTAATGTGTACAGGGGGTGCTGACGTTAACGTTGAACATCATGCAAATCAGAGCGTATGATTATTGCAGAACAATTAAATTAAGATGCCATCTATGAAAATAGTTGGTTTACAAAGGAACTATGACTTGTCAAGTCGTAGAAATAGTAGTAGTTATACAAAATAAATCCTTGTTTGTCCCAAAATGTGGCATCCTAATTCGTCATGGGTCGCCTAACTCCGTAAGTATGCGTTCTTACATGTGCTGTGAATTACCTGAAAAACATAATAAAAAGTCAACATGGATGTTGAGTGAATTCACAGGTTTTCATAAATATGGTTTGTTAAACCATGTTCATTTGTAAGTTGTTGGCATACATATCAAATAAAATCACTCGTAACAATTTGAAGAAAGGAATATCCTATGAGTTGTTCGTACAAAAGCATACAAGTATTCACAAAAGTTTGCAAATCCTAGTGTGTAATCATTTAGATAATCAGTAATTCATGTAAGCATAGAAGCAGTTATAAACAGTTATTGCATGTAGTAGCTGTACAGTTGCTATGTTTTTCACCCCTAATTTAAAAGCAGTAAAAACAGTAGAAAGTGGGGTTGTGAACTCACAGTAGTAGTAGCGGTGATATGAATGCTAGCAGTTGAATGGCGCGCCCAAGGTATGTCAACCTATACGCATAATATGTATTAACATAAGTACTTTGATTGTTTATCAAATTATGTTAACAGTCTGTTTGTTTTGAAGAAATTGTTGATTTCTTAATTTGTACAAGTTGTTGGTGACGATTTGTTGAAATATAAGTAATATTTCCTGAGTCGTAAATATTGTTATGTATATATACATGTATGTAGTTATGTATATATATATATATATATATATATATATATATATATATATATATATATATATATATATAGTGGGAGGTTCAAATGAGAACCACTTTAAAGTTGAGAACTGTGAGAACCACAACGAATACGTGTTTGTTCACATGTGATTAACTTCAATCATATGTGAACATTGATATACGTTTAATTGAAAAAGAAAAAAGTAAAAAAAAAATCATAAATTTACTTCTTAAAACGCATTTTAACCGATTTGTTCACATTATCGTTCACATGTGAACATGTATTTGTTTTTTTGCGTTTTTCGATATGTTCACATTATATATATATATATATATATATATATATATATATATATATATATAAGTTCAATACGTTGTTGGTGTAATAATATATAAGTTGTCGTCTGTGAATATATATATGCATATAACACGTTTGTTGTTAAATATATATGTATATATATTTATAAAAGTTCACGCGTAATATTAAACTCGTACGTGTATTGTTTGTGTTTTAAAGTTACGCAACTCATTGGGTTTGGCCCAACGCTTGGCCCAATTCTCGTTTGGTTAATTGGTCCGGCCCATGTATTCACATAACTCGCCCGTCCCGATTAATAAACTAATAGTTTTGGCCCAAAAGTGTATTAAATCCGTTCGGCCCAAATAGTCAACCAAGTCCGGCCCAATAACGCATTTATGCTATAAAACCATGTGGCCCAATAACAAAATATCGATTTTTGTTGTACTCGTACTAATTTACTTTTGTGTTGTTTATAAAAGTTAACATTTGAAATAATAGTTGTGTACACTTAGTTTGTACATCTGTGATAATTTTTAATTAAGAAACGCGATCATGTAAATATATAATACAAAGCTACGCGATCTTAGTTTTTGGATTACACGTTCATAGTTTTAAAGGCATACATGATCATGGAAATTTATTTAATACATGTCATAGTTAAATCATGCGACCATGTATGATAAAATCAAATACATTTCATAATCTAGTTTCAGTCGTAGTAATTAAACTCACGGTATCATGCATGAAATTAGATACATACATGATTCATGCCAACAACAGAATAATAAACTCACGCGACCAAGCACAAAAAGATACGCGATCATGGTACTTATGCTCACGCGATCGTATGAAGTTAAAAGTACGCGATTGTGAAACAAAAAGTACGTGATCGCGTATTTATTATATTCCGTAACATTTTCCTTGGAAACCACGCGATCACGTGGTGTTTTGTACATGGTTTAAAGATAAAATGACGTGATCGTGTCATTTATTACGGGACCGTTAGTTGGTTCGTATCAGCTACTGCATACGTGTTCTTGTTAGTTTTTATTCTATTTTTGGAGTTTGATCATTCACATTATAAAGTGTTAACATAATATAATAAGTTATATGCACTAGAATTAAAGAAATTTGAAAGATTTATGTATTAAATTTCAAGTTAAAGAACCTCACAGTGAGATAATTTTGGTGATGATGATGAGACGATGATGATGAATATGTTGTAGATGAAGTTTGATGTTGAGGATTATGATGTTGTTGGAATGATGAAGAAGTTATTTTATTTATTTATTTATTTTTTTGTTGTTGCTGTGGTATCCTCTGCAGCTTCCTTCGATGGAGAGCAACAATAACTCCAATAATTGAGGTGGGTAGATGTTGAGTGTTTTACCAAAGAAAATGTGAAGGGAGCTTATATAAAAATAAAACTGGTAAATTTTTCAACTGAATATTATGGGTTCACACAGAGGAATGTCGATAGATACTTTTATTGTGATAAAAGTTTGGGTATTTAACCCGTTAATTTCGTGTACGGGTTCAATTATGTACCAGTTTTCATTTCATTTTTGAAATTATGTTTTGAGGAAATTTTCCAAATACTTTATTATGAAGGAGAAAAATAATACTTTTATTATTTTTGACCTTTGGCTACGTTTTGTATTTGTTTTTGTTCGCGTGCAACACGTTTTAAAGAAACATATAAATATGTTCGTTTCATTTTTGTCCCAACTAGTTCCCATAATATTTTCAAATAAAATTTATTTAAAAATATTTTTAAGCTCTTTCTGAACTTTTGTATCGTGTTTGATACGTTTATCCCTAAAACGTATAATGTTTTATATTACCATAATAATATAAATTTAATAATATACGAAATTAATAATTTCATATTATTAACTAAATGTTCACCAACGATTGCATTTATTTTTGTCAAGTTCGTTCCGATAAATTTGTACGCAATTATAATTAATTACGAAATATGTAATACTTTTTGTACCAAGAGTTTCGGGCTCGCTAGACTTATCTCACATCATTAATGTAGTTAACTTTTTTTTTTTTTGAAAGGAATTAGCGTAAATTACACGTGTTTACTTTACTTAATTGTACTCAAGTTTGCGGGGTGTCACAACAACAGTTACACCCAAAAAGAGAGTTGCATTCTCTTTAAGGAAATGTTTAGAAAGTCATGTATTCGGAGTACTTTAACTCGCTTAGAAAAAGTGTTTCATTGAATACCTTTAATACATTGAGTTGACTATAGTGGATCATGTATGACATATACAAAGAAATATTGTGGATTATAACTCAGTATGGCTTTTCATTTTGTACTATTAAAACTTTGTGACATAAATTTTTTTCTTATCTTTATTATTTGTTTGGTATATGTTTTTTCTTCTTAGAAAGATGGGCTTTTAGTTGAATCTGGTGTATTTTCTTTATTCTGTTGTGGTTTACACTTTTTTTGCGTGCAATTGTTGCTGCAGATTGCATTGGAGAGCATGCCTACAATTGTTGCTACAGATTGTGCATTGTATAAATTATTCATCAACCACAGACATAACTTTAATAAACAAAAGCCTCGATAAAAAAAATCAACAATTACATATGTTTATTGTGTATCACTTGAAATTATAATATACACATTTAAATTCAAACTAATGAAACCAATAACTTGAATAATTTATTGAATACAAGTACATTATTTTTATTTCCAATATATGTATACAATAAATCAACATAAAAATCAAACTAACATCAATTATTCAATGTCTTATTCAATGAAGTGCTAAGAAAATCAAACATCATTTATCTAACAAATTTGTCATTCAACCTTGTATCATTTTCCTTTCTTGCTCATGCAACTTTTTCAATACAAACTTCATACCTACGACATGTTTCAAACCATACTCAACATCTGGAATCGAGTGAACTTTCCCATCAGGTTTCAGCACTTAAATTATAAACTTCTGTATAGTAATAAGTTAATAACTAGATCATCCACACCTGATACACAATACACAGTACATGAAACTTAATGAAATACTCAATCAATTAGAATACATTTGATAAAAATACATAAATTAAAAATGTATCACACATAATTTAACCTAATACACGAACGTGTATCACGTATTTGAAATTGAATCATAATCTATCATATGTAACTACATGATCTTCTAAATCAAATACACGATGCACAACATAAAAACTTTACAAAAAAGATACAGTATTTCAAAAATGTATAACCACTCAATTAGAATAACATGAAACGTAATGAACTTAAGAAATGCGGGACGAATATCAAAACATCATCAATAAATTAAGATACATTTGTTTAAATTAAAGTTATTTAACATGTATCACACACAAATTTAACCTAATACAACAACATGTATAACATAATTGAAATTGAATCAAAATTTATCATATAAATGCAAAATAACAAATAAAAACTAAAATATAATCAAAATTGACCACATAAGTAATTAACGAACATTCAATTTAACATAAATATAAAAAAAAAAAGTTAAACCTAATTGATCGGCATTATAATTTGTAAAACAGAGTTTGAAGTTATTACTTTCAATTTCAAAATCCTTGTGAAGTAGTAGATTAGAACAAAGGTAGACATCTTGATTGAAAATTAGTAGAAAATTGAAGAATTTTGGCTTAAAGTGAAGGCAGCGATTGAATGAAATTATTCATATAGATTTCAGATAACAGAATTAATGGATATAGTTAACAGAACTAATTTGAAGAGCAGAGGAATTCAATTACTAAATTACCCTCAATTGAGTAGCGCGAAGGTTGAAGGTTGAAGGTTGAAGAGAAAGTGAACAGGGAAGAAGGGACACATGTTGAATGGTGGTGGCTGCGTACATTGTGTACTGAAAGTACGCTGCGTATTTGAACCGGGATCTATTAAAGTATGGAGATATTTGAAAGCATAATTGTTGGTCCATCAAAGCTTAACATTAAATATATATTTACACATTCAGTCCTCAATTTTTTAAAAAAATATAAAACTAGTCCCTTTATTATAATTTGTTGTACGTAATAATTCGTATAGTTTGATAACTCTCTTTATACCATAAAACCGTCAATACCAGAACTCATGATAGACGAACATTAAAGAAGACAGCTATGACTTACCTGTCATCAAGTAACACTTGAATGAGAAATAGAGGTGGCAAAAGTAGAAACAGGTCTGGCTGTCCCGAGTGCCTGACCCGAAAACCTTTTCTGTCTGTATAATTTATATTTTTTACATGTAAATAATGTGTCAGCTGTTAGTTAATAATTGCAAAAAATATGAAAATTCAATCATAAGATCACTTTGAATACATATAACTTTGAGGTTTTACGCATTAAATGTCACTTTTAATTAGAGAAACATTAACGCCCCGCTTAACTCTCATAATACCAAAAACACATCAAGCATGCAGTATATCGTGCACCCAATGTACACACGTGGATTCACCCGATGCCATCACTTTCTAGAAGGTTTAGAACAACATCAACAATAAGTAAAAACTATTGGTAATTAGAGTGCATCAAAAAGCAGTTAGTAGTGAGATGTTGTACCAAAAAGTCAGTACCACGATTCGAAAATAACATCTACTAAACTGGATGTAAAACAAAGCCATAAACCATAGGTACCATGTATTAAAAAAATTGAATAAATATCTGATCTTTGGCAAGTGTTACCTATAAATATCAAATCTATGTGTGTCTTCCAAGAAAGTAAAAGGTTATTCTCCCTGCCAAAATAGATAAGCAATAAAACAATCAACCTTTTATATATTATGTAAATGTAGATTACATCAGCGGCTATTCGGCTAATAACTAATAAGATATCGAAAGCACTAAATGAACAGAGCATATTAATAAATATCATCCTCACCCAATTCCTACGCAAAATTAACCTACGCCAATGCAAATAAGTAGGCTGATCATAGTACATCAGCTACTTAAAAGCCATTATACTAATAGTAACTGCCAAAGCAGCTCTCATGGCAAGAAAATAGATTCAATGAACGACATAATCATGAATACAAAACAATACTGACCAATTAAGATGGAAAGCTTAAATAGTAGATTAAACTTCTAATTGCAATTCTAAAAGAGAATACAAATATGTACAAATACTTTGAATAACATCAAGAAAAACTTCACCTAAAAGCAACAACGAAACACGAACCGAATGGTCATTCCCTAAAGAGAAAACATAAGTTGTTACATTCAGGTCAATATTAAAAGTACCAGTATCTATAATGAGTGTCTACTTAAGATAGCAACATCCATACGGTACACAACTTTTAATTAAAAAAAAAAAATTGACAACTTTTAAGACCCATATTGCTTCGTCATCAGTTTATCACATACACCTTTATGCAAATTCATGAATAAAAAGAGCAGACTACTAATAACAATGTTCGATACCTCCCAACTCATTTTGTCCCAAATAAATTGAACCGGTTATTTGGTCACTATTAAAAATTACAGACTACAAAACTATTCCAAAAAGAACATGTATATTAAAGAAGATAAATTATAGCTAAACTTGGTGTTAAGCATTGTTTACGTAGCTCCAAATAACACTTCAAAATTTCTAGACCAATTGGTTCACAGTTTGATCTAACCACTACATATTAAAATTACAAAGAGAATGACCAAAATAAACAGAGGAGATTAGCCTTCAACATAAGAGTGTTCATGAAAACAACATTGAATAAACTTAGTTGATTTTAAGCTATTGCTCCCAAACATCAAAAAACTCAAATATGAACAAATAAACAATGATATTCAGAATCTTAAAGCTAAGTAAAACACATCAACCAAATATTGGATTAACCCTTGCAAAGAAACACAATAATTTTACTAAAAATAATGCTTACACAAGTAAGAGATCTCATTTTTTAGGGCATGTATTGTTCCTTTAGTTTATTCTTCTGCCCAATTTACTCGTTCCAATTCCAAAAGCTCCTTGCATTTCATCTGGCGACAATAACAAATGTTAATGATAAACTATTTACCTAATCATCTAGTAAGTTATTGAAAAACATCACAGAATTCAATTAAAATTGCACTAAACAATAACCCTAAATTAAACCAAAATAACATATATATTTATAATTACCTCATTATCGAGAGTGCAATCCATGGCAATGGAAGTTCGATTACTCCATTCTCCATCATCATGATCATCTGGTCTAATCAGCTCCGGTTTTCATCATCTTCTTCTTCAAGCTTTTGAATGTCGGATTCAAGGTTTTGTTCGGAAGTTAAGGGTTGGGCAAGAAGCCTTCAAGAAAGTGGAATATGGTTTAGATGAGATAAACATTTAGAAGAATGCATTCATGAAAAATAGGGTTTTGAGAAGAATCACCTGCGAGGGTTTTAGGGTGAGGCGTGATTTTGGATGGCAATGGGAAGATGCGGTGCATGGGTTTTTTTATTAAGCCGGATACAATTTTTAAAAAATATATTAATATTTAATATTAATTATTAATCATATCATATATAAAAATAAAAAAGTTTTTAAATTATTATTAGGGGTGTTAAGTGTACTTATTTAGAATTAATTTAGGCCATTGATCTTTAATTGAGGAGCCTAATCAAAGGTCAAAACTTCTTAATAGTATCCTCTTTTAATTATATAAATAAAAAATAAATATTAAAAGATTATTAAAATTTTAAGATTATTAGTATAATATGATTATTTTCGGATATGGATAACCCATTTATCATCCCCAAAGGCCCAAACAAGCCGTTGCTCAATCCTCTCCATCTCGCCCCCTTTCTTCCAACAGCTTTCCGATCTAAAACAAACAATCAAAAATTTGTCAGGCCCATGCACAAACCCTAATTTTGACAACACGTTCCTTAAATCTAATTCAATACTTCTTCATCCCTGCATCATTTCATAACATTGACATTTTACTGCATCAAAAATCGACAAATATAAACTTTTGGGTCACAGTCTATTAGATTTCCTCATGATTTTTTGAAAGAAAAACAAAGTTGGAATTTTTTTTATCAGGGGTACGTTAGAGGTTATAATTAGGGTTTGAAGATGGCGAATCCGGTAGGAGATTATAATTCAAAGATGGATTATGTATTCAAAATGGTATTAATTGGTGACTCGTCTGTTGGTAAATCTCAGCTCCTTGCACGTTTTGCCAGAAATGAATTTAGTGTTGATTCGAAAGCTACGATTGGGGTTGAGTTTCAAACAAAAACTTTGGTTATTGATCAGAAAATTATTAAGGCCCAGATTTGGGATACTGCTGGTCAAGAAAGGTTGGTACATTGTTACTTAATCATATATTAGATCTAATGATAACTAATGGCTATGTTGTTCTCATACTTAATTGATATAAAATCTTTTATTGTATTCGTCACTAAAATATGCGCACTATGCATGCATGGAACTTGTTATGGTTATTTGGTTATCATGCATTATAGCCCAAGAGCACGTACATATGTGTATTCGAGGTAGTCTATTCTTTCTTAAAAGTGAACAATGGACTTACGGACTCTATATTTCGGAAGGAGGAAGTAATACTGAATTTCTTTATAATACGTAGTACAAGGGAAAGATTAGTGCTGATTGATTTGGGAATATCGGCCACTAAACTGGATGATCTACAATTCCTTGTAACTATCAGCATTCGTATGAAATGGATATGATGGTTTAATGTTCCTTTATACTATTCTCCTTTAGAGCGTAACTCATTGGTCCACAATTTTGTGCAAGTCATGTTTTGAGAGTTCTCCTTATCTTTATATGTGTCAATTTTAATCTATTTAATATGCAATGGGGTGATTTGGTTTGTTTGATCATTATCTTGCCAAGGGGGTACAACAAAAAAAAATATCTTAAAGGAATCGGGTCAAATGCATGGGTCGGAAATAGGCCAAACTTTATTTTTGCTACATAAAACCTCATAGACCCGATTACTCAATAAATTTAGATATCAATGAAACTATATATTTGAAAAAGTTCAAAAGTTTGGAGTAAAAGTACTGGGTCAACCCAACTCTTACAAAACCACTCAATTTGACTTGTTACCCACCTAAATGACCCGTCCATTTTGCCATTGCTACATTTCTGAACTACAAGTTCTTCACTGTCTGGCTAGCTGCACAAGCTGTGTGATCTTTGTCAATTAAAGATGACTACAAACTTGAAGGAGTATACTCTTTTGAGGCACTTAGTCACTTGAAAATTCTCGTGGCTTCTAATTCTAGAAGTAGCAGCTGTTGGGCTTAGATCGTAGCTTATTGAATCTGAAGCTTCCTCTAACGTTCAAAATTTTCGTTGATAGTCCTGATCTCTACAAATGGAACTTTGTCATCAGTAATGCAATAGATCTTGATACTGGTATACTTATATTCGTACAAGATTCTTCAAAGTAACTATTCCTTCTACTGTGAATCAAATATAGTGTTGGCGCACCACTCTCATTCCAACCCGTATGTAGTGTTCGGTATGAGGGAATCAGAATGAGAAAGAGATGTTTGTTATTGTCTTAGAGAATGGAATGGATCATTTAATAAGGGATATTATCTCTTATTGGCAGAGTTTCATATTAAGGACTCAATAAAATACATTTTTAACCATTTTAGTTTATCTAATTGTCAATAATAAAAAATAATAGGAACAGCTTTCAAAACTTTGATATAGATATATTTCTTATAAAATCGACTAGACTCTGTATTTTACTGGACCTGTAATCTTATCTTAGATCATATGCTTGTACTCGTAACTTTCTTATGTACAGAAGTTTAAAATTTTATTCAGTTTACGTGTTACTTAGTGCATACTAAACAAAATGTTTGATCGAATGTGATGTGAGAGTGAATTATGAAGAAGCATCTATATGGCTACATAAGTATAATTTGATATCGTTTCATGTTCTTAATCCTGCCGAATCATTCCTTTTGTCAGATACCGAGCAGTAACAAGTGCATATTACAGAGGAGCACTTGGCGCAATGTTAGTTTATGACATGACAAAACGGCAAACCTTCGATCATATGACCAGGTGGCTGGAAGAACTCAGGGGGCATGCTGATAAAAACATAGTGATCATGCTTATTGGAAACAAATGTGATTTGGCCAGTCTAAGAGCGGTACCAGTTGAAGATGCTCAAGAGTTTGCTGAAAGAGAAAACTTATGTTTTATGGAAACATCAGCAGCTGATGCCACAAATGTTGAAAACGCATTTCTAACCGCTTTAACGGATATATATAAGATTCATGGTAAGAAGTCTCTGAGTGCTGATGGAGATTACGGAAAATCAACATCTCTGAAAGGAACTGCCATTATTGTTCCTAATCAAGATGCAAACCCTGGCGGAAAAGGTGGCTGCTGTTGATAGTAATTCGTCTAAATGTGCTAATTTCTACACCTAAATTGGCTTGTTAGTTTTTATTAGTTAATATTATCATCCATTTAGGCCGATTATCCCACATGAAAGCTGAAGTTTTGTACAAAGAGAGTAGAGAACCTTTTTAGAATCATTTGAGTAGCCACACAGTGCTCGGACAATGTATGGCATTGCTATTGATCGAAATTGTTTATTAATGTTGACATTAATAACAATTTAACGATTTCCACTGAGAACCACTTTGGGCTTTGGTTCTGGTAAATACCACTCTCTTTAGTCTTTATGATATAATTTGGTAGCTTTTGTTATGATGTGGTATCATATTCAGAGAATCCAATAAAAAAAGGGGTGGTTCAGGTTCTGACATGGATGTTGAGCCTGGGTCCAATATGGTGCCTTTATAAATTTTTTAAAATTTTAAAAAAAACCAAACTAAACTACCAAGTAGCAAGTGCAGTATATATAAATATTTCAACAGGTCCAGCATATATCGTACTGTAGAAACTCTAGTATATTTAAACATATAATCAAGACTTTGAAAAATAGTAATGGTTTTCTTTGCTACATATTGAGCACAGATTACTCATCTAGACATTAACCATGCCTGATTTAAAAGAATACTTAATCCTCTTTCTCATAGGTGCTATATGCACCAAATTGATATGGGTGCTATTCGATTCAAAGAAATCTGAAAATCGCCTTCCGCCTAGCCCGTTTGCCTTACCAATCCTTGGACATCTCCACCTCCTTGCTCCCAGCCCTCATCATGCTTTCCACAAACTTTCCATTAAATATGGTCCAGTTTTTCATCTCTTTTTGGGCTCCACACCTTGTGTAATTGCCGGTTCACCAGAAACTGCAATAGAGTTCTTTAAAACATTTGATACTGTATTTTCAGACCGACCACCAAACTCATCAATGGATTACATATCTTATGGAGCTAATGGCTTCATTTTTGCTCCTTATGGATCCTACTGGAAGTTCATGAAGAAAATAGTCATGTCAGAACTCCTCAACGGTAGAACGCTTGACTCCCTACTTGGAGTCAGGCAAGATGAAGTTAATCGATTTATAAAATTTCTATCAGAAAAGGCAAAAGATGGGAAGTCAGTGGAACTTGAAAGGGAAGTTATGAAGATGACAAACAATGTAATATCAAGAATGTTAATGAACAAAAGGTGTTTAGACCAAGAAGACAAAGCAGGGGACATAAGAAAGATAGTTACTGAAGTAGCTGAACTCATGGGTAAACTTAACCTTTCAGATCATATATGGTTCTGTAGGAATCTAGACTTACAGGGAATAAAAAGAAGATTAAAGGATGTTCGTGCAAGATTTGACACCTTGATAGAAAAAATCATAAATGAGCATGAAGAGGTGAGGAAGCAGGAGACAGGAGAAGTGAAGGACTTGTTGAATATATTACTTGATATCTCTGAAGATGAGAGTTTGGAGATAAAGTTGAGCAGGGAGAACATTAAAGCCTTCATTCTGGTACACTACAATATCATATGTCAATGTCTTGACTCTTGAATGTTTGTATATGCACATAGATTAACATATCTGGTAGGGGTTGGAATCTGGGTTGGGTCGAAATTACCCAACCTGATTTTATAAGTGGGTTGTTAGGTAGGGGTTGGAGGGTCGAAAGTACCCACCGGGACATGACCCTCATAACCTGTTCAAGTAAACGGGTCGGATGGTTTGGCTGGTTGATTTTGAGTCAAATTGATCAAATTGGGTTAGTTTCGGGTTGGCAGTTTGGAATTCATGAAAGGTAAAAACTTTTAAATTTTATTCGGGTTGGCGACCCATTAAGCTACATCTGACCTGAGAATAAAACAGGTTTGGGGGTTAACGGGTTGTAATCCTTACCTGGATCCATTCATTTCATGTCAATTTTTGGTCGTGTTGAGTATTGCCACACCTAATAACTAGGTTCCTTTTTAGGAAATATTTTGTGCAGGAACAGACACCTCCGCACTAACTATAGAATGGGCTTTATCAGCACTAATTAACCATCCAAATGTAATGAAAAGAGCAGTAGAAGAAATCGACCAAGTTGTCGGCAAAAACAGACTTTTACAAGAATCCGACATACCAAACCTTCCTTACCTCCAAGCAATCATCAAGGAATCATTAAGACTATACCCCACAGCCCCATTACTTCAAAGACAATCAACACAAGATTGCACTATTGGAGGTTACCATATCCCAGCAAAGACTACTCTCATGTTTAATGTATGGGGACTCGGCCGAGACCCAACTTACTGGGATAAACCCCTTGAGTTTAGACCCGAAAGATTTGAAGAGAAGCAATTGGATGTAAGAGGACAACACTTTCAGTTGTTACCATTTGGAAGTGGGAGGAGAATGTGTCCAGGAACTTCACTAGGATTATTGATGGTGCATCAAATACTTGGTTGTATGATTCAGTGTTTTGAGTGGAAAGCCGGGAAAAATGGGAATTTGACTAGTGTTGATATGGAAGAAGGTGCTTTTGGGATCACAATTCCTAGAGCTAACCCTTTGGTTTGTATTCCTGTTTCACGAATCGATCGTGTTCCTTTGTGTATGTAATAATAAGGGACAACATTAAGTTTTATTATCAGGTCCTGATTTTCGACAGAATAATTCGATTGTTTCATAATATATTCTGTGGTTTGGTTTCATCTGCCAGGATATGTAACATTTACTTAGGATCGTGATCATTTGAATGTTGTCTTTTTTCAATTGGAACATCACGCGCGTTGTAATTGAGAATTTGGTTCAAGGAAATCATAGTATTACTAGTACTGTACTACTCATTATGAGCTGTAACAAATGTTAGAGTAAACTTAATTAGTTTTTCTTTTGAGAGAGATAGGGATAGAGACAGAGAGAAAAAGACAGTGTGTGGTGGCCTGATGCGAAGAAGAAGACATTATAGAAATAGTGAGATTCTTTCACGTTCAACTCAATATAAGAGGTCACGTTCAACTCAAATAATGAATTTTGGAAGTAAACTGACGGACGGTACGGTAGCTTTTTAACCATGTATTCATGTAATGTATTTTTTACTGTTTTAGTTAAAATGTTAGCTTTGATTATACATATAGATTTAAAAATCTCTGCTACACTACATTTTTTACTAATTAAATAATATATCTACCACTAAACTAATTTTAACATAATAATTAAATAATTATTCGAAACAACCCAAAATAATAATATGCCGGTTTGAATTAGGACGGATGACCTATCAAAGGTTATAGTTTTGTACCTAACACATGGACTTATTTACGAAATTTACCATATATATGGCTCCAGCGTAGTGTAACCATATTAAAACCGTATTGGCAGTTTTTTTTTCATTGACTCTCATCCTGGATTGTTGGATTGAGTTGACTTCAAATCTGGACCATCCGTTATTCAATATTTTCCGTTATTTTGCGCCAGAGTTGGTTTTTGGAGTTGGTTACCAGGATGCCATATTGCTAATTCGGATAAAAATCGCCAGGATGGTAATATAAAATAATTAATATAAATTAATATGTCAGGATGCTAATTATAAAAAAAATCCAGGATGCTAATATAAAATAATTAATTAATATAAATTAATATGTCAGGATGCTAATTCGGATAAAAAAAAGCCAGGATGCTACAGGATGCTAATAATTGGGATAAATAATGATAAAAATAATAATAAATATATTGTTTTTTATTCGGATAATTGGGATAAATAATATTTCCACATGATGATATTTGCAGGATGCTATTTGTGTACGTTGAGTATTTACACAAAGTATGAGTATTTGCAGGATACCACGCCAGGATGAATTTCCATGTTTCATTTATTTTTTTTAATTGCCCCACGGCCCTATATTTTTGCCAGGATCCATCTCCAGGCCTTCAAATATTTACACAGGCCCATTTTTTGAGTTCACACGGGCGTCTCCAAGCCTTAAAAAAGCCAGGGAGTAGATAAGTAGATTAACATACAGGATGCTAAAAACATTTAATATATATTAATATACATTTTAATAATATAATCCTTTTTTAATTATTTATATTAATATTAATTATTTAATAGATATTTGATAGATATTTTTTACGTTTTAATAATATATATTAACAAACACGATGCTAAAAACATTTAATATATATTAATATTCATTTTAATAATATAATCCTTTTTTAATTATTTATATTAATATTAATTATTTAATTAATATACGTTTAAATAATTTCTAATTATTTATATATAATTAATTTCGGGCCAGGATGCTAATTAACATGATGGCAAAATAAACGCAAGGTAGTGGTTTGTGCATAATTTAATTATTTAAACGTAGGATAAGATAACGCCTGGATGCTTCATTTTAATAATATATATCTTAATATTAATATTCATCACAGGATGCTAATTCAGGGTGGCCAGGATGCTTTCATTTTATATTCGTGAAGCCAGGGAGTAGAACGTGGCTAATAACAGGTGGGAAAAATCCAGGCCCGTTTTGTTATTGCAGGCCCAGGGAAATATGGGCCAAAATGTATACAGGCCCTAAACGATTTGCAGGAAGTCGAATATTATCGATGTATATATCAAATGAAACCAACCCGATGTATAGGAAACAAAGATAACGGGCCTAATTATTTGCAGGTCCAAAAGGATTTCCAGGAAGGCCATAGTACCTGTGTACATTTGGGAAAAAAATAATGAAAATTAATCGATTTGCCACTTTTTGT
Organism: Helichrysum umbraculigerum; assembly: GCA_949592205.1. Classification (NCBI taxonomy): domain Eukaryota; kingdom Viridiplantae; phylum Streptophyta; class Magnoliopsida; order Asterales; family Asteraceae; genus Helichrysum; species Helichrysum umbraculigerum. Next base: position 79,193,165 of record CATIUR010000005.1, on the reverse strand, counting down.
GAAAAAATATTTCGTTTTGCCCTCGCAAAAAAAAATTGACGTTATGCCCTATCCAATCGCAAATCGCAAATTTGCTTTTGCGACCCGTGCATTTGCTTTTGCGACCCGTGCACATGACCGAGCAATATTCGCGATCAGGATGCGTTCGCAAATCATAAATTTGCGATTTTCCATTTGCTTATTGCCTTGCAATATTCGCGATTAGGATGCGTTCGTAATATAAAGAAGGTCATGCTATTTAAAAGTTATATGTACTGGGCAACGTCCGGGTTAAGTACTAGTTTTAATTATTGATACAAATGAACACTCTATTTTGTACTTTATCATTCTTTAATAGTTTTGTAGAGTAAGGTTCAAATGAGTACATCAATTTTGAATGAGAATGAGGGAACCAATAGATTTATGTCATGTGTCACTTTATTCTCTCTCCTCCACATTTTTCAAAATTAAATATCTCATAAACGGTAAGTCGAAAAATCATGAAAATTGCACCATAAAATTCAGCGTTTTCTCCTCTTCGATTTGCCGTCCCTCAAGGCATACTTTCGACAAAAAAAATTTTCCTTTCATTTTTTGGTGGGTTTTACAAATTAGTAACACATGTGTTAGTGATTGGTTATACATTTAATTTGTGGTTAAGGTTAGGGTTTAGGGTTAGGGTTTAGTAGGGTTTAGGGTTTAGTAGGGTTTAAGGTTTAGGGTTTAGTATGATTTAGGGTTTAGAGTTTTGTAAAGCGTTTAGGGTTTAGGGTTTAGGGTTTGGGGTTTGGGGTTTAAGGGTTATGGTTTAGGGTTTGAGGTTTGGGGTTTCGGAGAGAAACCCCAAACCTCAAACCCTAAACCCTAACCCCTAAACCCCAAACCCTAAACCCTAAACGCAACACTGTAACACATGTGTTATTAATGTGAAACCCACCAAAAAAATGAAAAAAAAAAAAAAAATTCGTCGAAAGTATGCCTTAAGGGACGGCAAATCGAAGAGGAGAAAACACTGAATTTAATGGTGCAATTTTCATAAATTTTGGATTTGTCGTTTGTGAGATAATTGATGTTGGTGGTAAATGAGTTTTGTACATGCGAAACATTCTCTTTATACACATAGCTTGATATCATTGGTTCCCTCATCCTCACATAAATTCCTATTCTCATTTGAACCCTACCCTAGTTTTGTACCTAAAACAAATACTTAATAATACATTTCATTTTTTATGTTTCTTATAAATTTTTTTATATAAGAGTGACACTAAAAGAAGAAGAGTAATGGTATATATACCTATTTAAATGGACCTAAAAATAGATCTAATGCATTCATTGGACAATACAGTTTCTCTCTCCAAATCTTACTGGTTGAACCTGATACATGTCGCTCTTAGGTCTATTTAATTAGTCTTCCCAATCATTTTCAAAAAAAAAATTATATTAAAAACAAAAAACAAAAGGAAAACATTGACTTGGTATAGTGACCATTTGATTGATTTTGAGAAGGGTGTGCAAGTAGGAATTCATGAGTGTTCAACTTGAATTACAAACATTATAGCTTATTGGAGAAACAGTGGAATATAACGAATTCTAATTATACATCCCATAATTTTTAGGGGTGGCATATCCCTAGTCAAATCAATTCATTCACAAATCAATCGTTTCAATGTGTTTTGTTTGTTTTTTTTGTCAATTTTGATAAAAAAAATTATTTTATCAGAAATTTATAATTCTTTTTCTATATAAAACACCAACTTTTAATAAAAAAAAAAAAGCATCATTTAAGTTTTTTCTTTATAAAAACGTCTTAAAAACAATTTTAATAAAATGGATGGTTTTTTTTAGGAAAAAAAACTACTGTATTTTTTATAAAAAATGTTTTAAATAAATAATATGTTTAAGTAAACATACCTTTTTTATAGACAGAATCTATTAATAAAAATATATAAAACAAACAAAAAACCACTATTAACAAAAAAAAAAAAAAAAAATATAACAATGACTTTAGTTAAGGGGTACAGTGGTATACAATTAGGAATTGTAGTAAAAGACAAAAAAGGGACTATGTGATCTAAGAGCATCCCCAATAAAACTTTTCTTCATGCCATATCATCTTCTATAAATAAAGCTTTTGAATAAAGCTTTTAGTCCAATGTAAAAAGCTTTTCTAGCAATTTGCACTATAGCTTTTACACCAAATAATAATTAAAATGAATATTAAACTACCAAAAAAGTATTTCACAATAGTTTGAGAATTGTCAAGCTTTCCATCAAAAAAGATATTCCTCCAATGATGAAAAGTTTTTCTAAAGCTTTTTTTGCATAAAAGCTTTAAAAAAGCCTTTGTTGGAGTTGCTCAGAGTGTGCACTTGGGAGGTAGGGGTATACAAAATAGTAGGTATAAAAAGAAATATTTGTTGTTTTAGTGGTTCATACCTTATTTTATATTAACCTTTGTATATAAAAAAGTTATACACAGATTGAAAGAATGTTTTTCTTTAAAGCCACAAAAAGAAGGGGAAAAAACTATAAGAATATGATAAATTTTTCTAAAGTTACACAATAAAGAGACTCGACTTTTTTATAGACTCCATACGGTTATTTAACTATGAGGAGCGATTCGTACATAATCGTAAAATGTTTGATCCAAACAATTTGTGTTATTTGTACTGTGTATCCCTGATATACGACAAAAATAGGGTACGTTTCTCACTTCCAAAAATGAATTGACATGCCATGTGAATGATAAAACTTAGTACATGAATGATGTTACATTCAACGTATTGTACATGATTTTATAAGTACAAAGATGATGTGAAATTGTAGGTGAAAATCCGCATTGAACACTCTTTGCATCTTAAAAGTTAGATAAGGCTCTTACATTGATAAATGGTTTGGTGATTGAATGATAAAATTAAATGAGACCCGTAGTGAAAGATTATCTCTTGAAAGACGGATGCTTATAAGTATTCCTTTCATTACTTTCATAAAATCTTCAATCGACTTGCAATAGGTAGGCCGGAGTGTAGGACCAACATAACCGGAGACAGAAACTCCAATATTGTGACCCAATTCATAAAGACTTTGGAATTCCTTACACGAAAATCTTCACTAACCGACGACGTATACGTATCACAAAAGGTGTAAGCCATCGTACCTTTGTTACGTTGATAAGTTAGGTTCTATAAGGTGATGGGATAAGGTGATGAAGGTGTGTTCATTGTGGTTGTGAACAATTCAGTTTTGGAATTTTATGAAAGTTGCATTTTCTCTCAATTTGTGTTCAACAATTGAATTGAATTTATCCTAACCGCGGTATAGATTAAACCGGTATCCAGGAAATCAACAGGTTTAATCTATATCTCGTTATTTGTACTCTACGTTAGATGATGTAAAAATCTTGTAAGATAAAGATTGTATTAATGTGTCTGTTAAAAATGTGCGATATGTGTTTGGTTTATAGTGTTTAGTTATATAGCAAAATAAGAAAAAAAGAAAAATACCGTATTTTTAATTATATATGAGCAAGGATAAATTTGTTTTAGGTTTTAAGATTTTTACCAAGTCTTTCTCAATTGTCAATGCATACAATCAATACTTTCGAGCATTACTTTAAACCCAAGAATCTCATCATGTTTATAGTATGAACGTTGGATGTCATCCTATTTGGTTTTCCCGTGTACACATCCGCAACTAGATCAGTTACACATTTACAAAAATGTTTTAAACATTCACGTGAAGTTTTTCCGGCCATTTGTAACATACTAAAAGCGTTAGGTATTGTGTCGTATGATGGGCATGCGTTTTTGGATAGGTATAAACCAAGTATACATGTACAATCGGGTTGGGTTTAAAGTACAAAAAGTGCTCAGGAATTGGTTGTTGAGAATAGTTGGAGACACCTTGAACCTAATCAGGGTCACATCTAGAAGGGGTAGAGGGCAAACAATTTTAAAGGAAATTAATAATATTTTAAAATTTTAGCCGAAATTTTTTTACCACCTCATATATAACTTTATAGCTCTGGCCCTAAATGTAAACTATACAGAGAATAAAATCGCGCAGTTGTGTATCCGCCACTGAAAACGTCTAGACCCCACAAATGTGACCTATAGGTCAGGGGTTCGAATCCGTGCATCGGCATTTGTGGGTGATTTGTAAACAGGTGATTTTTCCGGCGTTGATGCCCTTTGCGGGGAAGCGGCCGCGTACCATATGGGGTCAGGGGTACCTCCAAATTATCCTTTAATATTGGCTTATCGTCAAAGTAATTTTCAATGAGATGCTCATGTGCATCAACTCGTTTTCGTTGTATATACCTCTTAGAATGCCGGCTTGAAGTCTTGACTTGTTCAGACATAATCGTTCGACGTTGTTGATGAGTTTCTAAAAACTATATATACTGGTGAATTCACTGTCGTCCTCAAAAGACGAACCATTTTTGTAAATAATTGAATTGTACTTGTATATAGTAGGTGATGAATAAATTTGATGGGATTGATTAACAAATGTGTGATGAATTAATAAAAGTTGTTGTGTAGTTATAGTGAATTAAAGTGGTCTAATCTCTATTCTTCTGAAACTAATTACTGGCTTATTATCTATTGACCTTTGAAAAGTTAATTTTTTAGAAAAAAAACAATAAATTATGATTCCACACACCTTTGAATCTTCCACACTGAACCGTCAATGGTGGTTTTCACGTTGGCGGGAAGTGGAAGTTTCAAAGTGGAAGAACTATTTACGATGTGAATTAGAATCCACTTGTGTGCCTACCTTATCAAGCAAATGAAGACTCGATTTTCCATGAATTTATGAGGTTTATCTTTATTAGTCTAGATTCACGAAAATCATTGATATGCTATAAGCGATATATGAACAGAGATGACAGAGTCTGGTACTGATTTTATGTATTCTTATATATTATGATGATGAATGATGAATGATGAATGATGATTATGATCAGTGTAAAGTGTAAATGTTGGTTTGATTATTATGATTACAATGCTTATGCTTAGTCAATAATCCTAGTCTATTAGATCCTTAGTTGATCATTAAATAATATATTCGACCTAACAATCTTGTTAGTGCATAATAGCTGATGTATGGCATAATTATATAATACCACACACAACAACCAAAAGAAATACTCCATTGTCCTTAACTGGATGACGTGATTAGTGTAACCAAACCCCCATGGCTTGTACCTTAAGCAAACGGCAGACAACGATACCATGTACTATATAGGTTCAATCTCTTGACACATAGATTATCATATCAGATAGAAAACCTCCAAACAGATGAATAAAATACTAGCCAACAATCATTAACACAAAGACTTGGTCTTTGTTCCAATAACCATCACCTATCATTGCCGGCTAGAATCTAGTTAAACAAGAATAAAACCAAATGTGGACAACATATTTTATTAACGATAACTTAGAAACAGAGGTTTCATTCAATATAAATCATGGCATAATTTAAATTGTTGATGCACATCATCATCTTAAGAAGTTCTTGTAACTATGGCTGACCTTCAGGGCTACTTATTTCTTTTTATCATATGGTTGATCTCCACCTTCTTGATACGGACATTTCTCAAATCTAATCGTACAAAACATAATCTTCCACCAAGCCCTTTCAAGCTTCCCATCATTGGACATCTCCACCTCCTTGCTCCAATCCCACACCAAGCGTTTCACAAGATTTCTCTTCGATATGGGCCAGTTTTTGGCCTCTTTTTGGGCTCAGTACCTTGTGTTGTTGCTTGTTCACCAGAAATGGCGAAAGAATTTCTTAAAACATATGAAAATGCCTATTTAGACCGACCCCAAAACTCAGCTGTAGCTTATCTAACTTATGGATCAAAAGACTTCTCATTTACTCCTTATGGATCCTATTGGAAGTTCATGAAGAAAATAGTCATGTCACAACTCTTAAATGGTACAACACTTGACTTGCTCCTTCCAGTTAGGCACAATGAGATTAACCATTTAATGAAATCATTATCTCAAAAAGCCAAAGCTGGGAAAGCAGTGGATCTTGAAGGGGAGCTAGTGAGGATGTCAAACAATGTGATATCAAGAATGCTTATGGGCGAAAGGTGTTCTGAAGACGAGAATGATGCAGGGGAAATGAGGAAATTGGTTACTGAGATAGCTGAAGTTACAGGTAAATTTAACCTCTCGGACTATATCTGGATATTTAAGAATCTTGACGTACAGGGGTTTGGGAAAAGGTTAAAGGAGATTCGTCGAAAATTTGATGCATTAATAGAGAGGATCATCAACGAACATGAAGAGGCACGAAAGCAAAACTCAGGAAAAGTAAAGGACTTGCTCCATATTTTACTTGACGTTGCGGAAGATAAGAACATGGAGATAAAGCTGACCAGAGAGAATATTAAAGCCTTCATTCTGGTACAAAATAGCCGATCATATCTTGGTTATCTTTTAGTGTTTGTATGTTAGTATATTAACACATCATTTGTCAATTCAGGATATATTTGCTGCAGGAACGGATACTTCAGCAATTACTGTTGAATGGGCTTTAGCAGAACTTATCAACCATCCAAACATAATGAAAAAAGCAGTAGAAGAAATCGATCAAGTTGTTGGAAAAAACAGAATTCTTGAAGAATCAGACATACCGAACCTTCCTTACCTCCAAGCAATAGTAAAGGAAACGCTACGACTCCACCCCACTGGCCCAATGATATTAAGACAATCAACAGAAGATTGCACGGTAGGAGGTTACCATATTCCAGCAAACACTACTATTTTTGTAAATGTGTGGGCCCTCGGACGAGACCCAAACCATTGGGATAACCCATTGGAATTCAAGCCTGAAAGATTCGAAGAAAATAACTTGGATGTTAGAGGACAACATTTTCATATGTTACCATTTGGCAGTGGAAGGAGGATGTGTCCTGGAACGTCACTAGCGTTGCAAGTGATTCAAACAACGCTTGGTGCTATGATTCAGTGCTTCAAGTGGAAGGCTGGGAAAGATGGGAAACTTACGAGTGTTGATATGGATGAGGGAGTTGGGATAACACTTCCTAGAGCTAACCCTTTGGTTTGTATTCCTGTAGCCCGACTTGATCCACTCCCATTGTCAATATAACATGTCTAGGATTTGGTTGTTTTCACACCAGATTTCATCAAACGGTATTTATTTATCAATGTTTAAGACATTTAAATATTGGGTCAAGTGTTTAAAAGTGTTTTGTATGTATCAAACTTTTAATTATTGTGATTGTGTATCTCACCTTTTATAACATGTAAATCAGTGATGTGGTAATGGTTTTTAAGACATGGCAACATTTCTAGTTGCCACATGACGAATACATACAATAGCATCAATTAGTTTAAAGTCGATATAAACTTTTGAGTTCTCGGTACATATAATAAGGCAAATTGCACAAAATAAAAGCAAACTGTCATAATTATCACTAATAGAAATCAACGCTCAATTTTCTTCATAATTTTAGTAATATGTTAACTCGAAATTGGAAAGAAAAAAAATTACGTGTTAGCATTAATATTACTAGAATTATAAATATAAATAAATAAATCGGGAATTTGGTTATGTGAATGATAATGTTGATAGTTGACATCTAGAATCGATAATCGGACAATAGTTCATTTATATTTTGAGTAACATTCCCGTACAGGAAGATTTTGAGTGATTTCCTTTACATTTTGGGACATTCACTTTTAAATATTTCTACGATAAATATTTCTATGCCAGTTCAATGAATCGTCATATATATGTTCGAATTTTTTAAAGGATTAAAGTTGTAGATCGGCAATGAACTACATTTATATTATTACTAATATTATCGAGTTAGGTAACGAACCGATATTATTACTAATATAGGTAGCGAACTTTAAAATTTTGTGTCGAGTTATGTAATATGTATTACGTGTCATTCTAGCGTAATGCCACGTAAAACAATTTTAATAGTGACACGTAATACGTATTACCTAACTTGAAACAAAATGTGAAAGTTCGCTACCTACGTTAGTAATAAAATCGGTTCGTTACTTAACTCGGTACAAAAGTGAAAATTCGTTGTCGATACGTAGCGTTAACCCTTATTCAAAAGGTTACTTTCAAAGTTTTATAACATACCGAAATAGAACAAATAATTACAGGCCAAGCCTGGACAAGTGCAGAGTGGGCGAAGGGCCATTTTAATTTGACCTGAGCCCAATTCAACTTATAAGTTTTTTTTTGTTTTTTTCCAGTGCTTCAGCAACTCATTTAGTCATTCGTACAATATTTTTTGTTACTAGTCTGATTAATTCTACAAACTAGTCAGTTTTTCTTAATTATCTATTCACGATTTAATAGAAAATTTTAGTAAGATCAAATATAATTACTAACTCTAGCATGTATTCTTAACTTGTATCACCCTTTGTGATTCAATTTGCCTTGCACAACGCTTTTAAGCTAATAGAATATAAATCTTTATTAGCATATTTAACATCTTGACCATTAAGTAGGGGTGTGCATGGTCCGGAACCGGACCAAACTTTTTCGGTTCGGTTCGTTCCTGAGACCCGATTTGTAGCAGATTCTTGGACCGAGAACCGGATCATATGTCATCGGTTTGGTTTGGTTTGGTTCGGTTTTAAAATGGTCCTGTTCGGTTCGGTTTAAAAGACTGACCCGATTGGTTATGTGTGATTTCATTATCATTTTGTGTCTAGCCGATATTTAGTAACCGTTGAAGTGGGAGATATTTAATCACCAGTTTACATGAGAATTATTTGTTAGATTCATGTATTTGGGTCCTTTTTTAGGGGCCTACGTTTAAAGCCATATATCATGTGTATGATTGTAAATTGTGAATGAGGTTCAAGGGATAAAAAACTACATAAACATTTTCATATCTCATTTTTTTAGTTGTGAGACAGTCTAAATTAATGGCACTCTAAGTGTTGAAGCTTGAAAATAATTATAAAAGGAGCTATAAATTTTGAAGTAAGTGTATAAACAAATTCAAGTATAAAGGTTTAAAAAAAATAAACAATAAACAACATTGGTTAAATAAACAATCCAACGCTTTTAATAACCACCTCAAGATGTACTGCTATAGAAGTTTGAACCCGGGAACTCTTATAATCGGGTGTCAGGATATCAACCAATAGACCACCTTGATGATGGTTATGTTGACCATTATATATTTTAGATAAAATTATAAGGGAACAGAATATAAAGCCATGAAGGTGTAAAAACATATATATATATATATATATATAAGGGAAGGATCAAGAGGGAAGTACTAAATTTGAGGGAAGGATGGAAGCAACTCTCAGCCACTCATTTCCTCCCCACTTTTTTCCTACACACTTCATCAATTTTTTGTCAAAAAACCCAAATTAAAGTATGCTTTTCATTGATTCATCAATCAGAAACATTATAAAATTTCGAATTCATCAATCGCATTCATTTAGATCATCAATTCCTCGTTATACATATTCATCAAAAATATTAAAGTTTGGGTGTAACTTTTGAGTTTTTGTGAAATATTTTATTTTTCAATGAAAACAATAAAATTAAACGAATTTCGTAATTCAAAACTTATAAACGAGGAATTAATTGTATTATAATCGCCATTCATCATTGAATTTCAAAAATGTAAATTTCAGAAGGTTAACATGCATTTGCGAATCATGTTAATCAAAATTACAATAAAGATTCTTAAACATTCATTTTTGTTGTTTTTTACCTTATATAAGTTATTATACATGTTGAACGTTAATAAAATAACATTCATCAATGTATCGCAATATATATGAGCTTATATGCATTATAAATGAATGTTATGATGTTCATCAGCATAATATAAGTTAATATTCATCATGAATGAATGTTAAAAATTCAATGAGATGTTAACATGCATTTATAATGAATATGAGTTATTATACAATAATAACAATATGAGCTAATATTCATCTTAAATAATGTTTAAATTGTAACTTTGATTAACATGCTTTTGAAATGCATGTTAACGTGCTGAAAATTTGATTTTGATTAACATGCTTTTAAAATACATGTTTAAGAGCCTGGGAGGTGATTTTAAGTTATTTACAAAAATGTCACCGCGTTGACTTTTGCATTGACCGGGATGTGTGGCTGAATATTGCTTCCCTCCTTCCCTCATTTTCCTCCTTCCCTCATGATCTCCCCCCTATATATATATATATATACACACATAATTTAAATAGTCAACCGAGTCCCACATATGTAACAAAGAATTTGGATGAGCAGTTATTTTTTGACGATACATAAGAAAGTTATATGAAATTATATGTTATATCTTATGAATGTATATACGGATATTCGGTTCGGTCCATTTCCTGTTTTTCTCGGGTTTGGTCTAGGACCGGACCAAGTCCCAAATATCTAAAAAACTACGGACCATGGACCGTACCATATATCCTCGGGTATTTCGGTTACGGTCCAGTTCCTCCTCGGTTCTCGGTTATTTTCGGTTCTTCCCATAACATGCACAACCCTACCATTAATAAGACATTTAGACAATTATCATGTATTCTTTAATTGTGTTAATATTTTCAGAAAGTACGTTTAATTAACTACAATTCGATTTGATTAACTACAATTCGATTGAAAACGCGTCGAAAGTTAAAGGACTTTTTTTAGGTAATAAGAGTACTGCATATACATATACAAATTTCGTATTTAAAGGGCTTCCATTTTATATTTGCACTAGACAATCAATAATATGTGTTATTAGCTGGTAACACATGTGTTAGTTGTTTTAAAAACCAACCGAAAAATATCAAAAAAAAAAAAGTTCGTCGAAAGTATACCTTGTCATATCTCTATTTGAAAAGAATAAAACACTGCTTTTTATGGTGCAATTTTTGTGATTTTTCGACTTACCATTTGAGAGATATTTAATTTTTTAAAACGTGGAGGAAACAGAGTTTAGTGACATGTGACGCATTCCTATTGATTCTCTCATTTTCACATGAAGTTGCTGTACTTATTTGAACCTCGTCGATTTGCCCTTTTTGTCCTTGCTCTCACTCTTTCCACGAAGAGATGTATATAAACTTGGGCCGGCTCATATTCCATTGATTTTTGCTGTTTCCAAATTAATAAATCCATCACAAATTTACATTAGCAGGTTGTACACAACGTACAATCTGTTTATGCATATTTGTGATGAATTCATCAAATTGAGTGGGGATTTATCACCACCCATTATATATTGCATAACAATGCCATTAATTCATAATTCGATACTCCGAACTCTATACAATCAGATACGACCTATTTCATTATTTTGATGGGTATAAACTTATAATTGATGTTTTGATGATTTCTTCAACGTTTAGGATGAAGGTCATTTCGTAATTATAAATCATTTAATATCAGCTACGTACATCAGAAAACTTATATAATTTTTAAAATAAATCCAATATAACATGACACAGAAAATATAACAATACGGAGTTGTAGTTATAATCTTCATGATGGAGAAAATCATATAACACGAAAATTAATAGAGTCAAATATATTAAATATATTTAAATCATACTTGCTAAAGCTATTAAGCTAGCGTAACATATGAATTTTTCAAATAATTATGAAGTCTTTAAATAAACATATAAAATACATGATCAAAAGTCACAACAACAATATATATCACCGTTTTTGTAGAAAAATGATCAAATCACTCTCTTATGGACTAGATGAATGAAAATAAATTTAAATCATAAATTATCACGTATACAATGGGATAGGATCAAGCCTTGCAACAGGAACACAAACCAAAGGGTTAGCTCTAGGAAGTGTGATTCCAATACCTTCTTCCATATCAACACTGGTTACATTCCCATTTTTTCCAACCTTCCACTCGAAACACTGAATCATAGCACCAAGCGTTACATGCACCACCATCAACCCTAAAGACATCCCCGGACACATTCTCCTCCCGCTACCAAACGGTAACAAGTGAAAGTGTCGTCCTTTCACATCCAATTGCATCTTTTCAAATCTTTCAGGCCTAAATTCAAGTGGATTCTTCCAGTACGTTGGATCTCGGCCAACACCCCATACGTTGAACAAAATAGCAGTCTTTGCTGGAATATGGTAACCGCCTATATTACAATCTTCTATTGATTCTCTTAGAATCATTGGGGCTGTCGGATGCAACCTTAGTGATTCCTTAATTATTGCTTGGAGGTACGGAAGGTTTGGTATGTCTGATTCTTTTATTATTCTATTTCGTCCAACAACTATGTCAATTTCTTCTACTGCATTTTTCATTATATTTGGATGGTTGATTAGTTCTGATAGAGCCCATTCTATAGTTATTGCGGAAGTATCCGTTCCTGCACCAAATATGTCCTAAAATGGAACACAACTACATTAGTGATTAGTACATAAAAAAAGACAATAAACCATTGATGCATGATCTAATAGTACATTACCAAAATGAACGCTTTAATATGCTCTCTTGTCAACTTTATCTCCATATTATCTTCTTCTGCGATATCGAGTAAAATTTCGAGCAAGTCCTTGACTTCTCTAATCTCCTTGTGCTTTCTTGCCTCTTCACGCTCCTTTAAGTTCTCTTCTATCAAAATATCAAATCTTTCACGAATCTTCTTCGACTTTTTTCTTATTCCTTGTAAGTCTATATTCTTCAAGAACCATATATGATCCGAAAGGTTGAAAGCACCCATAACTTCAGAAAAATCGTTAACAATTTTCCTTATGTCCCCTGCCTCATCCTCTTCATCAGAACACCTTTTGCTCATAAGCATTCTTGATATGACATTGTTGGTCATCTTCATAAGCTCTGATTCAAGCTCAACAAACTTCCCGGCTTTCGCCTTTTGAGATAAATATTTTATAAAACGATCAAGTTCGTCGTGCCTAACTGGCAGAAGAGAGTCAAGCGTTTTACCATTGAGAAGTTCTGACATTACAATCTTTTTCAAAAACTTCCAATAGGATCCATAAGGAGCAGATATGAAGCCATTACCACCATATGCAATGCAATCCACACCTGAGTTATAAGGTCGGTCTAGAAACATCGTATCGTAGGTTTTGAACAATTCTTTTGCTACTTCTGACGAAGTACAAATAACACACGGTAGTGAGCCTAAATATAGTTGAAAAACTGGCCCATACTGGTTTGAAAGCGTGTGAAGAACTTGATGAGGTTTTCGACCAAGGAGATGGAGATGTCCGATTATGGGAAAGGCGAATGGGCTCGGAGGAAGGCGAGATTTAGCAAGAGTCGATTTCAAAAACGCCCTTACGAAGATGATGGATATGGCTCCTATTACAAAGAGGATCAAGTAGCAGTGAAAATCATCCATGAGAAAAATAATTTGTGGGAGATGACGAAACTACTTTTTTTCAAACTTCAAATTAGGATATGTGAGAAGCTAGCATTTATCATTTTATTGTTTATCATTTTGTATGTGCATGTAAGGTTTAGCTAGAATAACCCAAGTCAATATATAGAGATCTATGTTTGGAAGCCACGAATGCATTAAAATGATAAGTAAATTAATAGAGAAAAAGACATCAAGTCATGTGTCAATAGCTATTGTACGTAGTAGGAATCTACAACGGAAACAACAACATGCATAATACACTATATGAAATGTTAATAAATCGTTATTTAGATTGATTATAAATGTATTATATCTTAAATCTAACTCCACCAAATATTTGATTATCATATTATAAGAGCATCTCCAATGCACTTAGGTGGCATAGTTCAAAGTATTAGGTGGCAAAGTTCAAAGTGGAAAATTGCATTGTAGGAGTGCCACATACTTAATAGTATAAAGTAAGGTTCAAAGTTCTTTGAACTCCACTTTGAACTCTATAATGGTCCTCACTGGTACTTTCTTTACTTTTGTAGCTATTTTTATATAATGATGTATCACTACTTTAAACTTTACAAAGTTTAATGGGTTGTAGAGATTCATGTAAAAAGATGCAAAGTTGATGTGGCAAAACTTTAAACCCAAAAACATGAAATGCATTGGTGATGCTCTAAGCAAACAAAATGATAAACGTACACAAATATTTTGTTTTAATTATTAAGTAGAATTTGTGTTAAAAAATAATAAATATCCCACGGATATCCATTAACCCGCTTAATACAATGAATATTAATAAGGATGGATGATTAGAAAGATAAACGGACATGAATGTGGATACAGATGGAAAAAATTGATGAATATGGATGTGAATATAGGTCAATCCGATTCGATTCCGATCCGTTGTCATCTGCGAGAGTTCTCGATATATATATAAATTACTTAGTAATCTAAATAAATAAGACATATTGTTTACAAACAAAAGGTTGTGTTTGTATTTGGATAACTAAAGGGACTTGCAAGTGTGTATCTCATTTTTCTTAGAACACCATCAACATCAACATAATTAACAAAGCATCAACTTGGCCGCTTGGCCCTCACATAAGCATCAACTTGGTCGTTAATGATTTACCTTATGTCCCATGCCTCATCCTCGATCTCATTGTATTTGGATAACTAAAGGGACTTGCAAGTGTGTACAAATAACAATTTTAAAGCAGCCAGTCTTTGACTTGAATCCGATGAGCGTGACATTTGTTAAATTCCGTATTCTGATCGAGCTCAATTTTCAAACCCTCATTACTCATAATTTAATTCTTGTGACTTGTGAAGGAGACTTTGACTATTCCATGGATGCATCAAAAAAAAAATATATATGAACTAAAACAGATGAGTGAATTATAGATAGAGGATCACGAGGGCAGCCTTCATTTGGAGAGAAAAGAGGGCAGCTCTCACACACATCCAGAAAGTGACAAGTGTTAAACATCAATTTTTATTTTGGTCTCTCCACTTTTGTAACTTCTTTCCTCCAATTTCTTAAGTAACACTCCCCTACCACCATCAACCACCCACTCCCACCCCTACCATCAGCTGTTGCCGCCCCGTCGTCGCCGGATTTCAGCAAATTTTTTAATTTTTTTTCACAAAAAAAAATTTTAAAAAGTATACCGCATATTATTTTTTTTACTGCATTTTGTATACATAATTTTTAGTACATATTGTTATTTAAAACTTGATTTTGTAACATACATATTATCTTTTGTGTACTGCATTTTGTATAATTACACTGCATTTTGTTGTTTTTACTTTATATATATATATATAGAGGATTGGGATCAAGGGAGAAGAGTTTTTTAGTGGAGAAGAGGGAGAAACATTCTTGGCCATCAGATGAGTGATTCAATGGCTGAGATTAGTCAATGGGTTTGCTTTGAAAAGTTGTAAGTTGAGGGGCATATCTGTCCTTTACTTTGAATCAATAAAATAGGAAGTAAATCACATTTAATTACAAAACAAGAAACGATCGGGGCATGCAAAAAAAACCCGATCAAATTCAAGTCTCACCCACTCCAATCGCCGGCTTTGAAAATCGGAAACCTATTTTCTGAGCGTGATTTAGAGCCGACGCAAACAAGAATTATGATTTTATCGTTGTTTTGGGGGCGGCAATCGAAAGAGCTGAATCAAGTTATAGGTCGAGGGAAGCCAGGGTTTCTGAAGTGTCGGTTTCAAAAGGAAAAATGGTGACGGGGAAAAAAAATGGCAAAACCGAGCAAGAAAGGTAATCTATTTTCTGTTGTGTAGTTTTTATTGTTTATTGTTAGTGAATGGATGAACCATTCCCAAACTTGGTGCTTGTTATCGGCGTACAGTTGTTACAGCAGAAACTCAAATTAGAGATATTGATTTGCTCCCTTTTCTCGCGGCGGTGCACAAATCTTACAGCGAAAACCCTAGCCCGTCGCAAGGAAAAGCGCCGATCAGTATTCAATAATCAAAGATTGAAGCTTGATTGTTTGAACTTGGGGGTTTATTAGAACCATGAAGAATTCAAAAAAGTCAAATGCAATCGAGAGTCGAGACGCAAAGGTATGCAATTATAGTGGGTGTTTTTATGATATTTTTTTGGTGGTATCTACAGTTATGATTGAATCTTTGTTATGATAATTGTGACTTTTGTTTTAAATCGTGTTTAATTTTAATGTCTAATGTATCAAATTAGGGTAGTTGTATTGTTGGTATTTTTATGCGGCTGAATCATGAAGACAGATATGGTTATTTGTGTTACGATTATGAAATTAAATTCTAAATGGATCGTTATGATATGAGCATCAAAATCATTGTGCACTTGATTTTAAATGTACATAATTGACTGAATCACTCTAGTAAGAAAACTGAATCAGTGTGGAGATGAAGTGAATCAGGTCAAAGATTTCGTTGAATCAATACAGTAGTTAAACTGAATCAGTGCAGCATGTGTTATGTAACATGGACTAATTGTTAAGTGCAACATTTGTCTTGTTTTTTGTATTTTTATGCATGTGTAGAGGATTGTATGTGTGGAATAAAAGGAAACAATGTGACATTACGATAGGAGCTTTATATTATGAATACCCAATAACTGGGATGAATTAAATGAATCATTATGATAGGAGCATCAAAATCACTGTGCAAATTGATTTTAAATGTACAGATTTGATTGAATCACTCTTGTTGGAAAACTGAATCAGTGTGAATATGAAATGAATCAGGTCAAAGATTTCGTTGAATCAATATAGTAGGAAAACTGAATCAGTGTGTAGATGAAACGTCGAGCAAAAAAGCAGCATCATGTTGTAGTTATATCTGAATCATACTACTTATTCCGATGTTTGATTCATTGTACTCGAGTCGGGTGTTTTGAGTAGTGTAACTAAATAGGCAATGGCTGTATGGTTAAGTCACTTTGACCCGTTACCCAACTGGTTTTTTATATTCTTTATTGTAGGAAAGAAGAATGGACGTTGTGTGGGGCTAACCGTTTGGAGTAGAAGGTCAATTGTGGTTGTTGTGCCCTATGCTTTTCGTCTTGCAAGGTTTTGAAGGTTATGTTGGTGTGCTATTACTAAAAACTGCCATGGTTGGTGTCATTTCTGAATAGCAGGTAAAAGATTAAAAAAAGAAAAGAAAACATCTTGTGGACATATAGTCATGTTATTATCATTTTATAAAGTAGGATCCTTTAATTGTATCTGGCAGGTAATTACCTGTGGCTTCCTTTTGATAATCATGGCTGTTGGGAACTTTGCAAATACAGTGGAGACGCTTTTTTCAAAGTCGCGGTTCAAAGCAAAAATGAAGAAAGGTAAAGAAAGAGAGATCTAACTCATTAATTTATATTGATGGCGCTTAGTTTTAGTTTATTGCAATTGTATCATACACATGTATTTGTAAGCATATTTTGTCAAATGAGATCATCAAGTTTGTCGTTGAGTTAAATTGAATTTATTGAAGTATGGAAATGAGTACAATTCTTAATGGTTTAGAGTAATTGAGGTTAATGTCATACCTGTTCATAAAAAGTTGGGTAACCAACCTGGACTATTGTAGCATAACCTAAAATATCTTTTGTGATAATAGTGCATTTATAATCCTTCTTTTTAGATCTTCTGTTGAATACGTACCTAACAGCTTCATCGTTCGCCATCTCGCTTCCGTTGTATCTCACGTTTAGTGAGTTTTACAGATTTTAGGTGAATTGAATCCCAAAACTCGTTCAATATGTCGATGATTGAATAAAAAATGGAATGAAATAAATTTTAATGGATGCAATATATCATACAAAAAATAGAAGAATCAATTGAATATACCATTCATCAAAGTATTGCAAACCCTTCGTTAATGTCAACATCAAACGGCATCCACCCTAAACAAGTATTAAAATCTGCGATTGCATTTCATAAGGATTATATTGTTGTTGTATATCTCCTATTTTAGTGGAGAAATTAAACGGTTACACCAATTTGGAAACCATGTTTAATATTTATTGATATAATAATAAAATAAGAAATGACTAATATACCCTTTGACCTTAAAATGAAATGATTGGTCAGAAATCCTTCTCCCTTTTCTCCACAAAATAATCCTTCTTTTTAGATCCTCCAACTATATATATATATATATATATAAATAGATATAATATATATTAATACATATTTTTGGATTTGTACTGCATTTTGTATACATATTATTCTTTTTTACTGCAATTTATATAAAAATATACTGCATATTGTTGTTTTATACTGCATTTTGTATAAATATATACTACATATAGTTGTTTTTACTGCATTTTATATTTATATTTTTAGTACGAATTGTTCGTTTTGTACTGCATTTTGTATTATACATATTATGCTTTTTGTAGTGTATTCTGGTGATGGCGTATATACAATATATAAGATGCAGTAAAACATAAACTACAAAATGCTGCAAAATACGGTACAAATGTGATATCGCGTATAGAAAAATAAGTAACAATGAATATATAGACATACACGATGCAACACAAAAACTACAATATGCAGTAGTATATATATATATATATATATATATATATATATATATATATATATATAATGTTAAATAACCGCAAGATGCAACAAAATGTTTTTTTTTTAATTTTAATTTAATATGCAGTGTTTTTAAGGAGGAAAAAGTTAGTAAAAAAAATGTTTAAAATAAAAAATGGCCGGAATCCAACGACGACTGACAGCAGCGGGTTGTGGCTGATGGCTGTAGCAGGCGACGGATGGTGGCAGGGAGTGGTAGTGGGTGGTTGGTGGTGATGGGGGTGGGGGAGTGTTATTGAAGAAGTTGGGGGAAGAAACTGATACATAATTATAGTGGAAGGGTCAAAATGAAAATTTTTAATGGACAAATGGCGCATTGTGGTTCATTGGTTAGGTTGCCCTTGCTACTATCCATGTGATCCTGCTCTCCTGATCCATACTCTCAAATTTATAATAATTTTTAAAATAAATCCAAATAAAGTTATTTATTTAAGAAAAAGTCATAGTAAATGGAGTTGTGGTTATAATCTTCATGATAGAGAAAATAATCATATATACAAATAAATTTTATTCATATTGGCAAAAGCAAATACTAAAAGTTCGTTGGGTGCAAAAATTCTTTACAGAAGATAAAAAATACACAAATAAAGTACCTTACAAGCCATAACATATGATTTTTTTTAATAATCATACAGTCTTAAAGTAAACATATGAGTTACATAATCAAAAGTCAAAATATCAAGCGTATATATAACTGTTTAATGTTTGTTTGTATAAAAATGATCAAATCACTCTCTTACGAACTTGATGAGAATAAATTTCTAGTCATAAATTATCACATAGACAATGGGATTGGATCAAGCCTTGCAACAGGAACACATACCAAAGGGTTAGCTCTAGGAAGTGTGATCCCAAATCCGGCCTTCTTCCACATCAACACTAGTTAGATTCCCATTCTTCCCTGCCTTCCACTCGAAACACTGAATCATAGCACCAAGCGTTACATGTACCATCATCAACCCTCATGATATTCCTGGACACATTCTCCTCCCACTGCCAAACAGTAAGAAATGAAAGTGCCGTGCACTCATATCCAATTGCATCTTTTCAAATCTTTCAGGTCTAAATTCAAGTGGGTTTTCCCAGTACGTTGGATCTCG
The DNA here is from genome assembly GCA_949592205.1 of Helichrysum umbraculigerum. Lineage (NCBI taxonomy): Eukaryota > Viridiplantae > Streptophyta > Magnoliopsida > Asterales > Asteraceae > Helichrysum > Helichrysum umbraculigerum. Next base: position 79,173,590 of record CATIUR010000005.1, on the reverse strand, counting down.
ACCAACACCCCATACATTGAACAAAATAGTATTCTATTCTGGAATACGGTAACCTCCTACAATACAATCTTCTATTGATTGTCTTTGAATCACTGGGGCTGCAGGGTGCAACCTAAGTGATTCCACTACTATTGCTTGGAGGTATGGAAGGTTTGGTATGTACGATTCGTTTAAAATTCTGTTTCTTCCAACAAATTGCTCGACTTCATCTACTGTTCCTGCACCTAATATGTCCTAAAATTGAACACAATTATGTTAGTACGTGCAAATAAAGACCATAAAAAAAATATAAAATATGATCTACCAGCTGGTGTCAATTACCAAAATGAAGGCTTTAATGTGCTCTTTTGTCAACTTCATCTCCATATTCTCATCTTCTGCAATATCGAGTAAAATGTTGAGCAAGTCCTTAACTTCTCCTATCTCCTTATTATTATTCCTTGCCTCTTCATGTGTGGTTGATATCAATTTCCATCCTTCCCCAATTTTTTTAATTCCCCATGCAAGTATATCCCCTATATATATTATAAATTACTCATCTAAACAAAGGAATGGTAAATTAGACATATTATTTGTAAACAAAGTGTATCCCATTTTCTAGAAGAAGCCTCAGCATCAACATTATAAATACAACTCATAATGTATATTGACCGTGACAGTTTGGTTGTATTAGCATCTAATTACATGCAAGCATACTATAATTTGTACAAATGATCGTTTAATAATTTGTACAAATGATCGTTTATAGTAGGGGTGACAATTCGGGTTGGGTCGAGTTGACCCGTTCGGGTTATCGACCTAATTTCTTAGTCAGGTTGAATATTTCAACCCAACCCTGGCCCGACCCGACCCATTTTACTCATTTTTTTTAATTGGATCAAAATATTTCCAGGTCATTTTTAGTTAACGGATTAATTTCGGATCAAGTAGATCTCATGAGTGAATATCTTAATTTATAATTCGTCAATAATAAGCATAAAAGTGTTTATAAAATACCCAAAAAATTATATTCCCTAGTATGTTCATAAAATCTAATACTATAACATCATTAAACACTTTGATTTATTAAATTAAAATAAAACTTTTGAATTTTGAACTACATTTATAATTTATTCGGGTTGTCTGGTCAACCCACAAAAACCCATTTGGTGACCCAAACCTGACCTAAAGAAAATAGCAGGTTGGCGGGTTTCGGGTTGACAGGTTCGCAGGTCAAAAAGTCTCGACCCAACCTGTTTATTTTTTAGTCGATTTCGTGTCGGATTTCGAATCGTGTCGAAAATTGTCAGCCTTAATTTAAAGCAGCCACTCTTTGACTTTTACACATACATTTATTCTATATTTGTATAATATTATTCAATTCGCTTACACACTCATCATTATCATTATTCAATTCAATTAATTTACATATCTTTAATTAATATTAATATTAATCCCTTTTTGAATTAAAGCTTGATTATATATGTATGAGAGAAAAGATCATTGAAGACCATTAAATAAACGAAGAATGAGAAAATTAATCTACATCGTTGGTTCATACGAGTTCATATGGGTCAGGAAAGGGTTCTCTAATCAAGGTTCAATTATGAATCTTAATTCTATCATTCTTACTTATTTCTCATCCCTTTTGACTATCTATTCAAACTCATTTTGGCTTCTAGTGAAACCAATGCGAGTCATGTCAGTCACAAGTACATATCGTGAGATGACTATTCACGATATTAATTGTCACGACTAGGCGTGAACAAATCGGGTTTTTTGCACAACCCTTCCCGACCCGTTACCCAAACCGGTTTTTGGTCAACAAAATGAAAACCGGGTTGTTGAACTACCCTACCCGACCCGAACCGGGATTTTGACCCATTTCAACCGGTTTTTTACCAGTTTTTACCGGATTTTTTACCGGGTTTTCCAACCCGACCCGATTTCGACCCGGTTCCAACCCGATTTTGAAATCCAAAACCTCAAACCGGTTCCCTACCCGCCGGGTAGTGAAAAAACCCGAACCGAGTTGGGTTATACCCGGTTCTTACCGGGTCGGTTTTCAGGGTTTGGGCCGGGTCGGTTTTACAAACCGGTTTATTTGTTCACCCCTAGTTACGACTACACTTTGAGACCCACTATTTTTTATTTAAAATAAGATTTGGGCCAGCATCCACGGATGATAACCCGTGTCCCGTGGTGGTCATAGGATTGCTAGCTCCCACCCTTCTTTATTTGTAGAGAGGTATAACCGTATAAAACCTTGTATATTTGGGCCAGCCCATCTTATGTTATTGCATAACTAGACTATTGAATATTTGATTCATTAACCCAAATTCATTTGAAAGGTATCACAGACTTCTCTACTTAGCAATGAGGTTGTTAATTAGAGCCACGAAGTTAAGTAATTAATATCGATGGTATTACCTAAACGGTATTGAGAAAAAAAAAAAAGTAAAAAGACTTAACAAAAAGCTGTATTGATCGAGTTGTAGTTAGAGAAAATTTAATAACAAGAAAATGTAAGTTCTTTGTTCCCAAAAATAAGTGAAAGCAAATAACTAAACTTTGCGTTCTTAAGCTTTTTTAAGAAGGGAAAGGAAAGGAAGCTTTTTACGTTAATCTACTCAAATTTTTCCTCCCAAATGTCAGGTGGTTAGGAAAGAATCATTCTCTTCCTTTCAACTTGCGAATACACTCTCATTAAATGTATTCTTTCATCTTACATTCTTTTCTCTTCTTTGTTTCTTCCTTTTTTTTTTCTCTTATTTTAAAACTTGAGATCGAGAACATAATACCGTACTCGTAATATATACGCGTCTTCTTTAAATAAGAAGAAAATCGAGTGAAGTAGAAAAAGAAACAACTTAAATAATAAATTAACAAATTAATTGAAAGAAGCTATCTCGAAGACAATGGCTCATTATTTCAATACGACACATTAACTCTCAAACGCAAGGTACTACTGCATTGCACGACTACTTTACTAGTTACCCCTATAACTACGTTCACGATATTGTTTAAAAATATTAGTCTAAAGTTGGATATATTGTTTATAATTCTAGTCTAAAGTTGGGAAATCCTTATCCGTCAGTTGGTTTGCATGAAATAGTGGAAATTTTAACTATTACTTTTCGGATGATGGTTATCATTATCAAAATTGTTGGTGTTTTATCCTGCTAAAGTGCTAAGGATTTGTATTTTAGAATGATTATACAGTAACTTAATTAACGACTTGAAAATATTTTAATTATAAATGGGTTGCTTAAATTATGTAACCTTTGACCAATAAATATGTTGTTTATTTCGGATTTGGGTTTATCTTTGGTAAATTCTCTTGGGGAGTATCCATTGGTGAAGGTAGCAGCTGATGCTGATCAGACCTCTTTATTTCATTGACATTTTTCTCATGTATCCACCACCAAGGCACTAAGTATTATGTTTCCGTATCTTAATATTTTATTTGACTGATAAACAAATAGTACGTAGTATTATAGACATTAATTATCTTTATCTATACTATTATATAAAGCATTTAAGTGTTTTTTTTTAAGATATAAATGACTACTTTACCCCTTGAATTACTAATGGATCTTTAAAAATCCATAGAAATTACTAACATACCCCTACAATTCTTAAATTCTCATTAATACTATATTTATTAAACTACTAACAATGTAACATATGACATTAAATATATATTAAATAAAACTTATCAATATCTATACTAATATATAATGCATTTGTAATATTTTTTATAGGGAATTTACTAATCTACCCCTAACATTACTATTAATATTTGAAGAACCTACTTGAAATTACAAAAATACCCATTATAACGTTACTAATAAAAATATGACATAACTTTTAAACCGTAAAGAGATACAAGACATGCCAATTATGTACGGAAAGGTCAGAACGAGACAAACGTGTTGGCAAACAGCCGAAGGCGGTTTGTCAACTTTTCAGAGACAAATTTCACCTTTGAAGCCTTCAATTTCAATTTCCCCCCAATTTTGTACGTTTTTAAGCTTTTAAAAAATAATAAACAAACCCTTAACTTTATTCTTTTAAGGAACTATAAATTTCTCACATTTATTTACAAGTTTAATTTTGTTTTTATGTAATCAATTCGCATATTCTAGAATTTTAGTTTTTCGATCAAAAAGGCTAAAGCTCAAGAAAAATTCAAAAGTTGGTGTGTAGCTTCCGGAATCTATATTTTCACATTGACAATATTACGTGATACTCTTTAGATAGATAGCAAGACTTACTAAAAAGATATTAGTGGAGCCTAATAAAAAATTCAAGCTACCCATAGTTTACACTTCATATTGGGTGAGCTGGAAAATTTTACATAATGCGTAATGTATATTAATATGTGATTGTAAATTATTTCCATTTTGTTCCCAACACATATTTAGTTTGTTTCCCATCAACTTTATAGTATCCTTATTTTTTAATCCCAATGTTTTGTCGATTTTTTTATGCATAATGTCACGCCGCAAAGCGCGGGTATCCTACTAGTTATAAATCTATATATTCCCGTCTTTTTCAATTAATTGATTAAATTAATATGAGTAGCGTGTGTTTATTAAGTAGTAGCGTCTACATTGATAATAAGACTTTTTTATGTTCTAACACATTTTTTTTTATAATATGCTACATTGCTACGAAGATAGAATATAATGTTTCCTCCTATAAATTTGAGCTCAATTATTTATATATCCTCTTATTATAAAACAAATAGTTTGGGACGTGTGAATTCGCGGAATTACACATTTTATTTTATTATGTGTTTTTTTATGAACACAAAATATAATCCATTTAAATTGAATATGTTAGCATAATTTTTCTCAAGTATTTTTGTAGTATGAGATAATTAATTAGCTCCCAACTGTCAAGCATTCGCTTTTCTTCATTTGACCAAAAATAACAATAGCTAGCTGGATAAGATTATGTTCTTAGTTTGAAATTCGTTACGTAAAATCAAATTGTATTTGACTTGAGTTCATAGTTTATAGATTATTTGATTTACATTATTTCAAGTTCAAAGTTAATATATATTTTATATTATCAAACTATTAAAGTACGGGTAACGAAAATCTATTTCGTTTGATTTATTTATTGTTTATACTCTGTTTTGGTACCTTTAATAATATCAAATATCAATTTATTGTTTAAGCCACTATAATGTATTATTAGTTCTGTAACCATTTTTTTAAGTATTAGATGCACCAAATAACAACATTTTATATATGTTTGATATAATATTAGGTATAGTACTACTTCAATTCAATTGAATATAACATATTAAGCAATCCTTGTTTGTTCTTTTCCCCCCTCTGTAATAAGAAAGAAAGACACACACACTAAAGGGTTTATACTTTATAACGCTACGAGAAGATCTTTTGAATTATTGCGTTGTGGGTTCAAATCTCACTTAAAAGGTTTATACTATATTTGTTTGTATTTTGTACATTGTATGCCGGTCCGGTTATAGGTTTGACGTCCTAGAGAAAAGAGAAAAAAAAATGGCTATTTATCTTCACTGGTATCCTAAGGTGTTGGGATCTATTAGATGTCCACCAACTCCACTTGATCACTCACACGTCCATGATTATTTATCATGCTCTATTTTCCTTAACAATTGTTGTAGCTGAAATCTAAAGTTTTTTTACACATGTAAGTTAAACGTGGCCTAATTAAAGATTTTATTTATAAAGGTACCTGAAATTCAAGCGATCTAGGAAGACGAGTCTTTTTAGACTCACAGCCTAATTCAGGCATCTGTTAACCTCATCTGATCCTTTCTTGGTCACCACCAAAATATTTAGTTAACGATATTTGAATTTGAAACATCTTGTGAGAATAACATATAGTCGTAACTTTTCTTTGTATACACATTGTTTGGTATATAAACTTCTACATATTGTTATCATAATTGTTTAATATAGTCTTGTAAAGTTTTCTAGAATATGATTTAAATTCTTCTTTATCAAATTAATTACAACTTAATTTAGAAGACAGTTAAATTAAACTTAAAAACCAAATAAATTGGCCAATATGTACTAATATATTATTTTATTAAGTAACGATACAAGTCAAAATCTATTTTGCCTCCCCAAAATCTATAAATACACATGCAAATCCAAAACCAACACAACCAAATATGAAGACAACAACACCACTGTTCACCATTACCATCATCTCTCTCCTCATTTTTCTCTCTCTCCCCACCCCCTCTCTCTCCCAAACTTGCAACAAAAATGACGAAAAAGTCCTTTTCCAAATCAAAAAAGCCCTAGGCAACCCTTACCTTCTAGCCTCTTGGCAAACAACATTAGATTGTTGCCAATGGTACAATGTCGAATGCGACTTAAACACTAGTCGTATTATCGCGCTCACAATCTTCCAAGGTAACATTTCGGGCCAAATCCCTAAACAAGTTGGCGATCTCCCGTTCCTCCAAACATTAGTTTTTCGAAAGCTCTCCAACCTCACGGGCGAAATCCCAATAGCAATCACCAAACTCACACAACTCAAAGAGCTACGACTTAGTTGGACTAATTTATCGGGTCCAGTCCCTTCTTTCCTTAGCCAACTTACAAACTTAAACTTCCTCGATTTATCGTTCAATGATCTCACCGGATCTATACCACCCGAGCTAGCAAAATTAACAAAACTTGACGGGCTACATCTAGACAGGAACAAATTGACAGGGGTCATTCCTGACTCATTTGGGACGTTTACAGGAACCGTCCCAGATTTATATCTTTCACATAATCAGCTCACGGGAACTATACCCAAATCACTGGGGTACTTAAACTTCACCGTGATCGATTTTTCAAGAAACAATCTTACGGGCGACGTAAGCATGTTTTTTGGACCAAACAAGACGATTCAAGTAGTCGATTTTTCGAGGAACAGTTTCATGTTTAATCTTTCGGACGTGGTGTTTCCGGCTAGTTTGACTTCGTTAGATTTGAACCACAACAAGATCTTTGGGAGCTTGCCAACTATGTTGACTGGATTAAATATATATTATTTTAATGTTAGTTATAATCGGTTGTGTGGACAGATTCCTCAAGGGGGTAATTTGCAAAGTTTCGATACTTATGAGTATTTTCATAATCGGTGCTTATGTGGATCGCCGTTGCCAGCTTGTACTTGAAGAAAATGTTTATGTATACGAAGTTTGTAATTGTAATTGTTTGCTTAATAATTTGTTATGGTTAAATTTGAAATCATTATACGATGAAATAAAGTTACTATAAGTTTATTGTATGCTTTTTTTAAGTAATTAAACTCATATAATTTACAAAAGGTAATTAAACATTGGGGGAGGTTTGGGGGAGAAATGGTAAAAATGAGGGAAGAAGAGAAGCCAATGAGAAGTTGACAAATGTCTTCTCATTTCTTCACATTTTTTATCCATTTTCCTTCATTTTTTTCATTTCTCCACATTTTTTATCCAATTATCTCCATTTCTTTATTTCTCCATTTTTTTTTCTATTTCCCATTTTTTATTTTTTTAAAAAATTTTACTATTAAAAAAAAGATTTTAAACTCAAAAAAAAATTAATTTTTTTTAACTTGTAAAAACTTCTATAACACTTATATTAAAAAAATATATAAATAATTAAATAAATTTTGTTAATATTTTTTTTAGAAAAAATTATCACTTTAAAAATCTAAAAATTAGTTTTTAACATTTTTTCTTGTTTAGTTTTTTCTTTTTTTATATCATTTTCAAATTTATGATGCACCAGATATTATATATAACGACGCACATGAATATCAAAAACAAGATGCAATAAAAGTAAGTTATTATTGTGCTCTCCAACATTACAACTATGATACACTGATTTTCTCTGAATATGATGCATCGAGTGTTTAAATATCTTGCATCAACTTTCAAAACATGCTATAAAACATTGTTATTAAATTAAAAAGTGGTGTATCATAGATATAAAACATGGTGCATCAGAGTTATAACATATGGTGCATCATAGTTATAAAATATGAAGTTCCGACTTTTAGATATATGATAAACATCATTAGTATATAAATCTTGATGTATCATAGTTATAAAATATGGTGCATCACAATTTTAATTTTACGTTGCATTGAAGTTATAATTTTGTTATACCAATTTTAATTTATTCAAGGTATAGATATTGTGCATCACAGAAATGTTTTTCTGTAATACTTCATATAAAATTGTATTTAAATGTAACAACGTGAGGTAAAAACAATATAAAAAATGTTGAAAAAGCGGAAAAAAAGAACAAAAATAAATGTTAAACAAGTCGTGAAAAAGGTTAAATGAAATGGTTGAAAAAAGTAAAATAAAAAAAATCACATAATAAAAACTTTAAAATAACGCAATATATATATAATAAAAATGAAAAAAAAAATAACAAAAGATAAAATAGGGAAAAAGGTAAAAAAAAAAAAAAAAAAAAAAAAAAAAAAAAAAAAAAAAAAAAAAAAAAGTGAAGAAATGAGAGATGACACATGTCACCTCCTCATTTATTACTCCCTTTCTCTCATAAAATTTATTTTCTCACATGAACCACAACCTTAAACATTATTGCAAATTCGATAAGATGAAGTTTGGCGCATTTATCAAATGAAAGGAGCCCATGTTCCCCACGTATTATCTATTTTATTTTTTTGACTTTTATGGGGTTTTAATGATCACGTGTCGTTTTGGTGTATGATGTTATGAATCTATGATTTATTATAATTATTACTACAACTACAATTTTGAGTTGGTCTCCTAAGCACCAAGTAATTATGATTGCCTAATTTAGTTAATAATCTTTGAATGTTAGTTTCAAGTAACGAACTATCACATGATGAATTAACTATGATTAGTTATCCTTTGAATCATGGTTGTAATTAAAGGTATGGTTACTGTAACATCCTCTCCTGCAGTCTGGTAATTTCTTATTTAAATTGATTATTTAATTGTTTTAGAAATTACTTGGTATTATCTGTTAAATTGAGAAACTTAGATAAATAGGTCCCAGGACTTATTGTGTGTAGTGAATTATGGTTTGTTTTAATTTACTATAGTTCACGGTAAAATAAAATAAGTTTCTCGCAAAATGATTTTAGGTTTCAGACAATAGTTTAAAAGGGGACTAGTTTTAAGTGGTTACGGGGCGGTGTAAAGATTTTGACCGACTTAAATAACTTTCCTTTTTAGGAAAGCTGCTCACTTTCCTCTTTTAGAAATAATAAAAAAAAAAAAAAAACCTAGAACTAAAACCTCTAAAACCCTAAGCAATCTAAAACCAAAGCTAGAACTCAAATCAAACACTGGAAATTGAAGATTGAGCTGTGATTTTGGATCATATATCATCATCATCATCAAATTAGTAAGTTTTGATCATGTTTAAGTTCATGGTTTTGATCACATGAAGTTTTGGTTTGAATTGATGTCCATAGATGCATAAAACATGTTATAGTATCTAATTGTGATGTTATATGAGCTTCAAATTGATGCTGGAATCGTTACTTGTGGTTTTTGATTGAGGTTTTTACTTGCTGGGTTTTGCCCTGATCGGGCTGACCTGCACCTGCACGACAGAGGAAGCCGGCGGCTTCCTTTAGAAGCCGGCGGCTTGGGGTTGAAGCCGGACGGCTTCACCTAAACGGCTTCGAATTTGGACCTCGGGTAAACGACTGGAATTGGGAAAGGGCATGAAGCCGGCGGCTTCCCCAGAAGCCGGCGGCTTGAAGGGGTGTTCCAGCAATGTTTTGTTTTAAGTTTTAAAACTTGTTTTAACTAGTAAGTTGCAATGTAACTTGTATTAATAACATGATAATACATGATAATTGTAATATTGATTGTATTACGTTCATAAGAATTTGAATTAATATAAGTTACGTATTGTTGATCCTGATTACTAACTTATATTTGATTTTGATTCTCAGATCCTCCAAAAGATAAGTGATACTTGGAATCTGAGTTTGTGAAGACCAAGGTATTGGTGAGTGGATTTAGAGCTCACCTTTGATTTAGTTGTAACTGTTTGGTTGCAACAAGTAAGCGTAGATTGTTTATAGACTGTTTAGTCTGTGTTATTGATTATGAATCTACGTGACATGTGAATATACGTGTATCAGACTATTGAGGTCAACGTATAGTTGGACTTGTTGGTTATTATGTGAATTACACAGGTTTTGATTCATCGGTTGTGTTTGAGATCTGTGTATTAGTTTAATAACCAATAGTTATCGGTCTATTCTGTAATGGCCATACAGATTGACGCTAAGTGTTTCTGGAGAATCCCCGGGTATTATGGTTCCTCCAGAGCCACCGATCCTCATTGAAATTGAAACTGAAATGTGTTTACGTTTAATTGCTGTAAACAGATTGTTATGCTAAGTTGAAGCGTGTGTGATAAATTCATTCACTTAGCTTCGTGCTAATCCCTCATTTTAACTTCCTGCAGATTATGTTTGATATGTGGGTGATCAGGAAGTGGATGCTTTTGCGGGAAAGTTTGACAGCTTGTAAACTCTGATATGGTTTTGTTATAAACCTAGTTTTGTAATATATAATGCCCCGGTTTGTGTAATTTTTAAACAGTATGAATCTGGTGTGGTTTGGAATATGTAACTGTTTAAGTACATTATCTTAATGTACAGTATATAAATATGTTTTAAATTCATACGCTTCCGAGTAAAATAATAGTATATTATAGCAAGAATGAGGGGTGTTATAGTTACTTTGTTTTTCCTTACACTAAGAGAAAAACTGAAATTAGAAACAGATTTCCGACGATACATAAATCCGTCCCAAATTTTCGAAGGATTTCCGATGGACTAGTAGTCGTCCCAAATTTCCGACGGATTTTCAACGGCCTAGTTGTTGTCCCAAATTTCCGACGGATTTCCGACCATTTTTTAACGAACAAATACTTGTGAGAGATTAACGACGGTTTTGGGACGGATTTACGACGTCCGATAATCCGTCCCAAATCCGTCTCTAAATAAATAAATTTCCGACGGATTTCGGACCGAAAAATATCATAAATTAATTTAAAAGAATTCTTTTAACGTTCCGTCCCAAATCTGTCGGAAAATTTAACCTTTTGGGACAAACTTTTTTTATATTTTGTATTTTAACACCGTACAAGTACAAGCAATCAAACTATACTATGAAATGAGTATTTTATACATTTATTGACGAATTGTGCCACATAGACACTAACGCCCTTATCTTTATTGTGTATGTATGCATGTATGTGTATATGTAGTATTTAGAACGAGTCTTAATGTTCATACGTTCGTACTTATGGTTGAGTGTATATATGCACTTTTATTTTTTTTTATATACCCTTATCTATTGATATAATAAGAAATATAAGTGTGTGTTCTTATTTTTATTGAAATGTTACTGAAATAAAATATAAACTTATTGGTCCCTCCAAATCCGTCAGAAAATTTAACCTTTTGGAACAAACTTTTTCTATATTTTGTATTTTAACACAGTACAAGTACAAGCAATCAAACTATACTCTGAAATGAGTATTTTATACATTTATTGACGAATTGTGCCACATAGACACTAACGCCCTTATCTTTATTGTGTATGTATGCATGTATGTGTATATGTAGTATTAAGAACGAGTCTTAATGTTCATACGTTCGTACCTATAGTTGAGTGTATATACGCACTTTTAATTTTTTTTATATACCTTTGTCTATTGATATAATAAGAAATATAAGTGGGTGTTCTTATTCTTATTAAAATGTTATTGAAATAAAATATAAACTTATTGGTCCTTTCTAAATCCGTCGGAAAATTTAAGGGTGTGTTTAGTTGTGGAAAATTTTCCACAATTTTCTATTTCCAATTTTCTAAAAAAAGTAGTTTTCTAGAAAAGTGCTGAAAATTTAGAAAACGCGTTCAAAATGTTGGAAAAGCGGATTTTAGAAAACCAGTAATATCTTGAAAAATTTAGAAAAGATGGGGGAAGTTTATAAAGGAAAATTTGGAAAGTGGGAGGGAGTTGTTTTCCACCTCCAAGTTTTAATTTGGAAAAGTGGATTTTCCATTTTCTTGGAAAATTTTCTTAAAAAACTTCATTTTGAACGCGTTTTTCACTTTTCCACTTTTCTTGGAAAAATTTATTGGAAAACTCTCTTTTTTTTCTACAACTAAACGCACCCTAAGATTTTGGGATGGACTTTTTCTATATTTTGTATTTTCACACCATAGTAGTACAAGTAATCAAACTGAACTATCAAATAAGTATTTTTATACATTCATTGACGAGTTTTGCGGCATAAATACTAACGTCCTTGTCTTTGTTGTGTGTGTATACATGTATTTGTATATGCAGTATTAAGAACGAGTATTAATGTGCGTACGTTTCTATGTATGGTTGAGTATATATATGCATTTTTATTTTTTTTATATCCTTATCTAATAATACAACGACAAATATGAGTGTGTATTCTTATTCGTATTTAAAATGTATTAAAATAAAATATAAACTAATTCGTCCATCCCAAATCCGTCAGAAATTTTAAGCTCTTGGGACGGATTTGGGATGAACTTTTTTCTCTCTCTCTCTCTCTCTCTCTCTCTCTCTCTATATATATATATATATATATATTGTATTTTAACACCATAAGAGTACAAGTAATCAAACTAAACTATCAAACGAGTATTTTTTATACATTCATTGATGAATTGTGCGACATAAACACTAACGCCCTTATCTTTGTTGTGTATGTATGCATATATTTGTCTATATAGTATTAAGAACGAGTGTTAATATTCCTACGTATGGCTCAATGTATATATGCATTTTCAATATTTTTATATCCTTATCTATTGATATAACAACAAATATGAGTGTGTGAGCAATTACAAATCATTAAAACCCATTGATCAACATTCTGCTGGCGCTGCGGTACTCCCTAAATGACAGTTCATCGAAATTGTCGATGGCGATGCATCACCATAAGAGATACAATACCACCGGCGGATATAGGCGTGTAATCAACTAAATAGGTGATAAATCAAACATCTTTAGTGAGTTGAGTATAATTTGAATTATACTAGCTCGAGCTTATATTCTTAAACGAGCAACTTCAAATAGTAGTTTTTTCAAACTTGACGTGAAATACCAATAATAAAGATAATTAGAGGTTGAGATGAACTCAAGTCAAGTAATTATTAAACAATTTAAACCCAAAATTTTGTAACTTCCGTACACTTTTTCAATATATATATATATATATATAGATAAATTAAACTCAAGGCAATGAATTTATAAAATTTATACACGATTTTTATAACAAGACTCGAGTTATTAAAAAATTGTATATTTGTCTTTAGTTCCCACCAAATCAAAAATTGGTGAAATTTCTCCCCAGCCAAATCCAAAATCGGTGAAAACTTCCCCCCAAATCCAAAATTGGTAAAAATCTCAAATCTCCCCCTAAATGTTCCTCCAATATCTACTTTCCCAAATCTTCCCACAAAACCTAATTTTCATTAGATCCATTTTTTGTCTCTCTACACCTCGTATGTTTTCCCTTCTCCCTCTTCTTCACGTTTTCACCACAACGCCACTCCCTGTCCTTGGTCTTCAAGACTCGTTCACACTAGCGGTTCTCTGATTACTTCCTAAGCTCACAGAGTTAGTCAGGTACGGTTTACTAAGAATAAATGAAGTAATTAAGTTATTGTTTGAACACCACCACTGTATTTCTAGTCGGACTACTTAATTAGTTTTATGTATTGTTTTGGCTTATAGTAGATCAAGTGCTGAGTTTTATGTTAGTTTTTGTTGGTGATAATTTTATATAATATTGTGTCTCGATTTGATAGTCCACAATGATAATAATATAGCGATGCTTTTAATTTGTCTAGCTGGTTGTAATGATTTTCAGTTTGTTTTTGCTTCTTAAGTTTATTTATGTATGTATTAATGCTCAGTTAGCACTAAAATTGATTCTCTATTATGTGGACTGAATTATAATATTTCCCACCCTCGCAACTACCGCTAACCAGTTGTGATTCACTTTAGGTATGTATGTTTAGTGATTCGACAACGTGGAATGAAGGTATGTATCTTGTGATTCCCACCGTCGCAACTATTATTCGACAACGCGAAACGTAGGTATGTTTATTGAGTGATTCACTATAGGTAACTTTGAGTTAGTTTGTTATTGTATGAAGTTGATATAATTTTTACTTGTCGAATTAAGTCCTAAACTATAAGCATACAAGTACATTGGTACATGTATTTTGTATATAAATTATATAGATATAGATAATATTTAACACATATGATTGTGGTTTAGTTTAATATGTAGTTTTGTAGTTTAATTTTAGGTTTTGTAGTTTGATCAGAAGTTGATTGATTGATTGTATACATGCTATGATTATGTAAATACCCATATATGCTTACTTTATATCTTATTTTACTTTAATTTTTGTAATTGATTAAAACAACAAGAAGAAGAGATGCTTTTAGCTGAGTTAGTCGAAGGTCCTCTTAATTTCGATGGTACTTTACCCGTTGAATAAGCAGTTATTAATGTGATTTTAGCTAAATGAATAAGCTATTTTTAGAATTTTAGTTTTTGCTCACATCAAAGATTCGTTTGGAAAGAAAGTATTTGTCTACTCTTGTTTAATTGTTGCTTCTGAAATAACACAAATGTGGTATTTGGTCGTGTATGTAATATATATTTCTTACAATATTGGCTTGAGGGTAAGTCATATGATTAATATATGAATGAACTGATTCTTATCGTTTTCTTAACAACTAGGGGACCGGCTATGAGTTGACAGTAGCCTTGACAACTAGTGGAACAACACATGTTTAAGGGTAAACATGCATAGTAATAAACTGCCGTTGTACAAATAGCTTGGGGACAGGGGTGGAGCCATATAGAAGGTAGGGGTAGCAGTTGCTACCGGTCCATTCTCAATACGCAGTGTAATTTATATTGAAAAATAGCATTTTTAGTTACATTTCTTGTTTGTGTTACGGGTTCAGAAAAATTGTGATACCATTGCTACGGGTAATTCAAAATCCTGGATCCGCCACTGCTTGGGGACAACTGCAATCTTTTTGCATCTTCTTGTTTTCGAGAGGCACGGAGAGGTTTCGACCTGTGGGATCTATAGTCAAAGAGGCTACATGACTACAAAAGGAAGGAGTTAAAGCGGTCACACTTCTTAGTGAAAATGTCAGTAGCTATAATGATGCATCTGATGAAGAGATTATTATAAAAGCATCATATATGACATGTATTATCTATTTTGTAGGAAACTCCAACAGTGAATGACAAATCAATTAAGCTTCGAATTGTAAGTCTTCAACTCTCTTGTTTAACTCCCATCTTCAAATACATTCAAGCTTTAACGTTGCTACATTATGTGATTGTGTATTTTGTGCTGTTGCTTTCAAAGCTTGTTTTGTTTTCATGACTACGTTTGTTTTGTGTTGTTACTTTCACAGGTGAGTACTCAATATTGCTGAGCAATAATGTGTTAGGACAATCACAAGCAGCCTATTACCATGGAATTTTCAACGTTCAACATGATAGATAGTTAAGTGAAAGACAATAAATTGTACTCTAAACCAATGTTTTAAGACCCGGTTCGACCGGCCCGGTCGGACCGGTCGGACCGTATTTTTAAGGATTTTCGGGCCATTTAAAACCGGTTTTTTCAAAAAGTTGACTAGTCAACGACCCGGTTGACCCGGCTGGTCGGACCGGGTTGGACCGGGACCCGGAAAGGCACATTGACCCGGGTTTCATGTTTTTTTTTTTTTTGTTGTAATTTATTTCTATGTACATTTAATCATTTATATTTAGGGAATGTTTACTGATTGTGTATTTCAAGAATAATAAGAGTAATAAATGAATCTTTGACTGATGTGTCATCATCATTTATTACTCTATGAACTATATAATTATTATATTGATGTGTATTCCAAGAATAACAAGAGAATCGATGTGTCATCACCCTTTATTACTCTACGGATTATAATTATTATACATGATATAATTAATAATTATATTTATAATTATAAAAAAATAAAAAGTTCACTAAATATTACTATTGTATACTATTATTAAATCCGGTCCGACCTTCCGGCCCAACCGGTTCGACCAGAAAATAACAATTTTTCGGGTCGACTAAAAACCCGGGTTTTAAAACACTGCTCTAAACGTGAAATCTTAGGGAAACTTTGACATTATTAGTCAAGTTTAACAAGTGTATAATTGAATCATTGAGTAAGGTTCAAATGAGTACACCAATTTTGAGTGAGAATGAGGGAACCAACAGATTTCTGCCATGTGTCACTTTATTCTCTCTCCTCTACACTTTATTCTCTCTCTTCCACATTTTTAAAAATTAAATATCTCACAAACGGTAAGTCGAAAAATCATGAAAATTGCACCATGAAATTCAGCGTTTTCTTCTCTTCGATTTGCCGTCCCTCAAGGTATACTTTTGACAACTTTTTTTTTCTCATTTTTTGATGGGTTCACAAATTAGTAACACATGTGTTAGTGATTAGTTGTACATTTAATTTGTGGTTAAGGTTAGGGTTTAGGGTTAGGTTTAGGGTTTAGTAGGGTTTATGGTTTAGGGTTTATAAGGGTTTAGGGTTTAGAAGGGGTTCAAGGTTTAGGGTTTAGAAAGATTTAGGGTTTAGCGTTTTGTAAAGCGTTTAGGGTTTAGGGTTTAGGGGTTAGGGGTTAGGGTTTAGGGTTTAGGATCGATGGCAATTTGATTGGATATGGGATTCATATTGTTATATACTTGTATTGATTTCATTTATAGAATGATTAATGCAATTCGGCACTTCTGGACATTGTTGATTTGGTTTCCGAATAATTAAAATGCAGAAAACTGGAAAAATCAGTTTTCAAAACCTTTTTTAAAAAATTTTTTTTATCTTATTTTGGGACGGATTTAGGACGGAAAATTCCGTCGGAAATCGGTCAGAACTGTGCTGTCGGAAATCTGTCGGAAATTCATCGGAACACTTGCCGTCGGAAATCCATCGGAACACTTGTCGTCGGAAATCCGTCGGAAACATTTACTATCGGAAATCCGTCGGAAATAGGTGCTGTCGGAACATCCGTCGGAAACACGTGCTGTCGGAAATCCGTCAGAAACGTCCGTCGGAAATCTGCCGGAAAAGTTTAACGACGAGCTTTTTTCAAACTGCCGGGATCCGTCGGAAATGACTGTTTCCGACGGATTTGGGACAGAATATTCCGTCCCAAAATCCGTTTTTTCTAGTAGTGATAGCAAGATGATTACTTGTTATAATTTGTAAGCAATAATTATAATTATATTAAGAAAGTTATCCGAATAGAGTCGAATATCATGAAATTTGAGTTCGACTCATTTGATAATTTTTTGAATCGAATTTAAATAATAAATGCCAAGAATTGTGTTTAAGTTATGTTCGAATTCGAAGCTCGTTTATTTATTTGAATATTATTTTAATAAACTAATTTCCACTTTCAAGTTTCTCGTCTAAGAATTCCAACTCGATAAATAAAATTGTTCGATAGCTCGGCCTCGAACTCGTATTAGCTCATTTACACTTGAGGTTTTGAGTTAAAATCGTGTTGGTGACATCTAATTAAATTTTGTAGACACAAAACTTTTATATAAATCACGTCTATTCGACTCATTAAGCTCGATTAGTTAATTCGAACTGAAGTTAAGCGCGCATTCCAACGAATCGATTCAAATATTTATTTTCAAGCTTGACTTGTAAATATAATCGAAGATTAACTTTCATTTGAACTAGGCTCGAACTTGAATACCATCAAATGCGAATCCCGATACAACTGGCTATCCCCTTCCCCTCTATCGTCTCTTTCACCCAAAAACCATAATTGGCTATCTTAGTTAAGCAATCTTAAGCTGCAAAGAGGATAAGTACTTTAGATTGGGCACGAAAGATGCATTAATTTGGCTCCTTTGCTTATGCTATTGAAGTGAAAAACGAGCTAAACCAACTCGAGTTAGATTATTAGACTCGTAACACCCCGTAATCGCAATTTCCGTAATCGCAATTTGTAGGTGATGAAAAATAAATAAAGTTTATTTTCTGAAGAAGTTTGAGACGCCCAATATATATTTGATATGCTTAATTGACTTGTTAATGACGTATATGATGACTTCCATGGATCAGTATTACGATCATAAGGATCTGTTAATTTATTTTTGGAATAGCAAAAAAATCTGTTTTTTTAATAATAAAGCAGAAATAGTATACTATGTGCACTTCAATACAAGATACATAAACCAGTATAGTTAACTAAGACAAACTATATTTAAATTTTGTTCAAAATTAAAGATGGTATATCCGGAGTATCAAATAATGTCCGGGATATTTGAATATACGATTGAACTCTCTTGCAAATAAAACACGAATATAAGAACTTAGATAATTCGGAACCCTAATTGGTGTTCACGAAGTTGTATTATTCAAATAATCAAAAACTGCATAAACCCAAACCCAAAAAGTGTTTAAATACTTTGGGCAGGAAGTTAAACAAAGCCCATCCAAAACGGGTTAAGGCAACAAAGTCCAAAACGTAAAATAAGTCCAAAACAAAATACGTAAATAATTAAAACGGCGTTTTCGGGCCTTAAACGATCTCGAAAGGCCAAAAACTGACAGGGCTCATGGCGAAGCGATGAATCTTGATCATTGGCCCGTTTTTGAGTGACCACGCGAATTTCGGCCAATTCCGACCCCGAAATCAAAATAGCCAAAATTTAGGAAGAATGATTTGTTGATGACATCATGACTTGTAGGAATCAAATCTTGATGACATAAGCGCGACGTTGCTTCCCCGACATCAATCTTTTATAGTTTAGTAAAAAATTATTTTTTAAATAAATAAATTATTTTTGTTAAGAAGAAAACATCATTGGACACGGGTCCCTAATCGGTTACAGGACACGTTGCCGCAATGTGAACGTTGACAATACATAGCGTTTTTCACATTTTCCCCCTTTCTTTTTGTCTAAAACATAAAATTTATTTGTTTAAGACCATTCCCAACAGTGACAGAAACTGACTGAAACTGACGTGCAACATCTGCGCCACGTAAGTTTTTTACAAAACTGACGAACCTCTGCCATCAGTGACTCCGTCACTTTTAATTTTGGGCCCACATTTAACAATTTACCTTTAGCTATAGTAAAAAAAAAAAAAAAAAAAAAAAAAAAGCAAAAACAAAAACCGACGGAACGTCGGAATTCCGACGAAGGAAAGTGACGGACGAAAATGACACACCCGTGCCATTGGTGTCACTTTCATCACTTGAAAGTGACGAGAAACCGACGCATGCATTGGGAAGGGTCTTAAATTGTCATCTCTTGTTGAACGATGATATTACATATTTTAATTTATCTAAAACACATTTATTTACATAAATGTAAATAACAGTAGGGATGTTTATCTGACTGTCATATTTCAATTCTAATTTTGTACTTAACTCTAGAATGATAAAAAAAATTTGGGTAACGGAAACAAGAAATTAGTAAAATTTTAATTCGATTCATTTTTCAACCGATAATCGGAGTGGAATTTGAAATTTTAATTCTATCATTGCTTAAAATTCTATCAGTCGCTTTAGGAATTAAAGGTGTTTAAGTATTTTTCTGTAATCGAGGGAGCACGACATGGGGTTAATAGAGATACCAGGTATCAAACTTTTACAAAAAATTTAATTTAGAAAACAATCTATTTTTTTTTTAAATAACTTGACTTTTAAAACTTGACATCCATTGTAAAAAAAACCTTATTGAAAACCAAAAGGATTCATCATTTTGAACAATTTTATAAACTTTAGTTATCCTTAAACACATTTTATAAACTTTAGTTACCCTTAAATACATTACGTATAGATATGGTTCATTTAAGTAAACAGTTTTTAATCATTTTCTAAATTGAATATTTTGTGAAAGTTTGATGCCATTAATGTCTATTAACCCCGTATGACATGTAAAGCTGATATAGATCTGCTAAAGATCCTTAATGGTAGAAGTTTTCCTTGTTAAAAAGTTGCTTTTTAAACAGGTTTTGTTAAATTATAAAGGGAAAAAAAAAAACCATTAGCTACAGTCATTGTCAAATTAGACTGCTCCCATCGGGGAGCTTCGGCTCCAGTCGGTTTAAACCGACGCCACCGACGGCGATGACACCGATTCATCGGTTGCCTCGTCGGTTGGCTCCCTTCGGCTTGGCGACGGACGAGGAGGGGTGACAGCGGGACCCACTTTTTATTTTTTTTCCTTTGTTACCGTTTGAAAATAAAATAATTTTTTTTTCCAACGGTTATATATCCGTTGGTTTTTTAAATTTTTTTTTTTTTTAAAAACACTTTTTCACCTATAAATACACTATCTCTTTTCCAAACAATTCACACCATATTTCATACAATTTTATATAATTCACTCTATACCATTTTATACACTTTATCAAATTCATATTTTCAAAATGTCGTCCGATTCCGATCTTGAAGATTTGCAAGCGCTCAACGACATTTTCGATCCAAATTACGCGATCAATGTTATTAATGCCATATCCTCCGAATCGAAAGACGAAGAGGAAATTCCGATCCCGAAAGCTCCGCATCGATACTTTCCGAGAAATCGTGAAGCAATGGGCCAACGTTTGTATCTCGACTACTTTGCTGACAACCCAACATTTCCAGCGGATATATTTCGACTACGTTTTCGGATGAGTAAGCCATTATTTATCCGTATGTGTCAAAATATTATATCATATTCACAAGTTCCGGTACCGGAATACTTTACATATTTTCATCAACGTATTGACGCAACCGGTAGACCCGGTTTTAATGTTTTTCAAAAATGCACTTCCGCCGTACGCCAAATGGCGTATGGTTGTGCCACGGATGCGTTTGATGAATACTTGCATATGGGTGAACAAACATCATACTTGTGTTTGGATAATTTTTGTAAATGTATTTTTCATTTATACTCTACGGAGTATTTAAGAAAACCAACACTACAAGATGTTCAACGTTTGCATCAACGTCATGTTGAGTTGCATGGTTTTTCGGGTATGCTCGGAAGCATCGATTGTATGCATTGGCGTCGGAAAAATTGTCCAGTTGCATGGCAGGGTCAATATACTAGAGGTGATCAAGGTCATCCAACAATCATGCTCGAAGCGGTTGCCTCTTACGATTTGTGGATTTGGCACGCTTTCTTTGGTCCGGCAGGCTCAAGTAACGACCTTAATGTACTTAATCAATCGGATTTGTTCTTTGATTTACTTCAAGATAGAGCTCCCCTAGTTAACTTTACGATTGCCGGACAACAATTCACCAAAGGCTATTATCTAGGGGATGTGATTTATCCTGAATGGGCGACTATTGTAAAGTCATTTAGGCATCCACTAAGTCAAGTCGAGGCTCGCTTCAAAAGATATCAAGAATCTACAAGGAAAGATGTGGAACGAGCATTCAGTGTGCTTCAAGGCCGTTGGCAAATCATTAAGAACCCGGCTAGACCATATAACACCAACAAAACAAAAAGAATCATGTATGAGTGTGTGATTCAACACAACATGATAACTGAGGACAACGGGCGAAATATGTGTCAACTGGAAGAAGATTATCCCTCTGACCCGGCAAATAGACCAAGACGCACATGGGAAGAAAGAGTTGCAACTTCATTGCATATGGACAAGGAATTACGGGATCGGGAAGTTCATCATCAACTTCTCAATGCTCTAATCGAACATATTGCGCACCTACCACCAAATTTTCGTACTCGTTAACTATTGTACTTTTTTATGTAACGTTTATTTTTTTAATTATTGTAATTTTTTATATTTAGGATTTGTAGTTTTTTTTAAAAAAATTATTGTACTTTTTATTTTTAAGAAATGTTGTAATTTTTATTTTTAATGAAATGTGTTTTGTTTAAATTATTGGGTTAATTAAATTTTTTTGTTTTAATTGATTAATTAATTAGTCAGTGGGTCCCAGAAAATGAAGTGACGGATCAGGGATGAGAGTGGTCAGTCTGTTTCAGTCAGTTTTCTGCAAAAGATGACGTGGCGCTGACGTGACTCCGTCAGTTTCAGTCAGTTTTTTCCATGGATGGGAGTGGTCTTAGCTACCAAGTACGTAGTGCATTGGGCCTGTAATAAGCTACAGATGGCTCTTGGGCTCTTGGCATACATCACATATTGGTAGTTTATCATATATATTATCTACAAGATTTTAAAACCCGTATATACGCATGAATCGTTTTTTAATACGAAATTTCGTATTTACTATCTTTTTTCTAATAATAAAGTGTGTAAGAATATATATATATATATATATATATATATATATATATATATATATATATATATATATATGTATGTATAAACTTACGATTTTAAAGATGCGAAATGACCAAACTAACCCTCACCAATATACTTTCCTTTTGTTAATAAAAAGTTGACCAACATTAAGAAAGCTGACCAAATTAATTAAGCAGTATATACTTTCCTTTTGTGAAAAAAAAACCTAACCAAACATTAAGAAACCAAAAAACATGTTGAACATCATGAATTATAAATACCAATTAATAAATAACCCGCTGCTTTGCGCGGGCTTAACGCTAGTGTGTGTGTATATATATATATATGTTAAACATTTAGTTTGTTTCATGATAATATTACCGTGTACGGATTTATATATGTAGAGATTAAAAAATTAAAATATTTTGAATCCAAGTTGGTGAAAAAAATAATTTTTTTAA
Organism: Helichrysum umbraculigerum; assembly: GCA_949592205.1. NCBI lineage: Eukaryota > Viridiplantae > Streptophyta > Magnoliopsida > Asterales > Asteraceae > Helichrysum > Helichrysum umbraculigerum. The sequence continues at coordinate 79,150,786 of CATIUR010000005.1, read as the reverse complement.
TTCTACGTCAATCTTTTAAAATAATATTATTCTTACCCGGTGAATTAAAGATAGACACATCACAGATTGATTTGAATAATGTTTTAATTAATTAATTCAATTTATTTTTATATGTAGCGGGTAGTTGATTAAAAAACTATTTTTAAATAAGTTAGGGAATTTATTGTAAAATTTATTAAAATTAAAGAATTTAATTGACAAATTGAAACTTTATTATAATGATGACATCATAAAGGTGTTTCTTATATTATATCGTTGAATGTGTATTTATTTTTGTTTATAGAAAATAATGTAGGCAATAAAAGTCTACCGTTTTATATGAATTTATACATATGTGTCGCACCCTGCCCGCGGCGGAAACACGTCGGGGCGCGACTAATTCGAATCATCACACAAAGTTACAACAAACGACCTCTATATGAGTCGTTTTGAAATAAACACATTTTAATAAATTAAAATGTTTGAAAACATATCGTTTATCATCCAAAATATAATTCATAGAGTCCGCGTCTATGATGGGTGATGTGTGCTAAGTATAGGCAATTATAATAACAAGTTTAAATTAAGGAAATACTAAATAATACTATCGCACAATTCAGGCAAGATTGATCCGTTCATCTAATATAGCTTAATAAGTAAGTCCAAATTCGAACACAAGGAACACAAGAAACATGATTCTTATTTATAACTAATTATCTATTTATTCTAATTACAGATATTTACAATTATAATACAAATAAATAAAAGGATCCAATTTACAATAATCTACAAGATAAGGGGGACGTTTTAGTTCCGAACGAACATATTTATATTTATATTTTTGATACAGATTCTAATAGATAAGTTTTAAGGAACAACTTAGGTATACTCAATTGGATAAAAGATTATAATTATTCAAACTATTATTTATTAAACTTATTATATGTATTTATGTCTATTTGCTTTGTTGGCTATTATTACTGGTGATTTACTAATGTAGAAGATCACATAGGGTTAAGTCAAATCCTCATCATAGCAACACAATCATAAGGTTACGCAAAGTGTTACTAATTAATAAGATCTATCATCAATTTATTAATACAATTTCTATGGTTAGGCTTGAATCGCAGTATTACTTTAAATTAATGAATCATTCTTCGTTTATCGCATAAGGTTAAGATCAAAACATAAACACAATCACTTAATTTATATAAACAGTTTATGGTCATCCTAGTTTAATATAAATCAGTCTAATTATGTCAAGAATAATCACTAAAATATCATGATAAAGACAATTCTTGTATAATAAACATTCAATAATATAGTTCAAACATAAACATATAATTCAAATAATAAACTCAATAAACATTCATTCAAACAAATATAATGAAAACCTAATTCACAATTAAATCAAATAAACAATATCATAAATAACTCAATAAGGTTATTAAAGTTACAAGGATAAAGAAATCGAACCAATTGACGAACTAGCTTTTCCTAGGGTTAAAAACCTTCAAATCCTAGCTCTTTAACCTCCAAAATCGTACCTAAAGTCGACCTAAAACCCTAACTTTCGGTTTTAGTATTCTTGAATCGTATATCCTTAAACCTGAATTAAGCCTCTATTTATAGTTTTCAAAACCGACCTCCCAACCGCCGGTTGGATTCTCCAACCGCCGGTTGGAAGAATTTGTATCCGGGTCCACTTCCACGTGTCTGCACCGCCTCTAAACCCTATTGCCCAACCGCCGGTTGGCTAATCCAACCGCCGGTTGAATTTAAATTCCAGAATATTCTCATTTCGAGCTTGGGCTTAACTTTTGGACTTTTAATATTCATATCCGGACTTCTTTGTCTTCTCGGCCCAATTCTTCATTTTAACACTTTTGGTCTTCATTTCTTCATGGTTTAAGCTCTTTTTTCCTCATTTCTTCATTTTCTTCATTTCCTTTCAGTTTCGGATTAGTTTTTACTCATTTTTCTTCAATCTTTAATTAAAATACATTTCTGCAAATATTAACAAAATAAGTATCTAAAATCATATAAATGCACTAAAATGTATATAAATATAGGGATAAATTACTATAAAATTTACTATCTATTTGATGCTTATCAAATATCCCCACACTTAAGTTCTGCTTGTCCTCAAGTAGAAAACTGAATAAAATTTGAAAATAAGCATCAAACTAATATTTAAGAATCAAAATACCAATACTAAAAATCTGTTTCATAAATTAAAAATTTAAACAATTTAATTAACATGGATAACTATAATGTATAAATAAAATTATTATTATTTGTGTAATATATAGCTCATGAATGATTACTAATATATTTGTCCACTTTAAACAATCTATATTCATATTTCTGAATACATCTTTATTATTAGTATGTATATTACTTATGATTTCCATATATGATATAACTTTAAATTTAATTATACAATTTTCTTTTATATTCCAATTAAATATATGAAATACATTTTAAGAATCAAGACATTGGTGACAGGTCTGCATTTTCATGCAACAGAGCGACATAACTTGATTCAGGTTTAAGCAAAACCAGACTTGGTCAAACCATTTTGGCGACCTCATTAGGTATCTTTTATTTTTAAGACTTTTCAAGTACTTTTGACTTGCTGATATCGCGTAAAAAGTCATGTTTTTACTACCGATATCTCTCTCATTCTGGAACGATTCTTGGCATTTTAATTCAAATATAGTACAAATCAATAACATTATGCCAAGATGGTCAAAACAAGGTTGCACGATAAAAATCAAGCAAAACGGATGAGAAACGAAGATTCCACACACGTTTGAAGATTCAAGGCATCAAAACGAGATTTCAAGACTAAAATGCCCTTCACCAACATCCATTCTATCCAAGATGTTCATTTTCAAAATACAAATCCAACAGAAGAAGAATCAACTAAAACGGATAAAGAATGAAGATTCTACGTCCGCCGGAAGATCCAAATGATTCGTACGCAATATCTGGAGCTAGCGACCTCATCTCAGGGCCTATCCTATATCAAAATCTTCGTTTTTGAATTACGAATCCAACAAAAAAGAATCGACGCAAACGGACGCATAACGAAGAAAACACGCACGAATCGAGGAACGAAGCAAAAGACGGCGAAACGGGGCGGGGGTGGGCCAGCCGCCGCCGGCCACCCTTGCCCCACCTCGGTTTCCGTTTTTGATAACTTTTGGTACCTGGTGCGCCTACTTTTCGTGTTGTACAGTACCCGGTGCGCCTACTTTTCGTGTTGTACGGTACCTGGTGCACCCTTTTGGCCACCTTTTTCTAACATGCACCTCTTGGTGCTAATGTGAGCCAAAGCTCACCTATAAATATGAGGCTTAGGTTCATTTGAAACACACACCACATATGTACACATTCTAGCATATTTCACTCTTTCTTTCTCACTAGAAAATCTTTCGTAGTTTTTTAGTCTTTCTCATTCAAGGAATATTATAATTAGTCCACGGACTAACGTAGAAGCTAGGGCGAACGCTAGAGATTCGGATATCAATCTTTGTACGTGTGAAAGAGTTTGTCAATTATAATAATACGCTGCTACGCATTTAATTCCGGGTGATATCTAAACTTTTATTATACTTGTCTCATTTCATATTTTGAATATGTATTATTGCCTGGTATGTGATTTATTTGTTGCCATGAATTACGAGTAGTTTATTATTGTGATTGCTGATGATGTAGATAATTATAAGTAAGGATGTCATTACACAATCAATGCACGATAATCGTAAAATGATATAACGGCCCCTATTCAACTGTTTATTCGGTATTGTGCTGGAAATGCTTCATGCAAAGTACAAACGTACGGAAGCCGATAAACGACCGAAGGTAGTTATATCATTGGAATCAGCTCTGGTTCAAAAGTTGGAACTCTGAAAGGATAATACAACTACACAACTAACTGGTGTATCCTACGAGAATCAATGCATTATAAAATAATGTTCGTAAAACATGTTCAGATAAAATAGGAGATAATAACCCTTGTACTGTTAGGACTTTATGAATTTAAGTTTAATTTATGGAGCACCCTTTCCAGTTATCCACGTGACTGCAACCTAGTAATTAGGACCTGATCAACCTTAATTATGGTAAGTAGTTATCTGTGCCCATGACACGCAATAAGTAAGACACAGTGAAATCACTCGTTGTATATATTAGGTTTACTTTTCTGCACTGCTTTACATTTAATTAGTTAGAGTGTCACTTTCACTGTCAATTACTCTTGACCGCGTGTTGGATATAAGAAGCAGTGGAAATCTCATGTAAAGTACACTGTCTATTATTGAAAGGCATGGTCCTAATATGAAACACGTTTTATCAAACTGCGGATAATCTGGAGATGTATAACTGTTTGAAAAGGAGAACTTAAGTCATAAGTCGAAGTAATTAGAACTTAATTAAACAAAGACGAGACTTAGGGATAAGAACAAAGTCCTAGTTACCCAGAGTTCATAAAACACTAAGTCTTACATAATCGGCGGTCTAAACATACAAAGCTATTAATCTTCGTGCTGATAGAGTAGTAAACTACCTTAGGGGTTAAGAACGGTCGGACCTATGAGACGATACGCTACTGATTCATGCACCTCGGTATAACACCAAAATAGGTTGCTCATCTTTCAACTAGATGAGTATTGGAAGTTTGCGTATTGCTCCGATCAGAATCACGATAACCTAGTTCCAAGTGACACGCCAATGGGAAACCGAGTTGGTAGGGTTCTAGAGTTTACACCTAGTAGTTTAACCGCCACATGTAGTATCAACCCTATTTGTTCTGTCATCCTGAAATATTAATTATCGAAATTTCAGCAATCACATCTTTATCTTTATCTGCTTTCCTGCATTTTAATTTCCTGCAATTTACTTTCTTGCATTTTAATTATCTGTCTTTAAATCCCAAACCTACCTACTTTGTGCCATCTTAAATACTTCTCTACTGAAAGTGTCAACTTTAATCGCCCACACGCTTGGATTCATATAACGATCTTAAGTTATACTTACCGCTTACTAATCAAGTAGGTAGTACGGTTAATTTAAGCCCCGCAAAATATAAATTTAAAACCCCTGCTGCGCTCGCATCATCATATGAAAAACAACGACACGGTGTGAGCACAACAAGTTTTTGGCGCCGCTGCCGGGGAATCACAAACGTAGATTCAAGCCACCTTAAGTAGTAGTATTTAGGAGATCCTTCCGATTGACACCTTCTTAGAAATCTCTCGAAAGTTACTTTAAGCAGTTTTAATTTAATTCGCTGTTAATTTAGTGTTAATTAGGCTAAATTAGTTTAAACATGACGTCTAAAAAACCCACTTCTATTAGTACTTCAAAGGATGCATTATATGCTTCCTTAGAAGAATTTAGGATCCCACATTCCATTCCAAACCATTTCCTGGACTTTGATGTCATGGATCAGCTATCTGACCTGGCATCATCTCCAGAAGATCACTCTCCAACTTTGCAAATGCCTAAAGTGTCAAATTCTGTCCACTTCAATTATCTTCCCGAAGAAAATCATGAAGTAAAGACTCCGAAAACGTGTGACCAAATTACCCTCATTCCTGAGATATCGGTATATGCCCAAACTATATCCGATTCTCACAATGACAATATCTTTCCATTCTCTTCATACGAACCTAAATACACCATATACCGAGTGGTGGATAAGGTTCCATCCGTCGAAATAGAACAACCTTGTTTTGAAGAACACTACCTTGGTGCTTCTTTCGATCCTTCCCGAAGGGCGGACGTCTATAAAGCATTCGTCATGCAATTGACCTATGCCAATCTCCTGTTTTCCTTCAACCAACGAGAAACGATTGCTGGATTAGAAAAACAAGTAAACCTTCTTCTTCGTCTGTCAAATCAAGAATGCGAAAGCCCCTCCACAAATTTCAAGGACCAAGAACTGAAGTTTGTAGAAGATTTAGATCTTCTCTTCGAATCATTTGCCGACATGGATTACCTTCCAATATCTATGATATTAATAAATCACAATGTCGCCACAATGATCAACAAACTTGAGTTCTGGATAGAACAAAACCCGATGATTCCTATCACATTTCTTGGTAAAATTCCATTCTTGGTTGACCCCGCTTCTTACCTAATCTCAAAATTGCGAGAAGTTTTTCCTAATTCCACAAAGGAAAGAATCGACACAAGTTTCTTTGAAAAAAGAAAAGACCTTCACGTCAAGCTTGTTCGGATCTTCACCTTCACCAAATACCCCTTCACTTCCACACAAAAAGCCGAAATTAGTGAACTCTATAAGCTAGTTAAACTTACAACCGGAGAACCTGATTCACCGGAAGAGAATGCGTTTATGGAAGCTGTGAATAAACTTACTCACAATCTTAACTACAAAAACAAAGGAGAACGCGACGGTCTATCAAATCCCAAGAAGATAAGGAAGGCGTATAATAAGTTGATTGATGATCTTGTCAATTTAGGGTATGAGGAACGAGAGATCCTAGGAGGTTTAGAGGATCGTCATTTTCTAGTTTACAATGTCATCTGGGAGCTATCGAAATGTTTTGTACCGAAAAATGTTCAATTAAGGGAGCAAATTTTGACCCTTTCCCTATGGAGGGAGCGGAACGAATCTTAAAGCAATTCCTTCCCAAAATGGTCAAGGCTCGCGACTTTAAATGAGCATATTTTATTACATATATATAATAAATTTTTGAAAGTTCCCTTTAATAGAAAACGTTTTTTAATTATTGTCTGAAAACGCACGCACTTCTAAAAGAACGTACACCCTTTTTAGCATTCTGCCGAAACAGTAGTACATTCTATAAACCCGCGTCAGACAAAGATTTTTAAACACCAAAAATAGCGTGAGTTTAATGTTTAAAGTTGATTTTGATTGTTCCGCAAAAATTTGCGCGTTTCTTAAATTTTTTACAACGTAACAAGAGACTAACAAGTAACTAGTTACAAGTAGCACATTTAAGATTCCTCATCATTATTAGTGGGACATTGGAAATTAATCCAAGACATTAATACTTGACATTCAATTCACCTTAGGGACCATATGAGTACCATAGTACTTAGGGTGAGTACATGTACCCTAAAGGACCACTATGAACCTCCTTAACTCCCCATAATTCAAATCATCTAACAAACTTCATCTTCCTCCCTCCTCCCTCTAAAAATCGGCCATGCCATGACTACCATGAATCCACCATCAAAACTCCATCAAATTACATAATCTCTTGTCCTTTCAAGCTCCTTGTTGCATATACTACGCGGTTGTACTTTCGTTTTTGCATTTCATTAACTAAAAGCAAGGTATGATCACAAAACCCACTTTGAACTTGAAAAAGCTTGTTTCTTGAAGATTGTGACACCCCCAAAATTAAGCTTTGCGGAAGCGAGTTTTGGGTGCCACTAATCAAATATCAAACATCAAGATTTATAGCAAACGACTCTAATTGAGACGTTTTAGAAAAATACATTTACATTGCACAAGTAATACAAGTAAAATCTCCAAGTATGTATGCATGCGACTCGTACTAGCTTAGCAAATCCTGCGGGCCATCACTACTGTTGACGCGTACCAGAGAATGCATCACTAAAAGCGTCAACCAAAAGGTTGGTGAATCTCACAGGTTTGTAGTAAGTAGTAATAGAAAGTTTTGTACAACAACAGTAAGTAAATAACATTTACGAACAAGTAATTCAATGAGTAAGAATCAATTACACACTGTAATTCGGTAAGTAAGTATCAATTACACTCCGGTAATTAAGTAAGTAATTTCAATCACACACCGGTGATTAAGTAAGTAATTTCAATCACACACCGGTGATTAAGTAAGTAATTTCAATCACACACCGGTGATTAAGTAAGTAAGGTCGGTCTATCTTGCCATGAGCCATCATAGTCAAAGCTTAATCGTAATTTTGCCCCTCGTGAGTGCAATCCAAGAACACTCATATGTAACGAGTGGAAAACACCTGTTTATACGAGTAACGGTTCGTGGTGGCGCTACCACCCCAGGTGGGGATTGTCAGTCCCATATGGATCCATATACTAAAACTTGCGCTTATCCGATAATTAACAACTATGACTTCAGAGGCCTTCATTGGATTAACGTAAACTCATGCAAATGTGATATACCGGTAAGTAGTAATTCCGTATCATAGTAATTCAGCAAGTTTGTAAGTTCGTACAGTAGTAAGGTTGTAAATCAGTACGTAGTAAATAGTGAATCACTTCATTTGTAAAGTAGTATCAGTATCGCAGTAAAACAGTGATTCGCTAAGTTTGTACAACAGTAATGTAGTAAATCAGTAAAGTAGTAAGTTCATGGAGTAGTAACTCCGTAAAGTAGTAAACCAGTATGTTTGCAAATCAGTAAAGTATTTTGTTTGTAGGTTTGTAACACAGTAAGCACAAGTAAGTAATTAATACATTTAAACATGTATTCAAGTAAAACAAGTAATGCATCTCCCCCAAAACAGTAAAACGGTAAAAAGGGGCTATGAGACTCACCTGTATAGCAAGCAATCCTAACAGTAGGTAATTTCCAATCCGTAATCTCCTAACGCCCTAAACGTAAGAGATATATTACGTGAGTATTTGACGGTTTGTCAAATCATGCAAGTAGTTTTATTGTTTTGAAGAATCGTTTGAGTCAAATTATGTACTATCAGTTAATGCTTCTTGAATTTAGAACATCTGTATTCCTCGAATAATGTCGTTGGTCATGCGTATATATATATATATATATATATATATATATATATATATATATACATATATAGTTATATTTTATATATATTCGTATATCTAAATCGTTTAAGTTCATTTTATACTTTTGAAAAAGTATATATATACAAAACATACGAGTAATATCGTATATATGCATGGAAAATGTTATCGTATATATATTTGTATATATAAACATATATACATTTGCTGAAAAAATAGAAATAGAATTAAAAGAGATCAGCAGGGCTCGAACCCCTGACTCTTCACTTGTCAGCACAAGTCCCAGCCACTACGCTATAATACTTGTTTTGTTAAGAGTTGATTTTATATGTATATATCTATTATTAATTTCTATAAAATGTATCTTCTGCTACCTCCCAACTTCTTGTTTCTTCTGTTATATATATATATATATATATATATATATATATATATATATATATATATATATATATATATAAATATAACCTAGAATATATGTATACATGGCATAATCATTCAGTATATATGTAACATCAAAATAACTCAAAGGAATGAGGGAGGTTGCTCACGGTTGTGTGGGGCCGACGGTGAAGATGGTGCACGACGGTGAGGGTGGTGATGATAAATGGAACGATGACGATGATTGTAACCTACTGGGTTACTGCTGCCGAGGGTTGCTGCTTCTGTTTAGTGAAGGTGGCATCGGTGATGATGGTGGGTGGTGGTGATGGGTTGTTGTTGGTGGTGGTACGATTGTGGATATGTCGAGAGAGACAAAGAGCCAAAGGTGAGATGGTGATGATGACTACTGTTGTTCACTGCTGTTGTTGTTCGATGGCACCAGTGGTGGTGTGCCGAGAATGATGGTGGCATCAGTGGTAGTCCCAACCGAGGGAGATGATGGATGGCAAGTATGAAATAGATGATGATTAAATGATGATAAAGATAATGAATTGTTGACTCCTCTTTTATGATTATGACGAAAATTTGGTGATGATGTTTTTGTTGTGTCAAGAGAAAGTGAGCACCGATGGAGATTTGTGAATGAAAATGAAATGGGAATGAAAATGAAACTGGGTTTTTTTTTTGGTTCCTATAAATGGCGTGGGGCAAGATCCACTAAATGTGGATCTTGTCTGTCCAATAATTCAAGTAGTGTGGGTACTAAACCCCGTGTTTGTTTACCCGATCGTAAAGTAGTATAATATTTTCCAATGATAAATTTCTAAAATATAATCGTTTATATTTTTAATCGAAGTACTTTGTAAAAATATTTTTAATCAAAGAGCCAAAGGCGCCAAAGGCTTGATGTGTGCTAAGTATAGGCAATTATAATAACAAGTTTAAATTAAGGAAATACTAAATAATACTATCACACAATTCAGGCAAGATTGACCCGTTCATGTAATATAGCTTAATAAGTAAGTCCAAATTCGAACACAAGGAACACAAGAAACGTGATTCTTATTTATAACTAATTATCTATTTATTCTAATTACAGATATTTACAATTATAATACAAATAAATAAAAGGATCCAATTTACAATAATCTACAAGATAATGGGGTCTTTTTAGTTCCGAACGAATAAATAGGTTGAGGCAGTTATGAATTGGCAAGCACCTAAGTCTGCTTCAGAGATTAAGAGTTTTCTTGGTCTGGCGGGTTACTATCGAAAGTTTATCAAGGATTTCTCGAAGCTCGCGGGTCCTTTGACGAAATTGACTCGAAAGGATATTAAGTTTCAAAGGAATGATCAGCAGGAGTCGGCTTTCCAGACTTTGAAACAGTTATTGTGTCAGGCTCCAATTTTAGCTTTGCCTGACGGGTCCGATGATTTCATTGTGTATTGTGATGCTTCGTATGCGGGTTTGAGTGGTGTTTTGATGCAACGTGGTCGAGTCATTGCGTACGTTTCTTGGCAGCTTAAGCCTCATGAAAAGAATTATCCTACCCATGACTTAGAGCTCGCGGCTGTAGTTTTTGCTTTGAAAATTTGGAGACACTACTTGTACGGTACTAAATGTGTTATTTGTACGGATCACAAGAGTCTCCAGTACATGTTTTCTCAGAAGGAACTGAATATGCGTCAGAGGCGATGGTTGAAGTTGATAAAAGATTATGATTGTGAAATTTGTTACCATCCGGGTAAGGCGAATGTGGTCGCGGATGCGTTGAGTAGAAAAGGGAAATTCGAGAAGGTTTGCTTTATGCGATTAAAAGTTTCCTCGGATTTGATTGACAAATTGAGAATGGCACAAATGGAAGCATTGTTGGATCAAAATTTGAAAGCCGAGATTCTATTGAAAAGAAAAGAACTGTTATGTGACGATTCTCGTGGATTAAAGACATTCCAATCGCGTGTTTGGGTTCCTTTGCTTGGTGGGCTTCGTGATGTAATATTGATGGAAGCTCATAAGTCCAAATTGTCGGTTCATCCCGGGAGCACAAAAATGTATAATGATTTGAAACCTTTGTATTGATGGCCTATTTTGAAAACGGATATTGCTCGTTTGGTGGAATCGTGCCATATATGCTCTCAAGTGAAAGCCGAACACCAGAAACCTTATGGATCATTGAAACAACTTGATATCCCCGAGTGGAAATGGGAGCATATTACGATGGATTTTGTAACTAAATTTCCGCGAACCGTTCGAGGGAATGACATGATTTGGGTGATTGTAGACCGACTAACTAAGAGTGCTCACTTCCTGGCTACTAGTGAGGCGGCATCTTTGAGTAAGTTAGCCCAGTTGTACATCAGTGAGGTTGTTTCGAGGCATGGGATTCCGTTATCTATTGTATCAGACAGAGATCCTCGGTTTGCATCTGGATTTTGGCGGAGTTTGCAAAAGGAATTGGGTACTAGAAATAATTTGAGTACAGCTTATCATCCTCAGACGGACGGTCAATCCGAGCGCACCATTCAAACTTTGGAGGATATGTTACGTGCTTGTGTGTTGGAATATGGTGGGTCTTGGGATTCACACCTACCATTGGTTGAGTTTGCATATAATAATTCTTATCACTCGAGTATAGGTATGCCTCCGTATGAAATGCTTTATGGGCGTCATTGTAGAACACCCACTTGTTGGTTAGAAGCGGGTGAGAAACAGTTTGCTGGTCCGGATATTGTTCAGATTACTGCTGATAAGGTAGCAATTGCTCGTGAGAAGTTAAAAGCGGCCCGTGATAGACAGAAACAGTATGCCGACCCGCGACGTTGTCCGGTTTCGTTTGATGTGGGTGAATTGGTATATTTAAAAGTTTCCCCTTGGAAGGGTGTGATTCGGTTTGGTAAGCGTGGCAAGCTTGCTCCTAGGTTTATTGGTCCATTTAGAATCCGCCAAGTAGTTAATGATCAGGCGGTATCGTTAGACCTTCCTCCAGAATTAGTGGGTATTCATGACACCTTTAATGTTTGTTATTTAAGGAAATGTAAGGTGGAGGACCAATCCCAAGTCCTTCCTTTACAAGACCTGCGTGTTGACTTAAGTCAGAAACTTGTAGAGGAGCCCGTAGAGCTTGTAGATAGAAAAGTGACTAAACTTCGAAAGAAGGAGATACCCATGGTTTTGGTTAAGTGGCGACATAGTTTGGGTGCTAACCTTACGTGGGAAACGGAGGAAAACATGCGATTACGTTATCCTAGTATTTTTGAGTGTGGCGAGATTTCGGGGACGAAATCTTCTTAAGGAGGGAAGATTTGTAACATCCTCGCCTCGGGCCTAGGAGAAATTGGTAATTTACTTAATTTATGTGATCATTTAATTGAGTTTATAAATAATTCCTATTATTTGGCTAATTGAAATAAATATGTCCAATGGTCAAATGACTTATTGTGATACGTGAATTATTACTTGTTTTAAATTATTATGGTTATCGGTAAGATAAAATGTAATTTCTAGCAATTAGTTTTTAGGTTCCAGACAATAGAATTAGAGTGGATAAAATTTGTACACTGTGAAGTGTGGAGGTGGAAGTTAGGCCGACACCTAACTTCCCACCTTCCCTTTCTTCATTTCATTTGGTTTCCTCATTTCTCTTCCAAAGCAAAACACACAAACAAAGAAAATTTGGGGCTTTGATCTAGCTCATGTGATCACCATCATCTTAGTCGTCTTTAGTTCATCACCTTGTTCCTCTACAATTTGTAAGTAACTTCTTGCTCTCACACATCTTGGATTTGAGTTTAATTTGGAAATTTAAATAGTTAGGTTAAATTGATGCTTAGGTAAATCTTGAAGCTTGATGATGTATTTTGTAGATATGACATGATATATGATGATAGTTGAGGTTATTAGATAGGTAAAATCGTGTAGTGCACCTTGAATTTGTAGTTGGTGATTTTGTGTTCATGCTAAAGCTTGGACAGCAGCAGCAGGTGCTGGAAACGATGAACAAGCCGACGGGTTGGGGTCTCAACCCGACGGGTTGTTAGTATTTTAAGGGAGCCGACGGCTTCTTTGCCAACCCGGCGGCTCCTACAGGCTTTAAAACGCATTTTATTTCTGTTAGTGAAAAACTTAATTTACCCGGCTGATTGTGGGTGGACCCGGTGGGTCATTGGGTCAAGCCGGCGGCTCATAGACCTCAGCCAGCGGGTTCTTGAGCATTTTCAGCAAACCAGTTTTGTTTTGAATTCCTTTCTAATAAATAAGTTATATGTTTATATGATTTAGTGGCATATAATATAGTATCATGATAGGTTAAATTATAAATTATATGCATGTTGAAGTGTTATAAATTTAGATATCATGTGGATTTCAATGATGTCCTTAATTTATCATACGGATATTTGGAATGAGTTATTGACTCGTATTATTCTGTGGTGATTACAGATAAACCGAAGACTCAATAATATTAGAACTTTGAGTGGAGGTTGTGATTATCAAGGTGAGTGGATCATTGACTCTCAGTCTAAATTAGTTGTAACAATCTGGTTACAACGGGTAAACATGTTCTACTGTTATACTTTGTATAAGTTGCATATTGCCATGATGATTATGGATTGTGAGATTGTTAGGGGTCAATATGATATTGGGTTTGGGTACTATTACTTTGGACGACATAATGACTTTATACATGTGTTGTTTATTGAAGTTATGTCGTATGTAGTAATAGTTCTAAACTATCGGTAAGACCACTGTTTGGCCTTCAGTGGTTATAAGTGTTACTTGGTGAACCACCGCGGCATGAGGGTACCTCAAGGACCACCGATCCTCGTTGATGTAATTGTTGTGATGCTTTGTGGTGATCAATTGCTATGCTAGTTTAGATTGATAGTTGTGATCTATTCACTTAGCTTCGTGCTAACCCCTCTCCCCACTTCTTGCAGATTACTTTTGTGTGGGTGGGCAAGAAGTTAGTTCTGAAGAATGTTTGACTGCCTACTCTAAATATATGACATGTCGTCGTTTCGAAACTTATGTTTTGAAGTTAAATAACACCTAACTTAATGCTTATAGTTAATATGGTTATTGTATCAACTCATCATGCATGCATAGATTGTGTTTTGGGAAATATGTTATACGCAATCTATAATGCATGATTTGTATTTCTCGCTTCCGAATGATATATAAAAAAAAATGTTCTTGGAAAACTCGAGGTGTTATACACTTAATTTATATAAACAGTTTATGGTCATCCTAGTTTAATATAAATCAGTCTAATTATGTCAAGAATAATCACTAAAATATCATAATAAAGACAATTCTGGTATAATAAACATTCAATAATATAGTTCCAACATAAACATATAATTCAAATAATAAACTCAATAAACATTCATTCAAACAAATATAATGAAAACCTAATTCACAATTAAATCAAATAAACAATATCATAAATAACTCAATAAGGTTATTAAAGTTACAAGGATAAACAAATCGAACCAATTGACGAACTAGCTTTTCCTAAGGTTAAAAACCTTCAAACCCTAGCTCTTTAACCTCCAAAATCGCACCTAAAGTCGACCTAAAACCCTAAATTTCGGTTTTAGTATTCTTGAATCGTATAAACTTAAACCTGAATTAAGCCTCTATCTATAGTTTTCAAAACCGACCTCCCAACCGCCGGTTGGAAGAATTTGTATCCGGGTCCAATTCCACGTGTCTGCACCGCCTCTAAACCCTAATGCCCAACCGCCGGTTGGTTAATCCAACCGTCGGTTGAATGTAAATTCCAGAATATTCTCATTTCGGGCTTGGGCTTAACTTTTGGACTTTTAATCTTCATATCCGGACTTATTTGTCTTCTCGGCCCAATTCTTCATTTTAACACTTTTGGTCTTCATTTCTTCAAGGTTTAAGCTCCTTTTTCTCATTTCTTCATTTTCTTCATTTCCTTTCAGTTTCGGATTAGTTTTTGCTCCTTTTTCTTTAATCTTTAATTAAAATACATTTATGCAAATATTAACAAAATAAGTATCTAAAATCATATAAATGCACTAAAATGTATATAAATATAGGGATAAATTACTATAAAATATACTATCTATTTGATGCTTATCAATGAGAGATTCTATTATATAACCAATATACAAAAAGTAATGCGATCGAATCTCCTGTGAATGCAGTTTTGAAATCATGCGACTCTAGCTAATGCTTTCCAAAAGCATCCTACTGCGGCTGTGAACATGAGAAATACACGCTAAAAGGGTCAACAATAATGTTGGTGAGTTCATAGGTTTGATAGTTAAAATGTATGTATGAACCACAAGATTTTCAATGTATTGCACGCATGCAAAAATGTATATACTACTGCCACGAGCTCATAGTTCGAGCTTAACGATAATGTTGTTGCTTGCCTCCTACGAGTGCCTAATCACACACTCGTTATGAACAAACGTTAATGCGTCCGTTTGACCAGCAGTCGTGATAGTGCGACTACCCCAGACGGGGATTGTCAATCCCAAATAGTACTATTCACTAACATTCACGATTAAGTAACGATAATTAACGAACTATGATTGAGAGGGATTTAATGATTAGTTTGTTACTCATGCAATCCGTATATCGAGTTTTCTTTACTTGTGTTCATATGTAAAACAGTGCGTAGTATTCTCACCCCATGGTAAAAACAGTAAAAATGGGGCTATGAGACTCACCTGAGTCTTGTACGTAAGCGTTGCTAAAAGCAAGTGTGTTATCCAAATTCGTAACCTGCTAGCGTCCTAAACATGCAAAGTTATATGTGAGTAGATCTCTCAAAAGACCATCTATGCTAGTTGTCAACTCAACTAATAATGTCCAATGTTTATCGTTTGTTTTTGAAAACGTGTACGGCCTGTTGGTGATGTTTAGTAATAATAATCTTTAACAATATTATTATTATATTCATTTCGTTGTATATTTTGCAAAAGTATATGTTATGTGTTCTCGAGTTATCTTGTTTGTAGTTTCATTTGTTGTTATCGCGTATCCGACACTTGTGATGTTTTAACTTAAACTGTGAGTTGCGACACAAAGGCTTGTGTCGCTAAGATGGGTTGCGACATTACTATTGTGTCGCTGGTTGTGATTTCTGAATATGAGTGCGACACAGTGGCTTGTGTCACTAAGTGTGAAAATCAGTTTGTGTGCGACACCAGTGTTGTGTCGCAGTATTACGTGATTTGATTTTTGTGCGACACGAGGGTTTGTGTCGCAGTGTTGCGAGAATTGATATGTATGCGACATAAGGGTTTATGTCGCAATCGTTTGCAAGAATCGAGTGTTGCGACACAAAGGCTTGTGTCGCAGACACTTTGGCCTTTCTGCGACACAAGGTTCTGTTTAGTTTTTTGTTTTCGTGAACTTGGTCAAACGTGCTCGGCTTGACCCGAAACTTTTACACAACTCTTAAATATGTTTTAGAACATATAAAAAGTAAGTTTTACAATTTTTGGAATACCCGAAGGTGTCGTTTTTATAAAGTATCCAAAACAGCCCTTAAGGACAGATTTACCAAAATTTATACGTTTTTATGAGCTCGTTTTGACTAGGCAAACGTTCGGGATAAAATCCGAGAAAATTTTCCAATATACCCTTATGTCTTAGATTTTTAGAATATATTTTTACATAATTTTTGGCTAAGTCTAAGTCGTTCAAAATAATATAAACATCAGTAGAGGTCCAACAACTACTTTTTCAGATATACGTTCGAAGATCGGATTGTTTAACGAGTTACACAACATCAGAAAACGTGATTATACTACTTTTAAAGCTAACAAAATTTCTAAACTTCATAAAAAGGCCTCACCTCGTTTGGATCTATAAAGTACGAGATATGATGTTTGAAAGTTTGACCTCAGATCTTTACTTTTGCACATATATGCTATGTCCTTTCATAAAATCGATTTCAAGTAGCAAACGGACACCAAAATTTACGAAACCACTTGGAAATGAAAGCTAACTTGAACTTATTTTTAGGCTTTTGAATTGACGAATTTGGTTAAGTTTTGAGTTCTTTTACACCCGATGAAGTCGGGTAAAGTTTTTGTCCAGCGGGTAAAAGCTTTACCCAATGGTTTTTCGTGTTTCGAAAACGTGTTCGGGTTGGTTTTTGGACAAGATTTCGTGTGAGTGGAACATTATCATGTAGATATATGTATTTCAAGTAGATCTAATGAAAAGAAGGGGTCCTTACAAGGTATTGAAGCAGATCTAGTAGGTGGTGATGATGTAGATGTGCTGCTGTTACTTCTTGCTTCTTTCCTTGGTAAAAATCGATAGAGAATGATGATGATGGTGATGATAAAATCGTTGGTGGCTGTGGTGGTGTTCTTAGGGGTGTTTTGTGATGGTGTTTTCTGCTGGAAAAACGAAGAGAGAGGGAGAGAAAAGAGGAAGAAAAGATAAGGTTGTGTGTTTATGTATTGTTATGAAATGAAATGAAATGAAATGAAAGATTGAAATATAAGGCAGAGGGGAAAGGGAAAAAGGAGGGGGGCGGTCTTGGGCTGGGCCCAAGGGGGTCTAGGGTTTTGATGCGAGCCGAACAGTCAGGTTTTGAAGCTCTCCTTTCTTGCAGAAGTACCTTCAAGGGGGTCTCGTGACTGGACCCAGAAGTACCTCCTAGCTCGAAATGAGTTCGAGGTTCAGATGAATCAAGGGCTTGAATCCCTTGAGGAGGTATGTGTGGTCGGAGTTGAGATTCCTTATAGTTTGCAATCTTCTTCAGGAGTTTGTCTTGTAACTTTGGATGTTGCTTAGAGAAAGCAATGGTGTTTTCGATATATTCTAGAGCACGAAATCGAGGAAAGGTAGGTGGTTTGGTAGGATCGATGACTGATGCGATAAGTTTCTCCATAGTAAGCGCATATTCAGCATCATGAGAGTAGTCAATCAGTGGTTCTTCTTCCTCCGAATCACTAACTGGCAGAGGGATAAAACTTTGAGTGTAGTCTATCTGCATTATCTCAGCTGTCGGAAAGTATGAATCAGGAAGGTAAGTTGGTGTGGACTGATTCTCTTCTGTCTCGTCCTCCTCTTCCTCTTCTATTTCTTCTTTTTCAGTTTCTTCCTCTTCTTCCATTTCTTCTTCCTCAGTGTCGGAAGTGGGCTCGTCAGACATTTGTGTGTCTGGTTCAGAATCATCATCCGAAGTAACTCTGCCTGTTGATATCATACATATTTCCGCATGTTCAGTCAAAGCTTGGTCAGTCTGATCAATCTTGAAAGTGATAGTCTCTCCGTGAGATCTAAGACTGATAGTCTGTGAATAAACATCGATGATAGTACGTGCGGTGTTCAAGAATGGTCTTCCTAAGATGATAGAGATATGTACATCCTCTTGAATGTCCATCACTACAAAGTCTATGGGGTATAGGAATTATCTACCCTAACTATGATATTCTCAGCTATCCCCTTAGGGTATCTAATGGATTGGTCAGCTAGCTGGACGCTCATCTTGGTAGGTTTAAGGGGTCCTAACTCCAGTCTGGTATAAAGCGAGTAAGGCGTCAGATTGATACTGGCTCCTAGGTTAGCTAGAGAGTGTATCATGCCCGAGTGATAGATCGAACAAGGAAGAGTGAATTGTCCTGTATCTCCTAATTTCTCAGGTAAGGAATTTTTAAGGATAGCTGAACATTCCGCGTTCAGTGGGACATTGGGTACTTCGGGTACCTTGTCCTTGGTCGACAGGAGTTTAAGGATGTATTTTGAACTGGAAGGGGTTCTGGACACGGTGTCCATGAACTTTCCATTGAGTCGGAAGGTGTTTCCCATGTAGGCTTTCCATGAACTTTCTATTGAGTGGATGTTGGATGACTGGAGGATCCAAGAGATGACGAGCATTCAAGGAAGAAACCGTGGAATCAAAGGCAGACAAACAAGCTCACACACCTGCGGACCACGGATCTTACATACATCTCTAAGGGAAGGAGCGTGGTCTATCTTCTTCCGAAACTCGCACGTGCCAAAGATCTAAGTGTGGGATCTCAACCCGCAGTGCAACCACTTAGCAAGAATCGTCTCCAAATCTTTAAACACTAAAGTGTGGGATTCACCAAAAAGAATCTCCACTTACATGATGGAACGATTTTCTGCTAAGTCTGGATACAAGGCATTGTGCACCAGATCGACACGTCCAAAGCTGAACCGCTCTTCATGGAATCAGAGGATCAAAGACCCACATCATCTCCTCTCACTTATCGATCTCAGCTTCATAATGACAATCGTCATCTGGGGAGTTTCTTAACCTTCACTCTGTTTCTTGATTTAAATTTTGCTTTGTTAGCCTGTTAATCTAAGAAGTAATCTATACTCTATCCTAAAGCTTATCACTAAGTGTGGGATTCCAGCCCATTACATACACTTGAGTAACATTTTCTATATGTTCAAACTCTAAGTGTGGGATTATACTTTACAGTACAATCTCAACTCAAGAGAACATTAGGGACAATGTTCCTCTAAGTGTGGAATAGTAGGTATAGAATACCTTGGATTGGATGTTTACAGATTTTTATGTCCGATTAGCTCAACTCAGAAAATGTTCCTCAAAATTTTCAAAATTTTCAAAATTTTCAAAATTTTTAACAAAAACTAATAAAGTATGGGCTAAATCATTCGATTAGCTCTGCTATTTTTGAGTTATAATATCTTTCAAGAGGATCCATTTTTAATATGAGTTAGTTATTCAGGAATATTTGGGAAATTAAGGTAGAAATTTCTTAAATAAGTAGTGATAATCTAAGGAGCATGGCTAGGTACATACAACCATATTTGCAGTGAGGTCTTGAGCCTTAAAATCATTCATTTTAAATGCTACATTGTTCATTTCTTGTGTGTGCCGATGCTAGTATCTCTAAGTTAGAACTTGTTCCTGACATACGTTTCGAGACCACATTGGTGAGTACCGTACGCGGTATAGGTGCAATTAGATGATCTCGACATTCCTTAGGATTTAACCCATTTTTACATATCTTTTCAAGCCCAAAACCCTTCCGATACTCATTTTTAGTATCGATGATCCGCTTAGAAAACCCTGTTGAGTCTAAACCTTTCGTTTCTTCAAAACCCTACATTTTTAACCCACTTATCCAAAACTTCCAACAACTTATCTTAGAATTTCTGAAGATTATGAAAAACATCTAAAAGAATCTTCTTCTGAATTGATCTACTCCTTCGTGTTCACCAAAATTGAAGAAAATCATAGGTGCGAAAAATTGGCACCAAAGAAAAGACTCGAAGAAGTCCGTGATAAGAAAGAAAAGATTTCCGAAAGAAAAGAAAATATCCTTGGAAGTTCTCTGGCAAAGAAGTTCTGAAGAAAGAAAAAGAAAATAAAAAGCAGAAAAAGAAAGAAAAGAAAAAGAAAAGAAAATAAAGCTAAGTGCTTCAAAGTATCAACCATTCAAAGGAAGATCCGACAGAAGACGAGTAGCTATCTTCTTCGTTCTACAATAAGTTTTTCATGATTCTTAGGATGCCTAAGATAAGCAACCCTTTCAACCAAAAATCACCACTATCCATACCCCTTAACCCTTACAAACATTACAACCCACTTGAATGTCTTGGGATAATTAGCGCCGTCCTCTTCCTAAGTGGTGGAGATCCGATTCTCGACCAAGCTTATGATGATGAGTGCTGCATAACTGGCTATTTGAACAATTTCAATTGTGCTAGAATGATAGGAAACCCGATACACCATGAGTGAATTGAGTGACCACCTTTAGTGAGATCGCCTAGTCATGTATACTCCAAGATCACGAGATTTGGAAAGTATGCCTGGGAAAGTCAGTACTTATTTCTGAAAAGATCATCTTAACTTTCCCTGTGTTCTCTAAATAAATTTCCCATATGACAAAGAGGTGACTTCTTGAAAATGTTTTCACTCACCTAAACTATTATAAAAGTGTTTTCGCTGGACATAACTGAGTTGTTGCTTAAGGACAAGCAACTTCTAAGTGTGGGATACTTGATGTGACCCAAAAAGTCATGTTTATAAGTACTTATTTCCGCACTTTTTGGACTATTCTTTGGTGAAAACATTTCAAAACAATCATTTATCATCAAAAACCACCCAGGTAGTCTAAATTCAGGCGTTGCTACAAAAATCAGTAAAAACATCCATTTTGCATGCAAACCGAGGCGAAAACTATCACCTTAAATATTCCATTCTTGATTATCCTATCAAAGTAAATATTAATGCATATGTTATGATTCAATAAGAAAATCCAAGATCGGTGGTGAAAGAATCAAGAGAAACGGGTGAAGAACGAAGAAGATGTACAGTCTAGAAGCCCGCCGATCGTCATCCGGAACACAAAAAGTCAAACACTTTCAAATTTGGCAAACTTAGTGTCATTAGAAGCGTAACGGAAAAACGAAGCCAATGGCGCAAGAATCAAGCAAATCGGAGCCCAAACGAAGAAGATACGGACGAACCAAGCAACCGAGAAACAAGCGGAGGCCAAACCAAGCACCAACCCCCCCTGCCCACCTAGGTACCGTATACGGTACCCTAGGTGCCGTATACGGCCCTTGGGGTGCCGTATACGGGGCCTGGTAGCTTGTGAGGTGCCGTTTGCCCCCTTGGTCCAGTAACCCCCGTATGCGCTTTGGTGCTTGTTCTTCATGCTTTGTGACTTGTACCAAGCTTCACCTCATTCTCCTATAAATACCAAGCCTCCTCATTCATTTCAAACACACCTTACACCTCTCATTCACATTTCTCTCTCTCTCTACTTTCTCTCTCTAGCACTACTCTTAGGAGTTAGAGGAGAAGCATTCTTGTAGTTAGTTCTTCTCTCTAGTTTCTCTCTCTAGCACTACTCTTAGGAGTTAGAGGAGAACTAGAGAGAAGATTAGGAGTAGATTAGTTATGTAGTTAATTAGTAGAGGCTAGCTTATGTAATGCTTGGATATTAATGAAGAAATACAAGTGTTATTCTGCTCGCAATTCCTATCGGTATTTTCTATCCTTTCTATTATTAATTTGTCATATTGTTCTTGTTTGATGTATGTGATTTATTAATATTAGAAATGTTTATTGCTATGCATTGTGAGTAGTGTGCTTGTATGTTTGCCATGATTAATGAGTAGTTTGTTGTGATATATCTAATTGGGATAACACCATTATGAAACAACGGAGGTAACGTTATACGGCTTTCATTTGTATAGCTCCGGAATCATCACGAATGTGTGTAGTACGGAACGTGGAAGCTATGAAAGTCGTGGGCACAATCCGTTGTGGAATAATGTTCCCAATTATTATATATTACAATTGTTTGTGAACTTATAAGCTGAACCTCTACCCGTTTATCTGTCCAACTTATGCTGTGGTTTGTATCCTCCTCTCTAGAACCTAACCAATTGCTAGAAGTAGGATTGCCAACTATTCTGTGTATGATGATCAATGAACTCAACATGGTCGTTGTTCCCTTGATTGAAACATATCCGAGGGACACGAAGCATAGGATTAGAGATAGATTAGGTTCATACTAATCTGTTGTGTATCTTTGGGACAACTTCCGGGGTACCCATGATATAATCCTTAGGTCAGTACTGTGATGCTAGTATTCCGTCCTATTGCATGTTCTTGTTTGATTGTTGCTTAGGTACTGCATACTAGACATACAATAACACTGTTGCTGCCTTAATGATTATGTTTTCATAAACATGATAAATGTAATACAGATAGGTTTGAAAACTTGTGGTGCTGTTTAACTATACATTTATGATTTTAAACTAAACTATCACCTTTCATCCAATAAACGTGGTTAGAACCTTTATGACAAGGAGTAGCTAACCATTGATCAAACGGTCACTACCTATCTATGTTTTCCAAAATAAACATGGTCTGATTTTGAAGCTGTGGAAATACTGCCCAACTTATCGTATAGTACACCGTGAATTAATCAGGGATTTATTGGGCTGGGATTTATAAAGTGAACGGGTTGTTTAGCTATCATAGATGGTTTTACTGTAATACAAGCTTAGATATATTGAGTTCAGATAGCCGTAAAGTATGTAATCCAGGATAAAGCCCTAAAACGTCCGAGTATCCGGTAAGCCGTGGAAAGGCCGTAGGCTGAACACTGTATTACATCTTGGCTGAGTCTGTGATCCAGGAAAGACTGTAAAACGGGTGAATACACAATGTAACCATGGAAAACCTGTAAGTTGAAGACTGTATCACAGCCGAATAACGCTGAACTCAATCATAACCATTAATGTTTAAGTTAGCAGTCACCACCTGTCTTAAATCTTAAATGCCTTGCCTAGCTTAGATATCTTTTTCCGTGTTAAGAAAGATCAGTGGATAAATTGCGGACTGTCGCCTTATTCCTGCACCCCATCTGGAGGGTCACTTGGTCTCATCATAAGAGACGGAGAGGGGGGTTTCAAGACAGTCCGATCTGATCAGAATCTTGACAGCCTAGTACTCAGTGACATACTGATCGGTTTATCTGATCAGTAGGGTACTAGCGTTTACACCACAGGGTATCTACGTGAACGCAAGACACAAATCTTTAAAAGACGTTTTCAAACTAAAATATCACAACAACTATTCTAAGTCATGGTGAACCACGTCTTTGTTATCCTTAAGTGTTATATATGTTAGTCTCCCTTTATTTTTATGCTTTGTTAATTTCAGTATTTTAATTAAATATAAAAACCAAAACAAAACCCTTCCAACTTCTCAAAACCCTAGCTTAATTACTGATTAATCGGAACTAGCTCTGTTTCAATTCTGCCGTCGTGAGGAACGACCCTGGATCATTCTTACCACTTACTCGTATCAGGTATTCATACCAGTTCCAGTAGGTAGTTCGGAGGATTAGGCTCCCCCCGACTATTATAAATATTAAAACTTCACTGCTCGCGTCCGTCGGTGGCCGGACCAACGATCGGGGTAAAACCAGACCGACCGCTGACGGCGCGACAAGTTTTTGGCGCCGCTGCCGGGGACGGTAGTACGATTCGGAGCCTGTTTAGATAAATTAGCTTTTAAGCGATCCTTTTTGACTTGGATTCACCTTCCTTTTCAGAAGTTACTTTCCGTAGATTAGCGTAGTTAGCTTAGATTAGCTTAGAATAACTTCCCTCCATACTACAACTCTAATTCTTAAACCTTCTTCTTGTGCTGTCTTTTTCTGAAAACTTGGGCAAATGGCAACTCAACAACAACTAAAAGATCAAATTGAAAGTCTTGCTAAATCAATCGAGGATAGATGCAGGAGTAATGCCCATGTAGATAATGAATATCAAAGGAATAGTATGAATTATTCGGATAACATAGGGTGCTTTGTTCCTCAATCTCAACATCATTATGACCCTTATGCTTTCCATACACATCAATACCAACCTTACTATCCTGAACCATTCAATGTCTACCCACACTCATCTTACCCTGTACACGAACCACAACCATACGAGAGTTCTGACTTGAGAGATTTGCCCATAGCTTATCTCAGTAGCAATACTTTCTCACCTTCCTACAACCCACTTGAGCAACTACTTAGAGAACAAGAAGACGTGCTTAGAAGATGTACTGATAAGCTATCTAAGATACAAACACGAGTCCAGGTGAGTAGTAATGAAGCTAGGAATCAAGTTAAACTGACAATTGGCTACAGGAAGATGATAGGTACTTACACACCACATCTACATCATTCGACACAGACTTTCATTCTCATGAGTCCGATTGCAAAATCCCTTCCAACCCTTCACCTACACAATCTTCTAAATCCTCACTTCCACCCATTCTCAACCTATCTACGTCCGAGACCGATGAGGAGTTCATTCTAGAGGAACTTTCCGAGTCATTGCAACTTGAAACTCTTGGCCGGAGTGACGAGGATGACGAGGTAGACGAAGAGATAGAAGTAGAAAGCCCGGAGGTGGAGATCTACACAGAAGGCCCAGCTTCAGAAGGACCGGAATACACACCGACTCTGAGAAGTGATCTCATTCCAATTCAAACCGACGTGGTTGACAACATTCCGCAACAAGTTGTGGTTGATAATGTCCCATCTATCTTTCCGAATGAATCACCCAATGATCTAGTTGAACCCTCAATTGCCTTAGACCAAGTAGTTGATGAGAATGTTGCTACAAGATTGGAGACAAAAACGGATACTGTCCTACCTCCATGCCCAAAGTACAACACTATCATTGACCAAAAGACCATAGGAAGCAAGGTGGGTTCTGCGTCATGGTTTCCCTTCAAACCCTCTCTCAACCATATAATGTCCTATACATCATTTAGAGGTGAGGATTCCTTTGACCAACCCATT
Source organism: Helichrysum umbraculigerum (assembly GCA_949592205.1). NCBI lineage: Eukaryota > Viridiplantae > Streptophyta > Magnoliopsida > Asterales > Asteraceae > Helichrysum > Helichrysum umbraculigerum. The sequence goes on along the minus strand of CATIUR010000005.1, from coordinate 79,125,345 downwards.
CTAACCAAGGAGGTATTAGAAGTTGAGAGACCTATTACACCCACGGTAGAACAATTCCCTCACTTCAAACCATCTCCTTATATTGGGCATACCCTGGCCTTAATCTGCTTTAAACTTTTAGGTATGTTACAATACTACCCTTTGTGTCTACTGATGGATGCTAGGGAGCCTCTAGGATTACCTGATATGTAGTGTTAGAGTCAAGCTAGAGACTCGAACAAAAACAAGCACTTCTCGGGAGGCAACCCGTGTTTAACTTAGTTTTGGTAATATTAGCTAATCCAATAAGTAGAAGTTGAAACCCTAAAATGAATGTTCCAAATTTTCTATTTTATGAACAAATAGGATTGTTTGCAAAATTGCCCCATTAAAAGTCCAATTTTTGTCAAACTTTAAAACTTCCTACTCCCGCTTGTTTGAACTTCATTGCAACATTTACATTTCACCATTATCTAAGACCTCGAGTTCTTATGCCCCCTTCACTCACATGTCTGGAAACCTACTAGAATGAGAATTAGGAACCTTAGTTATCTTATATCACCCATTCACATGTTTCGAGCATTTGAGGTACTTACATATAAATCTGTGAGCATACATATAAGATCTTTAAAATGATGTCTGAAAACCTGATTTTTATGTCACTATGTGTATTATGCTCGAACTCGTTTAAAAATGTGTGCTTTGAAAATCTCTATACTTGGTTACCTGATTTAAATGCTCATGCTAGTGTTTCCATATCTGCTATTTGTGTTGCGGTGAAATTATAGGCAAACTAACACTTTTTGTGTGGGATTGGACTCCAAGTCATACACTGGTTTGTTTCATCTACAAAACACTTACTTTGATAGGTTCTTCGCAAACCAGTGAATCTATGATTTGGAGAATAATCACTTGTTTGTTAGATCACTTTTGTTTGTCCTTGTACAAATGCCTAACAGACAGGGACTGATGCCTATGGATAAAGAATCTTAGAGAATAATGGAAAGAAGACAAGGGGAGCTTACAGTTCATTAAATTTAGGAACTTCTGGAGCATTGCTTTGCAGGGGACAAGAGATGACACTTCTGGATACGAAGATGATTTCTAGTTGTCTATGACTAGTTCATTAAGTTAATCAACTTAATACTCATCATATGTGCCCACAAATTCCAAATCCTATAGCTAAACCTTACCACATAATGAAACCTGAAACCATCATCCACATCACCATATCCATCCACCCCTTCGCACGTACAACCATCACCATCGGGGATCATTCATCTGGAATGCAAAGGAATAGATACGAGACTAAATTGGAAACTGGAGATCTCTACCAACAAAGAACAACATCAGATTCATTACATCAGTTTGTCGGTGGAAATATTGGGTTATCAAACATTTGGTGTTTCTTGGTTGATTATGCTTGTGTCCGGAGGGCGGCATCACTTCGCTTCATTTTCTACAATCTATCCTTTTAGTCATAGTTATTTTCAAGAGAATTTGGTGATTTGAGTGGATGTTGGATGACTGGAGGATCCAAGAGATGACGAGCATTCAAGGAAGAAACCGTGGAATCAAAGGCAGACAAACAAGCTCACACACCTGCGGACCACGGATCTTACATACATCTCTAAGGGAAGGAGCGTGGTCTATCTTCTTCCGAAACTCGCACGTGCAAAAGATCTAAGTATGGGATCTCAACCCGCACTGCAACCACTTAGCAAGAATCGTCTCCAAATCTTTAAACACTAAAGTGTGGGATTCACCAAAAAGAATCTCCACTTACATGATGGAACGATTTTCTGCTAAGTCTGGATACAAGGCATTGTGCACCAGATCGACACGTCCAAAGCTGAACCGCTCTTCATGGAATCAGAGGATCAAAGACCCACATCATCTCCTCTCACTTATCGATCTCAGCTTCATAATGACAATCGTCATCTGGGGAGTTTCTTAACCTTCACTCTGTTTCTTGATTTAAATTTTGCTTTGTTAGCCTGTTAATCTAAGAAGTAATCTATACTCTATCCTAAAGCTTATCACTAAGTGTGGGATTCCAGCCCATTACATACACTTGAGTAACATTTTCTATATGTTCAAACTCTAAGTGTGGGATTATACTTTACAGTACAATCTCAACTCAAGAGAACATTAGGGACAATGTTCCTCTAAGTGTGGGATAGTAGGTATAGAATACCTTGGATTGGATGTTTACAGATTTTTATATCCGAATAGCTCAACTCAGAAAATGTTCCTCAAAATTTTCAAAATTTTCAAAATTTTTAACAAAAACTAATAAAGTATGGGCTAAATCATTCGATTAGCTCTGCTATTTTTGAGTTATAATATCTTTCAAGAGGATCCATTTCTAATATGAGTTAGTTATTCAGGAATATTTGGGAAATTAAGGTAGAAATTTCTTAAATAAGTAGTGATAATCTAAGGAGCATGGCTAGGTACATACAACCATATTTGCAGTGAGGTCTTGAACCTTAAAATCATTCATTTTAAGTGCTAAATTGTTCATTTCTTGTGTGTGCCGATGCTAGTATCTCTAAGTTAGAACTTGTTCCTGACATACGTTTCGAGACCACATTGGTGAGTACCGTACGCGGTATAGGTGCAATTAGATGATCTCGACATTCCTTAGGATTTAACCCATTTTTACATATCTTTTCAAGCCCAAAACCCTTCCGATACTCATTTTTAGTATCGATGATCCGCTTAGAAAACCCTGTTGAGCCTAAACCTTTCGTTTCTTCAAAACCCTACATTTTTAACCCACTTATCCAAAACTTCCAACAACTTATCTTAGAATTTCTGAAGATTATGAAAAACATCTTGAAGAATCTTCTTCTGAATTGATCTACTCCTTCGTGTTCACCAAAATTGAAGAAAATCAAAGGTGCAAAAAATTGGCACCAAAGAAAAGACTAGAAGAAGTCCGTGATAAGAAAGAAAAGATTTCCGAAAGAAAAGAAAAATATCCTTGGAAGTTCTCTGGCAAAGAAGTTCTGAAGAAAGAAAAAGAAAATAAAAAGCAGAAAAAGAAAGAAAAGAAAATAAAGCTAAGTGCTTCAAAGTATCAACCATTCAAAGGAAGATCCGACAGAAGACGAGTAGCTATCTTTTTCGTTCTACAATAAGTTTTTCATGATTCTTAGGATGCCTAAGATAAGCAACCCTTTCAACCAAAAATCACCACTATCCATACCCCTTAACCCTCACAAACATTACAACCCACTTGAATGTCTTGGGATAATTAGCGCCGTCCTCTTCCTAAGTGGTGGAGATCCGATTCTCGACCAAGCTTATGATGATGAGTGCTGCATGACTGGCAATTTGAGCAATTTCAATTGTGCTAGAATGATAGGAAACCCGATACACCATGAGTGAATTGAGTGACCACCTTTAGTGAGATCGCCTAGTCATGTATACTCCAAGATCACGAGATTTGGAAAGTATGCCTGGGAAAGTCAGTACTTATTTCTGAAAAGATCATCTTAACTTTCCCTGTGTTCTCTAAATAAATTTCCCATATGACAAAGTGGTGACTTCTTGAAAATGTTTTCACTCACCCAAACTATTATAAAAGTGTTTTCGCTGGACATAACTGAGTTGTTGCTTGAGGACAAGCAACTTCTAAGTGTGGGATACTTGATGTGACCAAAAAAGTCATGTTTATAAGTACTTATTTCCGCACTTTTTGGACTATTCTTTGGTGAAAACATTTCAAAACAATCATTTATCATCAAAAACCACCCAGGTAGTCTAAATTCGGGCGTTGCTACAAAAATCAGTAAAAACATCCATTTTGCACGCAAACCGAGGGGAAAACTATCACCTTAAATATTTCATTCTTGATTATCCTATCAAAGTAAATCTTAATACATATTTTAAGATTCAATAGGAAAATCCAAGATCGGTGGTGAAAGAATCAAGAGAAACGGGTGAAGAACGAAGAAGATGTACAGTCTAGAAGCCCGCCGATCGTAATCCGGAACACGCAAAAGTTAAACACTTCCAAATTTGGCAAACTTAGTGTCATTAGAAGCGTAACAGAAAAACGAAGCCAACGGCGCAAGAATCAAGCAAATCGGAGCCCAAACGAAGAAGATACGGACGAACCAAGCAACCGAGAAACAAGCGGAGGCCAAACCAAGCACCAACCCCCCCTGCCCACCTAGGTACCGTATACGGTACCCTAGGTGCCGTATACGGCCCTTGGGGTGCCGTATACGGGGCCTGGTAGCTTGTGAGGTGCCGTTTGCCCCCTTGGTCCAGTAACCCCCGTATGCGCTTTGGTGCTTGTTCTTCATGTTTTGTGACTTGTACCAAGCTTCACCTCATTCTCCTATAAATACCAAGCCTCCTCATTCATTTCAAACACACCTTACACCTCTCATTCACATTTCTCTCTCTCTCTCTCTCTCTCTAGTTTCTCTCTCTAGCACTACTCTTAGGAGTTAGAGGATAAGCATTCTTGTAGTTAGTTCTTCTCTCTAGTTTCTCTCTCTAGCACTACTCTTAGGAGTTAGAGGAGAACTAGAGAGAAGATTAGGAGTAGATTAGTTATGTAGTTAATTAGTAGAGGCTAGCTTATGTAATGCTTGGATATTAATGAAGAAATACAAGTGTTATTCTGCTCGCAATTCCTATCGGTATTTTCTATCCTTTCTATTATTAATTTGTCATATTGTTCTTGTTTGATGTATGTGATTTATTAATATTAGAAATATTTATTACTATGCATTGTGAGTAGTGTGCTTGTATGTTTGCCATGATTAATGAGTAGTTTGTTGTGATATATCTAATTGGGATAACACCATTATGAAACAACGGAGGTAACGTTATACGGCTTTCATTTGTATAGCACCGGAATCATCACGAATGTGTGTAGTACGGAACGTGGAAGCTATGAAAGTCGTGGGCACAATCCGTTGTGGAATAATGTTCCCAATTATTATATATTACAATTGTTTGTGAACTTATAAGCTGAACCTCAACCCGTTTATCTGTCCAACTTATGTTGTGGTTTGTATCCTCCTCCCTAGAACCTAACCAATTGCTAGAAGTAGGATTGCCAACTATTCTGTGTATGATGATCAATGAACTCAACATGGTTGTTGTTCCCTTGATTGAAACATATCCGAGGGACACGAAGCATAGGATTAGAGATAAATTAGGTTCATACTTATCTGTTGTGTATCTTTGGGACAACTTCCGGGGTACCCATGATATAATCCTTAGGTCAGTACTGTGATGCTAGTATTCCGTCCTATTGCATGTTCTTGTTTGATTGTTGCTTAGGTACTGCATACTAGACATACAATAACACTGTTGCTGCCTTAATGATTATGTTTTCATAAACATGATAAATGTAATACAGATAGGTTTGAAAACTTGTGGTGCTGTTTAACTATACATTTATGATTTTAAACTAAAACGGTCACTACCTATCTATGTTTTCCAAAATAAACATGGTCTGATTTTGAAGCTGTGGAAATACTGCCCAACTTATCGTATAGTACACCGTGAATTAATCAGGGATTTATTGGGCTGGGATTTATAAAGTGAACGGGTTGTTTAGCTATCATAGATGGTTTTACTGTAATACAAGCTTAGATATATTGAGTTCAGATAGCCGTAAAGTATGTAATCCAGGATAAAGCCCTAAAACGTCCGAGTATCCGGTAAGCCGTGGAAAGGCCGTAGGCTGAACACTGTATTACATCCTGGCTGAGTCTGTGATCCAGGAAAGACTGTAAAACGGGTGAATACACAATGTAACCGTGGAAAACCTGTAAGTTGAAGACTGTATCACAGCCGAATAACGCTGAACTCAATCATAACCATTAATGTTTAAGTTAGCAGTCACCACCTGTCTTAAATCTTAAATGCCTTGCCTAGCTTAGATATCTTTGTCCGTGTTAAGAAAGATCAGTGGATAAATTGCGGACTGTCGCCTTATTTCTGCACCCCATCTGGAGGGTCACTTGGTCTCATCATAAGAGACGGTGAGGGGGGTTTCAAGACAGTCCGATCTGATCAGAATCTTGACAGCCTAGTACTCAGTGACATACTGATCGGTTTATCTGATTAGTTGGGTACTAGTGTTTACACCACAGGGTATCTACGTGAACGCAAGACACAAATCTTTAAAAGACGTTTTCAAACTAAAATATCACAACAGCTATTCTAAGTCATGGTGAACCACGTCTTTGTTATCCTTAAGTGTTATATATGCTAGTCTCCCTTTATTTTTATGCTTTGTTAATTTCAGTAGTTTAATTAAATATAAAAACCAAAACAAAACCCTTCCAACTTATCAAAACCCTAGCTTAATTACTGATTAATCGGAACTAGCTCTGTTTCAATTCTGCCGTCGTGAGGAACGACCCTGGATCATTCTTACCACTTACTCGTATCAGGTATTCATACCAGTTCCAGTAGGTAGTACGGAGGTTAGGCTCCCCCCGACTATTATAAATATTAAAACTTCACTGCTCGCGTCCGTCGGTGGCCGGACCAACGACCGGGGTAAAACCCGACCGACCGCTGACGGCGCGACATCTTAGTTTCATAAAAACCATTAACCATACAAGATATCTCTAAATTAAGGTCCACCGATATTATAAATCAATCAATCAATTCAAGTCTTCTAATCACGTCTAATCATAATTCACAATCAATTACTCAACTGATAAAGTAACAATATCACACAAAAGCTATCACTAATTGCAAAGCAATAAAGCTACTACTTGAATTAATAAATAAATAAATAATATCAATCGTTCTTTCGTTACCGAGAAATCAAAGTATATAAATCCAATCACGAAAATATATCCAAACTAGATTGCAAAATCGGTTTAAACAAGTACTAGAAACTTAGCCCATAATCATAGGTTCAGCAAAACGATAAATCAAACACAAAGACATGTTTATAATCGAGTAAATAACGAACAAACCAATGTTGTTGATGAACGGAATCGATCTCCTAGCTTTGAACGAATAAAAACGGGTGAATCGGACTCTAGGTGTCCCTAAGAGTCGTCCTCTAAGCTCCCAAGTCGGCTGCTCCAAGATAAAATGAAGTGATCCCCCTTCAAATGAAAGCAAATGAAGGTATTTAGGGTTTCTGCCGAATCGATCCATCCGCCGGATGGATTAATCCATCCGCCGGATGGATGTTAAAGCCCAGATCCTGATTCCGCGTCTGATCCAGCTTGGCCCAACCAATCCATACGCCGGATGAATTAATCCATCCGCCGTATGGAATGAATTTTACAACTTTTCTTTCAACCTGCGATCCAGCTAAACTTCATAGCTTCAAATCTTCATATTTTTATTTAATAATAGCTCAATTTCTGCTTCTTTTTTATCCAAGCTCCAATAAATCTCCTAAATGCAAATATGAACGAATTAAGTATCGTATTCATATAAATTGCATAAGAATTATATAAAATTATGGGAATATTAATATGTAAATATAATACTTATTTGATGCTATCAAATATCCCACACTTAAGATCTGCTTGTCCTCAAGTAGATATATATATTTTCATCATAAAACCTTGTTAAGCATCAAACTAATATTTAAGACTCAGAATACCTGAATTAAAAATCTGTTTCATACTTTAAAACTTTAAACAATTTAATTAACATGGATAACTATAATGTACAAATAAAAATTTATTATTATTAGTGCAACATATAATTCATGAATGATTACTAATATTTTTATCCACTCTAAACAATCTATACTCATATTTCTGAATACATCTTTATTATTAGTATGTATATTACTTATGATTTCCACATATGACATACTCTTAAACTTAATCATGCATTTTTCTTTTATATTCAAAATAAATATATGAAATTCATTCTTAAGAATCAAGACATTGGTGACAGGTCTGCATTTTCATGCAACAAAGCGACATAACTTGATTCAAGTAAAACAAAACCTTTTAAATCAAACCAGCGGTGACAGGTCTATACCTTAGTATAACAAAGTGACATAGTTTGATTAATTTGAATTTAGTTTGAAAGATTTTTCTTTCTTTTGCTTTATTTTTAAGAATACTAATTAGAGACCAGGTCTGTACTTTCGTACAATAGAGGAAACAATTAGTAGACCCCGAAATGTTTTCATATAATTATAAAGACATATAAAATTATCGCATGATAAATCTAAGAATTAAGACTTTTTATGTCATACATCATAATATGTATCATAAAATAATATACAAGTTATTTATTAATTTCTTAAAATTCAGAAATCATCATATAGATTGCCTATTAGTACATCATATCATGTAACTATATATCATTTATTATTATTTTGCTTACATTATATGTACAAAACAGTCAATCCATGCTAAAGTCTAAACTTTTAAATATAAAAAAAAACTTTTAACAAAAATATTCTAACTAATAAATACTTAATTTCTAACTCAAAAATTTTAAATTTGATGAAAATTTAAGAAAAATTATAATATAAGGACAAGTAAACATTTGAAGAATATTTCTTTTCTATCGACCCCTTCCTCATACTTAAGTTATGCAATGTCCACATTGTATATAAGCATATAAAAATAAAGTGACAAAAGGAAGAAAAGAAATTAGAACAAGAAAAAACTCCCCTGACTGTGAAACAATCATCGTCGGCTAGTTCGGTATCAGTCAGGTGTTTCATTATCCTTCGTAATAAATATACAACAAAGCACACTTTCGTAGGCAATCACGATTGCATTTAGCGTATGCAATAAGCCTTTTAAACCCCTCAGTATCCCGAGTGGACGAGTTATAGTCTCGTGAGGGTTTACAGGGAACACACCCACAAAGTTCAATAGTACCTGCATTGTTAATAAACAAAACAAAACAAAGAAAACCAAATAATATACAATTTACAAGGCTTATTTATTAACGAGTCTTAAGCTTGGCTCAACCCTGAATTTCAACGTTGTGTAGGGTGAAAGTTGAGGTCAACTTCATCCTCAACTTCTAACGGTACATCCACATAGTGCTTAATCCTGTGACCGTTCACTTTGAACAAAATTCCATCTAAATTCTCTAACTCAACCATACCATAGGGAAAAATCTGTTTCACAATGTAAGGTCCGGACCACCTAGATTTCAACTTTCCAGGAAAAATATTAAACTGAGAGTTAAAGAGAAGGACCCGATCCCCCACTTTAAACTCTTTGTTACCCCTAAGTCTTTGATCATGCCATTTCTTGGTCTTTTCCTTATAAATGAGTGAATTTTCATAAGCATCATGCTTAAGCTCATCTAACTCATTTAACTGCATCAATCTAAGGCGACCCGCTTCCTTGATATCAAGATTACATGTCTTAAGAGCCCAATAGGCTTTGTGCTCAATCTCCACCGGGAGATGACATGCCTTTCCATAAACAAGTTGGAAAGGTGTAGTCCCTAAAGGTATCTTATAGGCCGTTCGGAAGGCCCAAAGAGCATCATCGAGTTTGGTGGACCACTCCTTCGGATTTGAACCTACGGTCTTTTCTAAGATTCTTTTTAAACCATGGTTTGTATTCTTAACTTGGCCACTTGTTTGGGGGTGGTAAGGTGTAGAAATTCTATGAGTTACCCCATATCGTTTCAATGCCTTTTCAAGTTGAGCGTTACAAAAGTGGGTACCCCGATCGCTTATGAGAGCTTTTGGAGTACCAAAACGGGCAAAAAGACGTTTCAAGAAGTTAAGAACTACTCGTGAATCGTTAGTAGGGAGAGCTTGCGCTTCTGCCCATTTAGAGACATAATCGAATGCAACGAGTATATAGAGGTTCTTATGAGAATTAGGAAACGGACCCATGAAATCTATCCCCCATATATCGAAAACCTCACAAACTTGGATGACATTTTGGGGCATTTCATCCCGTGATGAAATTTTTCCGGCCCTCTGACAGGCATCACAAGATTTAACTAGGTTCAAGGCATCTTTGAAAATGGACGGCCAATAGAAACCCGCCTCATAAACCTTTCGGCCCGTGAGTTGTGGTCCGTAATGACCTCCGGTGGGACCTAGATGACAATGAAGTAAAATCTTCCTAGCTTCATTTCCAAACACACATCTATGAATCACACTATCCAGACAACTTCTAAAGAGATGTGGGTCTTCCCAAAAATAGTATTTGATGTCACTAAAAAATTTAATCTTTTGTCGGTGTGACATACCCTTTTGGAGGACACCACCGGCTAAGTAGTTTGCGATGTCTGCAAACCAAGGAACTTCATTACTCTCGAATTTCATGAGAGACTCATCAGGAAAGTCATCATCAATAGTAGATTCATTGAGAACCTCCAACTCGGGATTCTCAAGTCGAGAGAGATGATCGGCGGCAAGATTTTCCGCTTCTGTCTTGTCCCGTATCTCAATGTCAAACTCTTGTAAAAGCAAGATCGAATGAATCAATCGGGGTTTGGCATCTTGTTTAGAGAACAAGTACCGAAAGGCGGAATGATCAGTATAGACAACCGTTTTGGCTAGTACAAGATATGAACAAAACTTATCAAAGGCAAAGACAATAGCTAGGAGTTCTTTTTCAGTGGTCATGTAATTCAATTGGGATCCTTGTAAAGTCTTACTAGCATAATAAATGGGCTGAAATCGCTTTTCTATTCGTTGCCCTAAAATGGCTCCTATGGCAAAGTCACTCGAATCACACATGAGCTCAGAAGGAAGGTTCCAATTGGGAGCTATCATGATAGGCGCGTTGGTCAATTTCTCTTTAAGGAGATTGAAGGCCTTCAGACACTCGTCAGTGAAGACAAATGGTGCATCCTTCTCAAGGAGTTTATTCATTGGGGTGGCGACTTTAGAGAAGTCTTTGATGAAGCGCCGGTAGAAACCAGCATGGCCTAGAAAACTCCTAACTCCTTTGACATTAGTGGGAGGTGGAAGATTTGCAATAACATCCACTTTGGCTCGGTCTACCTCTATGCCTACACTCGAAATCTTGTGCCCGAGAATAATGCTTTCTCGAACCATGAAATGGCATTTTTCCCAGTTGAGCACAAGATTGGCTTTCTCACATCTAACAAGCATTTTCTCAATATTAAGAAGACATGCATCAAAGGTGTTACCGAAGACGGAGAAGTCATCCATAAACATCTCCATACATTCTTCTATCATATCATGGAAGATCGCCATCATGCACCTTTGGAAGGTAGCAGGGGCGTTGCAAAAACCAAATGCCATGCGTTTATATGAGAAAGTACCATAGGGACACGTGAAGGTGGTTTTCTCTTGGTCTTCGGGCGCAATTGGGATTTGGAAGTAGCCTGAGAAACCATCAAGAAAACAATAGAAACTATTTCCCGACAACCTTTCCAACATTTGGTCGATGAAAGGTAGGGGAAAGTGGTCTTTCCTAGTGGCATCGTTTAACTTCCTATAGTCTATGCAAACCCTCCAACCCGTAACAGTACTCGTGGGAATAAGTTCGTTATTTTCATTGGTGATCACAGTGATACCCCCTTTTTGGGTACCACTTGAACGGGGCTTACCCATGGACTATCAGAAATGGGGTAAATCAAACCCGCATCAAGCAACTTAATCACTTCTTTCTTAACGACATCTTTCATATTAGGGTTTAATCTTCTTTGTCTTTGCACCACAGGTTTAAAATTATCTTCCATTAAAATTTTGTGAGTGCAATACGAAGGACTTATACCCTTAATGTCATTAATTTTCCATGCTATGGTCGGTTTATGGGCTTTTAGCACGGAAATGAGTTGAGATTTTTCACTTACAGTGAGAGATGAGGATATTATGACAGGCAATTGAGACTCGCCTTGTAGGTAAGCATATTCCAAATGACTCGGAAGCGGCTTAAGCTCCAAAACGGGTGGTTCCTCGATTAAAGACTTGTAACGATATCGATCCTCTTTCTTCAACTCTCCAAACTCTTCAGTCGTGGGTTCATAGCCTTCCGCCATAAGAGTGATTAACTCCCCCACACTGTCTTCCAACAGCTCATCATCCTGCTCTCCAAGTGGACAAACACCTGTACCCTGCAATTCTAGAAATTCCTGCAACAACTCCAAATGCGTGTCTACAGTTTGTATATAATAACACGAATCATCAGTAGAATTGGAATATTGCATGGAACGATCGACAAAAAAAGTAACACTCTCATCTTCTATGCTTAAGGTTAGTTTTCTGTTAAAAACATCTATTATAGCCCTAGCCGTATTTAAGAATGGTCGGCCTATGATGAGAGGTACCTGATTGTCCTCTTCCATATCCAAAATCACAAAATCAGCAGGAAAAACTAAAGTACCAACTTTAACTAGCATATTTTCCATAATACCCTTAGGATATCTAATTGACCTATCATCTAGTTGTATACTCATTCGTGTTGGTTTTAAATCTCCTAGGTCTAGTTTAACAAATAATGAATAAGGCATTAAGTTAATACTAGCACCTAAATCCGCTAATGCACGCATTGAACTAACACTACCAAGAAAACATGGAATGGTAAAACTTCCCGGATCAGACAACTTTTCGGGTAGCTTGTTCAATAAAACCGTCGAGCAGGTAGCATTCATGGTTACCGCTGAAAGTTCCTCCATCTTCCGCCTGTTGGTGAGTAGGTCCTTCAGAAACTTCGCATACTTTGGCATACCTGAAATCACATCAATAAACGGAAGATTGACATTTATCTATTTGAACATATCCAAAAATTTGGAATGTTCAGCTGCAAGCTTTTCCTTTTTCAGCTGGCTCGGGTAAGGAATAGGTGATTGGTATGGCTTCAGAACTGGTTTGACCGGAACTTTACTTTGTGAACTTTTAGTGTTCTCTTGGTCATCATCAACCACATTTCTAGTATCTTATCCTTCTCCTTCTCCTTAGCGGGCACGTGTGACAATGGAACAGAATCATCGGAGATGTTAGGCATAACAGGTGGCTCGAGCACCGTTCCACTCCTGAGGGTGATCGCCTTTGCTTGCTCATTCCGAGGGTTAACTTTTATATCACTCGGCAGGGTACCAGGTTGCCTCTCAGCTAACATCCTTGAGATGTTACTAACCTCCTGCTCCAAAGTCTGAATAGAAGCCTGTTGGTTTCTTAATGACTGAGAAGTTGCTTCATTTGTTTGACTTTGAGTTGCGACAAACTTGTTAACAAGATCTTCCAAGCTTGGCTTCTTCACTTCTTGCTGTGGTTGTGGTTGCTGTTGTTGGTAATAACCGGAACCTGACTGTTGATAAGGCGTGTTATAATTCCTGTTGAAGTTGTTCCTCTGAAAGTTATTAGGTCTCTGATTCAAGAACGAAACATTCTCCAACTGTTCCATTGGTTTATCCGCATCACAATCCTTGGTCAAATGCATACCCCCACACGTCTCACAACCAACTTTAATCACGTGAATATCCTTAGTCATCTTCTCCATTTGCTTACCAAATGTTTCCATTTGAACAGTTAAGGCAGCAATACTATCACTGGCTTCAGCAGTAGCTACTTTGGATCTAGACTTTTCCTTCTTTTGATGCCACTCATGAGTGTGAGCGGCCAATTCAGCAATGACAGTATGAGCTTGGGTAGCTGTTTTCTTCATTATAGAACCCCCTGCTACAGTATCTATAGCCTTTCTGGTATCCACATCGGCTCCCTTGTAGAATATCTGCACCTTTTGGAAGGTGTTCAAACCATGTTGCGGACAACTTCGAAGCATCTTCCCAAATCTAGTCCATGCTTCATACAGAGTTTCTGAAGGTTTCTGTTCAAATTGGGGAATATCCCCCTGTAGCTCAGCTGCTTTTGAAGCAGGAAAAAATTTCTGAAGAAACCTGTCAACCATGCCTTCCCAAGTTGTGATCTCTCCTTCTGGCAAAGAATCCAGCCAGTCTTTAGCCTCTCCTGTGAGAGTCTAAGGAAAAACTCTGAAGTAAATCACCTCATTCTCAACAGCTCGCAATTTGAATAGAGTGCAAATCCCCAAAAATTTTCTCATTTGTTCATTTGGGTCTTCTTTTTCAGCTCCACTAAACTGGCATTGGTTACTGATCATATGCAGAAATTTCCCCTTGATCTCAAAGTCATCCGTAATCGCGGGCAGAGTAATAGCTGAACCCTGACCATCCCGAGTGGTTGATGATGACTAATAAACAATGTAATCGTACTTTAAGTTATTAAATTTATCTAATAATTAAACTACTAAAACAAGTAAAGATTGGGAGTTTTGTGTCTTTTAACGACAGACAGTCAAAGAGAATTATTTAACTAATAATTAACTAAGAAAAATGAATAAATGATAGATGTACTCAAATAGAGAAAATATACTTGTTTAGACCTTTTGACATCTAGTTTATTGGATATTTTGGATAAAGAACTGGATCAGATTTAGTCCACCTAGAAAACACAATTCGGATTACAAGTTGTCACTTAATAACCACCTAGTCAAGATTATACAATCCAAGTGTCCTTGAAATTTAAAACCTCTTAACTATGAATTATGTAATCAATGAAATCACAAATTAACTTATAGTCTTACTTTCATAAAAACCATTAACCATACAAGATATCTCTAAATTATGGTCCACCAATATTATAAATCAATCAATCAATTCAAGTCTTCTAATCACGTCTAATCAGAATTCACAATCAATTACTCAACTGATAAAGTAACAATATCACACAAAAGCTATCACTAATTGCAAAGCAATAAAGCTACTACTTGAATTAATCAATAAATAAATAATATCAATCGTTCTTTCGTTACCGAGAAATCAAAGTATATAAATCCAATCACGAAAATATATCCAAACTAGATTGCAAAATCGGTCTAAACAAGTACTAGAAACTTAGCCCATAATCATAGGTTCAGCGAAACGATAAATCAAACACAAAGACATGTTTATAATCGAGTAAATAACGAACAAACCAATGTTGTTGATGAACGGAATCGATCTCCTAGCTTCGAACGAATAAAAACGGGTGAATCGGACTCTAGGTGTCCCTAAGAGTCGTCCTCTAAGCTCCCAAGTCGGCTGCTCCAAGATAAAATGAAGTGATCCCCCTTCAAATGAAAGCAAATGAAGGTATTTACGGTTTCTGCCGAATCGATCCATCCGCCGGATGGATTAATCCATCCGCCGGATGGATGTTAAAGCCCAGATCCCGATTCCGCGTCTGATCCAGCTTGGCCCAACCAATCCATACGCCGGATCAATTAATCCATCCGCCGTATGGAATGAATTTTACAACTTTTCTTTCAACCTGCGATCCAGCCAAACTTCATAGCTTCAAATCTTCATATTTTTATTTAATAATAGCTCAATTTTTGCTTCTTTTTGATCCAAGCTCCAATAAATCTCCTAAATGCAAATATGAACGAATTAAGTATCGTATCCACATAAATTGCATAAGAATTATATAAAATTATGGGAATATTAATATATAAATATAATACTTATTTGATGCTATCAGATTGCTCATTAGAATTCCAATCGTGATGGTGCATCGTCATAGTTTCGATCAAATTCCAAGCCTCATCTACGGAGAGTAGCATAATGCTACCTTGAGCAGCCGCGTCAAGGGTGATACGATGGTTTAGAGTAAGACCGTTGTAAAACGTGCACAGCTGACTGGTTTTCTCAATCAAGTGGTTAGGACACTTGTTTAGCAGACTCTTATATCATTCCCATGCTGTATAGATAGATTCATCATGAGCTTGGTGGAAGTTCATGATGTCATTCTTACATTTGGTTTGTTTGGTCAGAGGGAAATACTTAGTTAAAAACTTAGAACCCATCTCCGTCCAAGAGGAGATAGAGCCGGTCTCTAATCCCTCAAACCAAGTCAAGGCATGGGGAGTAAGTGAATAGGGGATCAGGTATAGGCGGACTATGTCCTGATCAACCCCATTCTGCTTATAAGAGTTTGTGGTTTGAATGAATCGGTTTATGTGGGCGTTGGGATCTTCGTTGGGTAATCCATGGAATTGGCAGAATTCCTTGATGAGTTGAACGATATGGTGTTTAAGTTCGAAAGACGCGTCGTCGATAACTGGATAGTTGATAGGTCCACCTCGTCCTTCGATTGACGGTTTGGTGCTATCGGCAAGAGTGACACGAGCAGCCATCGGTTTTCGGGTGTGTTTTTCTTTGCAGATAGTTCGGATAATCGACTCAGGATCTGGTATGAAAATGAGATGTTCAGATCCGGATGATCTGGTCAAATATCGTTGTGTGTTGTGGGAAGGAATTTTCGTTTGGAACAAGGAAAGGAAAAACTAAACTACGGGTATTACTAGAAAGAAAAGTTCGTCTGTAACGTCTTCGGATATTACAGCTGATTCCCCAGCAGCGGAGCCAAAAACTTGATGCGAGCCAAACAGTCAGGTTTTAAAGCTCTCCTTTCTTGCGGAGGGAGAACCGTCCTTGTCGTCAGAGGACTTAACCGGACCAGTCAGGCCGACGATCAGTGGAGTTTTATAATTTGTAAATGCGGGGCCTAAGTATACTTAAAACTATGGGAGTACAGTAGTAAGTATGACCTAGGGTCATTCTATAAACCAGTTGTATTGTGAAACGTTGACGTTGGAGACGGTTAATCTAACTATTAATGGTTTTAAAATATTTTTGGGGGTTTTGTTTTGGTTTTTATACTTAGGCAGAAAATTTGAATAAAGCAAAATAAAATATAGGTAGTTAGCAGATAATCTAGAGGAGGTGTTTGCTATGACTTCGGTAGCCTTCTTAACTGGGATGATGTATGAGTTATAAAATGGTCTTTAAAAGATTTGTATTTCGTTCATTCCAAGTATTAGTGGAGTAAGCACTAGCTCCCTACTGATAGATTTCTCGATCAGTATGTCACTGAGTAACTAGGCTATCGTGATTCTGATCGGAGTAGTTTATCCAGCCCACAACACTAACCAATGAAGGTATAGTGACCCTTATATGGAAATGAATCCTGGGTGCATGAATAAGGCGACAAACCAATCTCGATGTCCGACCTTTCTTAACCCCACGAGAATACTTTAATCTAAACGAAACATTTAAGTTCAAGACCAGGTTTTGCATGCATTGATTACTTTCTATCGATGAGTTTGTAAAGTATAGGGATAGATTGATCACTGATGATTTGCACAGTAGGTAACTACGGCTCTTCTGTGGCTTAAACCAAGTACTTTATCCGATTTACAGTACCTACTTTACTTACACAGTGACCCCGTTAATCCACACAGTGAAGTAACTATGGCATTTCCGTGGTTTTCACTTTGTAATCCACCAGTGGTGTTTCCATTGCTCACCAAGTACTTAGCCGATTTACGGTACTTACTTTGCTTCATAAGGGAACCCTAGACTTGTTTAACTAAGTTTGTATTTGAGCACAATAATTATCCATCTATGATATAAATCAGCCCTTACTTTAAAGTCCCAATAAATCCCTAATTTATTAACAGTGTAATGTTTGCGTTCATTTAAGAAAACAGCGTTTCCGTAGTTACTGTGTACTTTGCGTTCAGATAAGAAGGCAATACTTCCACAGTTCCGGTGTACTTGCGTTTAGTTCAGAAAACATTATTCCATCGTCACAATGTACTTTGCGTTCAATTAAGAAAGCTTTATTTCCATGGTGACGATGTACTTTGTGTTCGGTTTAGAAAACAATGCTTACACTATTTATAAATCAG
Organism: Helichrysum umbraculigerum; assembly: GCA_949592205.1. Taxonomy (NCBI): domain Eukaryota; kingdom Viridiplantae; phylum Streptophyta; class Magnoliopsida; order Asterales; family Asteraceae; genus Helichrysum; species Helichrysum umbraculigerum. The sequence continues at coordinate 79,107,694 of CATIUR010000005.1, read as the reverse complement.
ACCATGTTTTAGACACAGATAACTAAGTACCTTTGGATAGGATTCGCGATGTCCTATCATTAAGGTCGTAATCACGTTTACTGGTTGAAAGGCGTTAAGTTTAATTTAGGTTTAAAATCACAGATAGAAAGTAGATCAACGCATTAGAGTTTAACATTAATCAACAACGGATTGTGTCCATGACTTTCATAGCTTCCACGTTCTGTACTTCACACAATGGTGTTTCCAGCGCTATACAAATGAAAGCCGTATAACGTTACCTCCGTTGTTTTCATAATGACATCATCCCAATTAATACGACTAACTACGTCATAGCAAACACGCAATAATACTACTCGCTAATCATGGAAAACGATCCTAAATCTAGCATGACAACAACAATAACAATCATCATAATTGAAATAGATAAAGGATAGATATAACCAGAATAAGAGCGTAACTGAATACAACGTGAATAAATACAAGCGGAACTCCGAGTATCCTCCAAGCAATATTACAATATTAACCCTCTATTCGTTCGGTTAATACCGATACTAACTAGCCGCTAACTACAAAAACTGAAAATAAAAACCTAATCTAAAAAGAGAGAACAAGTGTGTTGAGAGTGTGAATGTAGAATCTGATGTGTGAATGTTGAATGTGAGGTGATTTAGTCCCATATATATACTAGTTGCTCAACCGTATTCCTCAACCGTATAAAAATCCTTCCTTGTACGGGAAAGACATCGAATACGGGGCGTCCAACCGTATTTCAGGTGAGATTTGGACGATACGGGAGAGACTTGGGGCGATACGGGAGAAACAGGCCGTATACGGGAGGGCATAGGCCGTATACGGCTGGGCATAGGCCGTATAAGCCCTTGCCAGGCCGTATACGCCCTTGTCCAGGCTGTATACGGTTTGGGCTTGGCCGTATACGGCTTGGCTCTCCCGTATTGGTGGTCTTTGGTTGCTTCGATCCTTTGTTTGGGCGTAACTTCTTCGTTGTTTATCCGTTTTGAGTGTTCTTTATATCCACGCGTTTGTAATTTCCTAACGAAGAAAATGACATAAGTTAGAGGTCATAATTCTAAGTAGAACTCAAAAAGTGCTAAAATGCGTGAACGAGCATGCTTGTGATTGTTTATGCTCTATTTTACTCGTTTTTAGGCCGTTTAAGTTGATTCTTGAAGCATCGTCTATATTTTAGCCTTCATTATGAAATTTAGTATAAAAATATATATTTCAAATGTTTTCATCCATAATTGGGCTAAAAAGGTGAGATAATAGCACACAAAAACTTGACTTTTTGCGTGTTATCAGGTTTCCAAATTTCGTCTCCCAAGTTCGCGTTACGTGTCATGGTCGGTTAAATCGTTGTTCGTATTTTACACGTTTTAATCGTCGAACGTTTATTTGTTATGTTTTGTTATTGATATATTCATGTTATTTTTAGTTGAAGTAACATTTTAAAATACTTTATTTTCAGTTATTAAGATATTCATTGGGTTTCTTTCGATTGTCGGGTTTGACTCGCACGTTTTAGTTGAAGTAACATTATGGGAATATTAATATATAAAGTATATAACGACTATTTTACTACGAAATAGTTCCACGTTACTTATGAAAATATGTTCACCAACGTCCGCATATGTTGGAATCCATCTGTGACACCCATCAAATTAGGACTAGTTATTAGATCCTAATCATCTAGTAGTACATGTAATTAGTACTATGTTTTAGGCTAATTGTATGTATCAATATGTATATTGTTATATATATATATATATATATATATATATATATATATATATATATATATATATATATATATATATATATATCAGTACGCGATTTGTTTAAATCGTGCATTTTCAAAGCGGCCGAATTTCCGATACACTTTCATACGAACGTTGGTGAAACTTTTTAATAAATAACATAAATCTATTTGGTGATTAAATAGTAGTTATTTACATTATATTATTATGTATTAATAATATACAAAACAATGTACGTTTTGTATAAAACGTAACCGACACGAATTAAACGCGTGAGATACGCCCGACAAATAAAATAATCATAAGTTATATTTTTATAACTTCAAACAAAGTAATTTGATTAAATACTTTCATTATAGATATCGTATTTCAAACCGATAACAAAAACGTGTATTTTAAACGCTACGCGATTAAACGACCAAAACACGAAACCGTAAATCAACATCGACATTATAAACAAACACTTTTATAAATGTTTTCCAAGTATTATAAGTAATACTTCAATGTAAACCTATCGAAATTCAATTGGTATTTAAAATGTATATGTATAACGAATAACGTACGAATTAGCGTTTAAACGATCGGGTAAACAAACACGGGTATAATATCACTAATTGGGAGGCAAGATTTTAACAACCTCACCTCCCATTTTAATAAGAAAAATCTGCCAAGACATGATCCACAAAAAGTGGATCATGTTCCTAACCAATACATGCATACATACCCCATACCACTTCCTTTTTATCTTTCATTCCTCTCACTACACTCTCTCACTAAAACACACACCAATACTCTCTCCTTCCCTCTCCTGTTGACCAGCCATGCCACCACCATCCACCACCATCAACCACCACCATTTTACTTGAGGAAAGCAAAGGAAAGGAAGCAAGGAAGCTAGTTTGAAGCACCATCATCTCATCTCTCTCTAGATCACCTTCTTTCTTGTAAGAAATTCGTTTTCTCTCTCTAGAATTCCAAGCTTTACATATATATACATGTTATGGTGTTTAACCAACTTGAAAATGTCCAAAAATGCTTGTTAAAAACGTTTTTTTAAGACACATATACATAGACATAGAATCTGTCCAGAAATTTCGTCTCGCGAAAACGACTATAACTTGATATCTAGGAAGAATCAACTCTAGACTTCTAAACGAAAGATGTTCCTTAAGGTGTCGTCTACAACTTTTATTTTTGGCCCTCGGACCAGATCCTCACGGATCATAGCTAAAAACACGAGTCTTTGGACTGACCTCACTGTTGAGACGAAACCGACCACCCTTCATATTTATTTTGTTAAAAATAGTAAACGGACATACAAAAATATCATAAAACGCAGAAATGACCTAGACATATATGAGAACATGTGTGATTTTTTGGCTAGGTATGAATCGGACTAGAAGTGGTCCAAATCGAGAGGTTTTGTGAGTCCAAAATCTGGAAAACGAATACTAAGGGACTGTTTTGATATTTTCGTGGAAACGACACTTCGAGAGACCCACAAAACATAACGACCAGTTCTACAAACCTATTTTGACATATTAGGATTTGTGTAAAAGTCTCGGGTCAAACGGTGGTCGTTTGACCACTTTCCCGAACCCGAACCCTTGACTTTCGGACTAAAACCTACATTCGAACACATATACACTTTTGGACCTAGACACCTTCGGACTAAAAACATTCGGACAAAGATATATATACTTTCAGATATATATATAAAAGTGGTCACTTTCGGAAATGCATATGTATATACTTTTACAAGTATACAAAATGATGAAACGCACAATAATAATACTTGAAATTATTATTACAAAAACTCACCAACGAGCCGTACATATTTACAAAATATAAACAATCCAAAACCAAATCATTTGGACATTACTAGTTGGATGAACAACTAGCATGGATGGTCTGTTGAGACATCTAATCATAAAACTTTGCGCGTATAATACGCCCGGCAGGTTTCAATAATCTAATCATTTATCAAAACCTTGCGCGTCTAAGACGCCCTGCAGGTTTCAGTCGATTGATCGACATCATTGTCTTGTGAATCATCATTTGTGCTTAGTAGCATCTCATTAGACTCATGTGAGTCTCATAGCTCCTTTTTAATTGCTTTTACCTAGGGGTGAGATACATGCCCTGTTTTGTTTTACATGTGAACGCAAGTATCAAATTATCACGTATGCTGCATGAGTTGTTTTCATCTAATCAATCAAAGTCCTCTGAAGCATAGTTCTGTTAATATGATTTAGCGTGAATGTTAGTGTATGGTACCATATGGGATTGACAATCCCCGTCCGAGTTAGCAAGCACTAACCTGTCAAACGGACGCATTATCATTTGTTCCGTATTGAGTGTAGATTAGGCACTCATAGAGAGGCACCTCGCTCAGGTCCTTAAAGGTTGATCCTGCTGACCCCTCAGTTAAGCTCAGACTATGTGCTCTTGGCAGTGATACTCATTATTCATTTATTTACATGTTTTGTAAATCAACTCATTAAATCTTGCGGTTCATAAATCATATCCTATCATATTAAACCTGTGAGCTCACCAGCTTTTTAGCTGACCTTTTAGCATGTTATCTCAGGTACTCAGCAGTAGGCTGGACTGCCCATTAGGATACTGTAGCTCGAGTCGCATGCAATCATATAAACATCATGAGATTTCCCTGCATTTCTATATTTTGTATAAATTAGATATGTATTAGAATCTCTCAAATATCTATGCGAACTCGTCTTTTGTTAAACATATGTAGACTTTTACGTTAATCAATGTAATTTGTAAAACGGCACATGTAGTGGTCGTTCATTATATATCTGGTGTGCTTTGTTATTGATTAGTCGCGCCCCGAACCGACCCGCTTCCGCAACCCGAATTAGGGGGTGCGACAGATTGGTATCAGAGCCTAAGGTTATAGTGAACTAGGTTGCATTAGTGGGCCTAGACTATGACCGTTAGGCAGTATTTTCTGTTAAGTATGATTGGTTCAAGAGTTACGTCATACAAGTTCAATTTAACATAGCGTGATCAACTATGTACAATTAAATAAAGATGATGTAAGGCTTGAAATGGTTATACTGGGATGGAAATACATTAGTTAACTCTGACCATGAGAGAAACCGGGACTCATAATTGTTTGTGCTAGACACTCATAAGACTATTATGTGATATATGTATATATACATAGATAGTCATCGCTCAAGCACTGTACGCTAGTCTATTATATATTTTATATATATATATATATATATATATATATATATATATATATATATATAGGCACCCACATTTCCAAACACTTTGTCATAGAGATGGCAACACACACCCACTGAAACATCTTCTACTTCATCCTACTCTCAACCACTTCTCTTGGGATCATGAAACACATAGGTAGCTAGGAGGACCACCGAGTCACTTCGAGCTAGACCCTATCCAACTCACAACAATTCAAATAACCAGGCTAGTTAGCACGCAGTTGCTAGTCAGTAGAGATGGTTATTCAACACCCGTCTCATCTTCTAGGAACAACAACAAGAGAAAATGATTTGGAAATCAGAACCAGCAAACCTTCAAAAAGATCGAGACTGTCAAGAATGACACATCGGGATCTGGAGAAAGGAAAGGGTACACTGGAAGTAAACCCTATTGTTCCAAGTGCAATCGTCATCATGATGGTCCTTGTGGTACCTCCTGCAACAACTGCAAGAGGTATGGACACCTTACCAAAGATTGCCGAGCACCTGCAACCAACCCCACTACCAACACTAACAACAACCAACCCCGAGCCTACTTTGAGTGTGGAAACACTGGGCACTTCAGGAATGCGTGTCCAAAGTTGAAGAACAAGGGAAACAACAACAACAATGCTAGGGGCATAACTTTTGTGGTGAATGCTGGAGACGCCCGTGAAGACCCTAATGTGGTCACGGGTATGTTTCTTCTCAACAATTTAACTGCTTCAGTTTTGTTTGATACTGGTGCTGATAAGAGTTTTATATCTGAGGAATTTAGCCCACTATTAGACATTTCCCCAATTGCCTTAGAAGCTAAGTACACTGTAGAGTTAGCTAATGGCAAATTGATCGAGGCCGATAGTGTGTTACCAAATTGCACCCTAAACCTCGCAAACGAACTATTTCCCATAAACCTCATACCCATCGAGATTGGAAGTTTTGACATAGTAGTAGGCATGGATTGGCTATCCAAGCATCGAGCTGAAATTGTCTGTCATGACAAAATCGTTCGTATTCCTCTCGTCACTGGTAGTACCTTGATCATACAAGGGGAGACCGGTGGAACGAGATTGAATATCATATCCTGCATGAAGACTCGCAAGTACCTTAGGAAAGGGTATCAGGCAATCCTCGCTCATGTTATTGAGAAGAAGTCATAAGAGAAGCAACTTGAGGATGTGCCCATCGTTAGAGACTTTCCAGAAGTCTTTCCTGAAGAATTGCCTGGTCTTCCACCACCAAGGCAAGTTGAGTTCTCAATAGACCTTGTGCCTGGGGCAGCACCCGTGGCACGAGCACCATATCGTTTAGCCCCTTCAGAACTTCAGGAGTTGTCTATTCAGTTACAGGAACTTCTTGATAAGGGTTTCATAAGATCGAGTTTTCACCCTGGGGAGCTCCGGTCCTGTTTGTGAAAAAGAAGGACGGTTCATTCAGGATGTGTATCGACTACAGAGAGTTGAACAAATTAACCATCAAGAACCGTTATCCACTTCCCCGTATTGATGACCTGTTCGACCAACTCCAAGGGTCAAGTGTTTATTCAAAAATAGATCTACGGTCGGGTTATCATCAGTTACGAGTTCGCGATGAAGATATTCTAAAAACCGCTTTCCGAACTCGCTATGGTCATTACGAGTTTCAGGTTATGGCCTTTGGTTTGACTAACGCACCGACAGTATTCATGGATCTTATGAACCGAGTGTGCAAACCATACCTCGACAAGTTTGTCATTGTTTTCATCGATGACATTCTTATCTACTCACGTAACGAGCAAGAGCACGAACAGCATCTCAAAACCATTCTAGAACTCCTTAGACACGAGGAATTATATGCTAAGTTCTCCAAGTGTGAATTCTGGATTCAGATCGTTCAATTCCTTGGTCATGTGATTGACAGTCAGGGAATTCATGTTGATCCCTCAAAGATTGAGGCTATCAAGTGCTGGCAAGCACCGTCAACGCCGACAGAAGTACGCCAATTTCTAGGATTGGCTGGTTATTATCGGCGCTTCATTGAGAATTTCTCCAAAATAGCTCAACCTCTCACAACACTGACTCAGAAAGAGAAGAAGTTCAATTGGACTGATAAGCAAGAGTCAACATTTCAGCTATTGAAGCAAAAGCTTTGCAGTGCACCTATCCTATCATTACCCGAAGGCAATGAAGACTTCGTGGTATACTGCGATGCTTCACATCAAGGTCTTGGTTGCGTGTTGATGCAACGAGAAAAAGTCATAGCCTACGCCTCCCGACAACTCAAAGTTCACGAGAAGAACTACACAACCCATGATCTCGAATTAGGAGCCGTAGTGTTTGCACTCAAAATCTGGAGACATTATCTGTATGGCACGAAATGTACCATCTTCACTGATCATAAAAGTCTTCAGCATATATTTGATCAGAAGGATCTCAACATGAGGCAATGACGCTGGGTAGAGTTACTCACCGATTATGACTGTGAGATCAAGTACCATCCGGGAAAAGCAAATGTAGTTGCTGATGCCCTAAATCGAAAGGAGCGCACCAAACCACTTCGAGTTCGAGCCCTCAGTATGACCATTCATAATGATTTAATCATTCAGACTCTTACTGCTCAACTCGAAGCCTTGAAACCTGAAAACCTCAAAGATGAGGCCTTGCGAAACATGGAGAATCAATTTGAAACCAAACCCAATGGAGTCAAGTACTTCGCAAGTCGAATCTGGTTTCCTAAGTTTGGAAACCTTCGAGACTTAGTGATGGATGAAGCTCACAAGTCCAAATACTCTATACATCCTGGATCGGACAAGATGTATCATGGCATCAAGGGACTGTACTGGTGGCCGAACATGAAAGCAGAGATTGCCGCATACGTCAGCAAATGCCTCACATGTTCCAAGGTTAAAGCCGAATATCAGAAACCATCCGGCTTGCTCCAGTAACCGAAAATCTCTCAATGGAAATGGGAGCAAATCTCCATGGATTTCATCACAAAACTCCCTAAAACAGCTAGTGGTTACGACACCATTTGGGTGATCGTTGATCGGCTCACCAAATCAGCTCATTTCCTCGCCATGAAGGAAACTGACAAAATGGAACGTCTTACGCGAATCTATATGAAGGAGATCGTATCAAGACACGGCGTTCCAATCTCAATTATCTCTGATAGAGACAGCCGATTCACATCTAACTTTTGGCAATCATTACAAAAGTCATTGGGTACTCGTTTAGATATGAGTACAGCCTATCATCCACAAACCGATGGCCAAAGTGAAAGGACAATTCAAACGCTGGAAGATATGTTACGCGCCTGCGTAATTGACTTCGGTGCGAATTGGGAACAGCATTTGCCATTGTGTGAATTCTCATACAACAACAGCTACCACACCAGTATTGGAGCTGCACCCTTCGAGGCACTGTACGGACGTAAGTGCCGGTCACCTATCTGTTGGACCGAAGTTGGAGACAACCAGCTGACTGGTCCTGAAATCATTCATGAAACCACCGAGAAGATCGTTGGTATCCAGCAACGACTAAAGGCCGCACGTGATCGTCAGAAGAGTTATGCTGACGTGAGACGCAAGCATCTCGAGTTCCAGGTTGGGGATCGAGTATTGCTCAAAGTATCACCTTGGAAAGGTGTCATCCGATTCGGCAAACGTGGGAAGTTAAATCCTAGGTACATCGGACCTTTTGAAATCCTTGGAAGGATTGGTCCAGTCGCATATCGATTGCAGCTACCTCCTCAGCTCAGTAGCGTGCATCCCGTATTCCACATTTCTAATATTAAGAAATGTCTGTCCGATGAGACACTCATTATTCCCCTCGAGGAGATTCAGATTGACGACAAACTCCATTTTGTCGAAACACCAGTGGAGATCAAGGACCGTGAGGTCAAACAGCTTAAGCAAAGTCGTATCCCTATTGTCAAAGTTTGGTGGGATTCGCGGCGTGGTCCGGAATTCACCTGGGAACTGGAAGACCAGATGCGACTCAAGTATCCCCATCTATTTTCAGACTCCACTCACGCGCCAACTTAGAGATAAATTTCGGGACGAAATTCTCTTAACAAGGGGAGAATGTGACACCCATCAAATTAGGACTAGTTATTAGATCCTAATCATCTAGTAGTACATGTAATTAGTACTATATTTTAGGCTAATTGTATGTATCAATATGTATATTGTTATATATATATATATATATATATATATATATATATATATATATATATATATATATATATATCAGTACGCGATTTGTTTAAATCGTGCATTTTCAAATCGGCCGAATTTCCGATACACTTTCATACGAACGTTGGTGAAACTTTTTAATAAATAACATAAATCTATTTGGTGATTAAATAGTAGTTATTTACATTATATTATTATGTATTAATAATATACAAAACAATGTACGTTTTGTATAAAACGTAACCGACACGAATTAAACGCGTGAGATACGCCCGACAAATAAAATAATCATAAGTTATATTTTTATAACTTCAAACAAAGTAATATGATTAAATACTTTCATTATAAATATCGTATTTCAAACCGATAACAAAAACGTGTATTTTAACCGCTACGCGATTAAACGACCAAAACACGAAACCGTAAATCAACATCGACATTATAAACAAACACTTTTATAAATGTTTTCCAAGTATTATAAGTAATACTTCAATGTAAACCTATCGAAATTCAATTGGTATTTAAAATGTATACGTATAACGAATAACGTACGAATTAGCGTTTAAACGATCGGGTAAACAAACACGGGTATAATACCACTAATTGGGAGGCAAAATTTTAACAACCTCACCTCCCATTTTAATAAGAAAAATCTGCCAAGACATGATCCACAAAAAGTGGATCATGTTCCTAACCAATACATGCATACATACCCCATACCACTTCCTTTTTATCTTTCATTCCTCTCACTACACTCTCTCACTAAAACACACACCAATACTCTCTCCTTCCCTCTCCTGTTGACCAGCCATGCCACCACCATCCACCACCATCAACCACCACCATTTTACTTGAGGAAAGCAAAGGAAAGGAAGCAAGGAAGCTAGTTTGAAGCACCATCATCTCATCTCTCTCTAGATCACCTTCTTTCTTGTAAGAAATTCGTTTTCTCTCTCTATAATTCCTAGCTTTACATATATATACATGTTATGGTGTTTAACCAACTTGAAAATGTCCAAAAATGCTTGTTAAAAACGTTTTTTTAAGACACATATACATAGACATAGAATCTGTCCAGAAATTTCGTCTCGCGAAAACGACTATAACTTGATATCTAGGAAGAATCAACTCTAGACTTCTAAACGAAAGATGTTCCTTAAGGTGTCGTCTACAACTTTTATTTTTGGCCCTCGGACCAGATCCTCACGGATCATAGCTAAAAACACGAGTCTTTGGACTGACCTCACTGTTGAGACGAAACCGACCACCCTTCATATTTATTTTGTTAAAAATAGTAAACGGACATACAAAAATATCATAAAATGCAGAAATGACCTAGACATATATGAGAACATGTGTGATTTTTTGGCTAGGTATGAATCGGACTAGAAGTGGTCCAAATCGAGAGGTTTTGTGAGTCCAAAATCTGGAAAACGAATACTAAGGGACTGTTTTGATATTTTCGTGGAAACGACACTTCGAGAGACCCACAAAACATAACGACCAGTTCTACAAACCTATTTTGACATATTAGGATTTGTGTAAAAGTCTCGGGTCAAACGGTGGTCGTTTGACCACTTTCCCGAACCCGAACCCTTGACTTTCGGACTAAAACCTACATTCGAACACATATACACTTTTGGACCTAGACACCTTCGGACTAAAAACATTCAGACATAGATATATATACTTTCAGATATATATATAAAAGTGGTCACTTTCGGAAATGCATATGTATATACTTTTACAAGTATACAAAATGATGAAACGCACAATAATAATACTTGAAATTATTATTACAAAAACTCACCAACAAGCCGTACATATTTACAAAATATAAACAATCCAAAACCAAATCATTTGGACATTACTAGTTGGATGAACAACTAGCATGGATGGTCTGTTGAGACATCTAATCATAAAACTTTGCGCGTATAATACGCCCGGCAGGTTTCAATAATCTAATCATTTATCAAAACCTTGCGCGTCTAAGACGCCCTGCAGGTTTCAGTCGATTGATCGACATCATTGTCTTGTGAATCATCATTTGTGCTTAGTAGCATCTCATTAGACTCAGGTGAGTCTCATAGCCCCTTTTTAAATGCTTTTACCTAGGGGTGAGATACATGCCCTGTTTTGTTTTACATGTGAACGCAAGTATCAAATTATCACGTATGCTGCATGAGTTGTTTTCATCTAATCAATCAAAGTCCTCTGAAGCATAGTTCTGTTAATATGATTTAGCGTGAATGTTAGTGTATGGTACCATATGGGATTGACAATCCCCGTCCGAGTTAGCAAGCACTAACCTGTCAAACGGACGCATTATCATTTGTTCAGTATTGAGTGTAGATTAGGCACTCATAGAGAGGCACCTCGCTCAGGTCCTTAAAGGTGGATCCTGCTGACCCCTCAGTTAAGCTCAGACTATGTGCTCTTGGCAGTGATACTCATTATTCATTTATTTACATGTTTTGTAAATCAACTCATTAAATCTTGCGGTTCATAAATCATATCCTATCATATTAAACCTGTGAGCTCACCAGCTTTTTAGCTGACCTTTTAGCATGTTATCTCAGGTACTCAGCAGTAGGCTGGACTGCCCATTAGGATACTGTAGCTCGAGTCGCATGCAATCATATAAACATCATGAGATTTCCCTGCATTTCTATATTTTGTATAAATTAGATATGTATTAGAATCTCTCAAATATCTATGCGAACTCGTCTTTTGTAAAACTTATGTAGACTTTTACGTTAATCAATGTAATTTGTAAAATGACGCATGTAGTGGTCGTACATTATATATCTGGTGTGCTTTGTTATTGATTAGTCGCGCCCCGAACCGACCCGCTTCCGCAACCCGAATTAGGGGGTGCGACACCATCCGATTATTTCGCGTAATTAACATTAATTACGTACGTGTATATATATAAATATACAAAAGTGTTACTGTTATTTCAAACTAAATACAAGTAATAGTAATCTAGCTTAATGTAATTGATACGCTTAAGTGCCGGTTGTCACAATATGTAATGAAGTGAAGTCTGAAAATATGAAAATATCTTGTGATCAGATTGCGGAGGAGGCTAAGATAGCAAATGAGTCAACTTTTCACCTAGATGTTAACTCAATTTTTGTACCCGTGTATAATTATAGTATACATATTAGCTTTTGATCTTCATTTAACGATTATGTAACACCCCCAAAATTCGTTTAGCGGAAGCGTTTTAGTTTAAGTACTGGGGTGTCACAATAATAAAGCATGCATACGTATCAGAGCTTATGATTACAACAGAACAATATATAATAAGATGCCAAAAGTTATTAATTACAAAGTTTACGATTCCTCGAATCGTATAAGTTAAAAGTAATAAGTTTACAAAAGTAGATTTCTGAAATATGACTAAAGCATTTCAGTTATACTAAAGAAATCCATGTGTTTCCAAAAAGTTGGCATCCTAACTTCAAGGGTCGCCTAGTTCTCCATGTGTGTTGGCGATTCTTATATGCGCAGCTAATTCCCTGAAAAACATAGTAAAAGTCAACAACTAGGTTGAGTGAATTCACAGGTTTTAAGTTTACACAAGTTGAATCAAGTTTGTATCACAGTTGTTATCCAAATATGTTCACAAATAGTATTGCCATAATAGTCGAGTATAAGTTTTGTAGAATGTTATCCAAATACCAGTTTTGTGGGTTGTTCGCCCAAAGTTCAAGTTAAAACACGTGCTGGTCGTTCACCAGCGAGTTACAAATACACAGTACCGGTCGTTCTCCGGTCAAATACGCACGGGTCGTTCTCCCGTTCAACAAAAACAGTTTACCGGTCGTTCTCCGGTCTAGTAACGCACGGGTCGTTCTCCCGTCCAACAAACGCATGGGTCGTTCTCCCATCCAAGACGCACGGGTCGTTCTCCCGTCCCTTGGCCAGTCGTTCTCTGGCACTAAAATACGTGGCTGGTCGTTCTCCAGCGTTTTACACAAAAGTACCGGTCGTTCTCCGGTATACCAAACAAGTTTAAAAGTTATGTTTGTGTCGGTCGTTCTCCGACAAGTTACCAAATGTACCGGTCGTTCTCCGGTAAGATACCAAGTTAGTGTCGGTCGTTCTCCGACAAGTTACAAATATGTACCGGTCGTTCTCCGGTAAGATACCAAAATAGTTTACAGTCGTTTGCAAAACAGTTTACCGGTCGTTCTCCGGTCTAGTTAAAACGGTTTGTCGATAATCTATCCCATTAGTTCAGTGTGTCAATATGTAAATGTTAATTCGAAAACACCAGTTTGTTCAACAATTAAATAGTTCAAAGTACTCTAATAGTTCGAGTAAACAAGTATGATAAACAATCATATAAGTAAAAGCAGTTTATGGCAATAAGTAAAATAGTTGACTATGTTTTCCACCCCTGTTCAAAAGCAGTTAAATCAGTAAAAGTAGGGGCTGTGAACTCACCTGTTGAGTTTAAGTAGTTGTGCGAGTGCTAGCAAACCTAAGCCCAAGTACGGTCTGAAATCTCCTAACGTCCTAAACGTACGAGATTTAATAAGTATGTGGATGTCTAAACTAATCATCCATGCTAGTGTTTGTACAACCAAGTCACGTCCAAATCGTTCGTTTAATGTTTATGTTTGTATTTCGTTGTTTATGAAAACGTATACGACTCGTTGGTGAAAGTTTGAAATCAACATTTCGATAAAACAAGTATGTTTGAATTGTTTGTAAGGCTCGTGAATCGAATTTGTATAAAGATATGCGTTTCCGGTTAGTTCGACACTTAGTGCAAATGAGTTTTTAAACTTCCTGTTTTTAGCGACGTAAGGTGCGACGCTGGGTTGTTATGCGACGTAGGGTGCGACGTACGGGTCTACGTCGCATTCTGGTTTTGCGACGTCATGGGTTGCGTCGCATAGGCGACGCTCGCAATTTAATGCGACGTAGTGGTCTGCGTCGCTATGTGCGACGTAAGGAAGGGTAATGCGACGTAAAGGCCTACGTCGCAGTACTGTTTTCGGTCCCAATGCGACGTAGTCGCCTGTTCGACGAACAGCGAGAAAAAGTCGGATTTTTGGTTGATTTGGAACGTTTTCGGTTGTATAAAACACTAACACATGTTATTCTAAGTATGTTAAACACTAAGTAGCAATTATAACTTGGAAATCTAAAGATTTGCGGGATTTGTCGGAAACTTACGAGTGTCGGATTTGAAATCCGAAAAGATGGAAATGTAGATCGGGGTCTCGTGGTCACTTTATTCCAAAGAAGCTATATGATTCGGTGCGTTTTTGTAGTAGTTTTTGTTGTTTTGGTGTGATTTTTGGTGGTGAGTTTAGAGAGAAAAGAGAGTGATGAAAGAGAAGAGAAAGATGGAGAATGAGAAAAGGTGGAGGTGGGAGTGGGGTTTTGTCCCCATTTTCTGCCTCCGTGTTTTAGTCCCGTGTTTGTTTGCCCGATCGTTAAATGTTACTTTATTTTAACTAATATGTTTTTAAATTACATTTTTCATTATATGTTAATTAGGATCTTTTTATGAAACTAAATTAATAAATTTTACAAATTTCAACTTTGTTTTATCTTAATTTTTACAAGTTTACGTTTTGCGTTATAAAATAATATGTAAATATTATCGACATAATATTTAATTGTTAACTACGTTATTTAATAATTTCGTTTTATTAAATAATTTTTGTTCACCAACAGTCGTACATTTTTGTCGCGTTTGTTTTCAAATTGTTGTGTACGTAATTACAACTAATTACGAATACGTAATACTGCGCGTACTAACTAGTTGGGCTATGCTAGACTTACCTCAAAAATGTGTTGTGAATTCACTCAAGTAGGGAATTAGCCTAATAATGCAAGTGATTAATATAATTAATCGCGTTAAATTTTGCGAGGTGTTACATTCTCCCCATGTTAGAGAAATCTCGTCCCGAGATTTGAATCAAGTCGGATCGCCCGCGGCGTATGTTCTCCGATAAGTCATGTCGTTACAATAATAGTAATAGTTTGTGTAGTGATCTATGTTTGCCAATATAGTTTTAACTGTTTAGTATACTCGCGGTATAGTTTGATAGTTCAAGTTCGTTTCGTGGTTAGCGTTTACCAAGTGGTGTGTTCGAATTGACATTCGAATGAAAGAAACGTTAAATCGTAGCAAGAGTTGGTAAGACATACCGTGTTTGCCATAGTCCGCAACAGTTTCCGGTGCACGGAGGATGTATGCGCGGCCACGAGCCGGTGGGATGGTTGCGATGTGGTTGTTGTTTCCGGGGTTGTTCTGGTTGTTGTTCAGTTTCGGACATTGGTTTCGAAAATGTCCGGATTCACCGCACTCGTAACACGCGTTTGATCGAGGAGGAGGGTTGGTTTTACAGTTTTGGGCCAAATGACCCCAGTTTTTGCAATCTTGGCAGAAAGCACAGTTGCCATTATGATGCATCCCGCACTTGTCGCATTTTGGTTTGTTGCCAAGATAGGTTTTGGGTCCAGAGTTGGTGATTGCGGCAAAGGCTCGGGTGTTTCCCGGGTTTCTGTTTTGTTGACCCTGACGGTCATTACCATCATTGTTCCATTTACGTTTGTGGGTTCCAGAGTCGCCCGCATCAGTACGGGTAGGTTCAGTTTTCCCTGTGATAGCTTTCAGGGTTCCAATCTCGACCGCGTCGTCGGTTAAGCTTTGAGCCAGGTCTACTGCGCTCCTAAAAGTGGCGGGTTTGGAGGACATAACCATGCCTCGGATTTGTGGTGCCAAACCCCTGTTGTAACGCTCAATGCGTTTGCTCTCGGGGGTTACCATGTGAGGCACAAGACGTGCAAGCTCCTGGAATCTAGTTGTGTAACCGGAAATGTCAGCTCCGATCATCTGAATGTTCCAAAACTCGGTTTCGAGTTTCTGCATCTCGTTGGGAGGGCAAAATTCCTCCATCATCATCTGCTTCAGAGTTACCCAGGTCATGGAATGAGCAGCTGGGCGTCCCATAATCTGGACTTGAGCGTTCCACCAGGTTAGCGCTTTGTCGGCTAAAGTGCAGGTGGCGTATTTCACGATCTTGTCGTTGGTGCAGTCGCTGATGTCGATGACTGATTCCATCTTTTCAATCCAGTGGACCAGGCCAATGGCCCCTTCGGTCCCGGTGAAGGTGCTGGGTTTACAAGACTGAAAGGTTTTGTAGGAACACCCCTGCTGGGTATTAGTTGGAGTTTCGCTGTTGACGGGGGTAGCTCCACTGTTGTTGGTTGGGTTTTCACGATTTCTGCTAGCCTCGTACTGAGCAATAGCCTCCGCCACGCGGCGTTCGATGATTTGTTCGGTTGTTTCTGGAGGTACAGGTGGAGAATTTCGTCGACTGTTTCGAGTCTTTCTTTGTTTAGGCGGCATGCTGACGTTCTGCGATGAAAAGATGCAGAAGTCAATGCCAATGAAAAATATGTGAGGAATAAAGTTTCACATATTTCAAGTTTTCGAGTATCAAGCAAAATTTGTCGAATCCCCATCACGTATCTTACGACTATGAAACACCCATATGTACTTAGTATGATATAATCACGTTGGCCAGGCGTCATTATATGATGCCAAATACATACTTCTTTTCATCAACCGTTTAATCACGATCAGGTTCATATGAGATCAGAGTACAATGAACGAGTCGGATGTGGTGAACAGTTCACGCGTATCGAGGTATCGTAACGATAGTTTAGATGTATGCAAATGTATGTATGCATGTACGTTCTAGCCAAGGCTATAGTCTAGGTCTCTAGGTTTCTAAGTCACCTAAAGTTTCCTAGTTCGCTATAACCATTGGCTCTGATACCAATCTGTAACACCCCCAAAATTCGTTTAGCGGAAGCGTTTTAGTTTAAGTACTGGGGTGTCACAATAATAAAGCATGCATACGTATCAGAGCTTATGATTACAACAGAACAATATATAATAAGATGCCAAAAGTTATTAATTACAAAGTTTACGATTCCTCGAATCGTATAAGTTAAAAGTAATAAGTTTACAAAAGTAGATTTCTGAAATATGACTAAAGCATTTCAGTTATACTAAAGAAATCCATGTGTTTCCAAAAAGTTGGCATCCTAACTTCAAGGGTCGCCTAGTTCTCCATGTGTGTTGGCGATTCTTATATGCGCAGCTAATTCCCTGAAAAACATAGTAAAAGTCAACAACTAGGTTGAGTGAATTCACAGGTTTTAAGTTTACACAAGTTGAATCAAGTTTGTATCACAGTTGTTATCCAAATATGTTCACAAATAGTATTGCCATAATAGTCGAGTATAAGTTTTGTAGAATGTTATCCAAATACCAGTTTTGTGGGTTGTTCGCCCAAAGTTCAAGTTAAAACACGTGCTGGTCGTTCACCAGCGAGTTACAAATACACAGTACCGGTCGTTCTCCGGTCAAATACGCACGGGTCGTTCTCCCGTTCAACAAAAACAGTTTACCGGTCGTTCTCCGGTCTAGTAACGCACGGGTCGTTCTCCCGTCCAACAAATGCATGGGTCGTTCTCCCATCCAAGACGCACGGGTCGTTCTCCCGTCCCTTGGCCAGTCGTTCTCTGGCACTAAAATACGTGGCTGGTCGTTCTCCAGCGTTTTACACAAAAGTACCGGTCGTTCTCCGGTATACCAAACAAGTTTAAAAGTTATGTTTGTGTCGGTCGTTCTCCGACAAGTTACCAAATGTACCGGTCGTTCTCCGGTAAGATACCAAGTTAGTGTCGGTCGTTCTCCGACAAGTTACAAATATGTACCGGTCGTTCTCCGGTAAGATACCAAAATAGTTTACAGTCGTTTGCAAAACAGTTTACCGGTCGTTCTCCGGTCTAGTTAAAACGGTTTGTCGATAATTTATCCCATTAGTTCAGTGTGTCAATATGTAAATGTTAATTCGCAAACACCAGTTTGTTCAACAATTAAATAGTTCAAAGTACTCTAATAGTTCGAGTAAACAAGTATGATAAACAATCATATAAGTAAAAGCAGTTTATGGCAATAAGTAAAATAGTTGACTATGTTTTCCACCCCTGTTCAAAAGCAGTTAAATCAGTAAAAGTAGGGGCTGTGAACTTACCTGTTGAGTTTAAGTAGTTGTGCGAGTGCTAGCAAACCTAAGCCCAAGTACGGTCTGAAATCTCCTAACGTCCTAAACGTACGAGATTTAATAAGTATGTGGATGTCTAAACTAATCATCCATGCTAGTGTTTGTACAACCAAGTCACGTCCAAATCGTTCGTTTAATGTTTATGTTTGTATTTCGTTGTTTGTGAAAACGTATACGACTCGTTGGTGAAAGTTTGAAATCAACATTTCGATAAAACAAGTATGTTTGAATTGTTTGTAAGGCTCGTGAATCGAATTTGTATAAAGATATGCGTTTCCGGTTAGTTCGACACTTAGTGCAAATGAGTTTTTAAACTTCCTGTTTTTAGCGACGTAAGGTGCGACGCTGGGTTGTTATGCGACGTAGGGTGCGACGTACGGGTCTACGTCGCATTCTGGTTTTGCGACGTCATGGGTTGCGTCGCATAGGCGACGCTCGCAATTTAATGCGACGTAGTGGTCTGCGTCGCTATGTGCGACGTAAGGAAGGGTAATGCGACGTAAAGGCCTACGTCGCAGTACTGTTTTCGGTCCCAATGCGACGTAGTCGCCTGTTCGACGAACAGCGAGAAAAAGTCGGATTTTTGGTTGATTTGGAACGTTTTCGGTTGTATAAAACACTAACACATGTTATTCTAAGTATGTTAAACACTAAGTAGCAATTATAACTTGGAAATCTAAAGATTTGCGGGATTTGTCGGAAACTTACGAGTGTCGGATTTGAAATCCGAAAAGATGGAAATGTAGATCGGGGTCTCGTGGTCACTTTATTCCAAAGAAGCTATATGATTCGGTGCGTTTTTGTAGTAGTTTTTGTTGTTTTGGTGTGATTTTTGGTGGTGAGTTTAGAGAGAAAAGAGAGTGATGAAAGAGAAGAGAAAGATGGAGAATGAGAAAAGGTGGAGGTGGGAGTGGGGTTTTGTCCCCATTTTCTGCCTCCGTGTTTTAGTCCCGTGTTTGTTTGCCCGATCGTTAAATGTTACTTTATTTTAACTAATATGTTTTTAAATTACATTTTTCATTATATGTTAATTAGGATCTTTTTATGAAACTAAATTAATAAATTTTACAAATTTCAACTTTGTTTTATCTTAATTTTTACAAGTTTACGTTTTGCGTTATAAAATAATATGTAAATATTATCGACATAATATTTAATTGTTAACTACGTTATTTAATAATTTCGTTTTATTAAATAATTTTTGTTCACCAACAGTCGTACATTTTTGTCGCGTTTGTTTTCAAATTGTTGTGTACGTAATTACAACTAATTACGAATACGTAATACTGCGCGTACTAACTAGTTGGGCTATGCTAGACTTACCTCAAAAATGTGTTGTGAATTCACTCAAGTAGGGAATTAGCCTAATAATGCAAGTGATTAATATAATTAATCGCGTTAAATTTTGCGAGGTGTTACAGATTAACAAGCATATCATTAAAATGACATTACGGTTTTTGTGAACATCTCTATAAATCTTGGGGGAGGTTTTTGTATAGAAATAAAATTTAAACCAAACATTTGAGCACCGCCAAAATCTAAATGACGTTTGGGATCACGATAAAGCGCATCGATTAAAAAAACTTTAGAGTAGATGTATGATTGTCTACATCTTACCTCCCATACCCCGCCCTCAGCGAGATTAGATAGTTGTTGATTAAAAAAACCACGTCTAAAATGCCGAGAAAACTCATTGTACTATAAATAATTCTAATTATGAATTATTTTTTAAAATATTCATGATGAATTTCTATGTCTTAAATCTTAATTACCAAAGCATACGATGGAAAAAGTACATATAACTAACAACATTACTAAACATTGATTTTTCGTCAACTTATAAATCATATACATCAATAACTTAAAGCATATAATATTAATGGAATTCGAAAAACTAAATATTGCATGAAATAAAATACGTAAATTAGTTTTGTAATGAAAATAGAACATTTGTAGGAAAAGAATAAGAAGAGGGGTTATGAGTTATGACACCATTAAGTAAAATCAGATTCAATTAATTGATTAAATCATTCTATCTTAATTAAATTAATCAAAAATTGAAACCTCTATCAATCAATACCCTATATAGATAACTTTACTCATGTTAATTAGACGTACAATTAATAAGAAATCAAAAGAACTTTTATCTATATGTGTTAAAGTGTGTGATTATATATTGAAATTGAATTTATAAAATTTATATTTCTAATGAGGGCCGTCAATTGCATGAGTTAAAGCACTTCAAATTGCTCTATCTACGTTAATTAATAAAATCTATATGAAAGAGCAGCATATAACTTAAGAGTGATTTGTTATTTAATTTTTATATCGATCAATTGTTTTAGTAAATTACATTTTATTTATACAAAATATAATAGCATAATAGTTTTCAAATTAAATACATATGATCATAACACTTTAAGTTATAGATGGTTTAAGGGCAAATAATCTAACTAAAATGCAGGATTCTCATATACTTTGAAACGGAAACATATGTTTAGAAGATTTAAATATTTACTTATCTAAAAACTTAGGAAAGCATAAATAATAAATAAATAAACAATATTCGTAAAATGTATATCTACTTAAAATGTTAATGAAACAAACGTGTTATTTTAGTATAATTATTACTTAAGTTTAATTGTTATTAGATAAAAATTTATGATATCATCATACTCTAAATTTTAGTGAATTTGGACAAATTAAATAATCCTATTGGCTAATTAAAATTTCGATGACATAATCAGGTTAATTATATATTATATTTAAGATAAGATAAGATTTATAATTTAAGATTTAAGATAATAATAAGTTCTACTCAAATCATATATTACCCTATCCCATATACGAAAGTCGAGTTCGTTTATTAAATGAGTTTCAAGGTTTTCAAGTTCGTATAAGCTCGACTCAAATTGTAATTTTGAAGAGTCGAGTTAGTGCAACTTCTGAGTAACTTGATTTATTTATACGCCTACTCTTATTAATGTATATATCCTCATCCTTCGTGGGCTTAAAAACAGATGTCCATATATTGGGCTAGAATATGCCCAACGTAGTTGATTGAATCATTGAAGAGCTATTATCTTCATAAATTGTCCAAGTGGGCTAAATGAATGGGCCTATCGCTGTGTCGTTATATCTTCGTCGAATATATCCAGTTTTATATCTTGGAATATCAAAAAAATAATAAAGGTCTTCCACTAGTATCAACTTAGATAGTTGCTGTATCGTATTGTTTCAAATGAGATGTTAGGGTTATGCCATGTTGTGTTCCAATGGCTGGGTACATAACATCTAATTTAAACGAAGACACATGACGTCATCATTATCAACATTCTACAAAAGGTGTAATTTGGCGGGAACACCCTGGTCTCGTGTGCCTTTGGCATCGGTCATTGTCCACCCCACAAGGATAACTCAGGGCAACTCCCATGACACAGTGGGGGCGTCTGGAGTTGGAATGAACCCTTATCTGCAAGTTCTCTCAGGGCCCCATGTGTTTTACGGGTGTGGGTACCTAACATGCTAAATGTTTACCCAGGGCAAGGTTCGAACTCCTGACCTCAAGGAAGCCAGGAGAACTCCTTACCACTAGGCCATTTATGCAAGTGGTTATCATTATCAACATTCAAAACATTCTTCGATCCATCGGTGAAATTAACACATTTTTTAGGTGGTGGTGACTTATACGACCTTTTGGGTTATTTGGAAGCATAGTAATAAAAAAGGATCGTGTAACTATCAAATTGAAAAAGCTGAGACATAGCATGCTTAAGACGAGATCAAGCTAGCTTCTTCCTCTTGCATGGATTTCGAGTCGGGTATAAAATGTATCGTTAAATCGGATATATTGGACTTCCAACCCAATTTCAAGCATCTCGTATCTCTAGCTTTATGCTAGTCTAATACAAATTACTTACAATATATGTTTAGATTTTACATGCAAGTTAATAAGTTATAAAGCAAATGAGAGAGAGAGAGAGAGAGAGAGAGAGAGAGAGAGAGAGAGAGAGAGAGAGAGAGAGAGAGAGAGAGAGAGAGAGATCTACAACATATACTTGATACTGTTAATATCTAGTTACGGAACTTTTTTATCTATCTATACATCTCTCTAACTTTAGGATGCAAAGTGAACAAAACAAAAACATCATAAAAGTACTTTATAAGAAAAGAAAAAAAAACTAAAACCAACTTAAATGAACCATCGATCATGAGTTCTTTTTTTGTCCTAATCTTGTCGAGGGCGAGCCACCCAAAGAGAACTGAGAGACCTAAGACGATGAAAGTGCTCAGCAACAGCTAACAAACTTCTCGCCGCTTGACGAGTTGTTAAGAGCTGAAGAACATGATGAATCGTCTGACGTCGCAAATTATCTGCCTGTAACAAGTTTTTTTCAATTTAGTATCGAATACGAAATTAATTACATGTAATTGATCGATTAGATTTAATATACGACATTCAACTAGCTAGTGTGAGTTTTTCGTCTATTCGGTGGATGGGTGGCACATTTTGGCCACAATTTCAACCTTAATTTAAAATCTATACTTTATTCTTTATAATTAAAGTTGACAATATAATTAACTAAATATATAATAATAAGTATTACTAGAAACATGTCGATCACCAGCATAAAGTCAAACAGACGCTGATAATTCTAAGTTGCTTCTATTTTTCATCTACTAACATGTGTTTGACCAATTGCTACGTGCCATCAATTATGTTACACAAATTAACTTTCGTCCAAAATTTATAATTAAGTAAAAATCTGGACCAAGGGAAACAGAGAATGAGATATATATGATCTATCACTTATCTTTTTGAATATAAAATCTTTATTAAAAAAAATTACAAAATCAAGATATTGAACCAATGACAACATTGTAATATTGTATACAGGATGTTTTGAACTATATAACCAAAAACATGGAGCAACAAGAAACAGGAAATACGTAGTAGTATTTTAGATAGAATTATATATAATTATTATTAGATTAGATCAGATACTTCGTTTTTAATAATCAATATATACCAAGCATATGAAGCGGGTGATATATCACCCGAGTGGTGGTAATTCTGGTTGGGTCGAGTTGACCCACTCGGATTATTGGGATGACGGATCAGAACTAGTCGACTCAAATCCGACTTAATTTTCTAATTGTGTTGACTATTTCAATCTAACAAAAAATCTGTTGCACCATACCCGATCCAGTTTCAACAAATAAGTCAATTTCAAGTTAAATATGTCACATAAATAAATCTATAAGTTTATAATATACACTAATAAGCATAAAAAAGTTTATAAAATTATAAAATGTCATATTACGTAGTATTTACGTACATTAAAATTTAATATTAGTACATCATTACACACTTTGATGTATTAAACCGAAATAAAATATTTATTTTTAACTACAGTTTAATAATATATATTCATGTTGTCAGGTCAACCTAAAAACTCATTGGATGATCCAAACCTGACAAAAAAATACCAGGTTGTTGGGTTCGGGGTCAAAATACCGCAACTCAACCTTTTTATTTTTGAGTCAGTTTAGTGTCGGGTTTGGAGTCGCGTGAGAATTTGCTGGCCTTATATCAACCACAATCTTTGATAAATTCATCAAAATTGTGCATTGAGAGGTTGTATTATACACAAAGTCACAAAGAAGCAGTGAGTCATTTTGATAGATCTATTAAAAAGTACCATAGATATGTCACTATTCACTACCCATATAAAATATACTCCATATATATATAAATAAAATAACATGATAAATTAATTGTAAACTACAAACACGTATATATGGAAGTTAGTTTTGATGTAATTGTAGTAGTTGTACTATTGTTCTAGGGTTTAGTGTGGGGATAGTCCAACTCTAAATTGTTGGTTAAAAAAATCAAATGATATAGAAAATGACATCATGAAATTATGAGTTTTAGGATCTCAACGATGGGGATGTTTTATTGGGCCCATTCTCCTAGCCAAAAGACATCTTTACCATTATCATCTTTATAACTAGGTCAAGCAAATTGTTCTTCATCTTAAATTCATGCCTTTCATTTCTTATGATGTATTTTTGATTTGTTTTCTTTGTGTGTGGTTTTTGTTTGTTAGCACTAAATAAACCTACATCTGGGTTTCTGTAATCTTTTAAATAAATTAAGAAATAACAAAAGTATAATTTTACAAAGAAAAATAAAAAGACAAATTAAAGAACTAAACCAAAACAATTATTTAAGTACCATATTATTGAGTGTTTGTCATATGAAAAGCTAAATCAATGTAACTCTAAAGGACACAACAACTACAAATGTAGTAGAAAAACTGCTGAATCAAGTTATAAATGTGAAAAAAAATGGCTTGGTCAATTATCAATCTCCTTTTGGTTTGTATAGTAGGGTCCAATGGCAGGTAAAAAAAATTTACTGGTTCTATCATAATTATGTTATTTGAAAAAAAAAAAAAAAAACATATATGTATTATATTATACAGCTTTATTTATCGGGGCATATCCCTTTTACCCGTATCATATACACTTTAATTTAATATTTTTGCCACCAGTTCACCCCAATTTTGTTTTGGATACACTGATTAATTAAGGCTGCAAAGGAATAATCATTTAAATAAAAAGTTCTCAATAACTTATAGTAGTATACAATCATTCAATGATTAGTGAATATATGTTGTAATCAAGTCAATGCAGAAGATATATATGAATATGACCAAATGAATCAATACATGTGCCAACTGTAAAACTTAGGGGTTTCCATTTCAGTTTATGCATATTTCCAAGTCATATATGATTGATGGACTTATATAGAAGGAGCAGGTTAATAATCTGTTGGAGTAGGTTCCCTAACCAAAGATTGTTAGCAACATATTCTCTACATATGGACCCACTATGCATATGACACATATTACACATATATTTTTTTTTATCATGAAGGTTAATTTTATAAAGTTCATGATTTAACTAGGTTGAAAAAAATGAATAAAAATGGTACCTGTATAACGAAGTTTTCGAGGGTCGAGAGTTTGTTCATAGCTGCAGCCATCTGACCCATGTAGTTAGCCATGTTTGTTGGCGAGCTTAGAGCATCGGAAGCAATGGTGTCGGATAAAGATTGATTCAATGCATCAAGACCCTGTGTGAGTGCTTCTTCCGCTTCTTGTGTTGCTTGTTGCACTTCACATATCGCCATAAGTTGTTGCTCCGTTAATGGCTCAATTTGACCAAGAACTATCTGGAGAACAAATTCGGACACCCATATAAATATCACTTGTGTAAATTGTACTTACCTTAGTAACATTATATGTAAAATAGAAAATTAACAGTATGATGTAAAAGCTGGATCAGAAAGAGATATGTACAAACTGATAAAAATAATGCTCGGATAAGAAACATAAGTTAACAGTAAAAAAAAAAATTAAACTATATACAAAATCGGGAACGTAGAATATTGCCAAAAAGTACACGAATTTGATGAACAGGGACAAGACACACCAAAATTATTTGTCCATATCAAAGGTTTACATAAGCCTTGTGGGCATAGACTTGAAGGACAAAACAATTTGGACCAAGTTCAGTCGTCTATTGCCCGGAGACATGTATTTCAAAAATGGATCAAAGCCATTGGTTAAAATATCATCTCCACGTCCTTTAACCACATGTTACACAATTTACCTCTCTCACGTTAAACTTTCATCCGCTTTTTATATAAGAGATTGTCTTATATCATTAGTTATTCTTATTCTCAAAAGCAATATAAGTGATCAGATTATATAATCTTAAAGATGGACTCATATCCAACTGAAAGATATAAGTACTACAAGTAAGATACAAATTAGTGAAACTGCAGTATTATTTTGTCTTTCTAAATATTTTGTTTGGAAACATATACAGATCCAGATCAGAGATCATAATAAAGACATAATAAAAACCACATAAATTGTAGTGACAGGCAAGGGCTTTTTAGCACAGTTTGGAATAATACCAAACTCATCCAACAATGGCAAAAAAACCCTTTCGTCATCAATTAATGTAATTATTCACTCTCTGTCACCTTCACTATCACACACATATACATATACATATACATACACAGAGTGTATATATTTGTACGACCAAACAACAGCTTGCAGTACCCATGCAATATAACTGCTTCCTATACTTGCTCAAGTATCTCATCATTTCTCATCCTCTTATAATTTATTGACATATTTCTACTTGTGGTATACCTATTGCACATTAATTATTTATATAGTTAGTTTGCATAAATTATTTTGTACTTCATTATTAAATATGTCCACCTTCAACCTAGCCTTATATGACATAAAATAAATAATGTTTCACATAATCTTAATGTTTACTAAATACATATAATCAAAGAGAGAAAAAAGTGATGAAATATAAACAGGTAAACTACACTTGAAAACTTAGACGTAAGTATTTGAAGAATGTAATAAACTATGACAAACAATCTATTGTATGTATCATGAACTTTCAAAACATCTATTGTGTGTATATGGTTTTTGATTATTGTTAATTATATGTAATTTGGTTGATGTGTTATCCATATAAAACAATCACATGGGATTTTTACAAAGCACCACATCAAAAAATTACATACGCTTAGCAATAAATCGAAATTGGATAAACACAATAGAGGTTTCGAAAAGTTCATACACACAATAAACGTTTTGACATAGTTTGTTACATTTTCGGACACTTAGCCCTAAAACTAAATAAAAAGAAAAATAAAAATTGATGATATATGGACAACCAAACATAAAGGAATGCGAAGAGATAAATGAAATTATATGATTAACATTTCTAATGAAAACATGCAATTTATATAAGAATCCTCTAAGGAAAAAAAAAGTAAAAGTTTAGGGCGCGTTTAGTTACTAAAAATTTCTCCACATTTCTTTATCTATTTCTCTAGGGAATGAGAAGTGTTCTACTTCTCTAGAAAAGCATGAAAAAACTAGAAAACGTGTTTAGTTGTAAGGGATGGAGTTTTCCTTTTCCAATGAAGAGTAGCGATGGAACACTTAGAAAACCATCAAAAGTAGTTTTTAACTTTGTGGTTATAAAAAGGAAAACAAGAATTTTCCTTTTCTTAGAATAGTTTTTTTAAAAAACTCGAATTTGAACACGTTTTCTAATTTTCTTGTTTTCTTAGAGAATTTTTCTAAAAAAGTTGGGGGTTTTCTGTAACTAAACGCACCCGTCTTAGCATATATGATTTCCCTTTCCCAAAAAATATAACATGTAAATTAAGCTTCAATATATACATACATGTGCTGTATATATATATATATATATATATATATATATATATATATATATATATATATATATATATATATATCTCAGCACAAGCTTGGCATTTACTAATGATACGGATTTTAAAAATGTCCACGTATAATTAATAGGATAATGTTGAGACCTTTTTACCATCTTAATTACAAGTAGGAACGACTATAAATTGACATGAATTTTTAAATAATGACAAGATAATTTAATTTGGGTACATTTTAAAAATTGAAATAATCAAATTCGATTTGTAACATATAATTAAATTAAACTAAAAAATGAAATAGAAGTTAAAAGATCTCAAACACATACACGACAAATAGTGTGGTTGCACTTCTTACGGACCAAAATGTCCTCTTATAGAAGGGTTCCCTGCAAAACTTTCATACTTTTGACTATTCTTGTGGCATTTTAAGGATTATGTACCATATTTCTTTTATCTCATTTTAGTATATGATATTTAGGGGGTTCTTATTTGATTTTATATATTTTTTTTATGTGTGTATATATTTGTATTTGTATGTATGTAAATATATGAATGTATATGTATGCATGTATAAGTTTAAAATTAAGTGTAGACCTTGATGAGCTCAGATGGTCGAAACCCTCCAATCCACATAAAGCATCTTTCAGCAGGAGTCTTCCAAGTACCCGAAATGATGTGAAAAACATCAGATTTAGCAACGATGCTCTTTAGATTCATCACATCATCGATACGTGCTATACAATTGTCAACATATATTCGTAGCTCGTTTTCTGGCAAATGTTCTTGAACTGCTGCTTGAAGCTCGCACATTTGACGGTGGTAGTCCTCGAGCCACCTTGCATACTCCATGTCAAAAACTGCAGCATCTACAAGTTTTTTTGTATAAACCAAGAAGCAGTCAACAATACTATTGCAAAAACATTCTTCTTTAATTAATCAAATACGTTCACCAATTGGTCGTTTTTAGGAATCTTATTGTCGTACCTGAGCTTATGTTGTTCATACCAAGAGGAACACCTTGATCACCTCCAAGAACACCACTACTACCACCAAGATAAACCCCCTAATAAAAGGAGAAATAAACAATAAGAATAATTACAATTAACACATAAAAATCTCTAGGTAAACTTACAATATATTGCCATTTTCAATTAAACAAAGAAATGATCACCTGAGATCTAGCTCTTTGCAACTCTTGTTCCAATTGAGTAAGCTTAATTCTGCTTGACTCTAGCTGCTGAACATAAGCCTGTAAAGAGACAAATAACGATGCACAGAAAATCATGGAATTTATCATAAAAGTATTTGTGAAATTTAGGAAAATTATTCTCTTTTTCATAAATTCCTTACCTTTTTTCTCAGCCTGCTTTTTCTTGCTGCCTCTCTATTCTGAGCAAGCCTCCTCAAAGTCTGTTTTTATAGATCCAACATGGTAGACAAATTCATTTCATACATTTTTCATGTTGATATTATTTTGTAACATACCAAAATTTATTATGCAATAGCGAACCTTAGGGTCGGGAGTTTTGGGACGACCTTGATCTGAACTAGTCGTCGGCCCTTTCTTAGTATTTCCCTCACGCTACACCAACCATCAAAATCATAAAGATTAATCAGAATCGGAATCGAATAAAAAAAGTATAACTACACAAAAAAACAATAAAAAATTGGAGTGAAAACCATATCCCAGTCCTATACTTAAAAAGAGTTGTTAAATAGATTTAATATCTAGTTGTGAAATATATTAATATTTTAAGAGAATAAGATTAAAAAAACAATATGTACCTTGATGGCTTTAGAGGATTGAGGGGCAGTTGGAGGAGCATCCTTTTGGGGGTTGGAGATGTTGTCCATTGAGGGCTCAGATGGTCTCCTTGAACCACTGCTTGATGGAGAAACTAATCCAGTAGTTGCCTACCAAACACACATATATAAATCCATTAATTTCAATGAATTAAGTTAATTGCTCAATCAGCTAGTATTAAATAATGAAGAACTTAACTGTTTAATATTGATTACAATTTTTAACAATTAGGAGCTTGGATTAAAAAAAAAAAAACCATACCTTTGTAGTAGACGTTGAAGGGTCTACGTGCATCGGTTGAGAAGGAAATATGTTTAGAGTTGGAGGTCTCATCCCCGATGATGCTGAACCCTCTGCAAAAATCGATCATCTTCTAATGAATCATCGATAAATAAATATATAAATATTATGACATATAAATTTGTAATGGTGAAAATAAATTCATCATATCATTTATTATGATGATATATATATAACAAGAGTTAATCTTGAATTCCATCACTAGGTGTGTTGGAAAAGAAAAAAGAAAAAATAAGAAATTGCAAGTTACTTTCTAAATATTCTTGTATGATTAATTATTCTAAAATTAGTAAGTTTCAAGATAATAGACATAAAATCTGTGGTAAAATTCAGAAAAATATTCATGTACGGCAGAAAATTAATATAATTCCTTGAAAAAAAGAATAATAATAATGATAACTATGGGATGATGAGAATGATTGTTTTTTTGCATGTTTTGTGGTCCAAAACATGAAACAAGAGACCTTGTAAACAGAAAGACAGAATAAGGTTTGAAAAAAGAATATTAGTGAGGAATTATGTAAAGAGAAGTTGTTTTTATGATCTTTTTGTTCATCAAAGAAAGGATCTGGTCAAAGAAAGTACTATCAGATCATATTCCCTGAGGAACATGCTTTTTTTATGATTCATATGAAACCTTTTTTCTAGAGAGAGAAGCAGATCATGAAACTGTTTGATTAATTTTTATATAAAGTTTCTCACGTCTTTGATGATCTTGAAGATTAGAAACTGCAGATGGATCAGAAGCAGTTGCAGTTTGGCCTTCACCATAAAGAAAAAGTGCTTGATCTAAATCAGCCAAATCATAAGGCCCACCTCCATCATTTCTCCTGCATAATACAATATGAAATCAAATATTACAACAAATACAAACCAACAAAAAGTTTACTCTTTAGTTGTTCTAATTTTGTTGGACTTTTCTTCTTCTTTAAAAAATCTTGATAACCAGCGACGCTGACTGGTTTTCGTTAGACCTTGAACTCTCTTGATAAGTGTATATGTAACTTAATGATTGAAAGAAGAAATATATAGGGTTTTAAAAGGATTACATGATATTGTTGTTATGATTGGTGGAGGGACGGATAGATGACGAGGGCATCGAATGATTCATCATAGCAAACGATATTTGATTGTTGTCATGTTGATGATGCTCTTGATGTTGAATGAATTGTAGTTGATGATGATGATGTTGTTGTGGGTCTAAAAAAGTATTTGTTGATGTATTCGAATAGCCTTTGTTGGTTGTAGCCATGATATTTGTCAAAAAAGGTGGATTCTTGGTGTCTTCTTGATGATCTTGAGATGGTGGTGAAGATGAGTGGTTTTGATGATGATGATGATTTTGATCACCTCTCTCAAAATTCATATGTATGTGATGGCAAATTATAACTCTCTCATCTATACATGTAGAGTTAAGTCTTTAGAGAGAGAAAAGGTGGGTTGAAAGCAAGAAAATAAGAGCATGAATTCAATGCTAAAGAAGCAAAAGACAAACTTTTTAAGCTATTTTTAGCACTTCACATCTCTTTCTTATCTTTTCTGAGTTGCAATCTTGAACAAAAAAAAACCTTATAATTCTCTCTCTCTCTCTAGAAATATTTCAATCGGCAAACGAAGACCTGGAGATAGAGAGGAGAGAGAAGGGGAGAAAGAGAGAATGCACTTTATGGCTTGCTTGTCCGACCATCTTAAACATGTGTATGTGAAGTTACTGAAATGCCCCTACTTAGTCTTCTAATTTGCTTATTCTACTAGTCTTTTTTCATGTGAAAACATGTTTTATTTGGTCAACTTCAGGGTTGCTATGAGAAGGATAAAAGTAGTTAACGACCATTTTCATAACATTAGTTAATTAACAACTCGTGAAAGTAAACGTAGGAGTATTTGGGAAGAAGTTGACAAGCTAGCAATTTGAAGTTATATTAATTACTATACCAAATCCTTAGTTAATTTCACTATTGTTGAAAAATACTCCCTCCGTCCCTAATCTATTGTCCACTATTTCATTTTGAGCTGTACCAAATTAATTGTCCACTTCCATAAATAGATAAGAATAAGGAGATAAAGTTCTTTTTTTACCCTTAGTGTATATATATAAGACAAAAAAGTAGGTAAAAAGTAGAGCGTAAAACTGTCATCTTACCAAAAAGTAAGAGAGATGATTGTATTTTCTTAAACTGCGTGTTTTTTGTCTGGGGACAATAGAATTGGGACGGAGGGAGTATGTATTTCTGATTAAAATACAAATATTATGCACTAATGTTGTTACATTAAATACTAACCAACACTAAAAAAAATTCAATAATCGTAAAATTCAATAACTTTCAACATACAGTTATCATTTTTAAAATTACCAGCTCTTAGCGCTATCATAATAAAAAAATTAGAATATATATAAATTTATTATGTCTATATATAAGTAATTCCTTTCATCTATTCGGGGCGGATTTACATTATAGTCAACGGTGACACGTGACACCAGTCATTTAAGCCGACTTAGTGTAAAATAAGATAAAAAGTTATTGATTTTTTAATGAGTGTTACCACTCATATTTAGGTGGTGCACCTAACTATATAAAAAAACTTAATAAACTAACAAGTGGAGTGAAGTTTAAATTATATATTTGTGACACCAGCGACTAAAATTTTTAAATTATTTGTGACACCAACGACTAAATTTACTGAGCCCGCTAGTGATCTACCGCCATTTTGTTAGGGAACCTTTAATGCGATTACATCATATCAAATATATATTTCCCACATCCCAATTAAAGTGTTCATTTTGACTATGCATGCAGTTTTGAAAATCTCGACTAACTACGCTTTTCACTAATTAAATATCATATTTATCCACTAAAATATTTTTTGGTTGGTTATACATCAAAGTAGACTCTTATAATAGGATAAAGCAAAATAATAATTTCGAAAATTTAGGATGGAATAGCATGTAGATAATTATTTCATTAACTTTATAAATAAGAAGCCCCTTTCTTAATCTACATTCTCAAAATATGACACATAAGCTCTTCTAAGAATGACACATGTATCCCATCATCATCATATAAATATATAATTAAATTAATAATTGTTGACATACAAATTATCAAACACAATTATTAATTAATATAAAGATAAAAGTTATTAATATTTTATAAATTACATTTTTAGTGTAGCATTTTTAACTCCCTCTTCAAGATAACATATGTGCTAACTTATATAAAAAAAAATATAAATAACTTAGAAAATAATTAAGAATTAGTTTATTTTGAAACCTTAATCTTTCAAAGATAAAAGTGTAATATTATCAAATATCTAATAAAGCTAATATATTGGAACATAATTACCAAATTACATGTTGTAAATATAAGTTGAATTTTCTTACGAATTTTGAGACACTTTAATATGTGTTCTTACTTAGGTAATTTTAGATGATGAAAAGTGTTATCAATGAATGCTTAACATTCAAATTATAGAACGTTCATGTATTTATTGACTATAAGTTCACTATTTATAAAAATTAGTCTAATAGCTATATTATCTCTATCATTGTAAGAAATTATAAATGCTATAGCTTAAAGTCTTTCTTTTTGTAAAATAAAAAAAAAATGTACTCATTCATGATAAATTAGGGATATTTCTTACCATACCAAATATATAGAAACACCTTCTAACATAAAAAAAAACCTTATTATAAAAAAATTAATTCAGATACCAAAGCCAATTAATTCTATTTACACTAATTAAATTCAGTCTCAATTGCTTGAACTGAATAAACATCCTTAAAACATCAATCTTTAAAAAGAAAACGATATAAATAAGGGTTAATGTCATAGATTGGTAATGTACTTTCAGTTTTATTTCAATCTAAGGAACGAACTAATTTTATTACAATGTATGCAATGTACTTTTTAAAAGTGTGTCGATGTTGATAATATAATTCATAAGTACATTACCAACATTGGATATTATGTAAGTACATTGCTAAAATGTAACACTTTTTACTGATACATTACCTACATTGATAATAAAATTAGTTCGTTAGCTACACTGGAACAAAAATGAAAGTACGTTGTTAATCTATAACTTTAACCGAGATAAACATCGTGGGCCGTGCTTAGCACGGCCTCGATCCTAACTAGTATGTATATAACACTACAATAAATATATCAAGTATCCACATTTTTTTATCCACACTTTTTAAAAATGTGTGGAATTATGTTAAATTATTCACACTTAAAAATGTGAAGAAAATTATTACATCAATAAGTGTGGAAATCATCACAATCTTCACATATATAAGTGTGAGAAAAATAAGTTAATAGTTAAAAGTATGGAGAATTTACAACTTGTAAACACATAAAAGAGTGAAAAATCATTTGTAACACCCAATTTATCCGCACTTCCTATTGTGTGGAAAAATCATGTGTTACAAAATTTTTGCCACACTTTTAAGTGTTGAAAAGTTGTAATTTCTCCACACTTTTAGGTGTGAGTTTTTTTTCTTACATATATAAGTGTGAAAAATCATATATTTTTCAATAATTTTTACACACTTTCTAAAAGTGTGGAGAAAAAAGTGTGGTTGAAAAATATATTTTTTGTAGTGTAAATAAGTTTCTTAAAATTGTTAATTGTATGTATTAGTGTTTATTCAACTCATTTTTTATACTAATTAATATGGGTGTTCACTATTTGGACAAACTAGATTGTCCAATTGGACAATTTGGTTTGGACTATTTGGTTCGGTTAATTAGGTTTTTTGGATCGGTTCGGTTCAAAATCGAATATTTATTTTGGTTTTTGGATTGGTTTTGGTTACCATTGTAAAAACTAAATAGTACAAATTAACCGAATTGTAATATACTTTAGTAATATATTCAACATATGTACAAATTAATTGAGTTAATCACCCACTATTATGTATCATGATATCATTATTTTATTTATTCATCATTTATCACAAAAGTCTCAACTATATTATACTTTTGACTTACAAATTATTAAACTTTTGTCAAGAACTTACGAAACGTGCAAATTAGTTTTGTTTGATATTCAAGTTTTTTAATTTTGTTTTAATGTTTTTATTATTTATATATGAAAGCATAAACCGAATAGTAAAAACCGAATAAACCGAATAATAATTCGGTTCGGTTCGGTTTGGTTTTTTACTTGTTCGATTCAGTTCGGTTTCTATTTTTCAAAACCGAAAACCGATCGGTTTTATCTATTAGGTTCGGTTTAAACCGAATTAACCGAATGAATACCCCTACTAATTAAGTCTGAATTTACTTAACCAGTAATTAATTGTTTGTCTAAAATATTATTTAAGAAAGTGAAATAACAAAATCAAAGATTGTATAAATATACTTGTAAAAAATGATATCAAACTCACTACTAGCTAGTTCCACGATAATTGGCTAAAATGAATTGTTTATATTATGTTCAAACTTTTAAACGTCAACTTTAACAATAGTTAAATTATTAAGCTTTTAGATTTGCATGATTCTGAAATATGTTAAATAATATATCTTTTGAGAAAATTTCCCCGGCTAAAAAAGATATTTACGATAGAAAATTAATATAATAAAAATAATGTTAAGTTGAATAAATATATTACAATAACTCTAATTTGTATTCTTTTAAGAACAACCAGGATACCACGCTATATATATATGGAATGCTACATCCACAAAAATTTTATAAAAAATTATTCACACAATGATGTG
This sequence comes from Helichrysum umbraculigerum, assembly GCA_949592205.1. NCBI lineage: Eukaryota > Viridiplantae > Streptophyta > Magnoliopsida > Asterales > Asteraceae > Helichrysum > Helichrysum umbraculigerum. The sequence goes on along the minus strand of CATIUR010000005.1, from coordinate 79,072,283 downwards.
GCAAGATGCATCAACTAATCAAATTGATGATGTGTTTCTCTTTCTTAGTTATCTCTCATAATATTATTGGTACACTTCATTTTGTAAAAAATTTTTTGTAAATTTTATGTGATCCTATCATTTTCCTTTAAAAAAAATGCTGATTTTAATGGTACCATTTTAATTATTTTTCAACTTATCATTTGAGAGATATTTAAGTTTGAAAAACTGGGGGAAAGTGAGTTTTGTGACACGTGGCACGTTCTGGTTGATTCCTCAATTCTCACAAAAAATTTCATTCTCATTTGAGCCTCACTTTATTCATGAGCTTGGATCTAATTTTATAGTTTACCTTTTTACCCGAATCTACCACCACTGTTACACAAGAGGCTATAATAATCTTGTACAAATTTAACTATACTCCGTATCTCACATTTTCATAATAATTAAGTTTTGAATTGTGATGTCTATATTTAGTTATTTACTCACTTATTTTCACCATTTAACAAACATATTTAATTTTGTTGACTCCATGCATGTAACATTCACCGACTGATTACGTCGCTCTTTCATTAATAAAATTGATACTAAAAAAGAAATAAATAGAAATTAAAAAATGGTGATGAAATCGATTGTATTTGTAATAGACATTCGTTCATATATTTTATTCGAACATGTGTTCATATATTGATCGAGTTCATATAAATTATCATATTGTATCACCAAGAAAAATTCTTGCGAAAAAACAATTTGGTGATCATCAAGATTTGAAAGAGGTAGACGACACAAAAACATTTTAATAGACAAATATGTTACCGTTCTTTGCGAAAATGTTCAAGTAAGTTACAAGACTATTAATTTGTTCAATTGAATTACTAAACTATTTTCATATATAAATTAGGCTTTTTTACGTTGTAATATTTATGAGTAAAGTAACTTAATTAAATTCATAAGTTAAGTATGGTGATCTTGGTGTTAATATTTAAGTAACCTACATAGCAAGATTTTTAAAGTTGAGTAATTCAATCAAACAAATTAATAGTTCGGCAACATAGAGCACACGGTGTGGGCATAATTTACAACGTTCCCAACAAAATCCTTGTCCCAGAACACTGTTGCACAATGTCCTCCCACACCGCCACAATGTTCTGGATGGCGTTCTTCACAGTGTTCTCGCACAATGTCTAGATACGGACGCTGCTTTTGTGTTTTGTTTTGTTTTCTTTATTTTTTTTCCCCTCACACCTAATCATTTTGCAAATAAAAAAATTATTTTCAGAACACTGTAAACTCAACATCCTCCACACCACATTTTTTCAACAACAACATTCCCGTAAAGACAATGTTAAAAACAGTGTCACCACACCCCGTGCTCTTACTTGAACATTTTCACAAAGTATAGTAACATATTTGTATATTAACCCATTTTAATTTCATGATACTATTAGATAATATTATCTAGGGATTTTATTTAGTTTTATTAGTAATTATAGTTACACAATAGTTATCTAGATTAGTTTAATTTGGTTTTGAATCAGGATATATATTCTCTTGTTTATCAGGTTTGTTTTAGCCTATAAATATAGGTTCATATAATCATTCTCATGTAATCAATAATAAACTCTTTTAATTCATTATTTAAAAGAATTGTGAGAACACATTCCAATTGGTAAAGTATAATATACAACATCCTTTCGGTACAAACTTTAACGTACAGCAAATGTTAATCTTAGTTGATTGTAAGTTTAGTAATTAATAACAATACTCATATTTCAAATAGATGTCATCAAAGCTTTATTATCACCAAATCATATATAACGGATCATGACTTAGCAAAATACCACGTTAATTTATCAATTGTGTGTCTTTCTTTTCGTTTTTACGCCTATTACAAATAATTGTTTACCACGCATTTACAAAACGGACAATTGCAGAGGAAAAATTTGTCATTTTGATAGTAACAATTATCTCTACGTAAAAATATAATTAAAACGCAAAATCATTATAAACCTCCTTATGTATCAAAAAATTGAAATAAATTAACCCGTTTCTTTCTAATTAAAGTCAATGGAATGTATGTATATTATAGATATTTATGTGTTTTGTATCTTTCAAAATTAGTTAATTCATATTTTTTTTATAATTATAATTAATAATTAATTACTACGGAGTCTTGGTTTTTTTTTAACGGCAATTACTATTGTTATCATTTTATTTAATATGATTATATGATTCTAAGTCAAACCAAAAGTTCATACAAGTGTCACAACAGCATATAATATAATAACCAATTATTTCAAGTGGGATTTCATGGGGCACCGATAAGGTTTTCAAAATATTTCTCATTTTTTTAATTTAATTGTTTAGGCATGCGCGATGAATAATTTGCTATATTATAAACATGCATTAATAAAAACGCATGTAGAAGATTCGTATATTGTATTACTCACTGAATCGTCTTGAAAAAAATATTGACTTGTTTTTGTTTGATGGGTTTTTCATTGTTGTTTTGGTAATGAATTCGATTGCAATTTAGAATAATCTATTTTATTTTTTACATTTTCAAAGGCTTTTTTAACTAGTATGTTACATATACTTATATACTCTATGCAATTATTTGTCTTTTGGACCAAACGCAGTGTGAGCAGCCAATCAATTGACAAGTTGTGGGTTTAAGTCTCTTTTGAGATCGTGAGTGTATATATTCGTGATGATTATATGTACTATGTGTGTTAGACTGTAAGATCGTCCTTTTTTAAAAAATATATTTATCTTTTGGAGCCTAGCATTGTTTTAACTAGCTTTTGTAGTAATATTTAACGATCTATCTATGAGAAGACACCAAATCAACTCCTTTAACGTGGTTGATTTTCCCTAACTAACAAGAAAAAAAAAATTGAAAATGTGTTATTTTGTTCCCACATTTGTGTATTATGGTTGGTGGCTTGTGTTATTTTATATAGCCATTGTCTTTTATTGAGCCATAGGATTTCTTATGTGTAAATTAGTCGCCAGGACAAAATTAAAGAATAAACTTAGATAAGTTTATTTATGAAGAAATGAGTCTAAAATATAATTATTTTTCCGTTGGGCCCACACCCTAACCTACCTCTCATTATATTAAAATCATCCTTTTTTAATTTAATAACAATCTAAAAAACAAAAGACATATATTTTGGATTAGGTTACTAACATAAATACTTGATGTTGCTGTTATATCCATAAATAATGCACCAAGGTGTTTCACCAACTCCTCTAATTGCTTATATGTAAATAATTAAATGTTTTTAGTCAATTTTTGTCACCACAAGTTATGTTTATTTTCAAGACATTTATAACGGTTCATTTTTATAATAGGGTGGTGCTAACTATAGACCTACAAGTCTAGTTAGTTAACAATTAACTTTGTGTATTTTTATGTAAAATGCAGTATGGTGAATCTGGAACGTTGATTACAGATATCAACGGTCGAGATTGTCTGTCCCTCCTTTCGAAATGCAGTTGTCATCTAATCTCTCACACCTTACAAATTTCTGCAAACAATTAAATAACAAAATCATCCAAATGTTTTGTTCCAAATTAAATTTGTAAACTTTAAATACGGTTATACCTACTAGTAGGATTTGAGTTTCAATCATTTGATTAATTATGAAGCATCTAATTAAGTTAAATCTTGGATACTATAGGAGTACTAATTGCAAGCTTATTGGTACATTGATCAGATACATTGCATCATATTGTTTATGTAGTATCTTATAAGTGCATATTCGATCTTGTTTGTTTGCACCATCCTTTCAATGGACAACCGCTAATACCTATTACCATTTGCTATTAATTTATTAATTGACTTTTAAGAATAAAAACTTGTGTTAGGTCAACCCCTTTCATTTCCTTAGTTTAATTATATCTTGAACAGTTATGTAAGTTGACTAGTTATTAATTTTCTATAAATTTTATCGTATTAGTTTATCCAATAAAAGGAAAGGGGTGAATGATCTTAGTTCATAGGACACAGTCAAGAAATGATTAGCTAAGATCTCTGTCAAGTAATTAAATTGTTGCCTTCCATTATTAGCAAGGTGGCGGCTTCTTTGATGGGACCAATCGAGTGATCTTGTTTCCTTATATACGTACAACCGCTATGTACCTGGTCTGTCTTAGGGCTTCATCCGAATCAAAACAATCGAGCTCGAGCTCGAGCTCGGATTTAGATCATGACTTAGACAAGTCTTTATGATTTAGACTTGAACTCGGCTCTACTAACACTTCACGATGGCTATGCTTAAACAATACAGTTTGAATTAGGCTCTGCTCAAAAACTCAAATTCTATTACAAATTATCTCTAATATTCACACACTTTTCACATATATATCTAATCATTATCAAGTAAAAACAAACGTACTAATTACTAGTATAAAAACATTGCAAAATAGTGGTGTATTGGTTTATAAATATATAATAAATAATAATTGAGCAAATTGGCGGATCGTCCTTGTCTTATGTCATTTTAGGATGTATCTTCGAAACTTAATAGCACACAAAACTCCTATAATTGCTTTTTTTACACCGGTCGACCTTTAGGTTAACTTTGTTAACTATTTTCCCCCTAAGTCGTACCTGTGCAAATCATCTGATGGTATGTACGTTCACCATTTTACAAGAATATCAGCGCCCAGGGCAGATGTGTACGTCACTACAAAAAAAATGTCAATTCTCCACGCTTTTTTCTTCACACTTTTATAGAATGTTAACTTATTTGTTAAGTTATTCACACTTATAAGTGTGTACAAAATGTTCACGCTTTTAAGCGTGAAGAAATTGAACTAATAACAATCTTTATTATAATGTTCACACTTATAAGTGTGAAAAATTTGAACAAAGTCCACACCTAAAAGCGTGGAGATTATTGCTAACACTCAATTTGTTCACGCTTCTTAAGCGTGAAGAATTTGGGTGTTAAGAAATAATGTTCACGCTTTAAAGTGTTGCAAATCTAACATTTTTTCACGCTTGTAAGCGTCAACATTGTGATATATATTATCATTAGTTCAGTTTGTTCACACTTAAAAGCGTGAAAATTTTGTACACACTTATAAGTGTGAATAACTTAGCAAATAAGTTAACACTTTATAAAAGCGTGAAGAAAAAAGCGTGGAGATTTGACACTTTTGTTGTAGTGCGTGTGTGTGTGGGGGACGAACGGTTAACCGGAGGTTTGGGTAACCGGATCCCTGATTCATCATTTTCTTGAACCTAAACCAAAATTGAAACGTTCGGTTAACCGGTAATCGGTTTACCGGCTTTTCCGGTTCGGTTATACGATTAACCAAATTGACCGTTTTTATTTACCAATCATTTAAAATATAAATATCAAAACACAAATACACACTCGATGACGAATATTTGTTATAAATTTTACACGGTGATTGTTTGGGGCTAAATTTTATAGTTAGTGTTTGGGGCTAAATTTTATAGTTAGGATACAGGATCCTGAAGTCTCTGGTTACTATTGAAAATTATATCTAGGATCATGCATATGTTCAGGATAAAGCTAAGACTAAGGATCCTGAGATTCTATGTTTATATGATACAGGTAATCAAGATCTTGGATATATCTAGGATCCTTCTTGGATCAAGGATCCCGGTTATGGATGAGTATTTAGGATCCTGAGTACTTTAGAAATCTTAGACATACTCAGGATCTCACATATGTTTAAGATCTCAGATGGTCAGGATCCCGAATACGTTAAGTATCTCGGGATCAGATGTTACTAATATTTATTTGTCAGTTTATGTTCAGGATCTTGGATATTCAGGATCCCGGGTGATCAGGATCCAGGATATATTCAGGATCATGTATTACTACCTTGTTGTTCTCTTTCCTTTTGACCAGGTCATACGCGGTTTGAGGGATGGATAACCACCTCCGAAATTCTTGGAAGGAGACTATTTCAAGGACAATTCAGCATGTGTTCCACATTTGGTCAATATGAACGTTGTAGAAGCTCAAGATATCTCATAGAGGATCCCGAAGATCTCAGAGGATCCCTGATTTTTAGGAATTATTTGTTATTCAGCCTTAGTATAAATATGAGGCAATATGATCGAATAGGACGACCATTATTCACTTCTAACACTCTGCTACTACTCTCAACATGATCAAAACACACTTTAATTCATCTTTTTCACCAAATTCATCACATACACACTATACATCGATCATATTGTGCTATTTCATTGTTTTATCCTGATTTTGAGCAATAATATTAACAAAGGCAAGGATCGATTGATCCTTTTCGAGGTTTTATGCCGGCGATCAACCTTGATCAAGGGTTTTCCTCGTAAATCCTTGTGTCGATTGCATTTAATTTACACTTTCGTTGTTTAATTTGCATATTATTGATCTTTTGATCATAAAACCTGCATGATCCTGATTTTATCTTACATTTATCATAAATATACGTATTTATTTTTTTTCTAATCATCTTTTTATCACAATTATTGCGTTATCATTCTGTTTCATGCATTTTTATTGATCGTAATCATATTTTTATTGCATAACTTGCATTATCCTGAAAATACTTTGCATTTTACTTAAACTTTTGGGATAATCTTATTTACAAACACTTATTTTCGTTATTAATCATTTCTTTAACAAGGATCAACGTTTATATAGATATAAACCATATTTTATTTACTCATATAGATAATCGTGTTTCTACGTAATTATCTTGGAAGTAACCACAAGCACTATACCTCACTTTCAAAGTTTGATCACTTAATTACCTTGGGTAATTTTTGACCAAAACAGTTTGGCGCCCACCGTGGGGCAAGTGGTGCTTTTTATAACCAAATTCTTGTTAAAATCCTTGTTAAATCACTTTTTTCAAAGGTTTTTGTCAAAAATATCGACGCAAGGACAACCTATATCTTCTATTGTGCCATCATCGACATCTATGATGACTAATCTACCTCCTGCTTCCCCTCCTTCATCATCTCAACGGGGACCAGAAAATATCTATAGGAGGACGGCTTCCACAGGATCTACCTTCTCAGGATACGGGATCACGGATCAGGATCCCGTTATTATTTCTGACCGGGATATTGTGACTATGTTTATGCAGGTTAAGGATCAGCTTGGACGAGTGGAGCGTAGTAACAAGATCCTTAAAAAGGATATGGAAAGCTTAAGGACAAGTTCCAACATCCCTGCTGTTCAAATTACTATTCCTATCCGGAGTAGGATCCTAGATCTTGACACTCCACCTTCTTTAGGATACCGAGGAGACTTTATAGCCATGCAAGGGAGTAGCAGGATCCCAGATTCAATACATGCAACCAGAATCTCAAATTATAGGAATCTTGAACAAAATCCAGGATCCTCACCCAGGATCCCAAATGGTGGTAACATATTTACTAATTATTCTGCTAGTAATACATTTGGAACTAACATTTTGCAGGATCCTGGAGTAAGCCCAATTATGGTGAGAGAGTTGCAAAAGCGGAAGGATATGATACCCAGAGTTCCTGGAATTGCTCAACCTATACTTGAGGTTGCACCGACGACTTACGGGATCTCAAGATTTGCACCTCCAATCTATGATGTTGAGATCCAGAAAAGGATGGAAACTTCATCAACTTACGAGGAACCCAACAGAAAGATGAATTCATCTTCGTTCAAATCAAATAGGATTAAACCATATTCTAGGAACGGCGATTACCGGGCGAATGTGGTCAAAGAGGATGATGAAGAGTATTTTCAGCTAACAGATTATTGTTTTTATGCTGATGCTACAGGTATCTTGTGTGCTATGCAAAATCTTGGAGATAAAGTGAGATGGTGTAACACCCCCAAATTTACTGTTTGGCGGAAGCATACTTTGGGTGTTACTAATCAATAATCAAAGCACATAGATATATAGCAGACGACTCTATATGCGTCGTTTTAACAAAATATATTTAATATAAGAAATGTTTACAACATTTAAAGTTGTACATAGCTCGTGTTCGATTTAAATGAGAGATTTCAGTACATAAGTACTTGTACAAAATATACTAATGCAAGAAAATCTCTAATATCTGCATGCTGACTCGAGCTATAGTATCCCTGATGGCAGTCCAACCTACTGCTGGGTACCTGTGAAACATGCTAAAATGGGTCAGCTAAAGCTGGTGAGCTCACAGGTTTGAAATCAGGTAATATCGTATGAACCGCAAGATTTAAGTAGTGATTTGCAATCAGCAAATAAATAATAGTGTAAACAGCCATGAGCACATAGTCTGAGCTTAACTAGAGGGTCGGGTCCCATATAGAGAATTCCGAGCGAGGTGCCTCCACGAGAGCCTAATCCACACTCGTCTGAACAATTATTAGTACGTCCGTTTACCCAGTTAGTGCATGCTAACCCGGACGAGGAGGGTCAATCCTATATGGTACCATATACTAATAATCACGCTACAACGTATTACCAAACTATGCTGACGGAGAACTTTGAAATGATTAGTGGAAAACAACTCATGTAGTATATTGTAAAGTTTGTACTTGCGTTCACATGTTAAAAATAAGCATTGAATCACACCCCTGAGTGAAAAGCGGTAAAAAGAGGGGCTATGAGACTCACCTGAGTCTTGGAGCGTTAAAACCGATAAACGTATGATGCTTAATCAAGTAGTGAGATGTCCGCAGACAGATAACCTGAGGGTGTCCACGACACGCGATGGTTATTAATATGAGTAGGTAGTTACAAAGACTACCTTTGTAGTTGTTCGTTCAACTATAATGTCCAAATGACTACGATTTGGTTGTTTGATTAACTTGTGTTTTGAAAACGTGTACGGCCCGTTGGTGATTGTTTGAAATAATAATTCGCCTTTTATTATTATATTTGCGTGGTTGTATACTTAACAAAGTACGTATGTCTCATGTATAAGTTGTATCGTATCCGATTTGGTTGGTATAAAACGTTTCAAGACTTAGGAAAATATTCGAACTTTTCTGTTTTTGGCGACACTTGGCTAGTGTCGCTATAGGCGACACTAGTTAGGCGACACTTGGATAGTGTCGCTATATTTCTGATTTTCAATTGTGGGGCGACACTTGATTAGTGTCGCTATAGACGACACTCATGAATTTTGGCGTCACTAAGGGAGTGTCGCTAATCTAAATCTGGTTAAGTATTTCAGCGACACTTAAGTAGTGTCGCTATAGGGGCGACACTTAGGCATAGCGACACTTAGCTAGTGTCGCTAGCACTGTTTTTGGCACACTAGCGACACTTCAAACTGTTCGCCGGAAATTGAGCAAAAATCGAGTTTTCCGGCCACCGATCGACTTAAGCTTTTTACCCAACCCATATTTGGACATCATGAGCTTATAGGAACAATAAACAAGTGAAAATACTAAGAATCAAGAGATTTCGGGATTTTGTCGGAAACTTACGCGGTGGCGAATCAAAAATCCGAAAAGGAGGAGTTGTAGATCGTGTTGAGGTGGTTCTTTTTCTTCAAATGAGCGTGAAGATCCGAGTGCGTTTGATGGTGTGTTTTTAAGGAATTAAGATGATGATGGTTATGGTGTTGGTGGTGAAAAGAGAGAAAAAGAGAAAGAAAAAGGTGAAGGTGATGATGAAATGGGGAGTGGGGTGGGATCCCCTCCCTTTTTGGGCTGATTCGGTGGGGGCCCACCGGAGTGTGGGTCTCCACTTTTAACTCTGTGCATTCGCGCTCCGTGCGGTGTTCGTTTTCCCGATCGTTTAAATGTTAAATTAGTATTTAAACCATTTAATTATACGTTTTAAAATGTGAATAATTACTCGATAATTTAGTTGAAACATTTTAATAATTGCGTTATAAAATATAACTTTTAACTTGTTTTGTTTTGTTTGCACGTTTATTATTTTAATCGTGTAGGTTTTTGTTTGTACGATACGGAATGAATACGGAATATTATAAAAATAATATTTTGGGTATAATATAATAGCGTTATTAAATAATATTATATTATTTAATAAAATGGTTCACCAACGTCCGTATTTAATTGAACCGAATTGCATTCGATTTAAATTGCGTACGATTTAATCAAATAGCATAATCGTATATATTCATCAATATATATTTTGATACATTAATTAGCCTAACACAAAACTAATTACATGTATTTACAATTGATTAGGTCCTAATTAATAGTCCTAATTTGACGGGTGTCACAGATGGCCAAAGAAGAAAGTTAGGGATCTTGCTTGGAAAGATAAATCCAAATGGTGTGCGTTCCATGAGGATTTTGGTCATGTCACCGAAAATTGTGTAGCTCTTAGAAAAGAAGTCAACCATTTACTTAGCGCGGGATACTTAATGGAACTGTTCGGAAAGAGAAAGGATCTCACAAGGGATTTCTAGGAGCCTCGGGATCCCGGAGTTCAGGATAATTACAGGATCCTGCTCATAGCGAGATTCTAACCGCATGACGCGAAGGTAATAAATTTTATATCTGGTGTTTCTGACATATGTGGCACGTCTTTCTCTGCAGCTGGAAGATATGTTAAGGAATGTTATACTGCAATAATGAAATCTACCACCAAGCCTCCGTCAGCATAATAATCAAGGGAAAAAGGCATGGGATATCTCGGCTACAATCAGATAAGGTATCAAAGAAGTGCGACTCCATTCTGAGGATCCTAAGGTGGAAAAGGATAGGACGAATGTTATTGTGTGCTGATATGTTCAAGGAAGCAAGATTCCTGATCTTGGCAAACGTGGTGGTGGAATACAAATCTAATTGGTAAATCATTACTCGTAAACGTGGCGGTATCCCGAAATATGAACGATGCCGCATAAGTTAAAGATCCTGAAAGGTCAGCAACTTCTTATCTATTACTTAAGTAAAAGTCTACTAGATGCTTATGCCAGGTGCTCTTATCTTAAAAATTTATGTTTGCATTGGTTATCTTGAACAACATTCTATACATGATAAGATTAATCAATTATTAAATATAAAAACTAGGAATGTCACTTTGAATAACTAAATGATCTCAGAAATTAGATGTTTATAATCCTATAATGAGATTGTAGAAAAATGATAAAATTTTATGTTTTGAGTAAACTTTACTGGCGATCTTTAAAATAAAATATAGATACAATATGCTTAGTTAGGTTAAGATGTGATATTAAAATCACCTCAAAGGTATGACATGCAACACGATGTTGATTATAAATTTTAAAGTACCAATAATGAAATAGATTACGAAACATCAACTGAAGGTTTACGATTAACTAAGAATATCAGTATAAAATATATAGGTGTATGTTAGTTACTAATCATCATTGCAAATATGCCTTAAAAATAGTTAGACTAGTGTTGTATTTGGATATGCTTTAAGATTCTGTAGGTAACTTCGGGATCTTCAACTGATGCTATGTTGGTGATCTTGAGTTTGAGGATAATTGGACACATCAGGTTCTAGGGGCAAGTCAGGATCATAGATGTAGTCAATCATTAATTTTTTTTGCAGAAGGATCATTGTTGTTGCGATATTTTGAGGATCCTAAAGCACAAGCGAAACTGAAGGATATGCACGGAGGAATCTGCGGAAACTATCCTAGGGGCATACGTGGAAACGTTCAGAACCGATGCATCCAATTATCTATCGATGATCAATTTTTGATTGGCATGGATGCTGGAAAACGGGGCCATGTTGATGGGGAACTACTTTCAAGATCCTGAAATGCTATTCACCTAAAACTCTATCATGTGTAAGTCGAGTATTTATATTCAACATAAAAAGGTACACCTATGATCCTTAACTTTTTATTAATTTTTATATTCTTTACTATATATGTATGTGTGTATCATAATTATATATTAATATATGAATGAAAATCTTTCATAATTATTATTTTCATTCGAATCTGACACTGACTTAAGCATCAGATGAGTGTTAGGCAAACTAACACCCACCTTTACCCAAGATCTTGTGTTTGTTGTAGTTCATGCATCTAAGGATCATGGAATGAAGATTAGGGGTTGGCCACCTCTCCTCCGTTAAGAATCCCAGCGATTCTCTAAGGTTTAGAGGTTTGCTGACGCATAAACACCTCTCTAAGAATTTGGGTTTCCACACCCCGCCGGGTGTGCACGATGTTTGATTATAGTGTCAGGGTTAGGGAATCGTGGTTGCCTCTGGTGCCCGACAACTTCATTTCCATTGGCCTATAGATCAAACTCTTCCGATTGTGGGCACTGAGTGCACTAGGTGCCGACATAAGGTTTGTGTCATTTTCACGTCACTCTAAGGTTTGTAATGTTTTCACATTACCTAAGGTTTTGGCGTATTCACGTCACTAAGTACACAAGGCTTGTAATGTTTTTACATTATCTATTACGCAAGGTTTGTAATGTTTTCACATTACCAATTGGTTAGGCATATTCATGTCTCAAATGGCTTAGCCCACGAATCAAACGGTTGTAATGTTTTCACATTACTAAATGGTTTGGCATTTACATGTCACGAAAATTGATTTATCAAAAGTTTTCTTACTATTTGTAATGTTTTACACATTACCAAAATATCTTTCTGATTTAATCCAAAGATTATGTTGAAAACAATAATGTTGTCACGTTATTCAAAATTTTTGACATTTTCAAAAATAATTGCAATATTTTTGCATTGCTTAAAAATCTTGACAACGATTATGTCATTTTTAAAGATAAATAAAAATCATAACATTTTGATACTATGGACATAACATGAATGTTTTCACGTTATCAAAATCATATAACAATGTTATATATCAGGATCATTGGATTATCCCAAGAGAGATCCTGATATCTTCTTTGAACGTATCAAGATTTGTTTCAGGATCATTAAAATGATCTTAATGTTTACATGTTGTTCGAAAGACTTTGACACTATTGTGTCATCATAAAGTGTTAGTAATGTTTTCACGTTACTTTGGCAATCTTTGATATTGTCATATTACATGATATAATCATCACTGTTGATGGTTTTAATATGCTTCTCAATCTGAAGTATGTTTTAGGATCCTGAGATATGAGAATCCAGAGTATGAAGTTATTTCAAGTTTTCTGAGGGAATCTCCTCGGAATCCTTGAGGTATAAGTAAAGTAGGCATGTGATGGGGGAATCCTCCCATTATCTTGAAAGACCTACAGATATGATCGGAATAAACATATATTGGGGAAATCTCCCCAATATCCTAAAAACAGGTTATCTCTAGTACATCCTGAGGGAATCTCCTCAGGATCCTGGTCATAAGAATAAAACAGATACATACTGGGGGAATCTCTCCAGTATCTTGAAGACAGAGGATATATAAATCCTAATTTTATTTGTAGCCTTGGTTTCTTTGGCTTCCTTCTTCTTTGAGTATCTTGAATAACTTTTCAAGATTCTGACATTACTTAGGAATTTTACGATTGAAAGTCTGTTTCAGGATCCTAGAATATGGGAATCCTGGGAACAGGATTATTTTGAATATATCTTGAGGGAATCTCCTCAGAATTCTGAGTGCATGAATGAAATAAACATATATTGGGGTAATCTCTTCAGTATCCTAGAGATAGTAGATAAATTGAAGGTGATATCACACATCAAATGAGAAGGCAGCTACCCTGCTCCCTTTCTCACCATCGCCTTCATCCATGGTGAGTTTTGCTCACTACCATGAGCCTATATTATCAGATTGATCAACAAGAGTCAAGAGGAGCCTCCATATGCTCTCTCTCTCTCTCTCTCTCTCTCTCTCTCTCTCTCTCTCTCTCTCTCTCTCTCTCTCTCTCTCTTTGTATTCATCATCCAAGTTTGAGCCTTGCTCATCACAAAAACCCATCTCCTTAGATGGTATTCATTCGATTCACACCACCCTTAGTGTCGTTCAATACACTCTAACGGGTTATCCACGTAAATTACGGAGTGTAACGAATCGAACCAAGCCAATCCACACTCAGGTTAGCTTATCCTGGCTAAAAGTTCCACAAACGGAAATTGGAAGGCTCAAAAAGACTAAGTGGTCAACATAAACCACTTGAACACCACCATGGCTAACCGTGTTAGGTTGACCTCATTCTAGGCACAGTCCAAGTATGTATAAAATTGACAGGATTTGGGGCATCCCTTCTGGATCCTGGAGATAGTTGATTTGTTAAAGATTCAAGAAGAAATACCATGATCAAGGTCGTGGAAGTCCATGATGCTTTGGATAAACAAAGAAGCTACGCCAAGCCATGAGTACAGTTTGGGAGTAACATAGCTTGGCCACAGATTAAACAAAGGATTCAGGTATGTTTATCACTCTTTGAAGTCGTTGTGCTATTTTTCATTGAAACTCGACGGAGAACAGGTAACCGAAGCCATTATGAAGTTTGAAGTCATGCAAATGAGGTATGAAAGGGTTTATGTTTATCAAAAATTCAATCAACGGGACATGGTTACCGATACACGGTAATATCTTGCCTCATTTATTTAATGTTTATTTTTAGAAGTTGTGTTACCATCAGGGTCCTGAAGATAACACAACTTGGGGGCAATTGTTTGGGGCTAAATTTTATAGTTAGTGTTTGGGACTAAATTTTATAGTTAGGATACAGGATCCTGAAGTCTCTGGTTACTATTGAAAATTATATCTAGGATCATGCATATGTTCAGGATAAAGCTAAGACTAAGGATCCTGAGATTCTATGTTTATATGATACAGGTAATCAAGATCTTGGATATATCTAGGATCCTTCTTGGATCAAGGATCCCGGTTATGGATGAGTATTTAGGATCCTGAGTACTTTAGAAATCTTAGACATACTCAGGATCTCACATATGTTTAAGATCTCAGATGGTCAGGATCCCGAATACGTTAAGTATCTCGGGATCAGATGTTACTAATATTTATTTGTCAGTTTATGTTCAGGATGTTGGATATTCAGGATCCCGGGTAATCAGGATCCAGGATATATTCAGGATCATGTATTACTACCTTGTTGTTCTCTTTCCTTTTGACCAGGTCATACGCGGTTTGAGGGATGGATAACCACCTCCGAAATTCTTGGAAGGAGACTATTTCAAGGATAATTCAGCATGTGTTCCACATTTGGTCAATATGAACGTTGTAGAAGCTCAAGATATCTCAGAGAGGATCCCGAAGATCTCAGAGGATCCCTGATTTTTAGGAATTATTTGTTATTCAGCCTTAGTATAAATATGAGGCAATATGATCGAATAGGACGACCATTATTCACTTCTAACACTCTGCTACTACTCTAAACACGATCAAAACACACTTTAATTCATCTTTTTCACCAAATTCATCACATACACACTATACATCGATCATAATGTGCTCTTTCATTGTATTATCCTGATTTTGAGCAATAATATTAACAAAGGCAAGGATCGATTGATCATTCCCGAGGTTTTATGCCGACGATCAACCTTGATCAAGGGCTTTCCTCGTAAATCCTTCTGTCGATTGCATTTAATTTACACTTTCGTTGTTCAATTTGCATATTATTGATCTTTTGATCATAAAACCTGCATGATCCTGATTTTATCTTACATTTATCATAAATATACGTATTTATTTTGTTTCTAATCATCTTTTTATCACAATTATTGCGTTATCATTCTGTTTCATGCATTTTTATTGATCGTAATCATATTTTTATTGCATAACTTGCATTATCCTGAATATATTTTGCATTTTACTTAAACTTTTGGGATAATCTTATTTACAAACACTTATTTTCGTTATTAATCATTTCTTTAACAAGGATCAACGTTTATATAGATATAAACCATATTTTATTTACTCATATAGATAATCGTGTTTCTACGTAATTATCTTGGAAGTAACCACAAGCACTATACCTCACTTTCAAAGTTTGATCACTTAATTACCTTGGGTAATTTTTGACCAAAACAATGATCATTCTAACAATAAACATAAATCTTTTTAATTAGGTACAAAACATGAATGCATGAACGCCGAACCAAGTTAGTCACAAAACTTAAAATTTTTTTGGGTATTTGGGCCACCCACTAGAGCCGCTCCATATTTCAATGGAGCACGATCGAATCCCCCACATTGCCGGGCAAATCACCTCCTCACATATACCACAACGTCCGAGCCGAAACTCGCACCGACTAAGCCTTAACGTTGTGGGTCATGCGCTTCATTGTTGGTAGGTACATTTATGATAAATAATACCCATGGCAGGATTCGAACCCATGAACTCTAGGAAGTCATGGGATGCCCTTACCACTAGGCTATTTAGTCATTGGTACAAAACTAAATATTTAACTACTAAAAATGCAAAAATATGAACATTAGTACTAACATAAATACAAAAATATAATAATCGCATTCTAAATTAGAAGATAGTTGGTAATATATCATATATCTATATATACACACATTTAAAATAGTAATTTATAATTTTCGGTTTTTCGGTTAACCGGTTGCGGCAATATCGTGAAGCGAAACCGAAGAACCGAAAAAATACCGGTTCGGTTAACCAAAATCGAAAAGTAAAAAAATTTCAGTTCGGTTAACCTAAAATTCACTACGGTTGAACACTATTCGGTTCGGTTTTCCGGTTTCGTATTATTATGAACACCCCTACTATTTACTTGACTCTTCTCACTTCTAAAGTTGAAACTGATACTTAGTAACGGATGTCAAAATAAGTAGATTAACATCGATGAATTGTTCCTAAATGTCGTCTAACCAGATAAATATATGATAGTCGCTGCTTCAAGTGCGACAGAATTACTACGTACCCGCTATTGTAATCAGAAATGAGTACCACCTAACATTGTATTTAACATTGTATTTCTGGTGTAATTAGAGATATCTCATATACGAAATCATCTCTTTTCAACCTAACCTCATATCTCATGAAAACTTTTTTATTTTAGCATGCCTAACCTGAATTTTAGATTTTGATGAGTATTGATATTCAAGAAATGAGGCCAATAAATAATAAAATTGAGATATTGAACAATAACATAGATTTAAAAAAGTTGAAGTAAAAAATTCGTGAATAAAAAAACAGGGCAAAAAGATGTAGGAAATATTTTTTGATAAAAACGCTTTCACTTGATGTGCACATGTTATCACTTAACAGAGGAAAGTTAGCAAAGCTGACTAAAGGGACGACTAGTGTAAAAATGTGCAAATATAGGGATGTTGTGTGCTATTAATTTTCACGAGGGTAGATATGTACTAAAATGACATTATAGAGTGCTATTTATAATACTAGGAAGGTATTAAGCCGTGAAGAAGAATCGTCCATATGGTAAGAACGATAATCATATGAAGACTTGAGTTTTTACAATATTATATGTATATTATCTTTGACGTTTGATGCGTAATTTTAAACAAACAAGTATTTTTAAAATAGTAATTTTTCACTAATTTGATAAATCAGTTATAAAGTTAGTTTAGACAATTTAAAATAATTAAAAAAAAAAATCGACTTTCTCCATTTGTTAGCACAAATCGAGGATACCTAAAAAGGCTAAAAAAACACTATATATCTATGTATCTTTGTTTCTCATTAATACACATAATTAATATTAATACCAACTGTGCATATGAAGAAAATAAAGTGGGTCGTCTCTCTTAATTTTCTGAAGAAAAAAAAAGACTGATTGTTTCTGAAAAATTAAACATCATTTGTTTAGGAGTTAATGTCTTCAAAGTGATAAATTCGAGTGCACGTTAAACATATCATTTTTTTTTCTTTGATAATCTAAAACAATTGTAATTTTAGAAAGTAAAAACGTTAGCCAAAAAAATTAAACGGAGATGTACATGTGTCAAAAGATTTAGAGCCCGCTCCTGAGTTATTTTTTTGAAAGAAGTGGAAAGAACAATAAAATACATGTTGTTCCCAAGTTTTGTTTATGGAGAGAAGAGAACAGAAGAGAAGTGGAAGGAGGATTCAACATTCTTTTCTCTCCAAAATTTCTATCCAAAATTGGGAAGATTTGAAAGGATGGAAGATTATACAAGCTACAAAATGTCACTTCCTTCTATTTCTCTCCAACTCGGAAACACAAAACAAATAAATTTCAGTTCTTTTCTTTCCAACTCAGGAACACAAAAACGTATTTCATCTTCTTTTATTTTCTATCATTTTATATTCTCTTCTATTATTTTCTTTCGAACAAAATCTCGGGAACAGACCCTTAATTAATTGAATTGTACACAGATGCTTGTTATTGTATTTATTGGCAATTCAAAGAGAGGTATAAATTGTAGAAAGTGAACGTGCTTGCTATGAAAATGTAAAATAAGATGTATATGTGTTAAAAGAGTTGAGTTATATATATAAGATATGTTTTATTTTATTTTTCTTTTTTGACAATTTAATAACAAGTGAAGATTTAGAAAGCAGAAGTCTTTGATAAAAAAAAATATAAAACAACGTAAATGTGTTAAAACAGTAGCATTATGAATTATGTGGATCATATCAAACACGTTTTGTTATATGTATTTATTATGTAAATTTTGCGTATAATCTTATTTTGCTAAAAAGAAGTATAAAAATTAATATATGCTTCATCATATGAAAATATGATGTGATAGGAAATAGATAATGGTAAGGTTCCAAGGAGAAGACACCATATTAGGAGAATGATGAGAAGAAATATGACCGATCACATTGTGCGATGTATCACCCTCATCATTTTTACTTTTAGCGCTCCACCTTTAAAGTAACATCCCATACCGTCTTCCGCGGGTTAGGGCCCAATACCGTCTAAGACAGTCTATGGGGGAGATTAGATGTAGACAGCCTTACCCCTACCAAAGGTAGAGAGGCTGCTTCCATTTCTACCTAGAGGTTTCTCCTATAATATTTGCAACCCTTTAACTTTCTCCTTTACACCCTCCCACCCAACCACCACTCATCACCTTCTGCCACCACTCAGGCCGTCGCCACCACCAATCGTCGGCCGCCACTGCCGCCGCCACCACCAATCGTGAACCGCCGCCATCAGCAGTCGGAATCCGGCGGCTGGAACTTTTTAAAAATATGTATATATCAAAAAAAGATTCAACATATTTTTTAAATTTTTTATAGATTATATATGTTTATCTTTTTGTATTGCATTTTGTATAAAACTATACTACATTTTGTATATGTATGCTTAGTACATATTGTTCGTTTTGTACTACATTCTGTATTATACATCTTGTACAGCATTTTGTATGTATATTTTTTTTACATAATGTTTATATTTTACTGCCTTTTATATTATACATATTATCCATTTGTACTGCACTTTCTTGTTTTTACTGCATTTTGTATATATATTTATATTACATAATGTTTGTTTTTTACTGCATATTATATTATACATACTATCAATTTGTACTACATTTTCTTGTTTTTACTACATTTTGTATATATTTTTTCGTACATATTATTTGTTTTTGTACTACATTTTGTATTATAAATATTATCCTTTTGTACTGCATTTTGTATAAAATTTTAATGCATTTTGTTATTTTTACCGCATTTTATTATTTTTACTGCATTTTGTAGTATAAATAAATCCTTTTTCTACTGCATTATATGTATCGTACATATCATTTTTTCTTGTATTGCTTTTTGTATCATACATATTGTCCTTTTATAATGTATTTTATTGACGACGTATATACAAGATGCACTAAAACACATATACAAAATGTAGTAAAAACAATAATATACCAGATACATTGAATAAGGCTAACACGTATACAAAGAAAAAAGAATGATGCTGTAAAACATTTATACAAGATGCATTACAAAAAAGACAACATAGATACAAAAAATATATAATGTAGTAAATATAAATGCATAAACATATAAGATGTGGTAGAAAATAGCAATGTGAATGTTGAAAATATATATATAAGATGCAGTTAAAATAATATAAAACGTAACAAAACATACTTATTAAAAATATATGATTCGGTTGCAAATATTTTAAAAAAATAACAAAAAAAAAGTAATTAAAAATGGAAAATTTTATACATTTAAGGTTAATAAAAAAAAAGCAAGAAACATGAAAAATATGTTTAAAACGGTAAAAGTTGGGTTAAAAAATTATACAAAACGTTTTTTTAAAATAAAATTTTGTAATTTTTTATTTAGAAATAGAAAAATGAGATTTTTCGGTAGTGGCGATGGCTGACGGAATCCGGTGGCCAGCTGGTGGCAGCAGGTTATGGGAGGTAATGGGGTGGGGGTGGAGAAATAGAAAGAATCATGAATCAAAAAAGAAAGTCGAAGGGCTAAAAAGTAAAAGCGAAAAAAGTGGAGGAGGTGTGGGTAAAAATTTTTTTTTTTTTTAACTCTGACCCTCATTTTTACTTACTAATTACAAAAATGTCACAAAAATTTTTTAGCTCCCTTAGTTTGAACCAAGGTGAAATATTGGGTTTCTTTTAAAATATTTCGAAAAATAAATGAAAAGAAAAAGAAAAAAGAATTCGATTGTTTCAGGAAAATTAATTGTCATTTGTTTAGGAGCTAACGTGTTTAGAGTATTAATTCGAGTACACGTTGATATATCCTTATTTTTTTGATAATTTACGGACAACTATAATCATAGAAAATGAATACGTTTGTAAAGAGAATTAAACGGACACAACTGTCGTAAGAGTTAAGTAATTGAAGTGCACATACATGCTTATTATTATATTTATTGGCAATTTATGATAGATATAGATTGTAGAAAGTACATGTGCTTGCTAAAGCAATGGGAAAGAAGATGTAAACGTGTTAAAGGAGTTGATGAGTAATTCAAGTGCGGGTATAAGAATATTTTATTGAGTAATGCTAAACAGGCCTACTTAGGCAGACCTACAAGTAGGTCTAAAGATGTGATTGGTTGTATTTTTTCTCTCTCTTAATCTCATCCAGTCAATTTTTCAAACCCACCAATCACAACTTTAGGCCTATATTTAGTCTTATACAAGTAGGTCTACCAATCATTTTCTTATTTTATTTACAATAGCATGCCGAATTATGAGGATCATATTAAACAAGTATTATTTAAAAAATATGTATTTAATGTAAATTTTGCGATTAAAATATTTTTTGTTAAAAAAAATGATTAAAATTAACAAAGATAATGTGTCACATGTGGAATGAAACGGGAAAATTATAAAAATAAAATAAAATTTAAAGTTGTATTTTCGGAAAGTGAAAAAGGAAAAAGGAATAAAATTGAAATATGAAAAGAGGAAAGAAGGGGAAAAAAACTTATTGATGCCTTGGTTCGAACACCTTCGAGTTTCATCTACAAGACACATACTTTAACTATTTCATTATATTAGACTGGGCTTAACATGGCTACAAGTCCATGTAGTTTCATTGGCTACAAATATATCATAAAGATAACCCATTTAAACTATTAAAAAAACCGAGTTAATAACCCGGATTAGGAGAAAGTATATCTTTCTATTTTTAATTTTCACTAAAAGTTGGGCTACACATGAGAATTCGTGAGGGTCAATATTTTTTTTGAAAAAAAGACAAACTTTATTCAAAATTAATTTTGTAAACAAGAAATGTAAGGAAGGGCTACAATTACATATAGATTATACATTCCCTATTTTATTTAAATAAATAAATAATGGTTATTGTGGGCCAATTAAAAAAGCCCAGATGTTACCTAACCATATCACACTAAATATGACTCCTTTTCTATAAGTAGTAGATGGAATATGATTCTTGTGTCTAAAACCAGAGATCTAAATTTAGGTCTAAAGATTTAATTATTGGATATTGTAAAATGATTGGTAAATATAAGGGGAGAGAATTAGTGGAATTCATGTAGCAGAAACTGTATGGTTAGGTCTAAATTTAGGCATATATAATTAGACATGTTTAGCATTACTCGTAGTAGATATATTACTTCCACATTTCATATATCATTTATATATGTACATAATAACTTGGGTGTTAGAGGCTATAAAAGCTCGATAATCAGCTCATTTGAGGTTGACTTTTTACCTTACTTTGTTACTTAAACTTAATAAAAAATCGACTTGATTGAACTGATTGACTTCAAGTAGCTCGATAAAAGCTCTAACTGAAGGGTTTTTAATAGAGTTATACGTTACAAAAACTTAATCTTTATTAACTATTAATACAATTAATATGCGGAAGCTTATAAAAACAATTTAATCATATTAAATAAAACCCTTAGCCAAGATCTATAATTTTCAATAATAAAACATGTACAATATTTAATTACATATAGTTAAATAGATAGAAAGAAAACGTTCTTACATTGAGTGCTCGGTAAGAACTTCAATCTTCAACTCGTTGCCAAAATACGAGTTAGCTTATCTTGAACTCTCTTTTGCTTCTTCTTGAAATCGGCCAAGCTAAAGGATACGTTGGGTATCCACCTATGATTCACAATGAACGGACGGTAGTATCCTAAATGTGTACTAAATACCCAAACACGAGCACGATCAAATCGCGAGATCACAAACCCTAAAAAGGGTTGACCGACTTTCGGCTTTGGGTCCTTTGGGGCCGATCGGAAAAACAAGAGGGAGAGGGAGAAGAGATTAGAGTTATTATCACCAAACAAATGAACCCCTAGATCTCTATTTATAGGTTTAGTAAACTTGTCCAACAAGTTGCTTTTTACACCTATAGTCCTTCTATTTAATCACTTATTAAACTAATCTCAAACTTATTAATTTACAATTAGAACTTCGTAGTTTAACAATATTTAAACTAGATAATTTATTTACAAAATCATTTATAAATAAATCCTTTTATAAATAATTACATTAATTATTTACTTTAACAAATGTCTCAATTGTATTCGACCAACTAATTCATTTCAACTAAATGAATGATATCAAATATCTAATTATAGTATCACATCACTTGTTCGGTTGTGCTCATCGGTGCGACCCCGCGATATTCATGTGAAGCTGGATTATATATTAATTTACGATAATATTAAGCACATAATCTTTCACTAACTTCTTTGTCCATTGACACATGCATCCATGACAAATTTTCACTACTTGCTCCAACAGTGAAACTAATTACGTTAGGCCATCGTCACCTTAATCGTGAGTTCTAATTCTTATATAACATTGTGCTAGCATCGGATTTATTATATTATAATATATATAGTATAGTATTTTTCGCTTAAATAAAAAATATATTTGGCGTACAATGTAATGAAGGATGAGTCTTCTTCTTTCTTTTCTACTTTTTTATGGTTTTTAGAATATTATAAGTCACTATCGATCGAGATGTTTCGAATAAATTGGGCAACAAATGACTATTTCAAAGTGTCGATATATAATTACTAAATCTTCTATATATCTTTAATCATATCCGTTGATCCCAAATACACTTGTCAGTTAAGTATTTGGAGCTCAGTTTAATAGCTTGTGATTTGTAGAGGAGTGAATACAAATACTCGTTTAAATTTTACCTTTTGATTGATTTTAATTATTGATTAAAGCTTTTGATTATCAAAAAGAGTAATGGAAATGCTAAGTATAAAGACAAGTAAACAGTACCTCAAAGTGAATTTATTAATAACAAATTACACTTAAACTGATTGCGGAATGATCTAGGCAAAGCTCAGATCAAATCAGTTAATACAAGAGCTAACTATTACAGACGCTGCTATGTAACCGTGGTTCAACTAATCAACCAAGTTACAATCGCTGACACGTAATCGTACTTAGACAAACTTAATCACTGACTAACAAGTAATTGATACAAAAACAGCAACAAACTAAGTACAATATGTCATTCTATTTATAGACTAGATATGCCCGTAAATATCTCCTATAAAATACGATCTCAGAATGACACGTGTCGCTGCTGGATTGACTCTTCTACATCTGATAGTCAGTAAATATTCTGTGGTTCTCGATCATTGAAATAATGTGACTTGAAATCCTCCAATCATATTTAATCTTGACTTGATGCCACGTAATCCTTTACTTGAGTAAGTTTTGGATGACGTTAGCGCTTCTTTGATCAGGGACCACAAACCTGCTTGAGCAAGTAGCAGTGATACTTTATTGTCTATGAAGTCACTAGAAAAATAATACTCTTCCTTACTGACTACGAGCTTACATGCTCTTGTAGAATAGTTCGTCTTATCATCTTCGAGTGACTTGCATTTATTTGAGGTCAGCGATACTGAATTTATTTGGATAGCCAGTGTATTGAATCTCTCACTGTCACTGTCAATGACTAGCGATCACACAAAGTAGAGATTCAAACATATTACAATGTACATAAAGAGTTATAAGTAACTGCAATGATCATCTTCTTAATAACAAGAGTTTGTCTTCATCATTTTCCTTAGTGATGTTAATCACCAGTGATTGGGTTGGTCAGCAACTAGTGACCCAACAATATCATTTCAACCCCTAACATTACGTTCAGTAATCTATCATAACTACGACACGAATATCACTGTTTTTCATTTTCTAATTTTTTAGAGTTTTATATCACTTGAAAACTAGTGAAAATTCAGAAAATGTGTTCAAATGTATGAGAATGAGTTTTCATCTTTTTCAGAATAGGAAATTTAGAGTACATTTTATCACAGTCTTCTTAAAAAAACTTTTTTGAAAAACCCTAAGTTGAACACGTTTTCTATTTTTTTTCATTTTTCTTACAAAAAAATGCAGAAAATTGAAGGAGTTTTCAGTAAATAAACGCACTGATCCAATATTACTTCTATTACACTCATATATATAAAAAGGATGAGGTTCAGAGGAGAATGTACCATTTGAGGAGAAGGAGAAGAAGAATTTTCAAAGTTTCATTTTTACCCCCTTCACCTTTTTAATATTGTAGACTACTCCCTCCTACTTTCTTCCTCCCCACCTCTCCCCTCCACCACCCACCACCACTAGCTGCTGCCACCAGCCACCGCCGACCGCCGCCGCCGGCCGTAGGAATTTTTTTTTTTTGTCAAATTTTTTTTATTTTTTTATAATTAAAAAAAAAATCATAATTTTTTTTTTCAATTTTTTTTTTTACATATTATCACTTTGTACTGCATTTTATAATTTTTATTGCATTTTGTATATATATGTTTAGTAGATATTGTTCGGTTTTTACTACATTTTTGTATTTTACACATTAATCTTTTGATGTTTTTACTGCATTTTATTTATACACCTCGATCTAATATATATTGTTTGTTTTCTATTGCATTTTAAGTTATACATAATATATTTTTTACTGCATTTTGTTAAAATTACACTGCATTTTATTATTATTACTACATTTTGCATATATTTCATATATTACATATTGTTTATTTTTTTACTGCATTTTATATTATACATATAATCCATTTTTACTGCATTTTGTATGAAAGTATAATACGTACTGTTGTTTTTACTGCATTTTGCATATATTTATTTAGTACACATTATTCGTTTTTTACTGCATTTTATATTATACATAATCTATTTGTACTGCATTTTGTTATTTTTACTGCATTTTATTATTTTTAATGCATTTTTCATATATTTCATTTATTATATATTGTTTGTTATTCACTGCATTTTGTATTATACATATTATCTATTTGTACTGCATTTTATATTAAAGTATGCTACATATTGTTGTTTTTACTGCATTTTGCATATACTTCATTTAGGACATATTGTTCTCTTTTTACTGCATTTTATATTATATATATTATCCATTTGTACATTATTTTGTTGACGTCGGGTATATAAGATGCGGTAAAATATATAAAAGTTTTTAGTTAATTAACAATAATATACAAAATGCAGTAAAAACGTATATTTTTATTCCAAATACAGTATAAAAACGTATAGTTTTATTAAAAATGCAGTAGAAAAAGGAATTCTATGTATAATAAAAATTTTATGAAAAAAAAATTTTGAAAAGAAAAAAATTCCGGCAGTCAGAATTCGACGGCGGCTGGCGGCGACCGGTGGTGGCTGGCGGCAGCCAGGTGGTGGCAGCAGGTGGTGGGGGTGGTGGTTGGTGGGGTTGGGGAAGAAGAAGGTAGGAGGGGGAAGAAAATAAAGTGAATGGATTAAAATGTAAAAATCTAAATAGTGGAAGAGGTGTGGGGTGAAATTTAATGTTATGTTTTTTTTTTGTTAACTAATATCCTTATTTTTAAAAGTAATTACAAAATTGGCATCCTTTATAACCATTGATCCGACCCAAAAAATCATCTAATAACCACAAATAAACCATCGCCTCCTTCTCCTCAAATGACCACTTTCCTTATGATCCCTAATCATATAAAAAAGTATAAATGGTTCTGTTTCGGATAAAAGGTGAGTTATTTCGATTTTCAAGATTGGTTATGAATTTCAGTTTAAATTCCTTAACGAGAGGCAATGTGGCCAATATCCGGCGAATGTTGTTATGTTATAATGTTTATACACCCAAAAATAGAATATGTGCTGTTATTTTCTAAATCTAAATATATTATAAATGTAAATTGGTGTACTATACGAGTATATTATTATATAAATTAGATAAATAAATAATAATTTGGGGCACTTGTTCTTACGCTAGCTTGATGCAGGCCCGGATGTCGAAGCATAAAAGATAGAGACACGAGTCACACGACACACGACACGCCTACTTAACCAATTTTCATCGTACGGAACCAATGTTTGTGTAATGTGTTGTGGACTTAACCTTACTTTTTATTACGTACATATGACACCACAATATTATATTGATGACCAATACACACTAACCTGACTCATTTGCTAGTCCTAGCTTACTTATTTTATCTAAAATTGAGGTGACTCCTTAGTCCTTACGTGCATGTCGTCTATGAGTTTACGGAGATCCTGAGCAAAAACATAAATGATCATCGAAATGAGGTCACATATCGAGCTATAAAATGTTTTTCTTATTATCTTTTTGGTGAGGCTCAATCAACTTTAAAACAACTAGAATATATTTTTCGTATTGCAATTATCAATCATATTATATGTTATGTATATACACAAACACACACATTATGATGCCCTTATAGTTCGGAGCTCCTGAGCGGTCGACCACCTCGCTCACCCTCGAAGATGGTCTTGCTTACATGACTATTAGTGACCAAAGCGAAAAAGGGGTACACGCCTTTTTTTTTTTGAGACCAAAGTCAATGAATGGTGGTTGGTCTAGAAAGGGGGCAGGGTCAAACGCCCCCTCAAGAAATCTACAAATACGTTTAAGAATTTCCATTTGCAGGTATGATCTTAAACGTTGAATAAAAAACCTTAATAATTTATATAAAATAAAGTTCACTCCATTCGTAAACTGTTTAATGAAACTTTAATGACAACCTGTTTAGTGTGGTTTCTAAAAATAGGTGAACATTGATGTTATTTTGGGACTTGAAAGAAGTGGCTTTTTGCCTAAGTCAATATAACAGTAACCCCGTGTTCCCATGCACTCGATTTAATAAATATGTTACTAGTATATCATACCTTACTTAAAATGGCAACTCATTTTTGTCTAATGCATTAAATGTTGTACTCTATTTTTAAAGAAAAAAAAAATCATTTTCTATTTTTAAAAGTAAAAAAGTTTATCTTTAAAATGTTCACTCAATTTGACAATCGATTACAAAGTTTTTCCATCTCATGGATCATATATGCTCTCTACCTCATGCCAACCTCCATTGATGAGTTCTAGTAGTTAGGCATTCCGATTTAGACTCGATCAAAATTAGTAGAAGTTACATAATTCATTTCGATTACTAAGAATGAAACAGCTTATAAAGTGGGATGTTAGACAATAATACAAAGAACTTGTGATGTTAACATGCAAATAAATCATTTTTATTTATCCTTGTTATCCCTCAACTTTTCTCATATATACATGCCAAGTCAGTTTTAAACCTAATAACATCTAAGGTAGGTGTTTTACGCTACGATAAAAATAATGTCCGCTTGGATATATGTTTTGATAAACTCGTAATTAAAGTTGAATATTACTCTAAAAATTAATCTCATGACAAGATACATGTAAATTTGGAACATAAGATTCATATTAAATCCGGTTGTTGTATTACATAGTACATTAGTATGCATAAATAATATTTATGATTAGTTCAGTTTGCAATTTGATGCATTAACTATACAGGCTTAAGAAAATGTTGGGCTTATCCTGAGAAGAAACAAGATACAGAAACCCACGTCTTAAATGGGCTGGACTTACTGGTCTAAAATCTTTTAACTGGGTTGAATTATTATTATTTTTAATCTTCAAATTGAGTTATGGATAAATATCTCTACTATGGAAACTCCATCCGTCCCAAAATAATTGTCCAGTTTTGACTTTTTGAAGTTTTTCTTTTTTAACTTTGACCTTAAATATTTTTGTTTGTGTTATATAATACTTGATAAATATTATACCCATGAAAATACATTTAAAACTCAATCTATTCGTATATTTTGCATCAGATATTATATAACACAGACAAAAATATTTAAGGTCAAAGTTGGAAAAGAAAGACTTTCAAAAGTCAAAACTGGTCCATTATTTTGGGACGGAAGTAGTATATAATGCGGAGTAGTGTATAATCTTCATAAATAAAATCCAATAGACATTTACATTATCTTAAAGTCAACGTTAACCCAATTAAATAAAATCCAATAGACATTACCCTCTTAAAGTCAACGTTAACCCAAGTCGTCTTTGCTCAAAACCAAAAAAAAAAAAAAAAAAAAAGTCTAACACTCAATCAAACTATCAAAGGATTCTTAACACTTCGTTAAAAGCCGTGATGATTAAAATTTAGAGTAGGACATAAGATTTTACTCGACGTATAGTAATAATTGGATAGAAAATTTGTTTGGATATCTAAATCATCACTTAACAATAATACAACAAGAAAATACATCACAAGAAACAAGACTTTTTATAAAAAAAATAAAACCTTTGGGTCTTTTTCAAAGGATATTAAAGTTTAAGCCAATCATCATTACGTCTTTCAGCCACCGTTCATTACATGTTTTACTAAAAATGGTAAAACAAGACTGTTTTGCTCTTTGTATACTGTGAACGCACAAACAAAAACTTGGTGTACGAGAATAGGTGAATAGCATCCATGTAAACCTAAATAAAACATTAAACGGAACTTAATTAAAGGTTGACTGCTACATCAAAAGATTCATCATGGCGTCAAGAAAACTTGTAGATTCATCATGGGTAATACACGAGGATCGATATCCTTCAGCGATCTATGAATCAGAAGAAAGACAAGCCTTTATGTGTGTACGACTTCAATTCTATGTAACTGTAAAGACAAAAGAAAAAAAACACACTAGATGATGGCAAAATGGGTGGGGCGTGCAAGTTGGGTAACAGGTCAAAATGGTGATTATAAACACATTATTTCTCCAAGTTGATTTGGCGAGCAATTTATGTGCTAAATATGATTACGGACATATTATCACTAAAATAAGTAGTCAACTTTTTTCATCTGACATCACCAGAGAGCTTTAGGTTCCAATAAACCTAATTTGTTGTTAATGAAAAATAAATTATTATCGTGTATATATTATATCAAGTTCATGTAATAAATATAATAGTAACAAACATTATGTTTAGTAAATGTAACCTACATTTTAGCTTATATGTAGGTGTTAGAAACTGTATCAGTCTGAGTTCTTATTGTTCATGTTTGACAGTTTGTAAGACTTGTAGTGTGAAAGAAGCCTATATCAGTTGAATAGTAGTGTTAAAGCAGACACCAAAACTTAGCATTACCAAGAGTAAATGACACACGACCAATGTGAGTTATATTCTGTCTCTAACAGATCAAAGTATCAAGCAGTTACAACGACAAAAACTGTGAAACAAAAACAGTTTGAACGGCTCATACTACCTTCTTGAATCGTTTGAAAATAATATAAAAGAGATCGCTATTCTCATGATATAGTTTTTTTAATCATGCTTAAGACATTAACTATTTGTAAAGCTAGAGAAATTTGTAAAGCTAGAGAAAACAAAGGAAGAGAAGTGTCTGCATAATGGTGAAATTAGAAAACGAAAAGAGGGTTTTGAATAAGTTTGATCCTGAGAGACCAAGTAAGCGACTGCAATCCAATCCAATCCAATTCACATTGCACACATATAATAGACCTTTGAAGATCGAAGTAAATAACTCTTGAAAAACCAAAATCCAAATACTATGCAGATATACTCTTTCTAATGGTGAAATTACATAATTGATCCCGAAGAAACCCCCAAATTATATCAACACACGAAAACATGTACGATAATAGCAGTAACACGATAAAGATGTTCCATATGTTGGTAAAAAACCGACTTAAGTAAGATCATCTTCCTCATTCTCCTTGGCCTTAAGCAGCAGCTTCACTCTCAACAGAAGGGTCGTCTTCCACTCATCCTACACAGCAAAATTTCCAAGAAAAACAGAATTAGAAATATCTGAATTCGACAAAAAAAGAGCAAGAACAAAAAACAACCAACTTCAAGGGCATTCCATTATATTAGACTAAAGGTGGCATGGTGTGTGCGTCAGCAGCGTTGGGTGAGGGGTAAAACAAGGTTCAGGTAGAACCTATAAAGTGGTCATTTTTTAGTGCAGTTTGTGCCACTTGGGTTGCCCCTGCAATCACCTCTTGTTCTTTTTTCCCATAAGAAGCTAATGTGTTATTATGAGTACAGAAACCACATTTTTACAAATAATAATCTTAAATCGTTGAATAAAAAAGGACTTCTGGATTTTGTATGCTTCAATTGAACTTTGCACGACCCTCAACCCGTTTGACTCGTTGACACTTCCCCTTTCTACTAGAAAAATTTCCTTTAACCCTTTGAAATACAACACATTCACAAGTAAATGGGTGGTGATTAACACCTAATTCAGATGATAAAGCATTAATGGTCAATTATGCCAAATGTGTTCCCACATGATATGAAATAAAAAGATGGCTAAACGAGAACCAAAATTTCAATTCAAAGACCAGAAACTAGGAATGATATAACAAAGATAGATCAGTTACCAGCTTAGTCATGCTGTCGAATTCCTTGACAGCATCAGTAAACTTTGCAACGTCTTCTTCATCTAGTGCGGCTGCTAAATCCTACCACCACAAGGAAAGAATTGAAGCATGTTACTTTCACCTTTTTGTCCTATTTAACACAGCTACTTGCAAACTTCAGAAATCTACACATATAATATGAAATGCTATTTATAACATACTGCCAGTAATCTGTATTCACGGGTTGCTGAAAACGTTGGATCCAGTTCCTACAAAAGCAAATGGCATTTTCACTCAGTATAAGCAGACTTAGAGGTAAAGTTTTATTAAGAGCAAACAACCAATAGTTTACCTGATAACGCTCCAAAGCATTTGTGATTGCAACGACATCGCCTTTACAGAGTTGGCAAATGCCAGCATTAAGTAGATGTCCTCGAACTCCATATTTTAGCAAGTTATTGTTGAGAGATTGCCGTGCAATCTCTTCATAAATCTCTATAGCTTTCTGATACCTGAATTGACATAGTTTATTACAAAGTTGGATGCAAAACCTACTTGGGCTTGAAGTAAATGTAATACCCAGAGGTGAGAATTTTGACCGATTTACTTATGAACAAGACAATTTTAGTTGTCTATTATCTCAAATGGGTCAAATTCATTTTGCCCCCTTTGAAAATTCATCAACACCTATCTAGATATGTGCATATAAAATATAAATTTCAGATATCTCCCACATCTATACTTATATGATACTTTTCCACATAGTTACTTTCATATGTCGTATATTTACTTTTCAAACATATAACAATATATAACATATCAATTTTGAACAGTTGTATCACCAAAAAAATGATAATAAATAAAAAATCTTCCATACATTTAAAATAAATGTAAGTTTGAAACTTCTCGATTTAAAATATGTTTACTTCATAACGAAATATGTTACTAATAACATTGATATTTAGTCAAACCTTCTGCATTACACCCTTTAGTAAAATCAACTAAAATTTATCTCTTATAATTATTAGAAGATTATGCTTTCTTCATAATGTTTACATATTCTGCCCGATTAACGCCCAGTTTAAAAATGCTAATTAGCTATAATAGGAATGAGTCATCCGGCTCTGAGTGTCTGTACAAAAAGCATATTCGTTGATTGATCATCAATAAATTTAACCGAAGGTAATCCTCCTTTACCCCAAAAAAAAAAAAGTGATTATTATTTAAATAATAGTGTTCCTGCAATTCGATAACAACGTTCCTATTATAATCACAATTAACAAATAAAAAATTAAGATATCTATATAACAATGGGCAAAAGAAAAGTAGTTGCAGCCTGCAGGGCAAACTAACTCGACCCAACCCGTTTCGACCCGTATCAAAAGTGAACCGTTTCAACGCGAACTGTTTCCCAGCCTGCTCATATTGCAACCTCTAGTAATACCTACAGTGAGGAAACAAACTTACTGTTCCAGCTGAGCTGAAAACTGTGCAATTTTCAGCTTGCATTGATTTGCAGAAGTTGTTACTTCTTCGCCTTGAAAAAGATCAGTTGCTTTATCATAGTAAGAGATGGCCTGCTCCAAGTTCTGCTCCTGTTCATATAACTCGGCGATTTCCTACATACACATATACATTAATAATAAAGTGAAGTATTTCATATAGTTCTATAACAAAAATTAAAAGTCCTAATGATCTGCTGTACCTTGCAATATCTTGCAGACATGCTGAGCCTACCAATTTCCATGAACAAATTTAATGCTTGCTCTAGGCAGGCAATGCACTCTGTACATTATAAAATACCAAGAAAAAGGTTTTTTAGGTTTACAAGTGAGTTATGAATCCAAATCACAATCTTGAGACATTTACATGCCAACATTAGTGGATAGCAAGGTAAATAAGCTAAATTGGGAAGATATTTTTTCCAACGCTTCAAACATTCATCTGAGTTCTAAAACTACATCTATTTTACACACCTAAATTATATAAGAAATCTAATGCATATTGCCGAAACCTTTATATCTAAGATTTGATACCTCGGTAAGAACTTGAAAATTCATACATTATCTGCTCCCTCAATTTTATGGAAAGATTAACTTCAAGTGATATAACTGCTATTTATTTACCATATTTGGTGTTAGAAACTTGACATATGTATTTCCTATTTCTAAATTTCTATTTACAAGTTCAACTAATCAAAAGAGTGTTTTTACAACGACAAAAAATCTATTTTCACACACATAACTGAATATTTTCTATAAAATGCACAAATATATAACCTTTGATTTGATTACATATATTATGATGTGCAAGATTTATGTATTAGATGGATGATTTTATAAAACTTATCATTTCGAGTGAATGTTTCATTTAGCTTAAAAAAAAACAAGCATTAACATGACCCATTACAATTAAAACATATATATTACTTCTTATTTAACACATCTAACCATGTGCTGGTTGCATCTATTAAGTTGGATACACGAAAAGGATCCATGTGAAATTTATGTACTGATAAAGTTACAGTGCAATAATCACTCGGGTTATGCTTCACTTTACATCTTGGGAAGATAACAATACCATAATATATAATGGAATACGATTTATAATAATAGTCTATAGTTTTGATGGTGTGTATTACGGAATTAGGCAACACCACATGAATCTTATGAACACATAATGCACGTTTGACCTCAGAAAAAGCATCCATGATCATACCCTCAGATAAGTTCGTCGAAAAGATAGTTAATTACCTAGATATGTTAGAATAGTGAAATAAATCTGAAAGCATGCTTACCCTTGGCGTTTGTTTTCTTGTATGAATGACCAGCATCAGCATAAGCATTAGCAGCTTCATGTTTGCTGTCAATCCCCTATACATAAAATTCACAATTAACAACGGCTAGATACAGGACCAGATGGAAGAACAAACTATGCAGAGCATCATCAAGCACTTGCCTTCAAATGACACTGAGCCAACTTGACATACACGGCTCCAGCTTGGTCCCCTGACAATTTATGTGTCAGAATAGCAGAAGATAGAAACAATTTTTAATACTTCTATGTTCTACCGTATAAGATCTGTCAAAAGCTTTGCCTGACAGTCGTAAATTAATATACTAAGATGAAATTCAAGCACAATTCTTGATCAAAACATAAACATAATAGAGGTTAATAAAAAAGTTCTGAAAACTAGAGTCAACTCTAAAGCGAAAGTAGTAATGCAAAACAATCATGAAGATCAAATGAAGACAAAAACATACAAATAGATCTTAGCAAAGAGCCCTGTAAACATATTTTAGAGCACCTATACTTACAAGATTTGGCAAGCTTGTAACAGTTGGCAGCTTTTTCATATAACTCGCTAGCATCTTCGTACTTATATCCAAAGATTCCCCACCCACTCAGCTTCTTCTCAGCTTTCTTCTCAAACTCTAAACCTTTTGATATTTGATCAGACATTCTCCCTAAGTCTGAGAATTTGCATGATAAGGAAAAAGATAATATTACAAGCATGAAATGATATGAAATAAAGAAATGTGGTTTTCCTCTCTATTTGTCACGAGTTTACGCTTTACAAAGAAAATTTCTTTAGTAAAGAAGGCTGTACATTATAGCTTCAAGGTCATATTATGCCCCAAACCATTAATAACAGATATAAGGTGAACTTTAAGGCATGTATACTAATATAGTCTAACCAATAACGACCTGCCAAGAACAAAATGATATATATACATGAAGATAGAACATTCAGCAAATCAATAAATTTATACAGTATGTGACGCACATTACTTTTCAACCAAATAATGATATTAGTGTATCCGGCATCAGTCTTCACATATTATGGAAAGGGTCGCGAATGGAAATTGAGCAACTAAATAAAAATGCCAACCTCTTAGTAAGACATGATTCACCTGGTAATAAGCCCCAACTTTACTTATTATGGAAGGATATGTCACAGGGAACATCAATTACTGTATATTCAATAGCATACAACATAAAAGCAACTAACAAATTTGGATTCGATATCAGCTAACCCTATAAAATTGTATCTTTATATACAAGTAGTCCATGATCTAAAATAGCTGGTTTCCTACATGTACTAATCAAACTAGATTATAACAATTAATTAACCAAGTAATTCACTTTATGCTTCACAATATACACAAATCAAGTATACTTGTAATTAAACCCTAACATACGAAAATCATGAAAAAACAATATCCGAAATTCGAATATAGATAATCAGGAATGAATAATTCGTTAATCAGATCGGAAATAAATTATATAAAATAGGTTAATCGAAGATAAACACTCACTGGTAATTGCAGTTGATGATGATGATGATCGGATATATGTTTGGGATCGATAAGATTTAGATGAAATGTGCGAAGAAAGACAGCGGCTGCTCGATGATGATTTTTTGCACTTTTGAAAAAGTAAATGAAATGAAAAATCTTGTTGCCGAAGGAAATTGTTTGGTAGAGAGATATCAAGTATTATGTTTTTTGACGAATGTCAAATACATGTAATGTAATGTAAATATTTATTTATTTATGCAAAAGTATTTTGATAGAGGATCCGAGGGGAAGACCTCATTTGAGGATAAGAAGGAGACCTATTTTTACTGCATTTTAAGACTAAAATATTGTAATTTACGAAAGTTACTGCATTTTAACATCACTCCACTGTAGGGTTGAGCATTCGTACCCGAATCCCGATCCCGTACCGTATCGGTACCGTACCGCTTTAAACGGTCCGGTATTTGGTACTCAGGCCAAAAAGATAACCGGTACCAACCGGTTCGGTACCGGTATTTTAACATTTTTCCCGCTTTGGTACCATATCCGAAATCTACATGTTTTTATTTGTTATAGGTCCATAGGTTCTTTCTATATTTTAAAAAGATTTATTTATAACCTCATTTCTATAATCATATAATATGTCTATTAATATAAAAATGATATTTTTTGGGTAATCAAGAAGTATAAAGTAGAGTTAAACTCTCACGTATCACAATTGTCATTCTATAGAAGTATAGCTGGTTTTCTTTGCTACACAAACAATCACGTTTTTAGCACCCTAGTTAAATGGAATTCCAAACATATTGCTTGTTAATATAAAGGTAAGGATCATGACTTGTGTCATTACCAAAACACTTAACACGGTACAATAACGTCGTTGTATATTTTTGTTTTTCTTTGTCAATATCCATCTATGTCACTTAATGATGTTTTTATTTATTAGAGATTCATTGATATTTATCTTCTCAGAATTTTATCGAGTACAAAATACGTAAATAGGTTTATTTATTATTCTACTATGTTTTGGTACCAAAGCGGTATAGTACCATTTTTACCCGTACCGGTACCGTACCTCTTTAAACGGTCCGGTATTTGGTACTCACTTTAGAGCCATAAAAATAAGTGGTACCAACCGGTTCGGTACGGTTCGGTACCGGTTCCGTACTACGCTCACCGCTACTCCACTGCATTTTATACATATCAAAAATCATTGCATTTTAACATCACTGCATTTTAACTCTTACATTTTTGTCCTAAAATGCAGTAAAATAAGCCTTCTCCTCCTTCTCCTCATATAAGGTCTTCTCCGCTGAACCTTACCCAAGTATTTTTACTTTTTATGTTAGCAAATTTATAGGATTGATTACCTTTTTTTTTTTTAACAACCGAATATACTCCGTATTTAGGATGTGTTGATAAGACTAGTCGAATACCCGCATAATCTAACATGTAGAATGAAAAAAGGAAATTTCATTATACGGATACATTAGTTAGTCGGTAACGTGAAATGTCATATTCATTTATATTTTGATGTGTAAGTC
Organism: Helichrysum umbraculigerum; assembly: GCA_949592205.1. Taxonomy (NCBI): domain Eukaryota; kingdom Viridiplantae; phylum Streptophyta; class Magnoliopsida; order Asterales; family Asteraceae; genus Helichrysum; species Helichrysum umbraculigerum. The sequence goes on along the minus strand of CATIUR010000005.1, from coordinate 79,035,435 downwards.
AGTATAATAACGTTTGAATCGATGAATACTTATTTGGTTTATTATGGAAACATGTAATGTAATGATGGAAAAAATAAAATGGTCAAACATCATAAGGTAGCATTTCATTTCCGCTTAAGCTTCCCTGGTTTCGGGATTTGCTTTTAATCCCCTGGAACAAAGGACCAAATACAATCGATTCCTCCAATTAAGTGTGTAATGACTTAAAATGTATTATACATAAAATAATATATAGATAATAGATAAAAATGTGTCAAAGTGAATTTGTTATTCATATTTTTGAATTATACTTGAATCATTTTTGTCCTCGGTATTCTCATTAGAGTATGACGTTTATGTATAGTAAATTAAAATTATTTTGAGCAAGTTATATGACAATAATAATTATGGGCGAAGTCAGAAAATTTTGTCAAGGGGTCACTACTTTGTCGAATCGTCATAAGATAGTAGCAATATTATGATAACTAGATTATAACCCGCAAAATTTGTGGGCTAGTTCATACTTTTAATATATATATTATAATTTAATTTTAGTGACTAATGTTTGAGTCGATTTTTTTTTATGCGGACTGAATTGGAGAAATATTTTGGATTGAAGGATATATGTTTACCTATTGATAGTAGCTTAAAATATACATTACTAAAATGATTTTTAATATTGAAAATTGTAATTAAGAAGCTAAACACTAAAAGACAACCCAAAAGGACAAATATTGTGTTAGACCCATTTTCAAGTGTATATTATGTTTTTTTTTTCAATAAGTTGAGCTTATAACTTGCAACTCATGGGATGATACAAATTCTTTATTCTAATATAATAAGAAATAATACCGTGAATGTTTGATTATGAAATGTGAGTGTTAAGGAAATTTCACTGCCTTTTAAATATATACTAGATTATTGACCCGTGATTACACGGGTTTGATGAAGAAAAAATTATTTTTAAGTTGTGTGTCCCTAATAAATAGATTAATGACCCATCACTACACTGAATAAAAATAAAATATAAGATTAGTTGATATGTTTTCTATTTAATACAAAGAGTTACCGACAAACGGGTCAAAGTTACAGTCTTTCTTTATTGAATTTGTCAACTTCAATACATTTTTTGTCAAAAATCTCAGGAGATGAAACATAAATTTACTATTAGAGTTGAAGATCGGAAGCATACTCCTTTCACTGGTATTTCAGTGGATCCATCTCCACAAGAGTAGCTTCCAAACAAAACCAATAAAATACACCATTTACTATCAGTAAGTTTCATATTATCTTAAATAGAAGCTAAAATGTTGAAAACTTCATTGTCATTGAATTTATCAAATATAAGATGGTTGATAGTAAAGAGTACCCGATATGATCAAAATTTCTTATTTAATACAACGTTTTGGTAAATCGAGTTGGCATTTTCCAAATACCTTTGTTACTGCTAATAAACTACATAACAATTTGTAATTGTGGCTACACTGCTTTGACAAAAAAATTCAAATTATCTGAAACATTATTTAAGTATAATAATATGTACGGAGTACTACATAATAGAAGTGTGAACAACTTCAAGAAAAATATCTCCAAGAAGTATTAACCTGCCTAACAATTGATCTGCCCAAATTAAACTGACAGCAAAGAGAACGGCCACTTGGCAAGTTGGCAAAGCACTTGAAAATCAGCAGCCCGACCCACTGAGTGCAAACGCAACCTGCCCAACAACCTGTAAATCAGCAGCCCATAGTTACCTTGACCCAACTTTTCCACTCTACTCGCTCAAATCCATGTTGACACCCAGGTCAAAACTTGCATAAACAAATCAGTGGACACTGGGCCTTTAGCATTGAATACAGAAGCATTCCTGAAGTCCTAATGTAACACCCCCAAATTTAATGATTTGCGGAAGCATACATTGGGTGTTACTAATCAATATACAAAGCACAAGATTAATAGTAAACGACCTCTAAATGAGACGTTTGTAAAATAGTTACATTTCATAATTAATAATCGTTTGAAAACCGTAGGTTTTCGTATACAAAATGTAATTCCCTAGAGCCCACGCGTATAGCGGGAGATTCTATTACATCACCATAGTTACAAAAGATAATGCCAAAGAATCTCCGTTAAATGCAGTTTGTAAATCATGCGACTCTAGCTAGTAATCCTGGAGTAATCCTACTCCGTAAGTGTACCTGAGATACAAAGCTAAAAAGTGTCAACCAAAAAGGTTGGTGAATCTCACAGGTTTAGTAATAAGTAGGTGTTATGAACCACAAGTATGTACCCGTATTGCTATCCAGCAAAGTAAGTAAATCAGTTAATCAGTACAGTGCCATGAGCTCATAAGTTGAAGCTTAACCGTGTAGTGTGAATATATCACGTACCCCCGTGAGTGCTATCCGCACACTCATATGTAACAAATACTAATATGTCTGTTTCTACGTGTAAATCAGTACGTGGTGGCGCTACCACCCCAGACAGGGATTGTCAGTCCCAAATGGATCCATCTATTAGTAATCGCGCTTAAGTCCATAACTAACAACTTACGATTAGGAGGCTTTCAGTGGATAAAAGTAACTCATGCGTTTGTTTGTAATCAGTAATGTTTTCAGTACAGTACATTGTGTTTATACGTAAAACAGTTGCTAAGTATCTCACCCCAAAGTATAAAACAGTAAAAGTGGGGCTGTAAGACTCACCTGAGTCGAGCGGTGGTAAATAGCAAGTAGTAGTAAAGCAAGTAGGTTCTCCGAACCCGTAACCTTCTAGTGCCTAAACACGTAAGGTTAAGTAAGTAGATGTCTCGCAAGACCATCTAGGCTAGTTGTTCATACAACCCGTTGTGTTTAAATGTTGGTTTGTTCGCGTTCGTATCAAAGTATACGGCCCGTTGGTGATTTGTTATATTTAAAGTTTATCATTCAATACGCAAATTAGAGTAATTGTAATAGGAAAGTATGTTTTATTATGATTGTTAGGTCGTATCGTATAAGGATTTGAGGTTGTAAAAGTTCGACACTTAGTGAAAATGTGAGTTTTCAAGGTTCTGGTTTGTGCGACGTAGCATGCGACGTTGCAAGCGACGTAAGGTGCGACGTAGGCAGGTACGTCGCATGATGCGACCTTCGCAAATCAATGCGACGTAGGGGGCGACGTCGCTAAATGCGACGTTGGTTCGGTTTGCGACGTTAAAGTCTACGTCGCTACGTGCGACGTCCGCAAGTTAATGCGACGTAATAGGCTGCGTCGCTAGTGCGACGTTGAGGTTTTTGTGCGACGTAGGTCGCGACGTCGCAGAGGCCCCTGGCCAGGTGCGACGTAGCGGTCTGATGGCCGGAATTTTGGTCGAAAACGAGTTTCCGGGTTTCCGTTGGGTCCAAATCTTTTACCCAACCCTTATATGAACATATTAAGCCTATTTAAACCATAATCTAGTAAAAATGATAAAAAACGAGAGATGTCGGGATTTGTCGGAAACTTACAAATTGTCGGATTGAAAATCCGAAAAGATAGGATGATAGATCGTCGCGAGGTGAACGTTTTCTTCTAAAGGGATGAGATGATCCGAGCTCGTTTGATAGTAGTATTTTGCGAATTAGTGAAGTTGGTGGTGATTAGAAAGAAAAGAAAAAGAGAGAAAAGAGAATAGAGAGTGAGGTGAGAATGAGAGGAGGAGAAGAAAGGTGGGGGTTTTTACCTCCACTTTTCGGTCCCCGTTCCCCGTGCGGTGTTCATTTTTCTCCGTCGTTTAAGCGTTAAATATTTATTTTACGCGTTTAATTATATTTATAAAATCACAAGTCTTGTTAAATAATTTAATTAAATTATTTCCCTAAATCTTTAATAGATTAAATTAAATTTAATTACTTTTGTTTTTAAATCGTGTACGTTTTAATCGAGTAGTATAAGGCAGTTACTAGTTATTATAAAATAGCATTTCAGTCATAATTGCGTTATTTTAGTTTATAAACATTTGTTCACCAACGTCCGTGTTAATCGAATAGAATTTCATTCTATTTTAGTTGCGTACGATTTAAGCCAAATCGCAAAGTTGCATATATTTACCAACATATAATCCGATACATAAATTAGCCTAACACAGAACTAATTACATGTATTAACAAAGAATTAGGCGCTAATACTAGCCCTAATTTGGCGGTTGTTACATTCTCCCCTTGTTAAAAGAATTTCGTCCCGAAATTAGTTCGATTGCACGGTCGGTGCGTTGTCTGGGAAGAGATGTGGATATTTCTGTCGCATTTGGTCTTCCCGTTCCCAGGTAAATTCCGGACCACGTCTAGAATTCCACCTGACTTTCACGATGGGAATACGACTCTGTTTTAGTTGTTTGACCTCACGGTCCATGATTTCCATAGGTTCCTCAACGAAATGAAGTTTATCATCGATTTGAATTTCGTCGAGCGGTATAATCTGTGTCTCGTCAGACAGACATTTCTTCAGATTAGAAATGTGGAATGTGTTGTGAATGCTGCTAAGCTCAGCAGGGAGTTGCAGGCGGTATGCTACTGGGCCAATCCTTTCAAGGATTTCGAATGGTCCGATGTATCTAGGATTTAGTTTGCCTCGTTTTCCGAATCGAATGACACCTTTCCACGGTGCCACTTTGAGAAGTACCTTGTCCCCTACTTGGAACTCAAGGTGTTTGCGTCTCACGTCAGCATAGCTTTTCTGACGATCACGGGCGGCTTTTAGTCGGTTTTGTATGCCGACGATCTTTTCAGTTGTTTCATGTATGATTTCTGGACCGGTGAGTTGTGTATCCCCCACCTCAGTCCAACAGATAGGTGACCGGCACTTACGACCGTACAGTGCCTCGAAGGGTGCAGCCTTTATGCTGGTGTGATAACTGTTGTTGTACGAGAATTCGCACAACGGTAAATGATTTTCCCAGTTTTTACCGAAGTCAACTACGCAGGCTCGTAACATGTCTTCCAGTGTTTGTATGGTTCGTTCGCTCTGGCCGTCGGTTTGAGGATGGTAAGCCGTACTCATATCCAGACGAGTACCAAGAGATTTTTGCAGTGACTGCCAGAAGCGAGAAGTGAATCGAGCATCTCGGTCGGAGATGATTGAGATGGGCACGCCGTGTCTTGACACGATCTCTTTCAGGTAGATCTGTGTCAAACGTTCCATCTTATCAGTTTCCTTAATGGCTAGGAAATGAGCAGATTTAGTGAGTCGGTTAACGATCACCCAAATGGTATCGCAACCGTTAGAAGTTTTCGGGAGCTTAGTAATGAAATCCATGGTGATCTGCTCCCATTTCCATTGTGGTATTTCAGGTTGTTGTAGCAAACCGGAAGGTTTCTGGTGTTCAGCTTTAACTTTAGAACAAGTAAGACACTTGCCAACATAGGTTGCAATGTCAGCTTTCATGTTGGGCCACCAGTACATTTCCTTGATGCCGTGATACATTTTGTCGGCACCGGGGTGTATAGAGTATTTAGACTTGTGAGCTTCATCCATCACCAAGTCTTGCAGGTTCCCAAAACTTGGCAACCAGATTCGATTCGAGAAGTATTTGGCCCCGTTAGGTTTGGTTTCAAATTGTTTGTCTATGCCCCTTAAGGCCTCGTTTATCAAGTTTTCTGGTTTGAGTGCTTCGAGTTGAGCGGTGAGAGTTTGATTGATAAGGTTGCTGTGAATGGTCATACTGAGAGCTCGAACTCGAAGTGGTTTCACTCGTTCTTTTCTGCTCAAGGCATCGGCAACAACATTTGCCTTGCCCGGATGATAGCGGATTTCGCAGTCGTAATCAGTAAGCAACTCGACCCATCGACGTTGCCTCATGTTGAGATCCTTTTGATCAAAGATATGTTGGAGGCTTTTATGGTCAGTAAAGATTGTACACTTGGTACCGTATAAGTAGTGTCTCCAGATTTTCAGAGCGAATACAACAGCCCCCAACTCTAGGTCATGAGTTGTGTAATTCTTTTCGTGGACCTTGAGTTGTCGAGAGGCGTAAGCGATAACCTTGTCTCGTTGCATCAGCACGCAACCAAGACCTTGGTGTGAAGCATCACAGTATACCACGAAGTCATCGTTGCCTTCGGGTAAAGATAAGATAGGTGCACTACAGAGTTTCTGTTTTAGTAGCTGGAAAGCTGACTCCTGTTTGTCAGTCCAATCGAACTTCTTTTCTTTTTGAGTCAGTGCAGTGAGAGGTAGGGCTATTTTCGAAAAATTCTCAATGAACCGCCTGTAGTATCCGGCGAGTCCTAAGAATTGGCGTACCTCGGTCGGTGTAGTAGGTGCTTGCCAACACTTGATAGCCTCGATTTTTGAAGGATCGACATGAATCCCTTGATTGTCAATGACGTGTCCAAGGAATTGAACGGTTTGCATCCAGAACTCACACTTAGAGAATTTGGCGTATAACTCTTCGTGTTTGAGCAGCTCTAGGATGGTTTTCAGGTGTTGCGCATGTTCTTGTTCAGTGCGCGAGTAAATCAAGATGTCATCGATAAAGACGATAACAAACTTGTCAAGGTAAGGTTTGCACACCCGATTCATAAGGTCCATGAATACAGCCGGTGCGTTGGTTAAGCCGAATGGCATCACTTGGAATTCATAATGCCCGTAGCGAGTTCGGAAAGCAGTTTTCGGGATGTCATCGTCACGAACTCGGAGTTGATGATAACCCGACCGTAGATCGATCTTTGAGTAGAAACTCGACCCCTGAAGTTGGTCGAACAGGTCATCAATGCGAGGAAGTGGGTAACGGTTCTTGACAGTTAATTTGTTGAGTTCACGGTAATCGATGCACATGCGGAAAGAACCGTCTTTCTTTTTCACAAACAGGACCGGAGCTCCCCAAGGTGAGGAACTTGGTCGAATAAATCCCTTGTCCAGGAGTTCCTGTAACTGAGTAGACAACTCCTGAAGTTCGGATGGGGCTAGTCGGTAAGGGGCTCGTGCCACGGGTGCTGCGCCGGGCACAAGATCAATAGAGAATTCGACTTGTCTAATTGGCGGTAGGCCAGGCAAGTCTTCAGGAAAGACTTCTGGGAAGTCTCGAACGATAGGCACATCCTCAAGTCGCTTCTCCACCGACTTTTTCTCCAAAACGTGTGCGAGGATTGCCTGGTACCCTTTTCTCAAGTATTTTCGGGTTTTCATGCAAGAAATGATATTTATTCTCGTCCCACCGGTCTCCCCTTGTATGCTCAAAGTTCCACCGGTGACGAGAGGAATGCGTACAATTTTCTCAAAACAAACGATTTCGGCTCGATACTTGGACAACCAATCCATACCGACGATGATGTCAAAGCTGCCGATTTCGACAGGTATCAAGTCAATGGAAAAGAGCTCGTTAGCTAAATTCAAAGTGCAATTAGGTATCACACTGTCGGCCTCAATAAGTTTTCCGTTTGCCAATTCTATTGTGTACTTAGAATCTAAGGCAATAGGTGCAGTGTCAAGAAATGTATAAAACTCATCGGAAATAAAGCTCTTATCAGCACCAGTATCAAATAATACAGAGGCAGTCAAGTTGTTGAGAAGAAACGTACCCGTGACCACGTTCGGGTCTTGACGGGCTTCCCCAGATTTCAGCACAAAAGCTCTTCCTCGAGCATTGTTGTTATTCCTGTTGTTGTTGTTGTTCAGCTTCGGGCAGTCTTTCTTGAAATGCCCCGTACCGTTGCACCCATAACAGGTCTTTGGTGCAGAGGTGTTGGTGTCAGTGGTGTTTGATCTACAGTCCTTAGCCAAGTGTCCAAATCTCTTACACTTGCTACAGGGACACGAACCATGGTGGTGTCGTTGGCACTTGGAGCAATAGGGCTTGGTTCCCTTGTACGCCCCCTTATCATCAGAACTGGAGGTGTAGGCTTTAATGGTTTCAGGTTTCTTGTTTTGGTGGTTGTTGTGGTTGTCGGACCATTTTCGTTTATTGCTGTTGGAGGATGGAGTGGGTAGTTCTGGGTCCTCGTTCATAGCTAGAAGTTCATGGGCCAACCGAATGGCACCATGAAGGGTGGTTTGGTTTGATGAGGCGACGTTTCCCCGGACGGGTTCCGGGAGGCCGCGGATGTATTTCTTAATCTTGTCGGGCCCAGTACCTGCCATAGCTGGGCGAAGGACGGTGAGTTGTTGGAATCTGGTGGTGTATGCAACGATATCAGTTCCTTGCACTTTTAAGTTCCAGAACTCTTCGTCCAGCTTGTGAAGTTGTTCGGACGGGCAATACTCATCCGTGAGCATTTTCTTTAGATCCTCCCAAGGGAGTAGATAAGCGGTGTCAATCCCCACGGACTGGGTATAGGAATTCCACCACGAGAGGGCACCATCTTCGAGGGTGCAGGTGGAGAATTTTACCTTGTCGTCTTTCGCACACTTGATGATGCGGAAAACAGATTCCATCTTTTCGAACCATCTGATAAGTCCGATGGCTCCTTCGGTTCCCTTGAAGCTCAAGGGTTTGCAGTTTTGAAAATCCTTGTATGAACAAGGTTTAGCAGCAGAGGTTTCAGCGGCATCGCTGCTTCTTGTGGAGTTAGGTGGAGTATTCCGAGCCAAGGCTTCAGTAACAGCCTGGGTTATGAGAGACGTGATCTGAGCATCAGTGTAAGGTCTTGACTTTGGCGGCATGATTCTTCAATAAAAGAAATGAAGATACATGAGATTTTGTAAGAAAGTTGCATTTATTTCAGATGTACATGTATAAAGGTGGTAATACATAACATCAATATGAAAAGAATTATGGCAATTAATATGAGTCGAAACAGCAAGAAATATTTGATAGATGATACGAGTTCAAAGGTTACATCCTGAGGATGTATTACAAAAGGTGTCGGGAATTATTACATCCGACTTAAACATAGAGTAGCGCTTAGATAGTTACTAGATTACAGGATAGTTTACAAAACAAAGACTAAGCTAGTCTTAACGTAGGTTAATCTGCTCCATCATTTCGATGAGACGATCCACAGTATTTGCAAGTCTGCTGGCTTGTCGAGCATTGTCTTCAGCTAATGCTAGTCGCTGTACCAATCCGCGGTTAGATTCTTCCGTTTCCCGTGAGCGTTGTTCACACTCATCAAGTCTGTGTTTCAAAAGAGCGGTTTCCACGCTTATCTCCACCACTTTGTTGAAAAGAACGTCCACATTATTAACGGTGGTTTCGTGATCCTCAGAGACTTGTTCGATGCGCTCAAGTGATGTAAGTCTCCAGTTTTCGTTGGTTTCTTGCAACACGACATCCATGGTGCGAAGTCGTTGCTCGTGTTGGTTCACCCTAGCAGCTAAGGCCGGCAAGGTGAAGTGAGTAGAGTACGGGCCAGCTCGAGGCAACCTGTTGTTCCTCCTTGCTACCCTTGGGTTCTGCGACCCGGATTGAGAACGAGGTGAATTGGATGGGGTATTTGCCATTTCTGAGACAAAGCGTTAGTAAGATTAAGGCCTATATTCATATAGTTCCTATATAATATAGCCTATTGAGTGTCTAGTATAAACATGTTTAAGTCTCGGTTCTCTCGAGATCAGAGTCACTAATGTATTCCGGCTCAACATAACCATTTCAGACCTTACATCATCTTTCCTTAATTGTACATAGTTGATCAGGCTATGTTAAATTAAAGTCGTATGATGTAATTCCTGAACCAATCATGCCTAGTACGGAAATACTGCCTAACGGTCATAGTCTAGGCCCACTAAATGCAACCTAGTTCACTATAACCTTAGGCTCTGATACCAATCTCTAACACCCCCAAATTTAATGATTTGCGGAAGCATACATTGGGTGTTACTAATCAATATACAAAGCACAAGATTAATAGTAAACGACCTCTAAATGAGACGTTTGTAAAATAGTTACATTTCATAATTAATAATCGTTTGAAAACCGTAGGTTTTCGTATACAAAATGTAATTCCCTAGAGCCCACGCGTATAGCGGGAGATTCTATTACATCACCATAGTTACAAAAGATAATGCCAAAGAATCTCCGTTAAATGCAGTTTGTAAATCATGCGACTCTAGCTAGTAATCCTGGAGTAATCCTACTCCGTAAGTGTACCTGAGATACAAAGCTAAAAAGTGTCAACCAAAAAGGTTGGTGAATCTCACAGGTTTAGTAATAAGTAGGTGTTATGAACCACAAGTATGTACCCGTATTGCTATCCAGCAAAGTAAGTAAATCAGTTAATCAGTACAGTGCCATGAGCTCATAAGTTGAAGCTTAACCGTGTAGTGTGAATATATCACGTACCCCCGTGAGTGCTATCCGCACACTCATATGTAACAAATACTAATATGTCTGTTTCTACGTGTAAATCAGTACGTGGTGGCGCTACCACCCCAGACAGGGATTGTCAGTCCCAAATGGATCCATCTATTAGTAATCGCGCTTAAGTCCATAACTAACAACTTACGATTAGGAGGCTTTCAGTGGATAAAAGTAACTCATGCGTTTGTTTGTAATCAGTAATGTTTTCAGTACAGTACATTGTGTTTATACGTAAAACAGTTGCTAAGTATCTCACCCCAAAGTATAAAACAGTAAAAGTGGGGCTGTAAGACTCACCTGAGTCGAGCGGTGGTAAATAGCAAGTAGTAGTAAAGCAAGTAGGTTCTCCGAACCCGTAACCTTCTAGTGCCTAAACACGTAAGGTTAAGTAAGTAGATGTCTCGCAAGACCATCTAGGCTAGTTGTTCATACAACCCGTTGTGTTTAAATGTTGGTTTGTTCGCGTTCGTATCAAAGTATACGGCCCGTTGGTGATTTGTTATATTTAAAGTTTATCATTCAATACGCAAATTAGAGTAATTGTAATAGGAAAGTATGTTTTATTATGATTGTTAGGTCGTATCGTATAAGGATTTGAGGTTGTAAAAGTTCGACACTTAGTGAAAATGTGAGTTTTCAAGGTTCTGGTTTGTGCGACGTAGCATGCGACGTTGCAAGCGACGTAAGGTGCGACGTAGGCAGGTACGTCGCATGATGCGACCTTCGCAAATCAATGCGACGTAGGGGGCGACGTCGCTAAATGCGACGTTGGTTCGGTTTGCGACGTTAAAGTCTACGTCGCTACGTGCGACGTCCGCAAGTTAATGCGACGTAATAGGCTGCGTCGCTAGTGCGACGTTGAGGTTTTTGTGCGACGTAGGTCGCGACGTCGCAGAGGCCCCTGGCCAGGTGCGACGTAGCGGTCTGATGGCCGGAATTTTGGTCGAAAACGAGTTTCCGGGTTTCCGTTGGGTCCAAATCTTTTACCCAACCCTTATATGAACATATTAAGCCTATTTAAACCATAATCTAGTAAAAATGATAAAAAACGAGAGATGTCGGGATTTGTCGGAAACTTACAAATTGTCGGATTGAAAATCCGAAAAGATAGGATGATAGATCGTCGCGAGGTGAACGTTTTCTTCTAAAGGGATGAGATGATCCGAGCTCGTTTGATAGTAGTATTTTGCGAATTAGTGAAGTTGGTGGTGATTAGAAAGAAAAGAAAGAGAGAGAAAAGAGAATAGAGAGTGAGGTGAGAATGAGAGGAGGAGAAGAAAGGTGGGGGTTTTTACCTCCACTTTTCGGTCCCCGTTCCCCGTGCGGTGTTCGTTTTTCTCCGTCGTTTAAGCGTTAAATATTTATTTTACGCGTTTAATTATATTTATAAAATCACAAGTCTTGTTAAATAATTTAATTAAATTATTTCCCTAAATCTTTAATAGATTAAATTAAATTTAATTACTTTTGTTTTTAAATCGTGTACGTTTTAATCGAGTAGTATAAGGCAGTTACTAGTTATTATAAAATAGCATTTCAGTCATAATTGCGTTATTTTAGTTTATAAACATTTGTTCACCAACGTCCGTGTTAATCGAATAGAATTTCATTCTATTTTAGTTGCGTACGATTTAAGCCAAATCGCAAAGTTGCATATATTTACCAATGTAACACCCCCAAATTTAACAAGTTGCGGAAGCATACTTTGGGTGTTACTAATCAATATACAAAGCACAAGATATATAGCAAACGACCTCTAAATGAGACGTTTGTAAAATAGTTACATTTCATAATTTGAATCGTTTGAAAACCGTAGGTTTTCGTACACAAAAATGTAGTTTCCTAGAGTCCGCGCGTATAGCGGAAGATTCTATTACATAATCGTAGTTACAAAAGATAATGCCAAAGAATCTTCGTTAAATGCAGTTGGTAAATCATGCGACTCTAGCTAGCAATCCTGGAGTGAACCTACTCCGTAAGTGTACCTGAGATACAAAGCTAGAAAGTGTCAACCAAAAAGGTTGGTGAATCTCACAGGTTTAGTAATAAGTAAATGTTATGAACCACAAGTATGTACCCGTATTGCTATCAAGCAAAGTAAGTTAATCAGTATATCAGTACAGTGCCATGAGCTCATAAGTTGAAGCTTAACCGTGTAGTGTGAAATAAATCACGTACCCCCGTGAGTGCTATCCGCACACTCATATGTAACAAATACTAATATGTCTGTTTCTACGTGTAAATCAGTACGTGATGGCGCTACCACCCCAGACAGGGATTGTCAGTCCCAAATGGATCCATTTACTAGTACTCGCGCTTAAGACCATAACTAACAACTTACGATAAGGAGGCTTTCAGTGGATAAAAGTAACTCATGCGTTTGTTTGTAATCAGTAATGTTTTCAGTTCAGTACATTGTGTTCATACGTAAAACAGTTGCTAAGTATCTCACCCCAAGTAAAACAGTAAAAGTGGGGCTGTAAGACTCACCTGAGTCGAGCAGTGGTAAATAGCAAGTAGCAGTAAATCAAGTAGGTTCTCTGAACCCGTAACCTTCTAGTGCCTAAACACGTAAGGTTAAGTAAGTAGATGTCTCGCAAGGCCATCTAGGCTAGTTGTTCATACAACCCGTTGTGTTTGAATGTTGATTTGTTCGCGTTCGTATCAAAGTATACGGCCCGTTGGTGATTTGTTATAATTAAAGTTTGTCATTTATAATGCAATTTAGAGTAATTGTAATAGGAAAGTATGTTTTATTATGTTTGTTGGGTCGTATCGCATAAGGATTCGAGGTTGTAAAAGTTCGGCACTTAGTGAAAATGTGAGTTTTCAAAGTTCTGGTTTGTGCGACGTAGCATGCGACGTAGGCATGCGACGTAAGGTGCGACGTAGGGTGCGACGTCGGGTGCGACGTCAGGTGCGACGTCGGGTGCGACGTGGGCATGTACGTCGCATGATGCGACCTTCGCAAATCAATGCGACGTAGGAGGCAGCGTCGCTAATGCGACGTTGAGGTTTTTATGCGACGTAGGCCGCGACGTCGCAGAGGCCCCTGGCCAGATGCGACGTAGCGGTCTGATGGCCGGAATTTGTGCCGAAAACGAGTTTTCCGGTCTCCGTTCGGTCCAAATCCTTTACCCAACCCTTATATGAACATATTAAGCCTATTTAAGCCGTAAACCAGTAAAAATGATCAAAAACGAGAGATGTCGGGATTTGTCGGAAACTTACAAAGTGTCGGATTGAAAATCCGAAAAGATAGGATGATAGATCGTGTGATGGTGAACGTTTTCTTCTAAAGATGGGGTATGATCCGGCGTCGTTTGATGGTAGTATTTTGCGGTTTTGTGGGATTTGTGGTGATGAAACTTTGAAAGAAAAGAGAGGAGGGAGTAGTAAGAGAGAGATTGAGTGGAGAGAAATGAGAAGGAAAAGAAGGGAAGTTGGGGGTTTAACCTCCAACTTTCAGTCTCCGCTTCCCGTGCGGTGTTCGTTTGCTCCGTCGTTTAAACGTTAAATATTTATTTCACGCGTTTAATTATATTTATGAAATCACAAATTTTGCTAAATAATTTACTTAAATTATTTCCTTAAATCTTTAATAGTTTAAATTATATTTAGTTACTTTTGTTATTAAATCGTATAAGTTTTAATTGTGTAATACGAGGCAGTTACTAATTATTATAAAATAGCATTTCGGTCATAGTTGTGTTATTTTAGTTTAAAAACACTTGTTCACCAACGTCCGTATTAACCGAATAGAATTTCATTCTATATAAGTTGCGTACGATTTAATCAAATCGCAAGGTTGCATATATATTTACCAACATATAATCCGATACATAAATTAGCCTAATACATAACTAATTACATGTATTAACAAAGAATTAGGCGCTAATACTAGCCCTAATTTGGCGGTTGTTACATTCTCCCCTTGTTAAAAGAATTTCGTCCCGAAATTAGCTCGATTGCACGGTCGGTGCGTTGTCTGGGAAGAGAAGTGGGTATTTCAGTCGCATTTGGTCTTCCCGTTCCCAGGTGAACTCCGGGCCACGCCTAGAATTCCACCTGACTTTCACGATGGGAATACGACTCTGTTTAAGTTGTTTGACCTCGCGGTCCATGATTTCCATAGGTTCCTCGACAAAATGAAGTTTATCATCGATTTGAAGTTCGTCGAGCGGTATAATCAGTGTCTCATCAGACAGACATTTCTTCAGATTAGAAATGTGGAATGTGTTGTGAACGCTACTAAGTTCAGCAGGAAGTTGCAGGCGGTATGCTACTGGACCAATCTTTTCAAGGATTTCGAATGGCCCGATATATCTAGGATTTAGTTTGCCTCGTTTTCCGAATCGAATGACACCTTTCCACGGTGCCACTTTGAGAAGTACCTTGTCCCCTACTTGGAACTCAAGGTGTTTGCGTCTCACGTCAGCATAGCTTTTCTGACGATCACGCGCGGCTTTTAGTCGGTTTTGTATGCCGACGATCTTTTCAGTTGTTTCATGTATGATTTCTGGACCGGTGAGTTGTGTATCCCCCACCTCAGTCCAACAGATAGGTGACCGGCACTTACGACCGTACAGTGCCTCGAAGGGTGCAGCCTTTATGCTGGTGTGATAACTGTTGTTGTACGAGAATTCGCACAACGGTAAATGATTTTCCCAGTTTTTACCGAAGTCAACTACGCAGGCTCGTAACATGTCTTCCAGTGTTTGTATGGTTCGTTCGCTCTGGCCGTCGGTTTGAGGATGGTAAGCCGTACTCATATCCAGACGAGTACCAAGAGATTTTTGCAGTGACTGCCAGAAGCGAGAAGTGAATCGAGCATCTCGGTCGGAGATGATTGAGATGGGCACGCCGTGTCTTGACACGATCTCTTTCAGGTAGATCCGTGTCAAACGTTCCATCTTATCAGTTTCCTTAATGGCTAGGAAATGAGCAGATTTAGTGAGTCGGTTAACGATCACCCAAATGGTATCGCAACCGTTAGAAGTTTTCGGGAGCTTAGTAATGAAATCCATGGTGATCTGCTCCCATTTCCATTGTGGTATTTCAGGTTGTTGTAGCAAACCGGAAGGTTTCTGGTGTTCAGCTTTAACTTTAGAACAAGTAAGACACTTGCCAACATAGGTTGCAATGTCAGCTTTCATGTTGGGCCACCAGTACATTTCCTTGATGCCGTGATACATTTTGTCGGCACCGGGGTGTATAGAGTATTTAGACTTGTGAGCTTCATCCATCACCAAGTCTTGCAGGTTCCCAAAACTTGGCAACCAGATTCGATTCGAGAAGTATTTGGCCCCGTTAGGTTTGGTTTCAAATTGTTTGTCTATGCCCCTTAAGGCCTCGTTTATCAAGTTTTCTGGTTTGAGTGCTTCGAGTTGAGCGGTGAGAGTTTGATTGATAAGGTTGCTGTGAATGGTCATACTGAGAGCTCGAACTCGAAGTGGTTTCACTCGTTCTTTTCTGCTCAAGGCATCGGCAACAACATTTGCCTTGCCCGGATGATAGCGGATTTCGCAGTCGTAATCAGTAAGCAACTCGACCCATCGACGTTGCCTCATGTTGAGATCCTTTTGATCAAAGATATGTTGGAGGCTTTTATGGTCAGTAAAGATTGTACACTTGGTACCGTAAAGATAGTGTCTCCAGATTTTCAGAGCGAAAACAACAGCCCCCAACTCTAGGTCATGAGTTGTGTAATTCTTTTCGTGGACCTTGAGTTGTCGAGAGGCGTAAGCGATGACCTTGTCTCGTTGCATCAACACGCAACCAAGACCTTGGTGCGAAGCGTCACAGTATACCACGAAGTCATCGTTGCCTTCGGGTAAGGATAAGATAGGTGCACTGCAGAGTTTCTGTTTTAGTAGCTGAAAAGCTGACTCCTGTTTGTCAGTCCAATCGAACTTCTTTTCTTTTTGAGTCAGTGCAGTGAGAGGTAGGGCTATTTTCGAAAAATTCTCAATGAACCGCCTGTAGTATCCGGCGAGTCCTAAGAATTGGCGTACCTCGGTCGGTGTTGTAGGTGCTTGCCAACATTTGATAGCCTCGATTTTCGAAGGATCGACATGAATTCCTTGGTTATCAATGACGTGTCCCAGGAATTGAACGGTTTGCATCCAGAACTCACACTTAGAGAATTTGGCGTATAACTCTTCGTGTTTGAGCAGCTCTAGGATAGTTTTCAGGTGTTGCGCGTGTTCTTGTTCAGTGCGCGAGTAAATCAAGATGTCATCGATAAAGACGATAACAAACTTGTCAAGGTAAGGTTTGCACACCCGATTCATAAGGTCCATGAATACAGCCGGTGCGTTGGTTAAGCCGAATGGCATCACTTGGAATTCATAATGCCCGTAGCGAGTTCGGAAAGCGGTTTTAGGAATATCTTCATCACGAACTCGGAGTTGGTGATAACCCGACCGTAGATCGATCTTTGAGTAGAAACTCGACCCCTGAAGTTGGTCGAACAGGTCATCGATGCGAGGAAGTGGGTAACGGTTCTTGACAGTTAATTTGTTGAGTTCACGGTAGTCGATGCACATGCGGAAAGAACCGTCTTTCTTTTTCACAAATAGGACCGGAGCTCCCCAAGGTGAGGAACTTGGTCGTATAAATCCCTTGTCCAGGAGTTCCTGTAACTGAGTAGACAACTCCCGAAGTTCGGATGGGGCTAATCGGTAAGGGGCTCGTGCCACGGGTGCTGCGCCGGGCACAAGGTCAACAGAAAATTCGACTTGTCTAGGTGGCGGAAGGCCAGGCAAGTCTTCAGGAAAGACTTCTGGGAAGTCTCGAACGATAGGCACATCCTCAAGTCGCTTTTCCACCGACTTTTTCTCCATAACGTGCGCGAGGATTGCCTGGTACCCTTTTCTCAAGTACTTTCGGGTTTTCATGCAAGAAATGATGTTTATTCTCGTCCCACCGGTCTCCCCTTGTATGCTCAAAGTTCCACCGGCGCCGAGAGGAATGCGTACGATTTTCTCAAAACAAACGATTTCGGCTCGGTACTTGGACAACCAATCCATACCGACGATGATGTCAAAGCTGCCGATTTCGACAGGTATCAGGTCAATGGAAAAGAGTTCGTTAGCTAAGTTCAGAGTGCAATTAGGTACCACACTGTCGGCCTCAATAAGTTTTCCGTTTGCCAATTCTATTGTGTACTTAGAATCTAAGGCAATAGGTGTAGTGTCAAGTAGTGGGTAAAATTCGTCGGAAATAAAGCTCTTATCAGCACCGGTATCAAATAATACAGATGCAGTCAAGTTGTTGAGAAGAAACGTACCCGTGACCACATTCGGGTCTTGACGGGCTTCCCCAGATTTCAGTACAAAGGCTCTTCCTCGAGCATTGTTGTTGTTCCTGTTGTTGTTGTTGTTCAGCTTCGGGCAGTCTTTCTTGAAATGCCCCGTACCGTTGCACCCATAACAAGTCTTTGGTGCCGAGGTGTTGATGTCAGTGGTGTTTGATCTACAGTCCCTAGCCAAGTGTCCAAATCTTTTACACTTGCTGCAGGGACACGAACCATGGTGGTGTCGTTGGCACTTTGGGCAATAGGGCTTGGTTCCCTTGTACGCCCCCTTGTCATCAGAACTGGAGATGTAGGCTTTAATGGTTTCAGGTTTCTTGTTTTGGTGGTTGTTGTGATTGTCAGACCACTTTCTTTTGTTGCTGTTGGAAGATGGAGTGGGTGGTTCGGGGTCCTCGTTCATGGCTAGAAGTTCATGGGCCAACCGAATGGCACCATGAAGTGTGGTTTGTTTTGATGAGGCGACATTTCCCCGGACAGGTTCCGGGAGGCCGCGGATATACTTCTTGATCTTTTCGGGTTCAGTACCCGCCATGGTTGGGCGAAGGACGGTGAGTTGTTGGAATCGGGTGGTGTATCCAACGATATCAGTTCCTTGCACTTTCAAGTTCCAGAACTCTTCGTCCAGCTTGTATAGTTGTTCGGCCGGGCAATACTCATCAGTGAGCATTTTCTTTAGATCCTCCCAAGGGAGTAGATAAGCTGTATCGATACCCACAGACTGGGTATAGGAATTCCACCACGAGAGGGCACCATCTTCGAGGGTGCAGGTGGAGAATTTGACTTTGTCGTCCTCCGCACATTTGCTGATGCGAAAAACGGATTCCATCTTTTCGAACCATCTGATAAGTCCGATGGCTCCTTCAGTCCCCTTGAAGCTCAAGGGTTTGCAGTTTTGGAAATCCTTGTATGAACACGGTTTAGCAGCAGAGGTTTCAGCGGCATCGCTGTTTCTTGTGGAACCTGGTGGAGTATTCCGAGCTAAGGCTTCAGTAACAGCCTGGGTTATAAGGGAGGTAATCTGGGCATCGGTGTAAGGTCTTGACTTTGGCGGCATGACTCTTCAATAAAAGAAATGAAGATATATGAGATTTTGCAAGAAGGTTGTATGTATTTCAGATGTACATGTATATAGGTGGTAATACATAACATCAAGATGAAAAAGGATCATGGCAATTTATATGAGTCAAAGCAGCAAGAAATATTTGATAGATGATGCTAGTTTAAAGGTTACATCCTACGAATGTATTACAAAAGGTGTCGGGAATTATTACATCCGACTGAAACATAGAGTAGTGCTTAGACAGTTACTAGATTACGGATAAAGACTATACTAGTTTTAACGTAGATTAATTTGTTCCATCATCGTGACAAGACGATCCACAGTGTTTGCAAGCCTGCTGGCTTGTCGGGCATTGTCTTCAGCTAATGCTAGTCGTTGTACTAATCCACGGGTATATTCTTCCGTTTCCCGTGAGCGTTGTTCACACTCCTCAAGTCTGTGTTTCAAAAGAGTGGTTTCCACGCTTATCTCCACCACTCTGTTGAGAAGAATGTCCACATTAGTAACGGTGGTTTCGTGATTCTCAGAGACTTGTTCGATGCGCTCAAGTGCTGTAAGTCTCCAGTTTTCGTTTGTTTCCTGCAACACGACATCCATGGTGCGAAGTCGTTGCTCATTTTGGTTCACCCTAGCAGCTAAGGCCGGCAAGGTGAAGTGAGTGGAGTACGGGCTAGCTCGAGGCAACCTGTTGTTCCTCCTTGCTACCCTTGGGTTCTGCGACCCGGATTGAGAACGAGATGAATTGGATGGGATGTTTGCCATTTCTGAGACAAAGCGTTAGTAAGATGAGACTAATATATATACATATATTATATCCAGCCTAGTGTCTAGCACGTATCAAGTAATGGTCCGGTTCTCTCGTAGTCAGAGTCAACTAACGTATCCCTGTTCAACATAATCATTTCAGATCTTACATCATCTTTCCTTAATTGTACATAGTTGATCAGGCTATGTTAAATTAAAGTTGTATGCTGTAATTCCTGAACTAGTCATGTCTAATAAGAGAATACTGCCTAACGGTCATAGTCTAGGCCCACTAAATGCAACCTAGTTCACTATAACCTTAGGCTCTGATACCAATCTGTAACACCCCCAAATTTAACAAGTTGCGGAAGCATACTTTGGGTGTTACTAATCAATATACAAAGCACAAGATATATAGCAAACGACCTCTAAATGAGACGTTTGTAAAATAGTTACATTTCATAATTTGAATCGTTTGAAAACCGTAGGTTTTCGTACACAAAAATGTATTTTCCTAGAGTCCGCGCGTATAGCGGAAGATTCTATTACATAATCGTAGTTACAAAAGATAATGCCAAAGAATCTTCGTTAAATGCAGTTGGTAAATCATGCGACTCTAGCTAGCAATCCTGGAGTGAACCTACTCCGTAAGTGTACCTGAGATACAAAGCTAGAAAGTGTCAACCAAAAAGGTTGGTGAATCTCACAGGTTTAGTAATAAGTAAATGTTATGAACCACAAGTATGTACCCGTATTGCTATCAAGCAAAGTAAGTTAATCAGTATATCAGTACAGTGCCATGAGCTCATAAGTTGAAGCTTAACCGTGTAGTGTGAAATAAATCACGTACCCCCGTGAGTGCTATCCGCACACTCATATGTAACAAATACTAATATGTCTGTTTCTACGTGTAAATCAGTACGTGATGGCGCTACCACCCCAGACAGGGATTGTCAGTCCCAAATGGATCCATTTACTAGTACTCGCGCTTAAGACCATAACTAACAACTTACGATAAGGAGGCTTTCAGTGGATAAAAGTAACTCATGCGTTTGTTTGTAATCAGTAATGTTTTCAGTTCAGTACATTGTGTTCATACGTAAAACAGTTGCTAAGTATCTCACCCCAAGTAAAACAGTAAAAGTGGGGCTGTAAGACTCACCTGAGTCGAGCAGTGGTAAATAGCAAGTAGCAGTAAATCAAGTAGGTTCTCTGAACCCGTAACCTTCTAGTGCCTAAACACGTAAGGTTAAGTAAGTAGATGTCTCGCAAGGCCATCTAGGCTAGTTGTTCATACAACCCGTTGTGTTTAAATGTTGATTTGTTCGCGTTCGTATCAAAGTATACGGCCCGTTGGTGATTTGTTATAATTAAAGTTTGTCATTTATAATGCAATTTAGAGTAATTGTAATAGGAAAGTATGTTTTATTATGTTTGTTGGGTCGTATCGCATAAGGATTCGAGGTTGTAAAAGTTCGGCACTTAGTGAAAATGTGAGTTTTCAAAGTTCTGGTTTGTGCGACGTAGCATGCGACGTAGGCATGCGACGTAAGGTGCGACGTAGGGTGCGACGTCGGGTGCGACGTCAGGTGCGACGTCGGGTGCGACGTGGGCATGTACGTCGCATGATGCGACCTTCGCAAATCAATGCGACGTAGGAGGCAGCGTCGCTAATGCGACGTTGAGGTTTTTATGCGACGTAGGCCGCGACGTCGCAGAGGCCCCTGGCCAGATGCGACGTAGCGGTCTGATGGCCGGAATTTGTGCCGAAAACGAGTTTTCCGGTCTCCGTTCGGTCCAAATCCTTTACCCAACCCTTATATGAACATATTAAGCCTATTTAAGCCGTAAACCAGTAAAAATGATCAAAAACGAGAGATGTCGGGATTTGTCGGAAACTTACAAAGTGTCGGATTGAAAATCCGAAAAGATAGGATGATAGATCGTGTGATGGTGAACGTTTTCTTCTAAAGATGGGGTATGATCCGGCGTCGTTTGATGGTAGTATTTTGCGGTTTTGTGGGATTTGTGGTGATGAAACTTTGAAAGAAAAGAGAGGAGGGAGTAGTAAGAGAGAGATTGAGTGGAGAGAAATGAGAAGGAAAAGAAGGGAAGTTGGGGGTTTAACCTCCAACTTTCAGTCTCCGCTTCCCGTGCGGTGTTCGTTTGCTCCGTCGTTTAAACGTTAAATATTTATTTCACGCGTTTAATTATATTTATGAAATCACAAATTTTGCTAAATAATTTACTTAAATTATTTCCTTAAATCTTTAATAGTTTAAATTATATTTAGTTACTTTTGTTATTAAATCGTATAAGTTTTAATTGTGTAATACGAGGCAGTTACTAATTATTATAAAATAGCATTTCGGTCATAGTTGTGTTATTTTAGTTTAAAAACACTTGTTCACCAACGTCCGTATTAACCGAATAGAATTTCATTCTATATAAGTTGCGTACGATTTAATCAAATCGCAAGGTTGCATATATATTTACCAACATATAATCCGATACATAAATTAGCCTAATACATAACTAATTACATGTATTAACAAAGAATTAGGCGCTAATACTAGCCCTAATTTGGCGGTTGTTACAACCAACATATAATCCGATACATAAATTAGCCTAACACAGAACTAATTACATGTATTAACAAAGAATTAGGCGCTAATACTAGCCCTAATTTGACGGTTGTTACACCTAAATTGTAGCTGCAGACTCCATCTGGCGGATGGTATGGATAGGTGTGCTATCATCAAATATAAAAAATTGATGATTTATTTGCCCTTTTTTTTGGCAATGATAGAGGGTTTGAAGGCATATATCTATCCATGTTCAACTCTATCTAAATTCATAATTCAATTAAAAATCTATATGTATATGCAATAGATAAATCATACCATTAGATAATAGCAAAAGAGTCCGGGAACTTGACTTCACATCATATTTCATTCTTTTATAAACCAACCAAAACTGCAATTGCTTGTTTTTACTCAAACTACAAATAATAAAAAAAAACTTGCACTCAATTAAGCTGATAAAAAACAAAGACTAAAATGATACGTAATAATAATGAGGAAGCAAAGTTGCTACAAAAAGATAAAATCAAACTGCCTTTACAAAATTTATTAATTCTGCAAAAGGGGAATAGTAGACAGTAATTGCAATTGCAATCAAGCTCTAGTCAATTAACAAAACAACCAACAGATGAGCAAGAGCAAGCACCGACGACAAATTTGATGGACAGCTACAATCACAAATAAAAAGGAAAAATGCTTAACTCATAACTTCATAAACCAAAATGAGAAATAAAATAGAAAGATATACTTATCGACATAATAAGCCCCAATAGTAAGAAACTTTAAGACTGTTAATTCTGTATCTTACAGAGTAGCCATTAAGAGATAGCATGATTTGAATACATGTGACCCATAGTATTTTAAAGCAACAAAATTGCAACCATAAAGGTCTAAACATATAATGTGTCTAACATTTCCATCATCAAAATCCATGCTTGATTCCCTTTGAATTGATTGCACATGCCACCAAGCAGCAAATGAAGAAGATCCTATATGAATCAAAAGACCGGAAAATATGATTTACGATGGTTTAAGAAACACATAGGGTCACTTGCGACCCAATTTAATCCATTTCCCTTTTAACAGGTGTAGAACAGACTATGATGTCAAGTACAGAACAGACTATGATAACTACAAATAGATATAAGTTATATAGATACTTATTGTTGCTACCTATATCAACTGAATCCAACATCTCAACAATATCCAACACCCTAAATCTACCCACCCTTCACAATGGGTCAACTACATAAAATAATTATACACCTTATGTAAAATGAAAAAGGCTCGAACCAGTCAATCTAGTGTAGCAGGTTCAAAGTTAATACTATAAGTAAACGGAGTCACATAGTTAGAGATAAGAAGGATAGTATAAATCATTTTCTTACCTTCAGCCGAATCATCCCCTGCCAAATATGCAATTAGTAGAGGCAGCTGCAAATTGCCACTTTAATCCTAACATTATCTTTGTAGTCCTCTTTAGCAACAGCCCATTTTGGTTGTGACTGTAAAAAGAGAGTAATTGATTAACAAAATAGCCAACGTCCAAATTAATAATATGGGACTTCTGAATTTATATAACTTGCCAATACAAATAACCAAAAAAGCACTCAAAGTTTGTGAATCAGGCTTTAGAATCTATAAATGAAACCTGTAAAAAGCAGCTATCATCAAAGCTCTCTCAGCAGCACGTTTTCAGATGAAAACCACCCGTTATTAAAAGTATTTAACAAACCCATGATTACAGGCAAATCAGCAAGAAACATAACGAATAATAAGTACTCACCAAAACTCGTATCATCTTTCCACCATCAATACAAAAAGTTCGTGAATCCATATGATCCTGCAAAAATTAAGAATATTTTTTAATCTAAATTAATTACCATTTTAGTTAATTGGGTTCAAGGCACATCCTAAACCAATTACCATGACACTTCAATTCTAATCGGTTATTCACTTATATATTTTATCAAAAAGAAATTGTGCATAATAAGAGCATGTTCAATACAGAAGCATATTTTTTTGAACCTACTCATTTAAATAGATCAACCCGATCAACTCCAGGAGGATGGCGTGCTAGGTAAGTAGGAACTAAAAAATGGTAAGAAAACTCAAAAAGTATACATGTCTTTTTTAAAGATCCCAAATTTCAGTTATGAGATTCATCAGGAAAGAAAAAAATCTAAATAATAAAAAAAAATTTACATGACCCTTGATGAACTCAGAAAGAAGAGCCATGAACTTGGTTATCACATTGACATTGTAAATGATATTCATGTCGACAATGTAGAAAGGTGTCTATCTTTATCTGCTTAGAAAGTTTTAGTTAATAGACAATTATGCATTCTGAGAGGAAAAGAAACCCATCACTAAAAATTATAGTCTATCATTCCATCACAACACAGTAACAGAAAATGACCCGTCCAATACAGGTGGCAACATGGGCAGGGGCCAGGTTACCACTGTAGAAAGAAACCAGGTCAATTCGACACAAAACGCTTCTTGACCAAAACTGTAAAACAACTCTAAGATGAATTAGTCTGCTAAACATGATAACAAACAAAAAAGTATATTATTTTAATACCTTATTTCTAAAATACTATATAGGCAGATTTATGCGTAAAAGATATATGACATGAATGGTTGTAGATAAACACAACATAAATCAAACATGTTAATAACTACTTGGCATCATAAATTAATAAAAGAAAGAACACAACATTTCTAAATGATCAAACACATACATTAACATTAAATGGGTAAAAGATCACCAATTAAACAGGTATGCTAAAGCATACTTTCAATAAAAATATCAAAGCAGGACAAAGTTACAGACAAAAAACCATTTAAACTAACTACAATTATTATGCCCCACCAAATATTTCATTTGAATTGCTTGCAGTTGCTACCTCTCATTAGACGACTAAAACACAATTCAAAAATTAGATAGACTCATCAAACACTGATAATAGCACACGAATAGTATATTAAACACTGATAACTTACAAAATCGTATTCGAAATTCAAAGTCAGACAGACTTTTATCCATTTAACGTACCTGCAACACACCGAATGTATCACAACTTAAAATACACTATCAAACAAACCATACTTGAACTAAACGAACAAACAGATAAACTTTAAAGAGGTAAAAGATCAAAAATATAATATGTATGATAAAATAGAACTCCAAAAGTATATCAATGCAGTTACAAACCAAGTTAGATTTATAAAATTGGCAAAGAATATTATTAGCAGAAATAGCATAAACATATCTAACAAAGCTTTATTATATGCAAACTAATATATATCAACTTTAAACACAAACGGAAAACCATTCAAACATACTGAAGTAATTTTTTTATTCAGACATTTCATCGAACGGTTGGTGTTCACCAAAAAAAAGGCATAAGTTTATCTTAACCTAACCTCATATTGACCATCCAAAACTTGTAAAACATAAAGGAAACAAAACTAAAGCAAACAAACCTTTGACTAAACAATGGTAGGTTCTCTTCTCTAAAGCAATTTCAGCCTTGGTGCCATTACCTTAAAGAAGCGAATGAATGGTATGGACATCAATTCTTGAAACATAATAAATAAGTAGAAACATACGTCTGATTTTTGCAATAGAAAAAAGAAGATCCAGGCTGAATCGATACAGCGTGATATTATATTTACCAAAACCAAACCTGAAACCCAAGATTAGAACAAACAAACCTATAACTCACCCAAACTGAATCGTCATGTGAGTACCTTGATTTTTTTACGAATCTATTTCAATCAAACATGCATTATCATATCCCTGTTCAAATACAATCAAGTAACTAAATCATCATATTATATATCAAAATCCGAATAAAAATGTAACAAAGGAGAAAACCTCCCCTCATACATATACACATGTTCATAAATGAAACCAAGGAACAAAAATATTAATTAAACATGTACCTACAGATACTCACATGGATTATTCTCCTTGAAAAAACATAAAAAGAGATAGATGGTTGCTGGAAGAGAACGGCAAAGTTGGTGGATGGAGGGAGCGAGATGGGGAGAGAGATCCAGAAAAACCGAACGTGAAGAAATCCAGAAAACATGGGAAGAGAGATGATAGATGTAAAGAAATCTGATAGGGAAGAAAAGAAAGATGATAAATAAAATTAAACTTCTGAATTTTGGGCGGTGGATATCGGTTACCGAGACCCAATTAACATGTTGCACTTTTTTTGGTTTAAAATAAACACATATCTCCAAGATAACATAATTACTTCATTCTTTTTGCTTGTATTGGAAACAACAAAAAAATCTCATGAAACCAATTGTATAATCCCAATACCATCAAAAGAAGCAATCTATACTACCTATATAACTAAAATCTGACCAAAATCTCTTAGGTACAATAAAACTACATAGATAAACCAATTTAGTCGATCATGAAAACCAAAATGTAGAGATTGTGTGCAAGAAAAGAAAAGTAATCTACCTTAGAAAAGTAATCTACCTTTTTTGTTATCAACCTGCATACCAATTAACCAATCAAAAGATTTACAAGAAATTCAAATTAACCACAATTTATCTTCAATTTGAGAGTGTCCACATCATCATCAAAACTTCCTCAGATTGGTCGAAAGCTTCCTCATGACGTCAGCGTAGTTTCCCATTTAGTATATAGTATAGATATGCAAATATGCAAATACAAATACAATGCAGATATATATTTAACAGCCAAAATACACAAGTCTTTTGTAGTCAAAGACTACTTAGTGTCTCAAGCCTAGACAAGAAGTCATTTATTCCAACCGATGCTCTCACATGATAGATCAGACTCGTCAAATGTCGGGCTTCCTCCCTGCTGATTACCCCCTGCAATTTCTCCACTTATTTTTTGTATTTGAGTTTGTACATCTTAAAGCTAATATAGGAATGAGCATGCACACCGAAATACCGAAACCGAACCGGTCTCGTACCGAACCGGTACCGACCGATACAAATTGTATGATATTCGGTATTTGATTTGGGGCCAAAAAAACCCAGTACCAACCTGTTCGGTACCGGTATGGTACCATGCACACCAAAATACCTAAACCGAACCGGTACCGCACCGCTCCCGGACCGAACCGGTACCGACCGATACAAGTGGTACGGTATTCGGTATTTGATTTGGGGACGAAAAACAAACCGGTACCAACCGGTTCGATCTGGTTCGATACCGGTATGGTACCAAGCTCACCCCTAGGCTAATATCATACAAAAAGACAAAGAAATGAATCCCATATTAAAAAGTTCTACAGTCCATTATTACATATAATAATAAAAGCACTATATACAAACCGGAGGTTAGAGTTACATACAATTCCGAAAAGCGTTTTCTCTTCAAGAGATGCAAGAAGAGTTCAAAGCTCAAGTTTAGAATCTTCAAGTGCTTAAAGAAGTTGTGCCCTTGACTTTGCAGCCCGATCAACTTTTCTTTTGTATTACGTCCAAGCACTATCCCTCTCTTCATCACCTTCACCTACCTCATCCCAAATATTCTAAATTAACATGTATAATTAACTTATTCAACATTTTAGAACAAAATTGAGACTATTTTTAGCTTGATGGGTCAAAATTAACTC
The DNA here is from genome assembly GCA_949592205.1 of Helichrysum umbraculigerum. NCBI lineage: Eukaryota > Viridiplantae > Streptophyta > Magnoliopsida > Asterales > Asteraceae > Helichrysum > Helichrysum umbraculigerum. Next base: position 79,007,879 of record CATIUR010000005.1, on the reverse strand, counting down.
AACCGCCTCTTATTGAAAATATATACTACGTAGTTAATTACCCACAAACATTAGCGTCATCTAAAAGATAAGTGTAACCAATTTCAATTCTTCAAATAATTTCATGGAGATTTTTCCATCCACATAGCTATGAAGATCATATTTCAAATGTGAAAGCAGTAACATCTAATCAGACCATAACATGAATAACGGATAGATAAATAGAAAGCTCAAACATACCTAATGTAATTAACAGCTCTTTGCTGATTTGGATCTTTCACCTAAAAGATGAATATAACAAACACATTAAAATCCCAAATGTATCAAATATCTATCAACATAAGAAAACGTAAGTGATATGAATTCACATGCATCCTAGGGACACATCAACCTATATACGCAACCACCTAATGCAAGATTTAGAGTTTGAATAAACACCTTAAGAAGAGAATGCCTACTTTTGGTTTGTGTGTGGACTACCGGGTCAAGTTGGCTAGAGACAATCGGTTGCAATTCTACCAAGTAAGACATGAATTCAACTGTGCCAACATCGTAACTACCTATGGGAGCAACCTTCATGATGCAACACCTACAAAATAATAGTTGTGTAGTATGTATGGAGTTCTGCTCCTACTTCGGCTACGCCAATGCCTTCTCCTGTATATATCAAACGGTTCCCACTTTACTTCCCTGCCAATCCTTTTAAGATGCATGATGTTGCAGTAGCCACCTCGATTGCATGTATTCTCTTGATATCGCCTGCAAGTAGCTTCCCAGATATCAGTCACCATCGATAAGTCAAAAATAATACTGTATGCGATAAGGTGCAATGAGAAGCTGCTTTGACAAAATGAAGATTTTAACTTACTTGAATAAGAGGGTAGGATAGCAGCAAAAATTATCATAAAGAAACAAACGACAACATTAAGTAGGAATTACTATATTCAATAAGACAATGAGACCACATGGTAGCAAAATTTATACTATACAATGAGAAGTGACAAAATGGGCGGGTTGTTGGCACGTTAAAATGAACCCCCTGGTTTAGTTGACCCTTTACCACGTCTTATCCACATAAAATATAAATTAATCTATATAACTTTTATGCATTAAGCATTAGAGAAGTGTTATTGTACCATTCATAAAGTAAGTAAAAATTTGTTTTTATTTATATTTTTCTGTTAGCTACCCATGCTCCTATTTGGTTCATGCACTCACAGTGGGTTTATTATGAAAATACTCGAATCATATGTAATAGAGAAAATTCTAAAAGCTGAATTAGGAATTATAATATGTAACTGGAAGCTATATGTAAGATAGTGTTATGCTACAATTACTATACAATAAAAATTAATAGTGCTTACATCGTATGTTGCTAAACAAACAACAATGAAGCTTTGAGTGTGCTCTACTTTACCCCATTAGTAATCACAATTTACTGTATTTTGAGATGCACGATATAAAACGATGATTAAAGAACATATCGATTACCAGGGTTTGAGTTTCTGACTTGTGGTGCATCACATCATATTACCATTTATCACGTAACCGCTATCAACGCGCTAGTAATTAATATGAAAACCACATCAACTCAAAAAAAAAAACCCTTTGGTGATTACAAAAACTCAAGATATATATTCCAAAACTAAAAAATTGAAACGTACCATTAGGTTCACACATTGGTGGAATAAAATTTTGCAGCAAACAATTAGTTTATACTAAATAAAAGCCAATGTAAATATTTTTCCTACTGGGCAGCATTTCCATGTCTCACTTGCAAGATCGGAAAGTACAAAAATATTATAAGTATATAATTTTATATGATACTAACAACTGATTAATACAGGAGTTGGAATGTTACTTCATGTCCAATGGTGGAAGCAAAAGACCAGAAACCCCATTTCTTCTTAAGTAATTGCAAAGCCAACAAACGGGTCCATATGCAATTTTTATTTTGAGGTACTCATAACAAATCTGCAGAAACCATTAGCTTGAGAAAATTGTCTATGATTTCTCGAATCTTCATACCATTGATTTAAACACATATGCAATTTCGTTCAAACACATACCATTGATTTAATACTCCCCGATTTCTCGAATCTTCATCGTCGTCAATCTTTGGGGGTGTAGAGAATTGAAGTTTGAACATTGTTGTGAGATACACCGTCTAAACGGATTAAAATTCAGGGGAGAAAAAAAAATTCGGTTTGAGGTTATAGTAGGGAATTAAGGGAAGTAAATAAATTGAGTAAATATAACAATATATTCCGTAATTGTTTTGCTTTGCATATTTGGATTGAGTTTTAATGATTTTGAAGTTCCTATATTCCTACGCCAAAATTTTAGTATTTTTAGAAGGGTTTTTTGCCGAAAAATGCATCAATACTTCAGTTTTTTGCATTTTCGGGTATCACTTATTTTTTTTGCCAAAAAATGAACCAATAATTTAAAAGTTATCATTTTCAGGTATCACTTATTTTTTTTTTGCCAAAAAAATGTACCAATAATTTAAAACTTATCATTTTCGGGTATCACTTATTGATTTGAAAATGGACCAAAAATAAGTGATACCCGAAAATGATAACTTTTAAATTATTGGTTCATTTGTTGGCAAAAAAAATAAGTGATACACGAAAATACAAAAAACTGAAGTATTGATGCATTTTTCGAAAAAAACCCTTTTTAGAATGAGTTTAAATGACTTTTAAGTTCCACATCTCCTATCTTTAATCTTTAATAAACAATATTAGTTGCTATCCGACATTATGATTTGTTATTGGAATATTATGTTGACTTTTCATTATGGTTTCAAATTTATAAGATGTTTGCTTTAAATAGTTTTAAATTAATTAATTAAGCATGGACAATTAGGTCTTTTTAATAATACTAATCCACTATTTTAGGTAGTCATTTTGGTTAAAGAGAATAAATGATCTTGATTAAAAAGTCTAATTAATTGAATGGTTAGGATTAATTTATAATGAGCTATTTGACTAATGACTACCTAAATACCACTTTATTATAATATATTAATAAAGAGATTGGAAGGGTCCAAGTGGAAGTAAATCTTTGTAGTGTTAGCAATATAATGAGTCAAAAGTTTACTAGGCTATTGGACTATTAGGGGTGGCCTAGCACTAGGGATGACAATGGTCACCCGATCCGATGGATATCCATCCGATTCATCCACTAAATGGTGGATATGGACGATCTAAATGGATTAATAGTAGATATGGATATGGATGTGGATGAATACTGGATCGATATGGATGAAAATTTATCATCCATGGATTTATCCATTTCACCCGAAATACATATGCTTATATATATACACTCCTTAATAATACATATATATATATATATACACATGTAAATTTACATATCCACATATAAACCATAAACAATTATTTTGGTGTTATTAAACATATAAACCATAACAATTAAGGTGTTATTGGATATATAAAGTCGTAAATTTTAAATATCTAATGTATATTTGAGGGGTTTTATTTTGTATTTTGATTTATATAGCAAATCTTAATGCATGAATATATCGTGCGGAGCGAAGTTCTGCTTACAACCATATTTTGAAGTCACAATCCACGATATATAACAATTAAAACACGTGTGATTAGCCTTTAAACAAGGAGAACACGTACATTTACATTTGTCTAAATATATGTTTACTTGTAAGTGTAATAAATTATGCTTCGTTGATTGACAATGTTTGAACACTTTTGTGAATAGATTTTTGTATGTTACGTTATATTTATTTTTTTACAATATTTGTCAGTTTTATTTCATATTAGGAAATTTTTCCTAACATTTTTTGAATATCCAATGGACATCCATTAACCCGCTTAATCCATCGGATATGGATATGGATGGATGAATTGAAATTAAATGAATATGAATACGGATATGGACGAAAATATTTAAATGGATATGAATGTGGATATGGGATCATCCGATCCATATCCGATCCATTGCCATCCCTACCTAGCACCCTCTAGTCATTCGTTGGCTCAGCCACTAAATTCAATTGTTATCACCTTCTAACTGGCGGTACCAGACTCTGAGCACAGTGGGCTGCTGCCCCACAACAATTCTCAAAATTACCTTTAATATATATATATATATATAATTTGCAAACATTTAAATTTTGCCCTCATAGCTATGTGGTTATTGACTTTTTAACCAAACCAAAGAGTCATGTGATCGATCCCTACCTCTCATAGTCATTTATCTTTCCAGCTCCTCTTCTTTTTGGTATTCTTCTATTGTCTAATCAATACTCTGGTACATAATTTGACTTTTTAACTATGTGGTTATTGACTTTTTAACCAAACCAAAGAGTCATGTGATCGATCCCTACCTCTCATAGTCATTTATCTTTCCAGCTCCTCTTCTTTTTGGTATTCTTCTATTGTCTAATCAATACTCTGGTACATAATTTGTAATTTTATTATTACAACAATATTTATCTATTTATTATACTTTATATGGTGATATTTTATTTCACTGGTTTTCTATGTAGTCTTAGTTCATTACAAAATACAATATACACACCAGAAAACCGTTATATTTCATATTTTGAGTTGAAAAAATGCTGATACTTCAAAAAAGATGAAGTAGAGAAAAGCAATAAGAATATCATAAGGCTTGTTAGTTTCACATTATATTGACTTTTAAACCTTTGTTTAAGTTATACATAGAACCAGAACTCTGAAGATGATATATTTAGATGAAAATGAAATCAAATCAAATTAGTTTTCGGTTCAGTTTGATTCATGTTATATAAGTGTTGGTTGGTTTGAAATATTACATGAAGAAAAAAATCTCATTCTAAAGACCCAAAGTCTGATTGATGAATGACCCTTAGTTTGGCCTCTCTTATACTTTTTTCCAGATACCGAACCTGCTCCTCTACTATGTTCACTCGTAGGTGTAACATTTTGAATTGTATATTAGTTACACACTTACATGTATATAGTTAACTAGGTTTAGTCTCGTACTAACTATTATGTACAATAATTTAAATATACAAGTGATAATAAAATAACTACAAATGTTATGCACAATTTTTAATAACAGCAAAAAATAGTATAGGTTGCTAAATAATATATTGAATATTACTATTATCATTATGAACATTTTGAATTGAGATAGAATAGTAACATGACGATTGAGGTGGTACCACATTTCCTATCTTACGTATAATATATACAATATTTAAATAACAAAGGTAGCCTTAAATAAATGTGGGTTGTTAGCCCAAGGGAAATCATATGTGAAAATGTTCAAAAGGTCATAAGTTCGAGACATGATTTTTTTTCTTCTTTTTTCTTACTCAGCTGACTTAGATGCTTATACATGTGTATTAATTAATTGGTTGGTTAAACGTGTGTATAGTAATGTTGATCGACTTTTATTCTGTTGTGGAGGCTGACAACGCTCAGAACGCCCGCAACAGGGCGTTGTCGGCGGGGCGTTCTGGGATTTCGGGTGTGGGAGAACGGCAATAATCGTGGGCCCCACTCAATTTTTAATTCCTTTTCCACTTCCAACGGTATAAAAAATATATATATATATATAAACGTTGGGCAACGGCAGGAAGGAAAAAAGGGGGAAAAAAATAAATTATTTTTTAAACTCAACTCCCATTTTCCACTATATATACATACATATATCTAACATATTTTCACACCAAAAATACACTACAAACTCAAATTCTTTCTACACTTCTCACCCAAAATCATGTCTCAATCTCCAAATTCAAACCAAAATCCCAACTCAAATTTTAACCCAAACCCGGATAACTTATCATACACCAACCTCATGTTATTCGGGACACCAAACGCACCCGGCCCGAATTCGTCTCCCTCAATCCGCCATCCACCACTAATGCCACAATACGGAATGTATCTATACTATCACCAACCACCATTCGAATATCAAAACCCGTACTTCCAACAACAACAACCATTTTTCCAACCTCCTCAACAACCCCAACAACAACCCGAACAACCCGAGCAAGAATCGTCCCAACGAGCCGGAAAACAAGTGGCTCAATCTCCAAGCAAAAGATCCCACAAAAAAAAGGTGACGGTGGAAAGAAAACGTGCAACAAACGGCAATGGCACCCTAGCGAATTAGCGTGGTTAGCTACATGTTGGTGCGACACATCGGAAGACTCGGATCGAGGAAACTCACAAAAGAGAGGTACTTTGTGGGGTACGGTGCAAGAGAAGTTTAACAACAACAGTCGTGGATGGGAACGCGGCGCCGACCAACTTTCCTCCAAATGGCGTACGGTTAATAATAATTGCAAAGACTTCAACGCGATTTACGAATCGCAATCCAAGGCTTGGGGAAGCGGGCGAGATGACAAAATGGTGTACGACCTGTCCGTTGCCGAATACTACGACACGTACAGAAAACACTGGAACATGCAAGAGGCTTGGAACGTGGTGAAAGATCACCCAAAATGGAAAGCACCACCGTCGGTAGGTGGAACCGGATTACGCGACGAAGAAGAAGATTTTTTTGATGATTCCGTTGATCTCTCTGCCGACCACACTCCATCACAACAAAATGAGCTATTTGGGCCCGACCCACTTTCAAGGCCCATGGGTCGGGACAGGGCCCGAAAAGCGGCTAGAAGTTCCGGTTCTTCCGACGCGGCGACATCATCACGAGCATCAGCAGGAAGCGACAGGGTGGAGGAGGCGATAGAGAATATGGCCAAGTATAAGGCCGACATGTTACTCGCCAAAAGACAGTCAATTGAGACGATCACCCGCCAGGAACGACTTCGAACTGCTATGCAAGGTGTGCAATTTCTCCAAATCAACACCTCGGACATCCAGGATCCACATGACCGCGCAACAGTTAAGATGATGAAGAAAAAGTTTCGCCAAGAGTTTCGGGAGTTCTACGAGGCCGAAGATGAAGATTCGGAGAACGACGCGTAGTTTAGTTATTATTTGGTTGTAATTTTCTATTTTTAGGACAATAACCGCGTACTTTAAATTATTGTATTTTTATTTTTAGGATTGTAACGTTTTTATTTTTAGGATTGTAACGTTTTTATTTTTAGGAATGTAACTTTTTTATTTTTAGGAATGTAATGTTTTTATTTTTATTATTAATGAAATGTATTGTTTTTAATTATTGAAATGTATTGTTTTTAATTTAATTGTATTTGTAGTGTTAAATAAATAGAAATGAGGTGGAAATAAGTGGGGCCAGGAGGGAAAAAAATGGGCGTTCTGGTGTTATGATTGCATGGGTTAAAATGGTGTTGTGGTGTTGTGCTGATGTGGCAGGGAAAAAATGAGCGTTCTGGTGTTATGACTGCGAGTGGTCTTATTTGATTGTTCTTCAACCTTTATCTTCTCTCCAGGTTTCTTCAAATTTCATAAATTATAACTCTTTTACATTTTTATTTCATCCTTATTCTTTTTTATGTCAACAATTCTATTTTCTCTCAAATAGTTTGGTTACATAAAACCACATTTGTTTTGAATAACACTTTTGAGATTTGAGCTATGATGGTGATGGTTGAAGGATGAGGAATTCGAAGCAGACCTTACGCGTTTGACGAGTATAAGTTTTAAGGTAGATCATCTAGAATTACAAATTAATAGTTTTATCTTCTAAATTCATATGAAGATGCTTCGTGACAAAATATTCTTCTTGTGTTAAGGTATTATTATGTTTTCCTTTTTTATGTAAGGATGATAATTTTTATTTATGTGTTTCATGCATTTTCAAAGTTCAAAAGATATTTAAATGAGTCTTTTGTTATATTTTATTTTTGTTTAAGATATTTGATAAATTACATTTTTCAAAGTGAAACTTTGTGAAAAGTGTAACAACAATAATAACTCAAGATGCTTCAACTCAAAAATCAATAGGTTAACTTATTTATTTATTTTAATAAATTATTTTTAACTTATGTAAGAATTTTTTAGGGGAGCCATATGAAGTTTGATGATGAAATATGAAAGGATGAGACTATCAATAGAGGGAGGTCAAAGAAGAACAAGTTTGTCATTAAATTTCTTGTTTAGCGATAAACTTTTTTATTTTACGTAATTACCACTTGCATAAATGGCCCAGTGGTAAGGAGTTCTCCTGGCTTCCTTGAGGTCAGGGGTTCGACCCTAACCCTGGGTAAACATTTATCATGTTAGGTACCTACACCCGTAAAATACATGGGGCTCTGAGGGAAACTTGCAGATAAGGGTTCATTCCAACTCCAGACGCCACCACTGTGCCAGGGGAGTTGTCCGGAGTCATCTTTGTGGGGTGGACAATGACTGGTGCCAAAGGCACACGGGACCAAGCTGTTCCCGCCAAATTACGCATTTTTGCAGATAAAATGTCCTAATTAAAGTTTTTGTTATATTAATTGTTTGGTTTTACGATTTTCATGATTCTATTCAATGTATATCTTCTTTTGTTTAACTTCTCAACTGTGATCTTCATATGCTGCAAGCAATTTGATAGACGTTGTTTCTAGAATGATAAATTACATAATGTAAAAGATACATTTAAATAAATGTAACACAACTTGAAATTATTAATGGCATGGAAAAGTGTGTAAATAGATGAACATGGACCTTCCAAGTTTCAAAGAAAGAAAGCACATAGGTACAAGTTGTGTCGAAGTGGATACAAAAAATGAAGGGAAGGAGATACAATTATTTCGTTTTAGTTCTTATTAAATGTTTATTCCAATACTAATATGAATATTATTAATCTATGTATCGGGAAAAGAAAATTCGACCATAATAGTATTTTTTATTACTAGCCGATAACCCGCGCAATGCGGCGGAAATATATTTGAAATTTGTGAGAAAAGGTGGTGAAAGAGCAGTTGAAAATTTGATATAAAATATACTGCTTAAATCAAGCAAATAATAATAATAATACGAAGTAATATGATGAACATCACTATAACAAATTAAAAAAACATTGCATGTCTAAGATGTGTGCATTATAAATGTCATATTCATATTATTACGTGAAAAAATTATATAACAGATAATTGAAAATAAATTTAAACTTCAAATAGCAAAATCCAAATGCATATGAATAGATTGGTATTTTTTTCATGAGTACAAGTGCGTTCATATAGTATTAATTTTACTATGTTTTTTTTGTGTAGTGATTTTGTAATTTATTGAGTAGTGAATGTTTTGATGTAATTGATTTTGTAGAGTTATTGTATAGTTGACTTGCCAAAATAAGTTGACATGTTAGGTGACAGCTAGTGCCAAAAGTTGGTAATAAAAAGAGTCATTTGTGTTAACATTATTTTTTTATTTACGATTAAATAGAAGGGTATTATGGGGATTTCCCATATGACATAAGGTCAACACATGGGAATGCTTAATAAAGGGGTAGAGATTATTTGTTTTAGCGTAAAAAGATATATACTTATCCAAATATATTTAATGTATGACCCAAAAAAATAATGTAAAAAGTAAATGTATCACCGTAAATAGTAAATGTATGGGAAAATAGCTCAGTTAAAGGTGATATGCATCATTTATAAACACTTTATACTATCAATTAAAGTTTCAAACATTCGGGGATCATGAGCAAGCCGCCTAAGGTTCCAAAATTGAAGTGACAAATACATATCCAAAAGATGGCGATTCGTGAAATTAAAGGTTTCTTGTGTGTTGATGATGCAACGATGTCAACCACTTAAACTCATAATAACTCATGCAAGTCGTTTCAAGAGTCAATTTTGAAAAAATAAAAAACCGAGCGGCTGATATTCCCCTTAATTTAAGTTTTTTGACACAATAATTCTTTTTGGGCACAAATTAAAACTAATGGTCCTTTTTGGGCAATGGAAAAAGTCATATTCCCTTTATTGGAAAATTTTGAATCTTACGTTACATTTTTGGACTATTTGCCCTAAATGTATCACCGATATCTATTAACTATTACTCCGTACTACATATAAAACATTTGAGCATATAATCTTGAATTCTATTCAATCAAGGGAAATTACTTTAATGCCTTCTTTTACTTGGATAACAAAACTTGGAAGAAATTATAATTAAACAAAAATTAAATACTTCTTTCAAAAGCATCATGTTTAATATTTAATCATTTCAATCTCTCAAATTTTGATAATGACAAAATTAGTAAATATTTCATTACTAAATAGTGATACCAAGTTAAGATGTAGTTGACTATATTTTATTTCTTTAATCATAATAATGGTAAGTTATTGAATATTATTTCTTTAATCATAATAGGAGATGATGGGAAGGGTAGAATATGGATTCTACTAGACCTTAATAAAATTTAAGATAAAAGAGCTACATGTATTATAAGTAGTAGTAGATAATTAGTTTCATAGCTTCTAAAAATAAGTTTTTAATTCCTTCAAAAACTTCTTGTGTAGCTCAATGAAATTGAAAAGACGGGATATTATTATGTGTGCCTACTCCTATTTACGCTTTACTAATTTCTTTATACTATAAGCTAACAATTATATATATTTGTTATAAAATAAATATGGAATGGATGTCCATATCCTATTATAATATTGATTAGAGATCCTTGAGTATAATTAGGAGATTGTTTCTTGGAGGATAATCCATCTTTGTATTATAAATATATACCTCTTAATGAGATGAATAATATAGTTTTCTCCATTCTCTTTTCTCTTTGTCTTGTTTCTTTAGTTCTTGTTCTTTACTTTTACAGCACGTTATCAGCACGACTCTCTGACCTAATTTTGATTTCGAGTTCATAGTCGGCAATTAACTTGGAAGTACGGCCTAAAATCTTTGCTAACTTTGAGGTATATTCGTTCCATTAATCTTTCGTTGATGTTGATGGTTTTTGTAATTGATACTTCGTAAAATATCGTTTTTTATAAACATATGATAATACTTATCTAATACTGATCAATAAACATATATATTTGGTCTTCTGCCAAGTGCACAAGTTGAGATCCACGTTGGTCCATATGACTAATTATATACTAGTAGATAACCCGCGTAATGCAGCAGAAACGTTTTTTGAAATTGATCATTATGATTAATCATTGCATAGTTGATGCAAATAATATGTCTTGGTGGAGGTGGTGGTGGTGATGGTGGTGGTGGTGGTGGAGGCGGAGGTGGCGGTGTCGGTGGAGGTGACGGTGGAGCTGGTGGTGGTGGTGGGGGTGGCGGCGGCGGCAGTGGTGGAGGTGGAGATGGAGGTGGCGGTAGTGGTGTCGGCGAAGGTAGTGGTGGCGACGATGGAGTGGAGGTGGTGGCGGTGGCAGGGTGGAGGTGGTGGCGGTGTCCATGGAGGTGGTGGCGGTGGTGATGGTGGTGGAGGTGGCGGTGGTGGTGGTGGTTGTAGTGGTAGTAGGTGGTAGTGGTGGTAGTGGTAGTAGGTACTATTGACTTTTTAAGAGGTGGTGTTCAATGTTGGTGATCGGTAATAGCGAGAATGGAGAACAAGCGTGGAGAGATGAGATCATTGAAGTACAACCAAAGAATAATACATGTGTAAATAATGTATAAAACCACAAAAAACAATTAAAAAAAACATCGTCGAAAGTATGCCTTGAGGGACGGCAAATCGAAGAGGGGAAAATCCTGAATTTTATGGTGCAATTTTCATAATTTTTCGATTTGACGTTTGTAAAATAATTGATATTAATTTTTCGATTTGACGTTTGTAAAATAATTGATATTGGGGGTAAATGAGTTTTGTAATATAGGGGAATAATATAAGGGGTATTTTGGGGTTTGGAATAATGTAATAAAGGGTAAGATAAAGGGTAAAATATGGAAATACTGTAAGGGGTATTTTAGGGATTTCCGATATCCCTCTAGTAAGTTTTAAGCAAAAATGTGGAAATGAATAATATAGGAGTATAGATATAGATTATTTGATAAATTTGAATATGACTATTTTTATCCAAACCTTTAAGAGATGATTATGGATTGTAAGAGGTAAATCTTAAATACTAACTTGTTTTATGTCAAATCTCATATTCTTAAATGATATATTATTTGCATCCATAATTTTGATATACTGCAAATTAACGTGATCAATATTACTTGTAATATATATCTTTAAGATAATCGCCAATGTTACTTTAATAATATGATGATCGATATATTTAAATAGCATTAGTATCCATTGGTTAGGTCGTATATATAAATTGACTATTGCTATTGATTGTGTACGTATGAGTTGATAAGCCGTAGGGCTTTATGGTATTAATTAGTTGTACTTGGGTTGGATGTGTTCCTAAAACCTGTAGATTTTTTTTTTGTGAGTGTGTAACTTCTATTGTTATAGTGGTAGGGTTTATATTCTTAGATAATTGTATAAAACCTATGTGTATCAAAATAAATTACAATTAAATTTACTTATTAACAATATAATAATAATAATTGTAAGGTTTCCTTAATTACGTCAAAGGAAGACTGTGATAAATAATTTCATGGGCAACTTAATTGTATGATTGTAGTAAAAATTTAAACGATGAAAGGTGTTAAACTATGTTATGATTTTTAAGGTTTTATTCATGTTTGAAGATGGTTTTGTAAAGACCTATTGTCGACTTGACTATGTGGTTAAAATCAATTAAATAGCTGGGTTGATTGGTACCGAAATAATTAAACTTAAAAGTTACTCTATTTGATAATGAACACTCGTTGTTTTATTTGGTTTTTGTGATTTTGTCGTATCACCTTAAAAGCAGTTATACTTGTTAGGGTCTGTCGATTACATACATTGTGCTCTAAATTCATAGTATAGACTCCATAGCGGTTATGCGTTGATTAGCTTAGGATTACTTGCTCGAGGATAAAAGAACGCAATAACGTAAATTAAAATTTGATAATGATAGTTGAGAGATGACACATGATAATTTACTCTTTTCAACTAGTTGCTTAGTTTGTTTGGTACGTATTGACCAGTATTTATCGGAGTTGACGAAGAAAGGGGGACATCTCTGTTTTTTTGTCACATATTTGTTTCACTAATTGCTAATAATCTTATTGTTCTCTGTGTTGGTGAATCATATATGGTTCTTACATCGGTATAAGCGGTCATACACTACCTGACCTAACCTTAAACAACCCCAATGAGTATCTTATTAGTATAACTCACATAATAGATTAGGAGTTACGTGGTACTAGCATCTACCCGCACAACGCAAAATGAGTAATTCTGAAAGAGTAATGCTAAACAGGACTAATTAAAAAGACCTAAAAAAAGACCTACTTCTCTTATTGGTTAGATTTTTTCTCTCTCCTAATCTCATCCACTCAAATTTTCACATCTACCAATCACAGTTTTAGGTCTGTTTTTAGGCCTATATAATTAGGTCTACCAATCATTTTCCATTTTGAAAATCGATATATATATATATTAATGAGTGCAATTGTCTTTTAACTCCCTACTCATGGTCCACTAAAATAAACTAAGGGCATTGATATTTCCACCTTTGAAAATGATAAATCCACCATTATGTACAATTATTTATGCATACAGTACAACTGTCTTCTGCACTGTTTTGGTGGAAATATCATTTTCTTGGGTGGAAATATCATTGGCCATAAACTAATCTTATTTGATTTCTCATTAAATTTGTATTGTATAGTGAGTTGGATTTCTAATTTTATATATGATGATTCATAAGTGGTATCCCTCTTATATGGAAATCAAATCTAAATATGTATCTTTACATGCGATATATGAGTTCAGTTACTACTGTGAATATACCTTACTTTATCGGTTTAAAAGTTCTATTACTAGTTGGAGTTATTGTTTAACCCTTGTTTGATTTTAGACATGAAAATAAAGGACTTGATTAAAGATAATTTTACTTTCAAATATGCATAATTTAATTATTAAGTTGTCATAATAAAATATATATTATGAGCATATGTACTTCAAAATAAGAGATCGGGGCCACCTGAATATTTGGAATAACTTTCAGTTAAATAAGTGACATCGGTAGAATGGATTTACTTGATCATGTTGTTATATCTAACTTGACGCTATGTAGGCATGATACTATGTGGAATAGAATGTTATTTAGAGAAATATATAAAAGAGGATATTAGGTGAAGGTTTGATTTATCACTGTAACTACCTGCGCAAATGCATTGAGCTATAATGTAAATTGCATGAAACTGATAAGCATGTTATATGCAATACTCATATATGTTATTATTACGGGTGTGATACTTATTTGTTATGCTATATGGTATTTTTCATATATTTGTGCTCATCTATTTTTAGTATCATTATTCATGATAATTTCATAGTATATTGTGAAATTTATATATAGATCACTTACTCGGAGAAACATATTTTAAGTGATGATGATAATAATGCATGCATCGGGGAAAGAATAGCATAAAGTAATGATGCATGCTATAACATTAAACTGAAAAGTGCAATTGAAGCACATATGGTCATAAATTTGGTGTTTTATGGACCTGGATTATTATATCAATTGGCATGACCGGTTAGACCATCCCGAGTCAATGATGATGCGAAATGTACATAAGAACCGAGAGATTCTTAAAAGTGATGATTTTGACATGAGTTGAATGCTCTCAAATAAGGTTAATATTACCGACTAAAGATGGAATTGAATTCCTTAAGATTACGGATATGATAAAAGGGGATATATGTAGGCCTATGTAACACCCGCCAAATTAGGACTAGTGATTAGTGCCTAATCATTTGTTAATACATGTAATTAGCTCGGTTTTAGGCTAATTAATGTATCGAAATATATATTGATGAATATATACAAAAATGCGATTTGATTAAATCGTACGCAATTTAAATCGAAGGTAATTCGGTTCAAGTAATTACGGACGTTGGTGAACAATTTTATTAAATGATGTAACATTATTTAATAACAAATTTACATCCAGGATATTATTCTATAACATTTCAATCATATTTCGTATCGTACAAATAAACGTCTACACGATTAAAAATGTTAAACGCACAACCAAAACGAAACAAGTTAAAGTGACATTTTATAACGCAATTATTAAGTATTTGGTAAAATACTTCAATAAAAATATTAAGTAACTTATTGTAATTTAAAACGTATATTTAAAACATATAAAATAATTAATTAACGTTTAAAAGAATGGGAAAACGAACACCGCACGGAGCTAAAAGTGGAGACCCGCACCTCGGTGGGGCCCCCATGAAAATCAGCAAAAAGGGGATCCACCCCTTTTCCCCACCATTTCATCATCATCTTCACCCCTCTCTATTCTCTCTCTTTCTTTTCTCTCTAAATCAACAAACACCACCACCACACTAAATCGTAAAAACACACCACCAAACGTCGTCAAATCATCGAGATAATTAGAGAAAAAGAACCAGCACGCAACGACCTACAACTTCATCTTTTCAGAATTTCATTCCGACACCGCGTAAGTTTCCGACAAAAATCCGAGACTCTTCGATTTCGTTTATTTTTACATGAAAGTGGTTTGTTTATGTTCAAAATGTCCATATATGGGTTGGGTAAAAGAATTGGACCAAGTGGTCGCCGGAAAACTCGTTTTTGGCCCAAAAATCCGCCAACAGTTCGAAGTGACGCAACGACGACTGCAGTATAGCGTCACTTCGTGCGTCACTTAAGTGACGCATTGAGTGTCGCTAAAAGCCCTAATTTTGCGTCACTTGCCTAAGTGCCGCATAAAACCCCTTTTTCCCGACACTTGTCTAAGTGTCGCAAATTCAATACCCGTCACTATGAACCGACACTTATAGCGTCACTTGTCTAAGTGACGCCTACAATCGAGAACTGATTTCACCCGTTACTAACCTTAGTGACTCACGACACATGTACCGACACTTACAACCGACACTTTCTTAAGTGTCGCACCCTATGCGTCACTTGCACAAGTGACGTCATTAAATCAGAATTCGTCATTTCATGCGACACTTCCTAAGTGTCGCCTAAACCCTTGAGTGTCGCTATAAGTGACGCTAAAAAAAGAAGGTTTCAAACCAATTTTTACTAAGTGTCGAGACCTAAATTTTATCCCTTGAATTCACCCAAATTCAAGTCCAGATGCGTTTTTCACCAAAGCAATTTAGTAGAAATAAAAAATTTTCGAGCTGACTTGGCATCTCGACCCCAACCAGGGGCCAGCCCCTTGGACCCCGCCAGGGGTTGCCACCTTTGAAACCCCGCTAACCAGGGACGCTGCCCCCGGACCCCCGTCACCTAAAGCGTATAAATACTTTTAAGTATAACTATTTGAAATCAAAATGATAATGTTAAGATTACTACTACAACTAATCACCAGCGGGCCAACCATGATTTCTAAGAACAAACGGTAACGAACCAACATTGGACATAACGAGTTGTGTAGACAACTAGCCTAAATGGTCTTGCGGGACATCTACTTACTTAACCTTATATGTTTAGGCATTTAAAGGTTACGGGTTCGGAGAACCTACACACTACTCACTGTTTGCTACTGCTTACTACCTGACTCAGGTGAGTCTTACAGCCCCACTTTTACTGTTTTACATACGGGGTGAGATACATTGCTTACTTTTCTTGAACACAAGTACGAACTATACATTTTACTATACGAGATTGCATGAGTTACTTACTTTTCACTGAAGTCTCTCCATCATATATCGTTAGTTATGGACTTAAGCGCGAACACTAGTTAATGGATCCATTAGGGAAATGACCCTCCCCGCCCGGGGTAGTAGCGCTACCACGAACCGTACTGTATAAACGGGCGACTATTATTCGTTACTTATGCTTGCTCAGTTACGAGCATGTCACGGGAGCAACTTATTACTTACGGGTTAAGCTTCGATTATGAGCCTCATGGCAACGGTATAACTTACTTATTTTACATTTGCAGGATTGCAAATACTTGATTTACGCCTACGGGCACTACTGATGAAATCTTGTGTTAAAAAATTATTATTACATACAAACCTGTGAGATTCACCAACATTCGTGTTGACCTTTTAGCATGTATTCTCAGGTACACTTACGGAGTAGGATTACTCCCGGACTTAGCTAGAGTCACATGATTTCAACCCAACTGCATTAACGGAGATTCTTAGGATTATCTTTTGTATATTTGATTATGTAATAGAATCTCCCGCTATACACGTGGACTCTAGGGAACTACATTTTGTAATACGAAAACATTGAGTTTTCAAACATTTATTTCATATGAAATCGTTTTACAACGTCTCATTTAGAGGTCGTTTGCTGTATATCTTGTGCTTTGTATATTGATTAGTAACACCCAAGTATGCTTCCGCAAATCATTAATTTGGGGGTGTTACAGCCTATATATCCGCCTAGTGAACCATTTAGAAGTTTTAAATCGATGCATCGTTTAAATGGTCATGAAAATTGCAACCTAGAGTTTGCATGAATAAGTGACTCGCTTAGTGAGATCGCGAGCACATATTCTAGAGATCATATTTGTTTTGGCAATGTCGATGAATGTATATTATGATGAATCACATACTTAGCATTTTCGGTTGATTGTAATAAGTGTTGAACATTTATTAGTTCATACAACGATTACTTTTGTCGAAATGCTAACAAGTGTATTTAGTATACAACATGACTGTTGTCATGATGAGAGCATAACTATTACTTATAGTATGGGGCCATGTTAGTAAACATGAAATCATATGAATTCGCATCGGGTCAACAAGATTATGATTCCTCCCCTTGATAATTGATATGTGGTCATGAAAAATATATATCACATCTTAAGAGTTTTGTTTGTGCAATATACATTTTAGTTGCTCCACCACAATGTACAACGTCTAGATGTGAAAGAATGTTGGGAATATGTATGGGGAGGGGATAAGTAGCATAAACTTGAATTATCACAATATGATATTGATCCTCATGGTGAAGAATGAACTCAAAGTTCAAATGATAATTCTTATCAAATAGTTGCTAGACATATTCATTGACCGAAATTGAGTGACTTGGTCACCTGTATAAGCTGCTCATGCTCCTGTTAAGATTGGTAATAAGTCCACGGCAAGTGAAACGTGGTAGATTAATCGATTCCAATAAGATCCTCAAAGTATAAAGGGAGCAGGAAATTAAGATGGTCAAATTGAGGTAATAAAGACCCCGTGAGAATGTTCTAGAGAGACACTAGACATGAAGGTTCTTGTTGAACCTCGGGTACCCTAAAAGTGAAAACCGAATAGTGACAAGATTCTAATAATATATATCGTGTCTCGTACTTTGTGGAATCGAATAAATGAAATCGACGTCGTTAATATTTTGAATAATGTAGCGCTATATGTTGTTAACGAGGATCGTAGAAGTATTCCTGCTGAGATGTGCAGATGTTGAAATTATTGGCCAATATGGAAAGACGCATGAAATTTATGAAAAATATAATCTCTTGATGTGAGATGGTTTGGCTTAAGTTCTATACACTTGAAAGTGTAAAATATATCATATATAAATCGGTCTTGATGCAAAAAGGCCAATGAGAATGAAATTATGAGATATAAGGCAAGAGTGGTGATACAAAGATTATGTTTGCCCACACATTTTAGAAAGATGTTTGAATGTACATCCATTATGATTATGTTTGCCTATACATTTGGGAGCTTCCAAAGGCAATTATATACTTGAAAAATATATTGAAATGAATGAATATAAAGACAAGATTTTTATCGTTGGTTAAGAATTAAGCATCATAGCGATGAATATTTATGCACCAAGAAATCTATATAAGAAGTGAAATGAATACTTTATGGGCAAATGAGATTTACTAAGCTCTTCTATGGTTGTGATTATTTGATTCCTTTCGACCCCCGAAGGATGACAAATAAATTAGTGATCAAGAAATATAGTATTAAATTTTCCGTTGGGCTTTGAGATTGGGTTTTGCTAGCAAGGTTTTTAACGAGGCAACATCCCCAAGCGTATTGAAAGGATTATGTACTCTTTTTCCTTCACTAGATTTTTGTCCCTTCGGGTTTTATCTAGTAAGATTTTAATGAGGCATACTCTTTATACAATGGACATCCAAGGGGGAGTGTTATGAAATAAATATGGAATGGATGTTCATATCCTATTATAATATTGATTAGAGATCTTTGAGTATAATTAGGAGATTGTTTCTTGGAGGATAATCCATCTTTATACTATAAATATATACCTCTTAATGAGATGAATAATATAGTTTTCTCCATTCTCTTTTCTCTCTGTCTTGTTTCTTTAGTTCTTGTTCTTTACTTTTACAACAATATTTTAAATTTTGGTGTTTTGCATAAATTATATTATATTTAAATTTCAAATTTATCTATATCTATAATAATACTTATAAAGCATCTTTACTATTGAATTTTTAAAATTTTAAAACAATTTGAAATCAAAAACTTGCCCCTCCTACATTATTCAATCAAAGATATCAATCACTAATAAATATCTACTAGATCAAGACCCGCAATTTTGCGGGCTATGAAAATTTTAAAATGTAGGATTCTTACGTTAGGTAGACTTTGTAGGCGTTGACGACGTTATAGCAAAACTACAAACAATGATAATAATTACATTAAGAGAGACTAACAGTGAGGTAAGTTGAACTGTCATAGAAAGAATCCTTAATTCAATAAAAGCTAGTAACGTTAAATGTAGGTTTTAATGTGTAGGTTGTTGGTGAAGAACTCGACGTCCATGCATAATGTAAATATTTACGAAAGAGTCAGCACCAAAATTAAACAAAAGTGTTGTAATGTCGATATCACCATCTATCTTCCATATAGTATTTGCAGCACCGTTGGTCGCTTTGATGATTGAACCAAACCAATGTTCTCTAGTGCACGCACATCTCACAATGTCCTCTAGAAACCATTTCAAATATAAGATTCTGAGTTGTCGACATGTAATATGTAAATCAATGAAACTGCAACCACCCAAGTACTCTAAATCGTTGTCAGTTCGCGACAAGTGACCACCATAATGATCATAATAAATGTTAGTAAAACGAAAAATAAAATAAAATGGAACAACGGTTGTGTGTTTACTATTGTTACTATACAACGATTTAAAAAAAAAAAATACCTTGCCATGTCATGCCGTCTGTCTTCAAAGTACAACCTAAAACCAGAATACAAATATAATGAATGTAATATTAGTGTGAGTAGTATATATATGTGTTGTTTGGGTTCGCGTTTTGTTAAAATGTATTCGATAGCTTTCTTATAATGGAGGATGAGTAAATTACAATTAAAACAAAATCACATACAAAAAAATATGCTGTTTGTAAATCAGATGATTAACCATATTGAATTTAATAACAAATAATTTTTTTGTGAGCAAGATTGATATGATTTCTTTTACAAACTGAATTATTAATAATGACATGATAAATTTAAAACCAAAAATGACAACCAAATTTTATTTATTTATTATAAACTATTTATCATTTACTTTATTTGTTGAGAAAAGCAAGGATTTTCATTGGCTATTCCACTTTGACATCCCACTTTGTCCAAATCCATGCAGCACATTCTGTACAAATATTTTGTACATCAATTATATTACAGAAACGAAGCATGCTGGTGTATTTGGAAAGCGAGAAACGAAGCATGTTTCAATGGAGTTTCTCCTTCATGGCAACGTTTAAAAGCTGAAGTTCAGAGTACGAGTTACTTATGGATCACAAACAGAGCTAAGAGACAAGAGATATCATGGAGAAGTTGGTGTGAGTTTAAATGGTGAAGATAATGAAGCTGATCGTGTACTGCATGGGAATATGCTTTCAGAATCTGTTGATATGTCGGATTAGTATGTTATGCTAAACTATATCATATTTTGTAATAGTTTATGTGGTGTGTAATAGGAGATTAAAACCTTGGATCTGTTTGGGGTATTACCAAAAACGAAGTAGGGTGAAAACCGGTGGCTCGGCCCCTATCTTCGGGGATTTTTTCCTGTGCCTCCTCAGGTTTTTTTCATCCCTTTTAGTACCCTCACAGTTAAGATTCAAGGTCATGGTGTTTTGGGTCTATTTTTTTGATGTATGGAACTTTGTATCTTTGGGGCTCTAGCGTCTTGCTAGTTGCCATGTTTATATATATATCGCTGCCTTTCAAAAAAAAAAAAATTATATTACAGAAACTAACCAAGAACAGTGTAAATAAGAACCACTCCAAGAAATTGAGACTAAACAGAAACTCACCAACACACAACTGACCAGCCAAACTAACAACCATTACTGAATATATATGTCACTTACACTGGCCACTTTAAAATAGAACTAAAAGGAGTAAACAAAAGAATAACTATAGACCTAACAGAATCAAAAAATTCTCAATGATGATCTACACCTACACCACTAACCTAAAGCAATAGCAAACCAACCAGCAGACCAACATAACAGCAGCAACCATTAGAAATGTTACCCATGTACTTAATTATTGTAAGTTTTAATCAAACAAATTCAGAGATACCTTAGCCTTTACATACTTATTTGTTACAAAGACAATGTACTTATTTCATGTGCTAAATGATGCGCTTCACAGAAAATCTTTGAAGCCTCAATAGTTTCATCTTTGGCATGACGGAGACTGTGCATAGGCTTCTGAAATTGAGAATAAAATGAAAACACATAGCTTTTTAAATACTAAAAATAACCGCAGTGTATGTGCATTTCACCAATTACATATCGCTCTAATCTATGGTACCATTTGTGCCCTTATTCCCTTCTACACTTTCCAAGCAATATATAACTCAACCTGTCCAGCCAGTTACCCATATTCTGACGACCCGTATAAACTATTTTAAAGTAAGGTGCTTTGGCGCAACTTCAAGTTGACTCGTTTACAAAACCGGCTAACCCGCCAATATTGCCACCTCAAATATGCATGTAGTATCACCTATTATAAAGTAAGGTGCTTTGACGCCACTTCAAATTAATTCGTTAACTAAACCGCCTGTATTGCCACCTCAAATATGCACGTACCGCCACCCCACAATATACATTATCTACATTGAAAATTTACCGAATTTGGTGGTCCATGATGGTTGTTTGTAGGGCAAATCAGTGCTCATAACAGGGATTCGATACTCTGAGGCCGCTTTTCTATTAATCTTGCATCTCTTCTCGCACAATGTACCCACAAACCACCTTGAGTACCAGTGTCAACTATCAGTCCGTGATAACCCATGAAAGAAGAATTAAAAGAAGAATGATGCAAGAAAACAAAAAACAATTTCTATTTTGAACTGAAAAAACCATAATCAGAAATTACATCTCAGGTTTAGTTATAAACAGGTATACTTAGGTAATGTTATATCTATAATAGGAATATTTAGGTAATGTAATATTTGTAATAGGTCATATTGGTAAATTACAAAAAGTAACATACAAAAGGAATGGGTCAAACAGGTGACAAGTAACCCTTAATATACTCTAATGCATACAACCTATTGCTTTACTCCCAAAAATATATTATAATTGTAATTAATACCAAAAATTATAAGCTTATTTGAAATACAAATAGTAGTTAAAAATAAAAAAATTGCACAGGAAGCGTTTCGAAGCAACCAAGCATGACCCAATTCATTTCACCCCATATTAACTATTACCCGCCAGCCCATTCTGCCATTTCAACTTACACATGAGAATCCCCCTTAAAAATTACATATACCTGAAAAAATGAATCCTTGTTGATTGGCCGGCAAAAGAGGATCGATGTAAAAATGTTTATCAATTTTCCAGTCCGGTAAATAGTTAAAAATCTGAGATAGTTGATCAAGTGCCGCATGTATAGGTGTATCTGCACTGACATCACCAAAACCAAATAAAAATTCCCAAAAATACAAAGGACGTGAAAGGAAGATTGTTGGTGACAAATATATCAGCAGGGAGGGCACCTCTCAATCTTGGAAGAGTCTGATATGCAATTATGCAGAAGCTTAAACCCATACTCTGCGCTTTATTAAAGTCTCCTTCAGTGATATTAAGTTCCTGAAAAAGAACAGAACCTTTAAGAATTTAATTTCAAAAGGAAGGTGCAAAATGGAGTAGAAATTTAACTTCCTAACGAAATAGAATATTTTAAAAGAGATGGTTTTTATAGCTTCAATTCCTTCAAACACCTACAACAACTTTAATTCAGCAAATGCACAAACAAATTTGTCTAATGAATTCAGCGAACCCATAAACAACTCACAAGTTGTAGCTTTTCCACAAAATAGTAATACTACGTTAAGAATATACATACTTCGACGCTGGGTAAAATGATGTGCCTGTATCTCCCTAAAAGTTTCTTCAATTTTTGGAACTTTTATTCTTGAGTTATTTGACAAAAATTCATCATATCATATATAGTGTATATTGCTGCATATAAAATCAGAAACATGGAATTTTAAATTTGCAAATGCTATAGGTCCGCCAGTAACTATAATAAGTTTGAGGAGTGAGTTACATGTAGATTATAGACTCAAAATACCTTCTATAATAGGGAATTCCACACTATATGGTTATCCTAGCTCCAGTTAAAACCACAAGCATGTCACTGCAAAAAGTTGAAAACTTTAAATTCTAAAGTTGGTGCACTACCTCATACATAGTAAAACCAAAAAATTCAATCACTATAAAATATGACAGTATCATAAATTACCTTAGTTCGAAAAATTCATACAAAAGATTAACATCTTTAGTGTTTGGTGGATCTGAAGGGCGGACTACTTTCCTCTCTTTTAAAGACTCTAAAACTCTAAAAGTGGGTTTTTAACACCTTTCAAAGTGGTGGCAGGAGCTGAGATTCGGCACATCATTGATCTGTATAATCATTTCATGTCCTTCAAGTTATCAAAGTAATGAAAAGTCTCCAATCCATTCACTCGAAACCATGATAGACCTGACTTTGAGTCAAGATGGCTTGATTCTGGACGTAGGCTTGGATAAATAAAAACCAATGGTGACTGGAAATTTTAGTACCCATTTACCTAATGCACCATACTTGACTAACCCTATGATAAGCATTATGATAGTACATTATTGTGTTGAAGCACACTAAACTAACAAAAACATCATTAACCTTGGGTAGTTGATGCGGATTTTGAATTCTACTTTCACCTGGTCTACATACCTGCACATATACAAAGCTATTATTGAATTTCATTGAACCAAACTGGCCTATATATGTATTATAAGCAAATATACAGCAAACCCTTTTTCATGTCATGAGAATAGAAGTGAGCAATAATGACCCATTTATAGCAAATATCATTTTTATTGTTCATGACCACGCTTATATGCCACATCTAACGACCATCAGAAAGTATACAGAAATGGTCCACTTAACAATGGCATTAGCAAAATCGAAAGTATCTAAACAATAGCATTAACAATAAGTCAACATAATGGACCACTAAAACAATGTAGTCAAGCAAAACCTATCAGCCCAGTTGGGATCAGGTGTTGTGGTCAATAGCACAAGCGAAAGAATCAAGTTTATTAGCACAATCATATCGAAACACAACAATAGATTGATCTCTTGTTTTGTTCCAACCGCCCTACATTTGACAAAGACTGACATTGTCTTTTGTTACCGTATTCAACTCTGCAGATTCTGCTGCAGCATCAAAATAACAGTCCATTAAGCCATGGAACCTCCACTATATGCTCTGCAATCTACACAATGTTTCTTGCAATTTCTCAACCTACTTGACCCGATATCACAATATGAAAATAACATGCATATCCGAATATTTGTATAGGGTCTTAGAAAAAAAGGGTGCTGGTAAATTGACCCATTAGCGGCAAAATATTAATCTAACCAATTATTTATATATGTGTCTAAACCGTCACCTCTAGTATGGTGCATAGGCAAGTAATCATACACACTTTCTAACCAGTTTACTGGTACATTTAAATTTTAAGATATAAGCGATTAAATATTTGAAAAACTAACGCCTTTAGTATGGTAAAAGGTTAGATTTAAGGTAAACACAGGCTCTAGTGCTGTATTTTAATTTTTTTGAAAGTAAAACAATGTAAGGAAAACATAATTTAACTACTAACTGGAACATCCTTGTATGATTTTGGGGAGCTTATGTTGGATAACTTACTCATCTATAGGTGGCGACGAATCATATAGGCTTCACCTCTACCACCTCACGTCCTGAGAAAAAAAATCAGTTTTGTGAAGAGGATTGACCACCATAACCTCTTAAAATCAGCTAATGAAAATCCTGTGCATCACCATCTATACGTATATGAAAATGGTACAATTTTGCAGTTGACAGCAAAATTCTTCAGCTTATTATACATTTAATTCAAATCACAGAGAAATTGAAGTGGAATGTTATGTATGCTGTGAATTTAATCATACATTTCATTAAAACATATACCTATAACACGAGATACTCTAGTGGCTTAAAACCAGCTAATGAAAAGCAAGCACATATAGCTATGGTCCAAAGTTGAAGGCAAATCATAAACTTCTATTCTTGAATATTTCCTATTAAACATCATCAGAGAGTGAATAAACAACAACTCAGTTTTACATACACAATGTTGAAAGTTACAGGTAGCCAAAGGCAAAAGTTAGTAGGGTTGAGTATAATTACCAAAGTATATCATACGGAACCTATGAATCGAACACTACAACCTAGTTACTGAAATTAAATTCACATCAGCAAAATTAGGGTTAAAAAAATCCAATTACACAAATATACATAAAAAATAATCATCGAATCAATGGAACTGGAATTAAATATGAATCAGAATTGAATAGAAATTGAAACTTAATCGCAACCCATACTGAATTGAACTCGAAATTGAATCAATTACCTTCGGGGAAGAAGCTGATAAGAAACAATTACTTGTGATCTTAATTGTAAACTAAAACTTCGATTATGAAGATCATCAAAGATTGAAACATCCACGAAAGTAGAATGACGACTTTTATGATTTTGAAATGGCCAAATGTATTTCTTACCATCAATAGATAATCAATCTGTACATAATAAGGTTTGATTTTTTTGAAATTCAAATTCCTTTTTGAAGGTGATTTTGAACATTAGGGTGTGACTTTTTAATTTGGGGATGCCGTGTTTTTTGTGTAGTAGGTAGTTAATTATTTTATTTGGGGGTAATATAGTAATTACATAATAAAGGCTGGATTAATTGGCTAATCACCATTTTACTTAGTTAATAATTGGCAAAGCTTAAGCAATAATGATTTCCTAATCAATCTCTCAAATAATATAATAGAGAGATATTTATACCTATTGGTACTTTATTTATAGAAATTAAAAGACTCATTATACCTTGGTCTAATTTTCATTATACACAATAACTTTATCAATTTCAATTTTTCTCACTTTTTATCAACATTTTTAAATCTCAAACTTTACATACAATCAAATACCGCTATCAACACATTATCATGGGTAATCACACGATCATCGTTGAATTACTATAACTATACTCCACTGCATAGCGCGGATTACGCTAGTTTCTATTGTGTATACAATACGAAGTATCAACACGTGTTAGAAAGTTTTCGACACCTTTATTGACGACTATGCACTTGACTTTTAGAGATAGCTGGAACCTTCAAGTTTTATTTTTGATTCATTAATGTATAGTTAAAGACGATTTAATATAAGTATATTATAAAATAGAGACGCATATATATAATTTTTTCATATTGGTTGTGTATTTATTAGAAAATATTTTCAGTATCTTTATTAATATTATTGGACGAATCTTAATACGTATACATTTTTAATTTAGATTCGTTTGACTTAATCTTGTCCGTGAAATGAGTTAGTCAAATTAATCTGAACCATTGATTAAGATTATCAGGATTGTTTACGTAATATCTCATCTTTCATACGTTAATTTTACTATAATAACCCTACTGTTGCGAAATAATAGGAACCTAACTAATTTAAATTTTGAATTTTGAATTTTAAATTTTAAATCTAAATAAAATCCCCATTCATAAATTTCAGGAAACAGTTTCAGCCTTTAAATTTAAAATTTTGAATTTTGAATTTTTAAATTCTAAAGTAAAAATAAAAATTAAACATTAAATTAAAAATAAAAATAAAAACGAGTACGTGTATACCTGTGGATGCACAAGAAGGAACCTATCTTCAAAGACATTTAAAAACAAAAACCACGAGATCCTTCGGTAGCAAGCTTTAGAAGCCTCCATCTTCAAAACATAAAGCTCTAAAACCCTAATCATAATAATTTCTAACCCCATAACTACCTTAGATGCCCTCACTTTTCACGCACCCATCTTTTACCCTCTGCCTCTAAACGATCGCCCAATTCAGACGCACAAAATCCAATCGGTTTAAATGGCGATCCTGATCGGGAGCCACAAAAACAGATAATCGCATCTTTCCCTCATCTTGCTCCTCTTTCAATCGTTTGCCGATTTCAGCGACGGGTGGAAATATAGGGGTACATGATCTGTTCATTATTTCGTTCTTGATTTTGGTTGATTTATGCTTCATTCTTTCGTGAATAGGGTTACTGGTTACAAAAACTGAGCATATGCATCAAAGCAAAACTCGTGTTAATCTGATCACCATATGATAAATATGTACTATATATATCTGATTATCTTTGATTTAATTGATTTAAGTTTCATTATTTTTGATTTAAGTTTGACTTATTCATGCTTTTTGATTTATGTACGCGAATTTTTGGAGATGAACCAATCAATGACCGGCGGTGCTGGTTATATCAGAAGTCATATTGTTCTTCAGTTATTACATGGTTATAAAAATGTCGTTGTTGACAATTTTGATAATTTGTCGCAAGTTGCTATTAATCGTGTTCGCAATCTTGCCGGTGATTATGGATGCAATCTTTCTTTTCACAACCTTTGAACTGTTATTATTCTTTTTCTGAATTTTGATTTGTTATTATATGATATAGGTTTATGAAGGTGCCTAATTGCTGGGTAATTCATGTTTGTTTTGGATTCTAAATTTTGCAAATTGGTGATCTTATGTAGTATTATTAATTGATTGATTAATTGACTTTTAAAAAGTGAAGTTGGTTAATAGAATCTCTTCTATTGCTAGGTAGTTGATGAAACTAACATTTGTACTCATTCAATATTTCAAGCGATGTATTATTAATAACCTTTTAAAATTTTAAAAAATGTATACAATTTGAATGTAAATTTGAATGTAAGGTCAACCTTAATATTAGCATATTATATCCTTTGTATTTCCGTTCTAGAATGTCAGAGAATTGTATTCTCTGTATTTACTTGTATGCTTGGGAAACTTGTGTATGACCTGTTTGTTGGCATATGAAGCATTCTGGTTGCTGCTGCTCATTTTGGCGCTATGACAATGGTTTGTGATCGATTTATTTTTTCTTGGCATAAATATGTCACCTTTCATTGTGGCAATTACAACCCATACTAAATTTTCAATCAATCTGTTTTTTTCTTAGCTAAAAAGGAAATGTGTCATATCAGTTGAGTGTGTAAATGAACCCAAAGTTAGCATACTTCTACCATTAGCTTCCTCTAATTTTAATCTTTCAGGAGCATATTGATATCCGGGTGCTGCGTGACGGTCATGGACCATATTGCAATGTCTGGAGTAACTTTAAAATCCTTACAATTTGGTACGTACTTAACTATTTCATTTGATTATTTCTATTATCTATTTTTGTCTGTTAATGTTGTTTAACATGGATGTTTTTATTAAATAGGGTGAGGAAAACTGAAATGCTTCAGGTAAAAATCTCCAAAAGTTTGCTTATAATTTTCTTTTATACAAACATTCATTGCATCGTACAACAGGCTTTCTATTTAAGTTTGTGTTTGTGATTTAGTATTTGATATTGTTATTTTAGGGCTTTTTGCGTTCAAGTTTATTTGTTCTGGTTTTTGTACTTTTGTTTATTCAATTACGACCTTCTTATTAGTATTTAGGGTTTAATAATGCATTGAGTTTCAGTTAAAGACCCAGCACTGGCTACAGATCTATACTAATAAAGATTTTACGTGAAAGAAAGTCAACCCAGAACGGACCACTTCTTTTGGGTTCTGAGTGTTTTGGTAACCGACTGTTGTAAGACGTGATTGTGACCTCAATGTAAAATGAAGAGGTGTGTGTGACTGTTATTCATGTGGGTGACGAATATAAATGCTATCATTGGGTAACTCTTTTTTTTCCTAGGTTTTGGATTTGTGCAGGTTTGGATCACACATCCATGACTGATTTCTTTAATCATCATCCTCATCTCCGTCTTTCATCTCTTCCTAAAATTAAGGTATGGTGACGTCTATTCCAATGATTTTCAATTATTCATTCCCGTGTTCTATTTTTGAGCAATTCTATCTTCTAATTATGATCGTAAAAATAAAAAATGGTACTGTTAATGCATATACTATAAGGCTCGTGATACAAGATTGAAATCGGTTAACGTTTTAGGGTTTGTAGTCCTTTATAAGTGAACCTATAATAAACGTGGCAAAATAGGCAGATTTGATTTAGGGAGTTTTCTGCAATCAATTTTTATTGTTATTTTTGACATGTATAACCCGATCACCGATTTTATTTTCAATTCATATATTATCACATGTTTCACATGCCAGTGGTTAAACCCAAACCGAAGTTATAATATTACGTATATCTCATTTCGGGTTATTACTTATTTCAGGATCTTGAGGTTTAGGAATATCTTTCAATCAGTATAGTTGGTGCCTCATTACTAACGGTTAGTTTCCTTTCACGTTTAGTTTCAGTTATTATTGAGATATATATTGATATGTCAGTAATTATTTTAATGATTGATTGTCGATTGTTAGCAAACCAAATTAACCTAAACTTCTCGAGTTCGCTTGGTTTGGATAAAAGCTTGCTTGACACCAAACATGCAATTTGGTAGATTGTGCTTCTCAAGAGTCTGTGTGTAGGTTTCTGGATCTCACAGTTGAGGTGTCAACATGGGTAGGTCAGATAGGTTGGGTCAAATCAGGATGGTGTCCAAATGGGTAATTTGTAGTTCATGTCAAATCTGGTCAGACTAGGCTGGCCCACAGACTCTCTTTCGAAATTGATATATTGACTATTGTTTTGATTATTTAAAAACAAACTTGAATACATTATTGGTGACTTCTGATCCATTTGAAGTATTATGTTATTTTCACTTTAGCTAAAAAACAATCAAATAATGTTACTCACTTCATCTGTTAGGGACAATTTCTTACTCAAATTAATTAAGGGGTCGAATTTGCTACCTGTAAGTTAATAGTAAATGTGACTGATATTTGTAGCTGACTGTGACTAATATATGTAGTTGATTGCGGGTTCGGTGATGTTACTCAATTGATCCATTATGGACAATTTTGTAACTCAAATCTGTTAAATTTTTCTACCTCTAAGTTTATATTAAATGAGACTGATATTCGTAGCTGACTGTGACTAATATTTGTAGTTGATTGCGGGTTGGGCGATGGGCTAAATGGGTCTTAGTTGAAATGTCATTAGTTTTATTCGAGTTCAATACATGGATTGTGAACCCAAAACACTTTCAGTTCATATATATTTTCCATGTTAATTATATATTTGTATTATATATCATGCATCTCAATATTGAGAATAAGTAGCTTATATATTCCAATTTTGTTGAAAAGCATTACTCGAGAGGTTTAAGCGTTATCAAGACACTTCTGTGAACTTTTGGCCTATTGCATTTATTTGACATGGATATTTTATCTTAACCCCTTGACCCGTTAAATAAAACTAATAAATAACCCAGAAAATAAATAAATCGCTTTACCACCTGTACTTAGAAATTAAAATATGATGTGCTGAAGGTTTCATTTGTGTGGTGTACAATATATCTTTGTTTCAATTCCAAGGATTGATTTGAGGCGGAATTTGATGGAATTCGGGTGGAGCTTCAAGTGACTGACCCCACTCAAATGAATCTTGAGCTTCATGCCAGAAAATAAGTATTGGTTAAAGACCAACTGCATTTTCTAAATGAGTAGCCACATAACACTACGAAGACTATTTTAGCTACTGATCAGCACCATAACAATGGTCTCAAGGGCCCACATAAGTCCAAAGTGGTTCAGGTTTATCTCATGACAATTTCAACGCAAGCCGGTCCTGATGTCCACTTGATCCAATCTGTGTAGACCCTCTAGACCACCACACAGTTTGTATCGTTCCTTGAATATTTATTAGGTTTTTAATCACATTAATGCTTGTAATGTGTCTCAACTTGTGAACATATAAAAGAATGTGCTGGACACGCATAAATACTAATTATCGATGATAGTTTGATTGTGAATTAGTTAATGGTTTAGTTGTATTATGCATTGTTGGTAAAATGACACACTTTCTTATTCCTAACTTTCACAATGTATCCAGAAAACCAAGTTACTCAAGAATCATGAAGCTAAGTTAAGGAAAATTGAGGTCTTGACATGACGAGAAGTGCAGGCATCTTGACGAGGTGCTGAATTTTCAGATGGACAAGGTATACCGTATACATAGTTCAGATTCTTGATATTAAAAAGATAAATCCACTTCTTTTACTCCCCAAAGAGATGGTATATTATTACATGAGGAGAGGCAGAAGGCTTTCTAGCAGCTGCAACTGAAAGTAAAGATTGATCAGCCCCAAGAAGCCTCAAGCAAGGCATTCATATCTAACATTAACTGCAAAAATAAAAAAGGAATAAAAAATAATAAAAAAAAGCGACGTTAAGCATCCTTATTATAACCTTTACTCTGTTTCTGTTCCATGTAGGATTTGCCTTACATGAATGCTACACAATCACCGGTATCAAGCATGGTGAGAAAATCAGACACACAAAACCATGAGCTGTAATTAGCATTCCTAAGCATGGTAAAAAGGTGGAGTATTCACATCTACCTCCCATATACATGTACCTATACTTATACATATGCAGATACATATATAGACATATGCATAAACCTATATATTCATATTATTAATGATTTCATGAATATGCCTAGGAAAATGGTTTTTTTGGTTAACCATTGTTTTTCTAAGATTTTATTGTGTTTTTCGTTGTTTAAACATACATAGTAGACGTATACAGCATTTAACATGTTTGATTTGTATATTAGATTTATAAAGATAGTTTATGTGCAAAAGCCACTATCGGCTCATTGATCATTGGTTAAAAGTTTATGTTAGTTCTTTTTATAGGTGACAAATCAAGCGGGTCAGATGGCTTAATTATTGGATCTAAATGACCGCTTCCTGTCTGGGTCAAATCAAATGGCTGCCCCATAATTAAGTCTCGAAATATTAAAGTGATGAATATATGTCTCTACTTTATCTACTAATGCAGGGCTATTTAACTTTATTTATGATAAAACGGTATTATCCAGAACTTAGAATCAGAAACGCCACGTACTAAAAGGCTAAACTTCAACAAATTTAGAGAGCTGATAGTGGCCGGTTTACAAAGTCAAGCCAAAAATCACGCAATTTAGTCATTTGCGATGTGCATATCGAATCAGTGCCTCTTTTTATGTATGTGAATATTGATAGGGTAAGGATCAGTTAAGAACCAACATTTTTTATGCTGATCCTTCTTTATTCAACTTCAGTTAAACTTTGTTGTTTCTGTCAGCTAAACTTATTGAGCATAAATGGATGATTTGTATATGCCTTTTCAATTGAGTTTATTGAAATGCATTAATCTATCAAGTGTAGATGCTGCATAGAAAAAATCAAATGTCAAGATTATTTTGTTAATTTCTTTGTCTGACATGTTTGACCCCCAACCATCTTCATCCAGTGATTAATTATCAGCAACATGACTATGATTGGCTCTCGTGAGACGCGCTTTTCCATTCTCAAACGGTATTCCATAGACGTCCAGGACCCTGAAAATACTCTCCCAACTATAAACTTTGCGTCGTCTGAAAACATGCAAGTCTATGCAGAACAGTCTGGTAACATCAATACACTGTGACCTTTTCATTTTACCTATCTAATGTTACTCAAACATGATTCACAATACATTACATAACTACTTTGCCTGTAATTACAGCTACACAAAATACAGCACAGGCTAAAAAACATACAAATGGAAGGAGTCATCTGCTATGTACCTTAAGCATGTCGTGACATTACAGATCATGGTATATCTCTCTATTGTGTCTTAACCATGATTTACATTTAGATACTCCCATCTGTTCTAACTTAATATCGCCTGAAACCATTAAAGGTTTTGCAGAACGATGTGGTAACATCATTATAATGATCTGTTTTTTAACCTATACAATGTGTCTTAAGCATAATTTACAATTAAGTATATAACTACTTTGCATGCAACGCCAGTTGCACAGAAAACTGCTCAGTCTCAAAATCATACAGAAGGAAGCAGCCATGAGCTAGGCACAACACCATTCAGTGACATTACAAATACTGATTCGTTCATTAACATCCCTTCTGTCTGTTTTGGTTTTACCCAATGATATAGATGTAGACAGCCTTGCCCCTACCCTAAGGTAGAGAGGCTGCTTAGAGTTCTACCTAAAGGTAGAAAGGACCTCCGGCCTTTTGCAGGGGATGGGATTCAGTAATTAAAGGAACCTTCCGAGCATGATTTACTTATGCAGCAAATGTCTTTGACAGAGAAATTAAGCATTAATGAGCATTGCAAAAGCTGACTGAAATTTCAATATCCATTGGGATGGGGTGCTAGATCCGCTTTGATGAGGAAGACAACATAAGTTGTGATGGCACTGGCTAACCCTTTGGCTTCATCATTGGTGAAATACGTCCCTATAAGTTAAATTTTTTGATCTTTCCATAACACTTAATTCCCACAAGTTATATTAACAAAAATCTTCATGTGTTTGGATTTCAGATGACTTCTGACCCGTTTCTTTTGGAGTTTACTCTTTTTGCTTAACCCGTAATATTAATAACTCAAATCAACCCATCTTTTAAATTGGTTAAAAAATATATTTTTTGTGTAGTATTTCATATAACTTGTGCTCAAATTTTGATGATATCTTGACAGGTTAACTAAAAGATGATGCTTATGCGGACAGAACTGCATATCGTTACTCTTACTTCCTAGCCAAAATATGCGTTTGAGGAGTTAACATGATGCAATGTATGTAAGTCAATAATTTATGTGATAGTCTCACTATTTCACTTTTACAATGTAGCACCAGTGCACCACTGCGTTAAAATATGTTCTTACTTGCTTTTGTCAAAAGTATTGAGTTTTATTCATAGGTATAATGATCATAACTTATTCTCAATATAATTACCATTCATGTATCGAATGAACTATTTGTAAGTATATGGGTCTTACATGAGTCGTTTGCAACCCATGTATTCATTTTTTTGTGTTACTTCTATCTGTGTATTCTTACAATTGGTAAGAAGTGGCAAAATGGGGGGTTCGGATGGGTGGGATAATGCTTAACACAACTTCAAGTAAAGGTCAGGTCACCTGTGAAAATTGAATTTGACTTCTGAGCGTAGGAATATGAATTTGTGGGGAGTGTTGCTCGGGTTCATATTGGCTCCTATAATTGGTACCCGCTTTTCATTGATTACAAATTTTTATTTGAAATCTTGATATGGCTATATTATTCTCTAAACATGGATGACAATGTTACTTTATAAAAAATAAGATCATATATGTCATGGGTTTTTTATATTTCTCATATCAATTTTATTATATAGTCTTTTGAACCATGGTAATATTTATTTATGCAGGTTGAAAGGAGAAAAAAGAAGTTGGTTAATCTGAAATTGGGCTCCTATTTAGACTATCTGGGGTCACATATTTTGGATTGGTTGTTTTCAGGTAATTCTTAATATTTTTAGCAAGTATATATATTAAAGTCAAATAGACACATTAGAATCTTACAAAACAATTTGAGGTACTCTTATCCTTATTATGTGATACGCGTACTTGTGGTGGGTTTTCTGTTTTGAGATGCCATGGTAACGAATGGACACCTCCATCGGTTTGTATATTTCCCTCTAAAGATTAAGATTCATTAGCGTATTTAGTTGTGATAGCTATTTGATGTTGATTCTTATCATGATCTGTAGTAGTAGAAAATTTTAGCAAAGTTTTTAGCTTCTCCTCTTTAAGTGTTCGATTTATGTGTATTAGATTTTAATTTAAAATTGAGTTTGCAATGCCTTTTTTTTAATACTTAATCAGTTAATTGAGTTGATTTGAAAATTGTCAAGGGAAATTCGACTGAAGATCTGAAGTTCTTAACAAGAAATATATGCATTGTTAACATCGAATAGTAACTAAAGAAAGTTGTGTAAAAAGAGAACCCTTTTTGTAATGAAACTTTCAGATTTAGTAACACTAACTATTTGATTAAATGCTTGAATGAAAAATGAGTGACATTTTAGCTGTTTATCTTTCACTTTTCATTGGTTTAATATTTCTTTGATTTCAGTTGTGATAATTTTGGTTAACTGGCGATAACTTATTCAAGCTGATCGGAGTCATTACTTTGTAAGTGCCAAAATGATCCGGATTGGGTCAAACTGAAAAGATTTTTTTTGTTGATTACGAATGTTTCAATGGATGAATCACATAAATTTTATGTGAAGAAGGTTCATCATCCCAACTCCCAAGTGCTGTAACTTATTGGATCATTGTCTATTCCTCATGGAATTAGAAAGGTACTATTTGTGCTTGCTTTAGGTTTCAGTACTGATTGATAGTCATTGTTGCTCATAATATCACTCTACTTTATATAGTAATTATTATTATTATTGTTATAGTATCTGGCCATTAGTTTATTCACGCTTAGAGAACTGAACTCCCGGTTACATTTGAAACCTCGAAAGCTCATGTGGTGCAGGTTAACTGTTTCTTTAGCTATATAACGTGACAATTCAGTTGCCAAGTGTTTTGAAAATGGATGGATCTTTTACATTTAGTTTATTTAAAGAGAGTAGGAACATGAGTGATTACAAGGGTCCGGTGATGGGGCATCTGATAAATGTTACAAATGTTACTCTGTATACATATCTTTACTTTTGGTAATGTATGTGAGAGTCGTCAGCCAACTATAATACATGAAATTGGAATGATCTGGTAATGTATAGTTGTATACATATCTTTACTTTTGTACAGGTATTTTCATTTCATATATGCTTGGTTTACGTCTAAAGAAACGTAGACTATATTATCATGCAAGAAAGTCATGAATGTTTGTGGTACATAACGTATTGTTATTCGCACATTGAGTGAAACTTGTCTTGGTTTAGCAAATTGAAAGAAATGTGAAATTTAATACGGAGTAGTATAAAAGTGCCAGCAATATTGTCTTGGTTTATAGAAGGCTATTCGAAGGCAATAACTTCTTCAAATTCAGACTACCAAATTATTGTGTTTAATCACATTTGTATATAATACATGTACAGTATTCAACCTTTACTTATTCAAGATTAGAGCATTGACCAATGTCAAACGCATAAATATATTGATTTAAAAATGATGTAATATGGATATTATTTTTACTTAAAAATAAAATAATTACAATACAGATTAACACTATAGTTATTTTATTTCGTAGTTTTGTTTGGATCTCCACATGTTCATTAAAATAATTTTTAAGTGTTTTAGTTAACTTTTTCATATTCAGTTTTGATGTATTGAGAAAATTCATTATGGTATAAGTAGTTACGTAGTAGTTTGAAAGATCAAACAAAAAACAAAATATTTTTGTATATAATCATACCTCAATCATCTTCATACTAATAATTTTGCATTATTGCTATAACTAACTAAAATATTTTCATTTTAACATATTTAACTAAAATAATGTGACATACGTACACTATAATTAACCAACAAGATAGTAGATAATATATTAAATTTAAATAGCAACATGATATTAAAAATAAAATAAAAATCATGTTGTAGCCCGCGAATTCGCGGGTTATGATCTAGTTTACAATATAATACTAATAAAAGGACACTCCTAGATTATCAGTTATCTTTCAAAGTATCAGAATTCATTATCGTATGTCCTTTCCTCTACTAAATATATAGGTGCAACTTAGATATCATTGCTTTAAGTTTATACACACTAAAAATATATGTCTTAATTATTAATTTAAATTTTTATAAACAACAAACTTAATCAATAACAACAATTTAATGTTATTTAATACTATAGAATTTTATCCCCTCGCAGAGCGAGGGGTTATAAAACCTAGTTATTTAAATGAAGCAACAACTACAATTTTAACCAGTTCTTTTTTATTAATTCAAAACAATAATTTAATTAATATGAAAATTGAATAATGTGTGTAGTTGTTTAAGGGAATCAAAGTTCCGTAGATCCAAAGATGTCTACCAGAATCATATTTCCTTCCTATGCATTTTTCATCTCTCTTATATATTATGAGAAAGATATAATAATGTAAAATGATAAAATTAGGCCCAAATAATTTAATCTGGACCATTAAATGCTTAAGCCTATTAAATTACAACCACTGATCTTAATACCATTTGTGTTTACCTAAATAGTGATTTGTAGTTGTCTAAAAGTCTTTCTACCCTCATATAATTTACAGCAATGGTTTCACCATTAATCCTAATTTAATTCAAATTCAAAAGTCAGCTTATTAATTTGGTATCCCTTCCTTAATACACGCCTTTTAAAGTTGACCAACTAAATTATTTTTGTAAACAATTCAATTATATTTAATGGCATATTACTAAAAATATTAGCTATATTTGATTTAAATACATTTTAATATATCATTGCTAAATTATTACCTTAAAGACATACGATTTTAATGAACCAAACTATGAAAATACTACATCGACTTTGAATATATATACATTTTTTAAAAGTGGACTCGTCATATCTGGCTTAGCGACCCGTTTACCAAGCAGAGTCTCGCGAACCCAAACAATATAATATAGAAATAATAAAATTAATTACA
The DNA here is from genome assembly GCA_949592205.1 of Helichrysum umbraculigerum. Lineage (NCBI taxonomy): Eukaryota > Viridiplantae > Streptophyta > Magnoliopsida > Asterales > Asteraceae > Helichrysum > Helichrysum umbraculigerum. Next base: position 78,969,906 of record CATIUR010000005.1, on the reverse strand, counting down.
TACTTTTACATACATATATAGGGTTAATAGACAATTTCGTTACTGTACTTTCCGAAAAAGTTCAATTTAGTTACCGAACTTTTATTTGGTTCAATTGAATTACTGAACATTTAAATAATTGATCAAATTGTTACTCAAGTTTCTAATCATACACATATTAGTTACTGTAGTTTACGAAAATGTTCAATTTCGTTATCGAACTTTCATTTTTTGGAATAAAAAACGAGGATTTTACACTTGTAAACCGGTTTTGTAAGTTCAGTAATTCAATTGAACCAAATAAAAGTTCGGTAACTAAATTGAACTTTTTCGGAAAGTACAGTAACGAAATTGTCTATTAACCCTATATATATATATATATATATATATATATATATATATATAATACAATTAATTTTAATACATACATATAATACATAGAACATTTGGGTTTCCCAACGCACATGGACATTTGTAATTTATTAAAATAAAAGGAAATTTTAAGGGTACTAATATACAAATCGATTCTAAGATTAAACAAAAGCATATCCACAATAAAATCGGATTTACTGTTAACAAAATTATCCACATTTAATGAAAATATCATGTGGGATGTGGACATCACTTATGGAACGTAGTATGACGTGGATAGGTGGTTTTTGCCCATCCTGAAATGTTGAAGGTGATTGATTATCTTATTTATATCATGTTAGTTTTATGTTCTTGATATTCACATACAACTTTGTGCATACATTGTATTTTACTATTTTTTTCAGTTAATACAAAACCAAGTGGAGCTAACATAAACCAAGATGAAAACACTTGTATCATTGGGAAAAAAAAAAAAAAAACTACCATTGACAAATAGATACTATCTGAAAGCTTGACTAACTTGGAACTGTCTATCGGTGAGACAATGGTCGATCATGGTATGATGTCATCGGCAGAAAAATCAGATTTGACGGCTTACATGTCTCTAATGGGTATGTCTATGAGAAAATTATGAGCAGTTAAAGATAATCTCCATCAGGTACTAATTAAAAAAAAAATATTTTTACTAATAATGTACTAAATTCGAAGATAAAAATTTTTTCCAGACTTATTTTTACCACCAAACCTAGATTAATAAATCTATTACTTCAAGATAGGTTTTACATTATGTTATTATTGATAATCTATTTGCATTGTAGGCAGATTGACTTCGCGAGAAAACCTTAAGAGGGATTCATGATGTTTTGACTACTCGGTAATCTGCCCTTGCTTGGCTTGCAATAATAGTTTGATAGGTTTCAGGCACTAAGTACACTTTGGTTTGCATGTCTGCAAGCTTGACACAATTTAGTGCATAGTTTCAAATTCTTATAAAGTTTAAATATTGATTTATTTACAAAGATTTGTTAGATGTTTTTTGCTAAATGAACAATATATGTTACAAACGTTGTTTTCCTTATCAATTTTATTTTTCCTGATTCAATTAATAATTACTTTAGGTCATCAATTTAGTGTAATGTAACTATTAGATTACATCCACATTATTAAATCAATTAATGAACTTATATCTCTCTTATATACCAGTATACTTCATTAAATATTTAGATGAACAACGCATATGTCATTAAATTAAAATAATAACATTTTTTACAAAATGATGATATAGCCCGTAAATTTTGCGAGTTATAATCTAGTTTGAATTTTCCTGAAAGTGAAAATATAAAACTAAATCAAGAAATAAAAGCTTGACCGGGCATGCTTGGATGCAAACTTTCACACCATTCATTTTTATTGTTAGCGTTATTATTTTTATTGTCCATGTTATTATATTTATTTATCTCAAAAAATTATTCTTTTATAAAAAAAATAAGTATTGAAAATTATAAACTCCTTAAAGTACTCTCACGTATTCCTCTCGATTATTTATTTTTTAACAATATACAATCAAACGTGGTTTGAATACAAGAACAAAAATGATATTCGTCAAACATATTTTAAATTCTAACATATTTATAATCTAAATTGAAGGGCAATAAAAATAGGATGGTTGAATTATATAATCATTTTATCCCTTGATATAAGAACTTACAAAATAATGCTTAGACTAACTTCCTTATTAAAAAAAAAGAAACAATAATTATACAATTTCAATCATATATTTATGTACAATTTCACACATTATACATGTACTAACTGTTGGCCTTAATTTTATAGCTCACCAATGGTTTTTATAACCTGGAGTAGGGTTCACTGTATGCTCAAAAAATTTCAACAATTGTGATTGTACTGATTTCCCTCCTTTTTCTATACATCCTAATATCCTATGTGGCCAGGGCCAATACCTATAAAGAAAAACCCAAATTTATATGTCACCATATCTAATTTAACAAATTGGCATCGTGCTTTAACTCAGTACAATATTTTAGCTATTCCAACCGTTAACAAAAGTAAAGCAAATAAACATAGTAAATGACATATCTAAATTCTGTATTCCATATGGTAATTAACTTATTTTTTCACTTAGGATGCATTTGTTAAAAATTTAATATATGTGTATCATATTTCTAAGGATATTTACAATATTATTCATTACATAGAAGCTAAAAAAATAAAATTCCGATGAAATAAGATCGTCCTTCTAAGCTATTAATTATCTTACAAGTTTTGTAATTATACTCATTATTTATACGTATTCGTACTTCTTAACTATTATGTACAGTTTCATTCGGTACATTTCTAATTCTTCCAGTTTTAATTTATTTTAACATAAATAAGAATTTTTTTTAACATAAATAAGAATTTTTCTAGTTTTATAATTGTATAAAAATATCGCAATGATAGGTGTTAGAAACCTCATCCTGTGGCGAAGCACGACAACAACCCTTATTATATACTTTAACTCTAAACTACTTCAAACAAAATCTCATTGTAAACTCCCTAAATCAAAGGAGTTTACTAGAGAGATTATTAGGTCTATCTAAAGTCGTGTATCCAGATTTTATAACATTTTAGCCTGTGAATCTATTGCAAGCATAGTATGAAAGTGTACATTATGGGTGTAGACTCATAGTCTACCTTAATAAAAAAGAATACGCTGAGAATAATATTGCAAATGAATTTGAGTGTATGAATAACATTGCACATGGTAACAAATGCAATTAGCTTTTTCATTTTACTATTAATGAAATAAATGGGAACTTGCATATGTATGACATTCGTACTGGATGTGTGGAGCTATAAAGGGTAAGGGAATGGTAGCTCAAGAATTGCAGTGGTTTGGGAATTATTAGAATGCTGGTATGATGTCTGCAAAATGAAGAATGGCAATGTTCTATGATATTTGACTTTCATTGGTCAAACTGTTATTTGGACACGTAGTCTTAATTACTATTTTGTTGGTATTTCGGAGTTTATTTGGCCTTGTCATGCTGATAATGTTGATGGGATAGATGTGACATAAGATGGTTTTGCTCAATATGGTCTAGATTTCAATTGGTGCATGGTTCATAGTGGTTAGGCAGAATGCGATAATTACTACAATAGAGTTAACTGTTAATGAGATTGATAATGGTCTTGGTAATGTTGTGTTGATGAATACAGAATCTATAGTTGTTAAGGATAAGGTATGTAGAAAGTTAGAAATTGAAGTTTTAAAGTCTACTTCTAATGAAAATTTTCATAGGTTGATTAAAAAAGTCAAATTAATTTGGCGGGTCAAAAGGGACATAATATTGGTTACCGTTTGGATTTAGAAGTTAAAAGTATTCAAGGATAGGATAACAAAGCGTATGGACTATAATATTTAAGTAGAAAGGTTGGAAAGAGATGTAAATATGGAATATTGGAAGCTGAGGTACAAACAGGGGATGTTTTAGTGGCGAAAATTAATAATTGGTTTGGTTCAAGTGAGGGGAGGTTGGATGATCAGACGACTTTAGATGGTCTTAGCGCAATTTTGGAGTACATGGAACATATTTATATACATGTTAACGTCCATGGTATCGGTTTTGGTGTCATTAGTGAGAAGAGTTATAGTATTGGTGTAGTTTTGGTCATTTTTTATTATATTTTTATAAGTGTTTGTAATGTGCGCTAAAAACATCCTCTTTGGGCCTACACATCGTATTTGTGATGTATTAAATAAGATATATGATTAAAAAGAAAACTTTCAGTTTAATATATGTTCGTAAATATTTTTATTGACAGCCCTAAGGGTTGTCATTATCATTATAATATCAAATAAACAACCAATTCTAATATAATAGACATATCAATCCAGATGCATGTTTGACTATTATGCAAAAAACTAACCCTTCATTACGACCGAATAACTTCAAAAATAACCCATCATTATGACCGAATAAGTTCAAAAGCTAGGTTACAACAAGAAGATATGCGCTATAGTTCGGAGATCAACTAAAATTTAAGGATTTGTTACGCGTTTTATCTATGTTACTATTTTATGTAATAGAAAATTTCAAACCTCTTATTATCTAAACTATCATTATTTTATTTGTGCATTGTGTCACCCACAAGCAAAAAACACTTATTACATCCGTAAAACGTAAGATTATTCTATCATTCCGTAAATTTTGGGGGTCTTAAAGTAGTTAGTATCAAAAAGAAATGTGGACTTGATGTTAAATATTAATTGACTTTGTGCACTCGGCTATGTCTCTAAAGGGAAGCACTGACTCTACTATGGTTCAATCATTTACTTAAACTAGCACAAAAATGCATAAAATGGAGAGAATTAAAGATCATACTAAATAAAGTGGACGATTTCACTACTTATGAGCAACTCTTTTATTTATTTTTAGTCTATAATTAAATAAGGAGTAGTTGAGCTTAAAAGAATTTTACTAATTTTTTGGGTGCACCACTTAAAATGAGAGTTGACACCCATAATATTAACGTCAAACATATTGCTATCTAACCTAACATAGATTTGACTAACGAAAAGTAACAAGATGAACCATTCAAAGAAAAAATTCAGAGGATGTACTACCATGATCCTTCATCACACATATACAAAGACATGGAATCACAAATTATATATATAAAGACTTTATATTATATTTGTTTTTGTGAATCTGAAAAGAAAACAAAGGCAGATCAAAGAGGAAGTTGTCACAATGGTGTTCGAATCTGGCTAATAATTTTGCAATTCATACACCTTTTATCCAAACTCAAAACTGCCAGTAAATGTCAATTAAGATAAACGCAAACAGTCCGAATCCATCAAAAGACCTTAGAACAGGATATTATAACAGAGGTGCTAATGATGTTGATGCTGCCACCGCCTGATTACGATTTTGAGCAATTCATGATTTATCTAAATCATACAAAAGAAAAAACAGTTAAATCTTGGAAACATAAAAAACATGAAATAAAAGTAAACTATATATCGTGTTTGACTGCATTGTTGTGCCACCCACAAGTCCACAAGGTACAAGTCTGCAAAACTACAAGATGACCAATCAATAGCAAAAGGCAGCTAATTTCCAACAATCCTCTATGCTATCATGAAGATACAACAACAGCTTAATGATTGCATCAGCGAAGTCATACATAAGACACAAAAATACAAGATAATCTTCCATGAGAAATCATACTGGAAATCCATCTTGGAAGTCAACAATAATAACTCAATTACTTAATATCACAAGGAGCTACCTTCATCACAGCTCTTTAGATCACAATCACCGAGGAAATAGTCATATGCAATTATCCTCTCTAGTAGGAGCTATTGAAAGCACTCTCCAATTATGGTGCACAAAACAATAAAGGAATTATGGATATATTTAACATCACCATGGTATATTAGAATATAAGTCATGTAAATTTAAAACAAGACAAAAAGAAAAAATCACCAGATCAGCAAAAGCTTGCAGAGTATTACAATCTCCCCAAGCACGTGGCATGATTAAAATAGCAACAATAAAAGAAATTCAACAAAAAAGAACCAAATAATATAAGGAGATATAATTATTTACATTGACACTTTTTAGGTTAAAGTAACTCAATTCGTGAGTTTGACAACTATACTTGAGAGGTCAAATATTAACTTTAAAAAACACTAAGAAAACATTTGAAGGCACATTAGGTATCCACTGATAATGCATAGTCAAACGGATACTAGATCCGGAGTATGTACTAACTTGTTTTGAAAATCGGACAGACATAATCGAACAGACATAATCGAACCGGATCCGCTAATCCCAGCATCTTGTTCAATGAAGTGGAATAGTCGTAACCGAAACAAACAACTTAAAAGTGTTAAAAAATTTATAATCTGTTATAAAAAACACACAAACACACACACGAATATATATATATATATATATATATATATATATATATATATATATATATATAAACTCATATATATATATATATATATATATATATATATATATATATATATATATATAAACATATATAACTCATATTTTGAAATCCTCCGCAATAAATTAGTTCAATTTGATGTTTATATAGTAGATAAGCATGTTGTAAAAACTTTTAGTGTATTCTAAGTGTAAAGTAAATAAGAAAGAAATGTTAACCTTTAGATACAAACGACCATAGTTAAACTTGATGACAATAACTTTTAATATGTCTTCAATTTCTTGATGTAACGTCTCATTGGCAGTTACAACTACAAATTTGTGGCTGTTGTAGTCCCCAAGTAACTTTTTGATACACTTACTATCAAAAGTATTTAACTTGCCAGGAACGTTTATCATATCTTATTTTGTCACTAGATCATTACCCGACCGATCGCACGGTAAATCTAAAAAATTAATAAATTTGATGAGATAATATGAAGTTGATTCATTCTTCAAAAAGAAAGAAGTTATTTTTATTCCCTGAACTCATACGCCAAGGAATACTTCTAAATATATAGTAAAATAATTATAGAACAATAAGAGCAATGAGAATACTACTTCCGTAAACAAAGTATTAGATTACATAGAATAGAGTTTTTGAACTTGTTTGGAGAGTAAACGACTACACATTATATACCAAAATCACTTTAGTCATCTCCATTGTGCTGAATTATTCAGCAATGTTGGGCATAAAACTACTTCCCTCGTAGATATTATCAAAAACTCTTTCACTTCAATTCTTTTAATCGTCTTCATCAAATGTAGAGACACTTATAGCACACCTGGTGCTCGAACAAAATTCACACTTATTAATTATTCCAAATTTTGATATGACGATTATAACTATTATGTTGGTTAGATATAAGATTGAACACTTCAAAGAAAATTACATATTTTATAATTACTAAGCAAGATTAACAATTAACATTTAATAATGTGACATGTACCTGACTAAACCCCTTAACCACATCTAGAGAACATTAACACCTCTATTAAAAAGGTACACATTTTGACAACTTTTCGATCTTTAGAGTACTGAAAAATCATTTTAATCCAACAACATCAAACACAACACACATGCTACAAATGACACTCAAACTGTCGAAACAAAACATAACGAAAGTAGACATGATCAACAAAAAGCATAACTAATTAAATCAGTCTCCAAAATATGTTTATGACCCATGTGCAACACACACAAGCTACCTTTATTCACATTTGACGTGATTAGGCTAATAATTTGACACGTTAGAGCCCTAATATCCCATTTTATTTGTTTAGATAGATAAGTTGATATTGTTATAAATACATTTTCGTGTTAAAAATATTTTAACCATTCAAAAATACTTTGGATACTCGAAACCTGATGGAAGACCCATAAATTCATCAATATGCAGTAACTGGGAGTTTAACGGGATTTGAACCGGATTTGAAATTTATGTTTACAATTTATAACATGGATTTAATTACCTAAACTCATCCTAAATCAGTGAACTCTATTACAGCTAGCAATCACTCAATGATGGGTTAATGGACTCACATGTTCATTTCGATTAGCAATTGGCGAGTTTTATTTCAAATGAAAATTGATTAATCGTAATGGGTTAATGTACCAAATTTAATGGATGTTTTTTAGGTTAATGAATCAAATTGATAAATTTAATCATTTGATTTTAGGTCCAATATAATAAGTCAAATTTAGTACTTATCTCCTTCTCCTATCTCTCTTTACTATTATTAGAGACATTGATTTGCCAAATCATTTTTGAATTACCTTTTATGTTTATCCCTAACCCTTTCTTTGATTAGCAAATACATAGTAAATCATTAGCTTTATTATTTGATTACAATTTTGCCCCTCTTTTATTCCAGACATTTTCACCTAACCTCATCTTCCTGCTCCATAATATTCTGTATTTCTGTATCTTTAGAATTTAAAATTCAAAATTAGGATTTTTTAGGAAAATATTGATGGAGAAAATTAAATTGTATTAATGCTTTCCTTTTACTGCATCTTCCCTGTCTTGTATCAATATACATACTACAGATCGGCGGTTCCCTTTCACTGGGAAATACGATTACACAGTATAGCAAACAATCGCCAATGGCTGCCGATCTCATCATCAGTAACAAACACAAGTCCAATTCTCAATAATTTGATTTTTAAATCTCTCAATTGACTACTTCCAGAACCCCAAACCCCATTATATAGATATGTAAGTCAATTTGTGTTTCACATAGTCAATTGATTAATTGTGGTTTTGTAATCAGGGTAAACGTAGAAAATCAAAGCAGGTGAGATATGGTGATTTAACAATCATTGTTGAGAGCTCACATTCACATTCTAATCATAGTCATACTGTGTAACACCCCAAATTTCAGGAATTTAATATCGTAAGCGGATATATTTTTATTACGAAATATTATTATGTAGATAATAAGATACGAAGGAAAACGTAAACGATTTTATCAGTTCCAGACTGTAGGAAATAAAGGGGATAAAAATTATGCAGTAATAATATATGTATGTACGGTTTTAACAGGAGAATTATCTCCTTCATTCCAAAGCTTTCCAGACACAAAAATAAACCCCAGGGAAGATTCTAACTTTCAATTTCTTCAATCCAATCTTTGATTCAAGTGTTAGGGATTCAAATTAATCCTTTTTTTCATCATCCTCAAGCTTTTGTAAGTGATTTCTTCCATGTATTTTAACCTAGTTCTTGGGTTTCATGGGGTTTTGTTAAATTGATGAAATTAATCATGAAATTAGGGTTTTAATTTGTTAGAATTGTTGTTTACTAGTGTTAATAAGCTTGTTAGTAATCATATAACATGTTGTAAGTGATTTCTTTATGATTTAACATAGTGTTTTGAGTTTTCATGGGGGTTTTTAAGGGTTAATGGTTCTAATCCGAAATTGATACTAGAAATTGATTAGATTAGTGTTAATTAGTGTTAATATGATTGTTGGTAATCATATAACATAGTGAAAGTGATGAATTCATGAATTGTGTTTATGGGTAATCTTAGGGTTTATGTTAAAGTGTTATGAAATGATGAAATAAGCTTAAAGAAGTTAATTATGATATTAATAGAGTATGATTATGATGTTGGAACATGAAATTAAAGTAGTGAAGTATGATTAGTGAAATAATTATGATGTATGTTAAAGAAGTAATATGATCATGAATGGTGTAGTAAGTAAGTATGATTAAAGTGGATGATTAATTGGTGTCATTATGTGTTGTATATGAATGACGTAGGTGTTAAAGACATGGAGAGCTTTCGTTGGTGAAATCGTCTTCTAAGAGATTGTGGTGAGTGATACGGGGGTTAAACAGGTGATTCGGTTGTGTAAGTACATGCTAGCTTGCGGGCTAGAGGTTGCACAACCAAGGAAAAAGTTAATTGTTTACGTTTGTTTGTTCATATTCTTTGTTTATAATTGTCTATTTATATTAATTGTTTAAATTAGTTGTTGTGTTAAACTTCCTACTTGTGCTTAATTGTTATATGTTTAAGTGTTATTTGGAAAGAAAAGTGGTGATTATCTCATTAGCTTGATGTTAGCCGAGTAATGAGAATGTCACTAATTTAAAGGTAAAGGAAAAGAATTGGTTGCAATTTGTGGTGAATAGTATATGATTCGATTGTGTTGGATCCGGATTGCTTCCGAGCAAGAGGCTACACAATCGGGTGGAAGATGACTTGTTGATATATGCGAATTTAATAGTTATTATGTGGTGAACAGTGTATGAATTGATTGTGTGTGTTTCCGGATAGCTTCCGAGCTAGAGGATCATGCAATCAAGTGGAAGTTGTTTGTTATATGTATTGTTTCTTATGTGGATAATTAGTGTTGTTGATTGTAGTTAATTATTGTTAATTGTTGAATTATGTGATAATTAGTGTTGTTGCCTTAGTATGCATACCGTCGTGGTTTGGTACTCAGTGAAACAGTGTTAGCATGCATATCGACGTGGTATGGTGCTCAGTGATCAGTGTTCAGTGTTCAGAGTATGTGTTATGGTTGCTCAGTGATTATGTGTTTATGTGAATAAGTGAAAAATTTTTGATATGTGGATTGCTTGTTTAATTGCCTGTGTACTCACTAAGCAGTGGCGCTTACCCGTTTCAGTGTTTATGTTGTAGGTGACATATTGGTAGCTATACGTGGATAGAAGGTGCATAAGAGATATTGATGTGGATTATGGAGCATGCTTATGGTTAGATTATGCTTCATTCTTTTAAATTATTGTTTTGATGATCAATTGTGTAAATCGCCCAAACAAAGAGTTTTCGAATTAAATATGTTGGTCAAAGTGTTGTAGTTGACTTTGAGAGTCAAACAGTGAAAAAGGAGTCTTGTGTATGGGTATAAAAAGGTTATGGTATCTTTGGGTTAGGATTGGTGTGATTTTGGGTCAAATATGGAAAAATGTGGTCAAGTATCGAATATGATTGGTGGGTCAATTGTGAAGGTTGACTTATAGTCAACCATGTTTGAAATAGTTAAATAAGAGTCAAAGAGTAATGGTTTGGGTTAAATTGTGGTCAGAACGTTAAACGGGTCAAAAAGGGTCCAATTGGGCATGAAATGAGACGTAGAGGTAAAATGGGTTATGATATCCTTGTGTAAGTTATGTCGATTAGATTAAACTTGTTTTGAAGTACTGAAATAGTGTGCAAAAAGTCAGATCATAATTGTATGTGGTTTGTGATTTGAAGTGTAGTCTAAAAGTGGTCAAAAATTTGAGTCTTACCACTAGAACATGCTTGTTCTAGTCTAAAACAAGCTTGTTCTAGCTAAAACAAGGGTGTTTTACCTACCTGTACTACATAGCTGGTAATTTGCATACCCCGTTGTCTTGTTTTGGGTCAAAATATAAAGATGAGAATACGGGATCAAATTTACGAGATGTGGGACCGAGCTGTGGGAACCAAAAAAAAATAAATTTACTGAGTTTTTGGGGCGTTTCATACTGTAAGTGTTCCGTTAATTCTCTATGTAATTGCGTAAAAGTATTTTTCTTTTTTTATATAGGTTCTTCTACGTGTACTATGGTATTTGCAAGCAACGGTTTTAGGTAAGTTTTGGTTTGTGGTTTGTAATTGCTTATTTGTTTAAAACAAGGATTGAAAGTCACGATGTTAGTATACAACACTCACATATAAATTATATTAATATTCACCTGCAAGATTCGAGCTACACAAGTTCAGACGAGACGAGTTTACAAACCGAGATTCCAAGTTGTGTGAATTTGATGTTGAGAGCACATGTTGACACTGGTGTTTGGATGGTACAAAATTATTGTCTTTTCAATAACATGATGTAGGTTTTGGTTTTGGGTATAGAGACTGTATAAGCTGTTGGTGTTTTCTGTATAAGTTGTTGAATCTCTTTTGTTTTTTGGTTGGTGGTTATAGAGATCGAAGGTTTGATATGTCATTTGCATATTTTGAATTTAACATTATCTACTATCTTAATCCACCAGTGGCTAGAGAAAACATACAAAAAATTATGAGTATATCTTTTCTTGTATGTTGTTATAGGTAATTAGTCCTACACAATAACTATGATTGTACTGAAGTACAGGTAGATGTAAATATGACCGTTTTATACGTATAAATTACCGAGATTGAAACTGACTGTCAATTTACAGAATCTGCATCAAGGATTTCTAACGAGGGTTAGGTTCGGTTTCAATCAAGAGATTCAAGCATCGCCAAGGCCCACAAAATGGTTACCATCAAGTTTTTGGATCATCCAAAATAAGACTGATGATATATTGTCGGTGACTATGTACTATCATCATGTAAATATTTACCAAGTAATCAAGTATGTATTCTATTATGTCTTTTCCATTTGCATACGTTCCGTTTTGTCATCATACTTAGTTTGATATGAAATATGATTTGGAGACATCTATATAATATTACACATAAATCTTGGTCCAAGTGCACCTGTAAGTATGCATTATATTTTATTGATTATCCTAATTTTGTTGTGTTCTTTTCATATTAGAAAGTGTTAGGAGTAAGCATTTAATATATCATCATAGATACACACTTTTGCTTTTCTTATTGTCTTGTACAGTTTTACACTAGATCATGGACCCGTGAAAACACTGGTTTGATAGAAAATAATTCATAAAATTAGTTGATATTAATTTGTAAGTACAATGAAACATATAAGTTACATCTTTGCTCTAGAGACATAATTAAAATAATATGGAGTACATTCTTAAGTACTAAAACAAAGAAAAAGAGTTTGGAAATTTGAGCACAGCTTCAGGTCTTCGTGAATCACAGCTTCTCTTGTACAACTTTTTTTGCTATCTAAAGGTCAAAAAGAGATTATAATGAGCACCTTGGCAGCTCAGCATTAAATGGCAAAGAATCCCATGTAAGTGCATCAATCACCAAGAATCCAACTTGAACCGATAAATGATAAATCTGCAGTAGAGTGTATTATGAGTAAAAATGGTGAAGGATACCTTCATCCAAAATCTGAGACTTTCTTTAGCTGTAATTAATGCCATTTAACGACAATCAGTAGCACAAACAACAATATCATCACGTTCAATATAGGCCTAATAAGACTACCATCAAATGAAAACCATACCTCAAGAATACATTTAGAGTTGTCTCTGATAAGGCCCACTTCAATTCCATAGGAACTACTTAATGTTGGTATCTTTACATATGTAAACTTTGACACAACTTCTGCATCAAATCCTGAAAATGCTTTCCTCTAATTTCAGTTAATTAATTTAGTATCATAGCGAAAACATCTAATTTTGGAATCATTGATGGAAACCCACCTAAACTGAATAGTGATTAATTTGTGGAAAGCCCTTTGAGTTTGCTTTTAAGAAGATAGAGAGAAGATAGAGAGAAGATAGATAGAAGAGATGAATTAGAATTGAAGACAAAGAAAGAAGATAGGAGTGATGAATTAGAATGGAAAACCGTATGAACTCAAAAAAATCAAAAGCTTAATTTGGGCGGTGTAAGTCGTGTAACCAATAGGAGAAAAGGGCGTGACATTGAAAAGGACCAGTAAAATAAAAGCAAGTAAAGATTTTCAAGATAATTGGGCTGCTCAAAATATCAAACCATTTGCATGGCCTCGAAATTATAAGAATATGGCTTAACTTACAAATACACTCAAAGTAATTAACTAAAGATGGAAAATAAAAAAGCCTTAATTATCTTTTTATGGTAATTTTTTTCTTCATGCATGATGTCGTGCTTAGCTAAGCGAGTTATCCTAGTGAAGACACATCAGCATGAAGAACAACCTTAGAAGGTGCCAAGTCAGCTATATGATGTCAGCCTTATTGTCCTTTAGTAGATAGTATAGATGGTGACAATATCCAAGCTTCTTTGAGGTACTTGTGGATGATTTCTAAATCGTACGGTCCATAATTAACCACCACTCATGGGCTGAATTCTTTGAATTTTGGGATCTCACTTTCATCCCATTCAATATATCACTAGGATCCATATGCTAATGATCACAAACCTGATACTGTTATAATTATCTATATGAGGCTCTTACTTTTAGTAATTATAGTTCTGATCGGGCTTTATTTTGTGGTAAGGGTTTTCTCTATTATGCATTGTATTCTGTATACGACTATACGGTAAAGGGATGCTTGTGGTTTTTTGCGTTTACAATTTAAGCACATCTGGTAGAACCTGAGAAATGGATGAGTTGTATTTATGATTTTATAATATTATTTTATTTTCATTTCTTTATTTTGCAATATGTGTTGTACTTATAGTCTTGTGAAAACAGGTTGCGTCTTGAGTTTAAAGGTGTACACATTAGATGATAAGGTTAAGATTCAGAACGCAGATCGTGTTGCTGTTGAATCTATGTAAGTTTTAGTTCCGTAGTAAGAGATAGTGATAATTTATAGATAGTGTTGTGACCTACAATTAGTGGTGGTAAACAGTGATGACAAAGGTCTTACGCCTAATAATTAGCGGTTTGGGTAAGGTGTGGTATTTTGTGCAGTTTGAAATGATCTGGGATGAGCCGCAAACATTTTTGTTTATTTTCTCTAATTATGATAACAAGAACAATTTTTCATGACTATAATATATAATATAGATTCTAAAATAATTGATATTGGAGTTTGTGTGTTTAAAAACAATAGACTTTCGGAGACTTTTAGCTTTTCCAATGTGTTTAAGCCACTTGAACCTGTTCCCTTTAAGCATATCTTTTTGATTTGTCCCACTTGATATAAGACATAACCTAGATCTACCAACCTCTAAATAAATGGGTCAAATTTGCCCCCTCTACTATATTCATTACCACTTTTATTTCAGAGGATGAGTTTATATCATCATCTATGAGTGATTATGCCAAGAATTGTAGGTGGGTTGGTTCTTAATACTACCTTAAAGTGACGATTGATCTGTATATGTTGATAGGTAGTTTTCATTAATGAGAATAGTTCAGAAGTGTAATAGACATAAAGGTCAGTTATTTCTTTGGTGTTATACATTGATAGTAACACTTAAATCAGTTGTTACGTCTTGATCTAGTAATATTGGAATTTGATGGCATATTGTCCATTTTCTATTTGTTTGTGAAAGTTTTAGTCATATTTATAGCCCTGTTTCCTGATACGGCAAAGGTGTTTGTTACTCTTATTTTTCATGGGCATCTGTTGATTCACAGTGTATGTGATCTAGATTTATATCCTTATTCATCACAAAATGCTCCTTGTGTAGCCTCAACTTCTACGGCATGACAATTATGATAAATTTTCAAAATTGCCATGGTACAGATCTTAAATGCCTTAGCTGTTGACCCGTTTATGATCTGAGTTCGTCGAGCCTCAACTTTATCATGCTTTTTTTTTGTCGGGTCAATTCTCTTCAAATCAACATCAGCTTTTAAACGAGATAAGTTGAACTGCTCTTTTTAACACGTATTGGTTCATTGTAAGGATTGTATCAGGTTATCAATTTGATTATTATTTTACTGGACTTTATTGAAGTATTCCCAAACTGGATCCAGTTCCAGAGGAAGGGTCTGTATATCTCTTGGATCCACTATTACACTATTAAGTAATACTTGAGAGATGTTACACATATATTAGCTAATTGTTAGTAATGATATTTTATGGTTCTAGGGTGATTGCTAGCAAATATATTATTTGATAGTATATGTTTGATTATTGTATTTCAGATATTGGAAGTTATCTCTTAGCGTTCACTCTTACAAGTGCCCATATCCAGAAGGCAGAAGCCCATCAAGTGTATATCAAGTTTAATAAAGCTTCTAAGGAAATACAAGATCCTGTCAAGGTTAGTAATGTGCACCATGAGGACTTGACAGGGAGTCTCAAAATGCCTTTATATGCCTATATCATGACTTCAAACATGCTTCCATTATAGACTCTATCTTATTGTTGGTCGAATTTAATGGCTAACAATTGTAAATTTAGTAGTCATCTTTTGGTGTACCAATGTTTCTATCCTCCTTCTAACGTATATACTTCTTTTTTGAAATGCTTTTTCCATATTTTTAGGTTAAGTTATAGTATACGAATGTTTATTTTTGTTGGGGTTTAGCTCATTTTGTTGTAAATAGCTTATTCTTCTTAGTAATTGACCTAAACGAATTGTTATTTTTAAATGTGTATTTATGAGAAGGCAACATGATGGCTAATATTAAGTAATTACATACGTTTTCATGTAGTTCTTTTTACTTTGAAATGTATGACAATGTATAAATGTTGCAAGAGGTTGGTGTTGTTCTTTCTTCTTGCGTTGATGAATAATATATTTTTAATACTTTGGGAGTTAGTGATTTTAGTTAGTCACTCTTAGTCTTTTTATTTATATGTCCCGTTATAGCAAAAAGCAATGGATGACAAGATTGATGAGGAGGACGAGGAAATATTTAAGGTACATATCTATCTGGTAGTTAAATGGTCTAAAGTCCTAATGTGTGGCCTTGTCTTTGTAGTTGGAGTTGTCACCTATGCGTAAAGCTGCACAATGAAGGTGTTTGCAAGGGGACATTTTTCCTTTGTATCTTTTTGTTATCGTGATTTAATGGGTGTAGGCAATGTAGTTGGTGGTTGCAAGGTGTAACACCCCCAAATTAATGATTTGCGGAAGCATACTTGGGTGTTACTAATCAATATACAAAGCACAAGATATACAGCAAACGACCTCTAAATGAGACGTTGTAAAACGATTTCATATGAAATAAATGTTTGAAAACTCAATGTTTTCGTATACAAAATGTAGTTCCCTAGAGTCCACGCGTGTAGCGGGAGATTCTATTACATAATCAAAATGTACAAAAGATAATGCTGAGAATCTCCGTTAATGCAATTTAGTTGAAATCATGCGACTCTAGCTATGTCCTGGAGTAGTCCTACTCCGTCTGGGTACCTGAGAATACATGCTAAAAGGTCAACACGAATGTTGGTGAATCTCACAGGTTTGTAAGTAATATCAGTTTTTGAACACAAGATATCATCAGTTGTGCCCGCAGGCGTAAATCAAGTATTTGCAATCCTGCAAATGTAAAATATGTAAGTTATACCGTTGCCATGAGGCTCATAATCGAAGCTTAACCCGTAAGTGATAAGTTGCTCCCGTGACATGCTCGTAACTGAGCAAGCATAAGCAACGAATAATAGTCGCACGTTTATACAGAACGGTTCGTGGTAGCGCTACTACCCCGGGTGGGGAGGGTCATTTCCCTAATGGATCCATTAACTAGTGTTCGCACTTAAGTCCATAACTAACGATATATGATGGAGAGACTTCACTGAAAAGTAAGTAACTCATGCAATCCCGTATAGTAAAATGTATAGTTCGTACTTGTGTTCAAGAAAAGTAAGCAATGTATCTCACCCCGTATGTAAAACAGTAAAAGTGGGGCTGTAAGACTCACCTGAGTCTTGAAGCGTTTAATCAATAAAAGTGAGTTGATTAGCCGATTAGTGAGGGTCCGAAGACTCGTAACCTGAGGGTGTCCATGACACGCGATGGTTATAACATAAGAAGGTATCTTAATAGACTACCTTGTAGTTGTTCGTCCAACTAGAATGTCCAAATTACCTTTGGTTGATTCGTTTGTGGTTTAAAAACGTGTACGGCCTGTTGGTGACGGTTTTTGATGATAATGATAGTTTCTGAGTTTATTTCATGGTATTTAATCAAAGTGGGGGAATTGGGTACTGTCACACCCCAAAAATCCATAATTGTGTTTATTTAATGTTTAGCGGAAGCAAGTTAAGATTTAGCGGAAGCATCTTAATTAAACAGTTTAACAGTGGGGTGATGACTTATCAATTGTGCATTCATCGTATCAGAGCATATGATCATAAAGAACATAATATATAAAGGATGCCAATTTAAAATAGTTATTACAAAAGTAGTACGACTATGTAAGTCGTACAGGAGTAATAAAGTTTAAAACATTTTAGTTTTACAATACATATGTTAAAATAAGATTTCATGAGTATAACTGCAATGTCTGCAGTAATACAGTGGAAATCTTCAAAAGTTGTCCCACAAGTTATGGCATCCTAAGTAGTCCAGGGTTGTCCATCCTGAATGCATGCTATTCTTACTTACGCAGCTAATTTCCTGTAAAACATAGAAGAAAGTCGTCAACAAATATGTTGAGTGAATTCACAGGTTTTGTATAAATATGTGGTATGTTAAACCATTTATGTTTAAGTTATTGAAATGTTATTCAATAAATAAAAGTTTGCAGGTTTCTGCAAAATATAAGTTTGTAGGGTTGTTACCCTAAAATATAGTTTTATGTGGGTTGTTACCCAAAATGTATATCTGGTTGTTTACCAGAATATAAATATAATCAGTACGTATACTGAAGTAAAACAGATTTATGTGGGTTGTTACCCAAAACGTATGTCTGGTTGTCTACCAGAATATAATTATAATCAGTACGTATACTGAAGTAAAACAGATGTAGGATATGTTCATCCTAATAATATTTGTGGGAAATGCTTAGATTTATAATCCCCTGAAAGGTGAGCTAAACCTCGCAGGTTAAAGTAACGCGACCTAACCCTATAACCAAACCACAACCAGAACTTATGTTGTTTGCCTGAAGGACATTTAAGTATACGCTCCATCCACAGGAGGGTCGTCACGGCAATAGTACTATTCGTATACTCAGTGGCTAGAGTCACCTAGCTAATGGTTATAGTCTGCATGACATAAGGTCTTTCATGCACACATTTCAAGTCTGGGTCCGTACTAGGATCTGTTGTCTAATTCCCAAAACAGTTGTGAAAATGTTATTTCATATCAAACAGTTGTATAAAGCAATTTAAAGCATTTATATAATTTGCTGCATATGTTTGCATGCAGTTTCTATGTTTACACCCCTATGTTTAAAACAGAAAACATTTGTAAAGTAGGGGCTGTGAACTCACAGTAGTTTGCTCGGTATGAAAGCTAGCAGCCAAACAGTTAATTGCCCAAGGTATGTTAACCTATACAATAAATATATTAACATAAGTACGTTTGATTTTGTTTTAATCACTTATGTTAATTGTTTGTTCGTTTGAAGAAATGGTTGATTTCTTTATAATAGAAGTTGTTAACTTTATTTAGTGACATAGTCGAGAGAATCTTGTTATTAATTCTCAAATCATACACTTGTTAAGTGTACAAACAAATATGTAATTGTCTATTTAACGAAAGGTCGTTTTGTTTCCATCTGTACATATACTTTGTATATAGTTGTACTTATAATTTGAATGTTATTCAAATATCATTGTTTGTACATATATTTGTTTTATATATGTATTCGTATGTAAATATACTTGTTGTACATTATTAAGTTGTACGTTTGTTAAACGTGAACTTCATTGTGTATATATATTTGTGAATATATATTCTTAATTGTCGTATGTATATATGTTTAATCGATACGTTGTGTACATATATCAAAATATATATGTTTAATAAATACATTGTTCATGTATATCAAAATGTATATAAGTTTTCATTTGTTCTAAGAAAACGTATACGTTTGTGTCTAAATATATATCGCGTGTTTTCTCGTATATATTTATATATATTGTAATACGTTGTTTCGTATTTTAAAAAAATTGGTAAGTTTTATTTGTTATAAAACTTATATTGTTTTTATAAAACGAATGTCACTTGTTTTTAATATCCTTATGTTTGTTTAATAAGTCTTAAACATCCCGATTGTGAAATCGAATCCAATTTGTATAATTTACAAAGTTCGTATTCATATATGTTTATATATATATCGTTCGTTCGTACGAGTTTAAATAGTCCAAAATCCGTGTCTCGGATTTATCACATTAATGTTTTATTAATAGTTTACATTGTTTCGTAAATGTCTCTTAACAATTGTATTCGTTTACGAAATCGTTTGTTGAAAATTAAAGTCAAAGTGTTGACCAGAGTTGGGAATCCGCCGGATTCTATTTGAATCCGCCGGATCCAATAATAAAATGGGGAATCCGCCGGATTCACATGAATCCGCCGGATTCGTTTGAGTTTAAGTGGATCCGCCGGATCAAAACACTGAGCCGCCGGATCGGGTTACAAATGGGAGAATCCGCCGGATCACCCGATGATCCGCCAGATCTATCGTGTCATTTACTCGTGTATCGTTCTCGTTTACAAGGTCAGGTGCGTGTTCGAAGTTAGGATCCGCCGGATCAAATCATGATCCGCCGGATCGAGTATGTCTTTTACTCGGTCACGGGTTTGAGCGATTAGTTTGTGTGCGGGTCGGACACGGGAATCCGCCGGATTCCCTTGAATCCGCCGGATTCATATGTTTTCCAGGTGTGGATCCGCCGGATCCTGGGGTGATCCGCCGGATCAAGCCTCGTTTTGCAGGCTCTGTTCGTTACAGATACATATATATACAAGTTTATTCGACTCCAATCTTTTATGTTATGTTACCAAACGTTTATACAAGTGTTATGTGTCGTTTTTACACATTTTTACATCATTTTAACAAGTTTTTATATAATGATTTTGGTTTTGTAGTTTTGGTTTTTATAAACCATTTTCAAGAACAATCATCAATCTCTCAAATATATATGTTATATGTTTAGATTATGATGTTTAAACAAGTTAGAAAACGAAATCAAAACAAAGAAATCAAAAAGGAGTATGTTTCCTTACAAAGAAAAATGATGGAGATGATGAACGATGATGATGATCGGATGATGATGCTACTGATCTTGCTCCTGATGTTGTTGTTCCTCTGTGATTTTACTTAGTTGAGAGGAAGAAGAAGATAGATGGATGTGTGTGTGTTTGTGAAATCTTCAGGAAGAAGGAAATGAGAGGGAACAAGGTGATCGCACGAGTATGGTTTAAAACTGATACGGTCCCTCAATTATTGAAGTTAGGTGCCCGGTTTGTGTACTACAATTTCGAGTACGGGTATAATTATAGCAATATAAAAATAAACATTTTACATTTTTATTTTGTAGATGTTCTACTGGTTCGTTATTTATGGTCAGTATAATGATGTTATCATTATTTTAAATAGATGTACAATTTTGTACATTTTACTGCGCATAACTATTTGAGCGCCAAATTTCAGTTAATTTATGATTTCATATTTTGAAGTATTGTTCTAAATACTTTACAACGTGTTAGAAAATTAACACTTTTCATATTTGGATCTTTTATGTACGTTTTAGAATTGTTTCTGTTCGTTTATAATACGTTTTATGTTAAACGTATATTTAGACCGTTGTATCTATATGTTATAGATATATAAATACTCGTAATTAATAATTGAGTTATTAATAACTTTTGTGTCACGAACTTTTGTTATTTATTTTTGTCGGGTTCGTTCCGATACATTTGTACGTAACTTTAAATACTTACTTATTACGTATTACTTTTTGTTTAAAAGTACCGGGCTTGCTAGGCTTACATCACATCAAATAGTTTTGTTAAAACTTAACCAGGAAATTAGCGTAAGAATGCACATGCTTAAAGTTAAACTAATACCTAATTTGGAGAGTTGTCACATTCTCCCCCTGTTAGGGAAATCTCGTCCCGAGATTTAATTTGCGTCGTGAGTCGTGGTCACGGTTTCAAATAGGTGGGGATACTTCTTGAGCATCTCGTCCTCACGTTCCCAGGTGAACTCTGGGCCTCTTTTCGAGTTCCATCGAATTTTGACAAGTTTGATCCGACTGTTTCGGAGTTTCTGCGTTTTCGTGTCCATTACTTCAAGCGGTTCCTCCACGAAGTTGTGTTTTGCGTCGACGTAGATTTCGTCAGGAGGTATGATTAACGCTTCGTCGGATAGACACTTCTTAAGATTACTCACGTGAAACGTGTCGTGAATATTACTAAGTTCTTGCGGCAGTTTAAGTTTATAAGCTACAGGACCAATCCTTGCTAGGATCTCAAAAGGTCCAATGTAGCGTGGATTTAGTTTGCCGCGTTTCCCAAATCTCACAACTCCTTTCCAAGGAGATACCTTAAGTAGGACTCTGTCACCTACTTGAAATTCTAATGGTTTCCGTCTATTGTCTGCATAACTCTTTTGTCGGTCTCGTGCCGTTTTTAATCGAGTAAGCACTTGAGATATTTTGTCCGTTGTCTCTTGAACTATCTCAGGACCTGATAACTGTCTGTCATCCATATCTGCCCAACAAAGTGGGGATCGGCACTTGCGTCCGTACAACGCCTCGAAAGGTGCCATTTGTATACTCGTATGATAACTATTGTTGTACGAGAATTCGGCTAAAGGGAGATGAACATCCCAGTTTCCTCCGAAATCAATCACGCAGGCTCGTAGCAAGTCCTCAAGCGTTTGTATCGTTCGCTCGCTTTGACCATCAGTTTGTGGATGGTAGGCGGTACTCATGTCGAGTCTAGTGCCTAAAGCTTGTTGCAGTGTTTGCCAGAAGCGAGAGGTGAAACGTGCATCTCTATCAGAGATGATGGATAATGGAACTCCATGTCTAGAAACAACTTCTTTTATATAAATTCTAGACAGTTTCTCCATCTTATCTGTTTCTTTAATGGCTAGAAAGTGAGATGATTTTGTCAGTCTGTCGACAATCACCCATATGGAGTCCATTCCAGATGATGTTTTCGGTAGCTTTGTGATGAAATCCATCGTGATGTGTTCCCATTTCCATTTGGGCAACTCTGGTTGTTGTAAAAGTCCGGATGGCTTTTGGTACTCAGTCTTAACTTTTGCACAAGTCAGACATCTACTAACATAGGTGGCAATGTCTCTTTTCATGCCAGGCCACCAGTAAAATCCTTTCAGATCGTGGTACATTTTATCTGCACCAGGATGTATCGAGTAATTGGACTTATGAGCTTCGTCCAGTACTAGGCTACGTAGCTCATCAACACAAGGAATCCAAATTCGGTTCATAAAGTACAATACTCCATTTTCCTTAGACTCCAGTTGTTTCTCCATCCCTTTGAGGGATTCGTCCTTCATACGTTCTGGAGTAAAAGCTGCTTGTTGAGCATCACGAATTTGGGAAATCAGATCCAAGTGGATTGTCAGTCCTAACGCTCGAACTCTTCGAGGTTTCACTCTTTCCTTACGACTCAAGGCATCCGCTACTACATTAGCTTTGCCTGGATGGTACTTGATTTCACAGTCGTAATCATTTAGTAGTTCAACCCAACGTCTCTGTCTCATGTTGAGTTCTTTCTGATCAAATATATGTTGGAGACTTTTGTGATCGGTAAAGATCGTACACTTTGTACCGTATGGGTAGTGTCTCCAAATCTTAAGTGCAAAAACGACTGCTCCCAGCTCTAAGTCATGCGTCGTATAGTTCTTCTCGTGAATCTTCAATTGACGAGACGCGTAAGCAATGACTTTGTCGTTTTGCATTAACACGCAACCTAATCCTTGATGTGAAGCATCACAGTAGACAACAAAGTTTTCTACTCCTTCTGGTAAGGATAGGATAGGTGCGGTGCTCAATTTCTCTTTCAGCATTTGAAAAGCATTCTCTTGCTTCTCGCCCCAATCAAACTTCTTGTCTTTTTGCGTTAGGGCGGTAATTGGTTGAGCTATCTTCGAGAAATTCTCGATGAATCTTCGGTAGTAACCGGCTAGCCCAAGGAATTGTCGTATCTCAGTTGGGGTCTTTGGGGCTTCCCAATTCTTAATCGCCTCAATTTTGGATGGGTCCACGTGAATTCCTTTGTTATTGATCACGTGACCAAGGAAATGAACCTCACGCATCCAAAACTCGCATTTAGAGAATTTTGCATAAAGCTTCTCTTTCTCCAGTAATTCAAGAATCAGCCTCAGATGTTGTTCATGGTCTTCCTTCGATTGCGAGTATATCAATATGTCGTCGATAAACACGATAACGAACTTATCCAGGTAAGGTTTACATACCCTGTTCATTAGATCCATGAACACTGCTGGCGCATTCGTTAGCCCAAACGGCATAACCAGGAACTCGTAATGACCATATCGAGTCCTAAACGCAGTCTTAGGGATATCTTCATCCCGTACCTTCAGTTGATGGTAACCCGATCTCAAGTCGATCTTTGAGTAATAATTTGACCCTTGCAGCTGGTCAAACAAATCATCTATGCGTGGTAATGGGTATCGGTTCTTAATCGTCACCTTGTTCAGTTCTCGATAATCGATACACATCCGCATTGATCCATCCTTCTTTTTGACAAACAAAACCGGAGCTCCCCACGGTGAAAAGCTCGGTCGGATGAATCCTAAATCCAACAGTTCTTGTAACTGTGCAGACAGTTCCTGCATTTCTGATGGAGCTAGACGGTAAGGCGCACGAGCAATTGGTGCAGCTCCCGGCACTAGGTCGATATGAAATTCAACCTGCCGTGGAGGTGGTAACCCTGGTAGCTCGTCAGGGAATACTCCTGGGTATTCGCGTACTACGGCCACGTCGTCTATGCATCGCTCCTCGGTTTTCTTATCCACAACATGTACCATAAATGCTTGGTACCCTTTTTGTAGATACTTATTTGCCTTCATGCATGTAATCGTTTTCACCACACGATTACTCTTTTCTCCTTGAACCATCAACATTTCCCCTGACGGTAAAGGTAACCGTACAATCTTCTCATGACAGATGATCTCTGCGCGGTTCAGTGACAACCAATCCATGCCAACCACTATATCGAAGCTCCCTAGTTCTACCGGTAGTAAGTCTATTTTGAAAGAATGACCTTCTAACGTTAAGGAACATCCTGGTACTATTTCTCCTGATTCAATCAACTTACCATCGGCTAGCTCTACTGTATATTTGTTATCTAGCTTAAGGGATTCGATCTCTAATAGTGGTCTAAACTCAGTGGACACAAAGCTTAAATCAGCACCGGAATCAAATAACACAGAAGCAAAATGGTTGTTTACAAGAAACGTACCAGTGACTGTGTTAGGATCCTGACGTGCCTCTGGTGCTCCTAACATGAACACGCGTCCACGAGCTGGCTGGTCATTGATGTTGTTGGCTCGGTTGTTTCCATTGTTGTTGCGGTTACGAGCGTTGTTGGCGTTACAGTTTTGGTTATTGAGTCGAGGGCATCGGTTTCGATAATGCCTCATGTCGCCACATTCAAAACAACCCTTGTTTTGGCGAGCAGTGTTTCCCTTAGGGGTAGGGTTAACCTTACAGTTTTGGGTTTTGTGACCCCATCCCTTACAACTGTCGCAAAACCAGCACTCACCCTCATGGTGTTTGCTACACTTATCACACTTAGGTTTGTTACCCAAGTATGGCTTTTGTTCCATAATGGTGGCAGCGTAAGACTTTGGATTTCCAGATCCTTTCTTGTTGGATTGACCATGACGGTCATTCCACTTACGCTTCTTACCTCCAGAACTACCAGCTTCAGCACTGCTCGGCTCAACCTTAACCGACAAAATTTTCTTGGTCAGTGTCCCCATTCTAACTGCTTCATCAGTCAAACTCTGCGCTAAATTAACAGCGCTCCTGAATGTGTCAGGTTTGGAGGACGTAACTAAACTCCTGATCTGCGGTGCCAGTCCATACACATAGCGTTCAATACGCTTATACTCAGGTGTTACCATATGTGGCACAAGACGAGCTAGTTCTTGGAACCTAGTTGTGTAACTAGTGATATCTGCACCAATCATAGCAATGTTCCACAGCTCAGTCTCAATTTTCTGCATCTCACTGCGAGGGCAGAATTCTTCCATCATCATACTCTTCAATGTTTCCCATGTCATGGAATAAGCAGCTGGTCGCCCCATCGACTGAACTTGACTGTTCCACCAAGTCAAAGCTTTATCAGCGAGTGTACAGGCAACATACTTCACTGCAGTGTCTGGTAGACAATCACTGATGTCCAACACAGAATCCATCTTTTCTATCCAGTGTATAATACCAATAGCACCTTCAGTGCCACAGAAAGGAGGTGGTTTACATGCCTGAAATGTCTTATATGAACACCCTCTGTGAGTATTCACAACAGTCTCAGCAATAACAGGGGTCGATCCACTGTTATTAATCACAGTCTCACGGTTGCGACTTGCCTCATACTCGGCAATACCCTCAGCAATGCGTCTAGCAATCATCTGCTCAGTAGTTTCCTCAGTGTTAGGTGGTGGAATGGTTTCAGATGTAGGAGGTACAGTTGTTTTCTGACTGTTCCTAGTAATTCGTCGTTTTGGCGGCATGGTTCAGTTCTGCGATGAATAAAATGCAGAAGTCAATGCCGAGATAATGAATGTGATGAACAAGATTTCACATTGTCTATCAAATGAATAGTATGGAGAATTTGAAAGAATAAGGTTTCACATTGTATATCGCACGACTTTGAAACACCCATATGTACTTTGTACAATATAATCACGTTGGCCAGGCGTCATTATATAATGCCAAATACATATTTCTTTTCATCATCGTTTAAGTGCAATCAATGTGTTATGGAATTTAAGATAGAATCAATAATTCATAGTATGGTAGGTTTTCAAAATTTGCATGAAATGGTTTCAACAATTATTACGTGATAACTTTTCTATCACTTGTATATAGAGATGAATATAATTCGCACGAAATTTCGAATCGAACCTAAGTTATATTATACATTAACTAAAACGTTCTTACATCGTTTCATTACAAAACTTGATGATATCTTCTATATCCATCAAGAGTGATTTCTAATACAACACGAGTTGCTACAATACTAGTTAAACTAAACTTAACTATACTTAGATCCTAACAAAATGATTATATTCCTACGACAGTTCTTCATCAGTTCTTTATTAAGCTATCTTTAGCTATGTTCTCTGTCGTAGTGCAGTTCTTTTTCTTTCACTCCTGGTCCAGGTTAGGAGAGGAGTAATGCGTTTCTAGCATAGTCTTATATCGCAGAGTTGGATAGTAGTCCAGATCATTCTCAGTCGAGCATTTGCACAAACGTTTGATCCAAGACTTAACTCTTTTCTTGCGATTACTAGCCACTTTCTTCCAGAAGCGAATTCTATCCCTAACTCGGACAGACATAGGCCTCTTTAGGATTCTCAACTCAGTTTCATATTTCTTGCATTTAGATGCAAGTTCCCAGTTTTGACCATCTAGCTCTTCAGCTTGGTCTCTAACTCTCTCATATTCCTCTATGTCAATCAATCCAAAGTGGTGGTTCTCAATCTCTTCTTCCACCAGTTCCACTATCGGAATTGTTTCTGTATCGACATATTCATATTGTATCTGCTCGTCGATGGTTATGTCATCATCTGATGAGTACTCATTTATGACAGGTTCTGTCATTTTTCCAGTTTCAAGGAATCTATAGGTATGTAGTTTCGATTATCAATCCTTAATCAAATCCCAATACACAGTAACATAAACAATAATGATAAACCAGACTCATAAGTCATATCATATAACTAATCATAATTAGTTCACGAGTTCTTATACAGAACATGATGGTTCTTTTCCTAGATACCCATCGATCCAAAGACTAATCAAAGCATGACGGGTCTGTCTACACACCGTCGCTCCCAATAAAACATGACAGGTCTGTCTATACCCGTCGAACCAAATCTCCAAGTCTAATACATATTGTGGCAAAAGAAATTGTGTGTGACGTGTCAGTCATACGTTAGTTGTATGCAAACGTATGTATGTATGAATGCATGAATGTTCTAGCCAAGGCTATAGTCTAGGTCTCTAAGGTTTTCAGTCACCTAAAGACTTCTAGTTCGCTATAACCAATGGCTCTGATACCAAGTCTGTCACACCCCAAAAATCCATAATTGTGTTTATTTAATGTTTAGCGGAAGCAAGTTAAGATTTAGCGGAAGCATCTTAATTAAACAGTTTAACAGTGGGGTGATGACTTATCAATTGTGCATTCATCGTATCAGAGCATATGATCATAAAGAACATAATATATAAAGGATGCCAATTTAAAATAGTTATTACAAAAGTAGTACGACTATGTAAGTCGTACAGTAGTAATAAAGTTTAAAACATTTTAGTTTTACAATACATATGTTAAAATAAGATTTCATGAGTATAACTGCAATGTCTGCAGTAATACAGTGGAAATCTTCAAAAGTTGTCCCACAAGTTATGGCATCCTAAGTAGTCCAGGGTTGTCCATCCTGAATGCATGCTATTCTTACTTACGCAGCTAATTTCCTGTAAAACATAGAAGAAAGTCGTCAACAAATATGTTGAGTGAATTCACAGGTTTTGTATAAATATGTGGTATGTTAAACCATTTATGTTTAAGTTATTGAAATGTTATTCAATAAATAAAAGTTTGCAGGTTTCTGCAAAATATAAGTTTGTAGGGTTGTTACCCTAAAATATAGTTTTATGTGGGTTGTTACCCAAAATGTATATCTGGTTGTTTACCAGAATATAAATATAATCAGTACGTATACTGAAGTAAAACAGATTTATGTGGGTTGTTACCCAAAACGTATGTCTGGTTGTCTACCAGAATATAATTATAATCAGTACGTATACTGAAGTAAAACAGATGTAGGATATGTTCATCCTAATAATATTTGTGGGAAATGCTTAGATTTATAATCCCCTGAAAGGTGAGCTAAACCTCGCAGGTTAAAGTAACGCGACCTAACCCTATAACCAAACCACAACCAGAACTTATGTTGTTTGCCTGAAGGACATTTAAGTATACGCTCCATCCACAGGAGGGTCGTCACGGCAATAGTACTATTCGTATACTCAGTGGCTAGAGTCACCTAGCTAATGGTTATAGTCTGCATGACATAAGGTCTTTCATGCACACATTTCAAGTCTGGGTCCGTACTAGGATCTGTTGTCTAATTCCCAAAACAGTTGTGAAAATGTTATTTCATATCAAACAGTTGTATAAAGCAATTTAAAGAATTTATATAATTTGCTGCATATGTTTGCATGCAGTTTCTATGTTTACACCCCTATGTTTAAAACAGAAAACATTTGTAAAGTAGGGGCTGTGAACTCACAGTAGTTTGCTCGGTATGAAAGCTAGCAGCCAAACAGTTAATTGCCCAAGGTATGTTAACCTATACAATAAATATATTAACATAAGTACGTTTGATTTTGTTTTAATCACTTATGTTAATTGTTTGTTCGTTTGAAGAAATGGTTGATTTCTTTATAATAGAAGTTGTTAACTTTATTTAGTGACATAGTCGAGAGAATCTTGTTATTAATTCTCAAATCATACACTTGTTAAGTGTACAAACAAATATGTAATTGTCTATTTAACGAAAGGTCGTTTTGTTTCCATCTGTACATATACTTTGTATATAGTTGTACTTATAATTTGAATGTTATTCAAATATCATTGTTTGTACATATATTTGTTTTATATATGTATTCGTATGTAAATATACTTGTTGTACATTATTAAGTTGTACGTTTGTTAAACGTGAACTTCATTGTGTATATATATTTGTGAATATATATTCTTAATTGTCGTATGTATATATGTTTAATCGATACGTTGTGTACATATATCAAAATATATATGTTTAATAAATACATTGTTCATGTATATCAAAATGTATATAAGTTTTCATTTGTTCTAAGAAAACGTATACGTTTGTGTCTAAATATATATCGCGTGTTTTCTCGTATATATTTATATATATTGTAATACGTTGTTTCGTATTTTAAAAAAATTGGTAAGTTTTATTTGTTATAAAACTTATATTGTTTTTATAAAACGAATGTCACTTGTTTTTAATATCCTTATGTTTGTTTAATAAGTCTTAAACATCCCGATTGTGAAATCGAATCCAATTTGTATAATTTACAAAGTTCGTATTCATATATGTTTATATATATATCGTTCGTTCGTACGAGTTTAAATAGTCCAAAATCCGTGTCTCGGATTTATCACATTAATGTTTTATTAATAGTTTACATTGTTTCGTAAATGTCTCTTAACAATTGTATTCGTTTACGAAATCGTTTGTTGAAAATTAAAGTCAAAGTGTTGACCAGAGTTGGGAATCCGCCGGATTCTATTTGAATCCGCCGGATCCAATAATAAAATGGGGAATCCGCCGGATTCACATGAATCCGCCGGATTCGTTTGAGTTTAAGTGGATCCACCGGATCAAAACACTGAGCCGCCGGATCGGGTTACAAATGGGAGAATCCGCCGGATCACCCGATGATCCGCCGGATCTATCGTGTCATTTACTCGTGTATCGTTCTCGTTTACAAGGTCAGGTGCGTGTTCGAAGTTAGGATCCGCCGGATCAAATCATGATCCGCCGGATCGAGTATGTCTTTTACTCGGTCACGGGTTTGAGCGATTAGTTTGTGTGCGGGTCGGACACGGGAATCCGCCGGATTCCCTTGAATCCGCCGGATTCATATGTTTTCCAGGTGTGGATCCGCCGGATCCTGGGGTGATCCGCCGGATCAAGCCTCGTTTTGCAGGCTCTGTTCGTTACAGATACATATATATACAAGTTTATTCGACTCCAATCTTTTATGTTATGTTACCAAACGTTTATACAAGTGTTATGTGTCGTTTTTACACATTTTTACATCATTTTAACAAGTTTTTATATAATGATTTTGGTTTTGTAGTTTTGGTTTTTATAAACCATTTTCAAGAACAATCATCAATCTCTCAAATATATATGTTATATGTTTAGATTATGATGTTTAAACAAGTTAGAAAACGAAATCAAAACAAAGAAATCAAAAAGGAGTATGTTTCCTTACAAAGAAAAATGATGGAGATGATGAACGATGATGATGATCGGATGATGATGCTACTGATCTTGCTCCTGATGTTGTTGTTCCTCTGTGATTTTACTTAGTTGAGAGGAAGAAGAAGATAGATGGATGTGTGTGTGTTTGTGAAATCTTCAGGAAGAAGGAAATGAGAGGGAACAAGGTGATCGCACGAGTATGGTTTAAAACTGATACGGTCCCTCAATTATTGAAGTTAGGTGCCCGGTTTGTGTACTACAATTTCGAGTACGGGTATAATTATAGCAATATAAAAATAAACATTTTACATTTTTATTTTGTAGATGTTCTACTGGTTCGTTATTTATGGTCAGTATAATGATGTTATCATTATTTTAAATAGATGTACAATTTTGTACATTTTACTGCGCATAACTATTTGAGCGCCAAATTTCAGTTAATTTATGATTTCATATTTTGAAGTATTGTTCTAAATACTTTACAACGTGTTAGAAAATTAACACTTTTCATATTTGGATCTTTTATGTACGTTTTAGAATTGTTTCTGTTCGTTTATAATACGTTTTATGTTAAACGTATATTTAGACCGTTGTATCTATATGTTATAGATATATAAATACTCGTAATTAATAATTGAGTTATTAATAACTTTTGTGTCACGAACTTTTGTTATTTATTTTTGTCGGGTTCGTTCCGATACATTTGTACGTAACTTTAAATACTTACGTATTACGTATTACTTTTTGTTTAAAAGTACCGGGCTTGCTAGGCTTACATCACATCAAATAGTTTTGTTAAAACTTAACCAGGAAATTAGCGTAAGAATGCACATGCTTAAAGTTAAACTAATACCTAATTTGGAGAGTTGTCACAGGTACGGGGGTCCGGGGGCAGCGCCCCTGGTAGCGGGGTCCAAGGGGTGGCAACCCCTGGCGGGGTCCAAGGGGCAGAGCCCCTGGTTGGATTTGAATTTGGAGTGAAATTAGGTGGTAAAATCTTGGTTCCAACACTTAGTAAAAGAATGAGTTTTCAGGGTTCTGTTTTATGCGACGTAGCATGCGACGTAAGGTGCGACGTGGGCGTGTACGTCGCATTATGCGACTTTCGCAATTCATTGCGACGTAGGGTGTTGCGTCGCTAATGCGACGTGGGTTCGGTTTGCGACGTTAAGGTCTGCGTCGCTACGTGCGACATTCGCAATTTAATGCGACGTAATAGGCTGCGTCGCTAATGCGACGTGGGTTCGGTTTGTGCGACGTAAGTCGCTGCGTCGCAGAGGCCCCAGGCCAGATGCGACGTTACGCGACTGATCGGAATTTTGCCCCCAAAAACACGTTTTCCGGCCACCGTTCGAGTTAATATTTTTACCCAACCCTTCTAGAGACATTACAAGCTAAATGTGACAACTCTCCAAATTAGGTATTAATTAACATTTAAGCATGTGCATTCTTACGCTAATTTCCTGATTTAGTTTTAACAAAACTATTTGATGTGATGTAAGCCTAGCAAGCCCAGTACTTTTAAACAAAAAGTAATACATAATACGTAAGTATTTAAAGTTACGTACAAATGTATCGGAACGAACCCGACAAAAATAAATAACAAAAGTTTCGTGATACAAACTTTCTAAATAACTCAATTATTAATTACGAGTATTTATATATCTATAACATATAGATACAATGGTCTAAATATACGTTTAACATAAAACGTATTATAAACGAACAGAAACAATTCTAAAACGCACATAAAAGGTCGAAACATAAAAATACAAATTTTCTCATTCGTTTGGAAGAAGTTAGAACAATACTTCGAAATATGAAATCCTAAATAAACTGAAATTTGGCGCTCAAATAGTTACGCGCAGTAAAATGTACAAAATTGTACATCTATTTAAAATAATGATAACATCATTATTCTGATTATAAATAACGAACCAGGAGAACACCTACAAAATAAAAATATAAAATGTTTACATTTATATTGCTATAATTATACCCGTACTCGAAATTGTGGTACCAAAATGGTCACCCACCTCCAATAATGCAGAGACAATCTCTGATTATTAACCCATACTCGTTTGAAATATATTACTCCCTCCGTTCTTCTTTCTCTGATCAACAAACTCACACCCACACCAATAATTCATCATCACCTTCATTCTTCATCTTTTTCTTCATCTGGAACAACAACATCAGGAGCAAGAAGCAGAGGCACAACATCATCATCTTCATCATCCGTTCATCATTTTCATCTCATTTTCGTTGTAAGGAAAACTCTCATTTTTCGATTTCTTTACTTTGATTTCGTTCTCTAACATGTTTATGAATCATAATCAAAGTATATAACACATATACATGAAAGATTTATGATTGATTCTTGAAAATGATTTATAAAACCAAAACAACAAAACTAAAATCGATGAACTAAAACTAGTTAAAATGAAGTTATAATGTGTAAAAACGACACATAACAATTGTTATAAACATTTGGTAACATTGGGTAAAGGATTGAAGCCAAAAAGATCGAGCATATAAATGCTCTGTAACAAACAGAACCTGCAAAAACATGTTGGATCCGGCGGATCTCTATAGGATCCGGCGGATCCTTTTCTGAAAACATCATAGATCCGACGGATCCTTGGGTAGATCCGGCGGATCCCACTCGCAAACACGCACACGACCTGATCGCTCAAACCCGTGACCGAGTAAAAGACATACTCGATCCGGCGGATCCTCGGGTGATCCGGCGGATCCTAAACTTAACACGCACACTTGGTCTTGTGAACAAATACGATACACGGGTAAAAGACACATACGATCCGGCGGATCATAAAGTGATCCGGCGGATCCTAACTTCGAACACGCACCTGACCTTGTAAACGAGAACGATACACGAGTAAATGACACGATAGATCCGGCGGATCATCGGGTGATCCGGCGGATCCTCCCATTTGTAACCCGATCCGGCGGCTCAGTGTTTTGATCCGGCGGATCCACTTAAACTCAAACGAATCCGGCGGATTCATGTGAATCCGGCGGATTCCCCACTTTTATATTGGATCCGGCGGATTCAAATAGAATCCGGCGGATTCCCAACTCTGGTCAACACTTTGACTTTAATTTTTCAACAAACGATTTCGTAAACGAATACAATTGTTAAGAGACATTTACGAAACAATGTAAACTATTAATAAAACATTAATGTGATAAATCCGAGACACGGATTTTGGACTATTTAAACTCGTACGAACGAACGAACGATATATATATAAACATATATATGAATATGGACTTTGTAAATTATACAAATTGGATTCGATTTCACAATCGGGATGTTTAAGACTTATTAAACAAACATAAGGATATTAAAAACAAGTGACATTCGTTTTATAAAAACAATATAAGTTTTATAACAAATAAAACTTACCACCTTTTTAAAATACGAAACAACGTATTACAATATATATAAATATATACGAGAAAACACGCGATATATATTTAGACACAAACGTATACGTTTTCTTAAAACAAATGAAAACTTATATACATTTTGATATACATGAACAATGTATTTATTAAACATATATATTTTGATATATGTACACAACGTATCGATTAAACATATATACATACGACAATTAAGAATATATATTCACAAATATATATACACAATGAAGTTCACGTTTAACAAACGTACAACTTACTAATGTACAACAAGTGTATTTACATACGAATACATATATAAAACAAATATATGTACAAACAATGATATTTGAATAACATTCAAATTATAAGTACAACTATATACAAAGTATATGTACAGATGGAAACAAAACGACCTTTCGTTAAATAGACAATTACATATTTGTTTGTACACTTAACAAGTGTATGATTTGAGAATTAATAACAAGATTCTCTCGACAATGTCACTAAATAAAGTTAACAACTTCTATTATAAAGAAATTAACCATTTCTTCAAACAAACAAACTGTTAACATAAGTGATTAAAACAAATCAAACGTACTTATGTTAATATATTTATTGTATAGGTTAACATACCTTGGGCAAATATCTGTTTGGCTGCTAGCTTTCATACCGAGCAAACTACCGTGAGTTCACAGCCCCTACTTTGCAAATGTTTTACGCTTTTAAACATAGGGGTGTAAACATAGAAACTGCATGCAAACATATGCAGCAAATTATATAAATGCTTTATTGCTTTATACAACTGTTTGATATGAAATAACATTTTCACAACTGTTTTGGGAATTAGACAACAGATCCTAGTACGGACCAGACTTGAGAATGTGTGCATGAAAGACCTTATGTCATGCAGACTATAACCATTAGCTAGGTGACTCTAGCCACTGAGTATACGAATAGTACTATTGCCGTGACGACCCTCCTGTGGATGGAGCGTATACTTAAATGTCCTTCAGGCAAACAACATAAGTTCTGGTTGTGGTTTGGTTATAGGGTTAGGTCGCGTTACTTTAACCTGCGAGGTTTAGCTCACCTTTCAGGGGATTATAAGTCTAAGCATTTCCCACAAATATTATTAGGATGAACATATCCTACATCTGTTTTACTTCAGTATACGTACTGATTATAATTATATTCTGGTAGACAACCAGACATACGTTTTGGGTAACAACCCACATAAATCTGTTTTACTTCAGTATACGTACTGATTATATTTATATTCTGGTAAACAACCAGATATACATTTTGGGTAACAACCCACATACAACTATATTTTAGGGTAACAACCCTACAAACTTATATTTTGCAGAAACCTGCAAACTTTTATTTATTGAATAACATTTCAATAACTTAAACATAAATGGTTTAACATACCACATATTTATACAAAACCTGTGAATTCACTCAACATATTTGTTGACGACTTTCTTCTATGTTTTACAGGAAATTAGCTGCGTAAGTAAGAATAGCATGCATTCAGGATGGACAACCCTGGACTACTTAGGATGCCATAACTTGTGGGACAACTTTTGAAGATTTCCACTGTATTACTGCAGACATTGCAGTTATACTCATGAAATCTTATTTTAACATATGTATTGTAAAACTTAAATGTTTTAAACTTTATTACTACTGTACGACTTACATAGTCGTACTACTTTTGTAATAACTATTTTAAATTGGCATCCTTTATATATTATGTTCTTTATGATCATATGCTCTGATACGATGAATGCACAATTGATAAGTCATCACCCCGCTGTTAAACTGTTTAATTAAGGTGCTTCCGCTAATCTTAACTGGCTTCCGCTAAACATTAAATAAACGCAATTATGGATTTTTGGGGTGTGACATACTTGGTATCAGAGCCATTGGTTATAGCGAACTAGAAGTCTTTAGGTGACTGAAAACCTTAGAGACCTAGACTATAGCCTTGGCTAGAACATTCATGCATTCATACATACATACGTTTGCATACAACTAACGTACGACTGACACGTCACACACAATTTCTTTTGCCACAATATGTATTAGACTTGGAGATTTGGTTCGACGGGTATAGACAGACCTGTCATGTTTTATTGGGAGCGACGGTGTGTAGACAGACCCGTCATGCTTTGATTAGTCTTTGGATCGATGGGTATCTAGGAAAAGAACCATCCTGTTCTGTATAAGAACTCGTGAACTAATTATGATTAGTTATATGATATGACTTATGAGTCTGGTTTATCATTATTGTTTATGTTACTGTGTATTGGGATTTGATTAAGGATTGATAATCGAAACTACATACCTATAGATTCCTTGAAACTGGAAAAATGACAGAACCTGTCATAAATGAGTACTCATCAGATGATGACATAACCATCGACGAGCAGATACAATATGAATATGTCGATACAGAAACAATTCCGATAGTGGAACTGGTGGAAGAAGAGATTGAGAACCACCACTTTGGATTGATTGACATAGAGGAATATGAGAGAGTTAGAGACCAAGCTGAAGAGCTAGATGGTCAAAACTGGGAACTTGCATCTAAATGCAAGAAATATGAAACTGAGTTGAGAATCCTAAAGAGGCCTATGTCTGTCCGAGTTAGGGATAGAATTCGCTTCTGGAAGAAAGTAGCTAGTGATCGCAAGAAAAGAGTTAAGTCTTGGATCAAACGTTTGTGCAAATGCTCGACT
Organism: Helichrysum umbraculigerum; assembly: GCA_949592205.1. NCBI lineage: Eukaryota > Viridiplantae > Streptophyta > Magnoliopsida > Asterales > Asteraceae > Helichrysum > Helichrysum umbraculigerum. Next base: position 78,933,154 of record CATIUR010000005.1, on the reverse strand, counting down.
GAGAATGATCTGGACTATTATCCAACTCTGCGATACAAGACTATGCTAGAAACGCATTACTCCTCTCCTAACCTGGACCAGGAGTGAAAGGAAAAGAACTGCACTACGACAGAGAACATAGCTAAAGATAGCTTAATAAAGAACTGATGAAGAACTGTCGTAGGAATATAATTGTTTTGTTAGGATCTAAGTATAGCTAAGTTTAGTTTAATTAGTACTGTAACAACTCGTGTTGTATTAGAAATCACTCTTGATGGATATAGAAGATATCATCAAGTTATGTAATGAAACGATGTAAGAACGTTCTAGTTAATGTATAATATAACTTAGGTTCGATTCGAAATTTCGTGCGAATTATATACATCTCTATATACAGGTGATAGAAAAGTTATCACGTAATAATTGTTGAAACCATTTCTTACAACTTTGAAACCTACCATACTATGAATTATTGATTCTATCTTAAATTCCATAACACATTGATTGCACTTAAACGATGATGAAAAGAAATATGTATTTGGCATTATATAATGACGCCTGGCCAACGTGATTATATTGTACAAAGTACATATGGGTGTTTCAAAATCGTGCGATATACAATGTGAAACCTTATTCTTTCAAATTCTCCATACTATTCATTTGATAGACAATGTGAAATCTTGTTCATCACATTCATTAATTTGGCATTGACTTCTGCATTTTATTCATCGCAGAACTGAATCATGCCGCCAAAACGACGAATTACTAGGAACAGTCAGAAAACAACTGTACCTCCTACATCTGAAACCATTCCACCACCTAACACTGAGGAAACTACTGAGCAGATGATTGCTAGACGCATTGCTGAGGGTATTGCCGAGTATGAGGCAAGTCGCAACCGTGAGACTGTGATTAATAACAGTGGATCGACCCCTGTTATTACTGAGACTGTTGTGAATAACCGCAAAGGGTGTTCATATAAGACATTTCAGGCGTGTAAACCACCTCCTTTCTGTGGCACTGAAGGTGCTATTGGTATTATACACTGGATAGAAAAGATGGATTCAGTGTTGGACATTAGTGATTGTCTACCAGACACTGCGGTAAAGTATGTTGCCTGCACCCTAACTGATAAAGCTTTGACTTGGTGGAACAGTCAAGTCCAGTCGATGGGACGACCAGCTGCTTATTCCATGACATGGGAAACATTGAAGCATATGATGATGGAAGAATTCTGCCCTCGCAGTGAGATGCAGAAAATTGAGACTGAGCTGTGGAACATTGCTATGATCGGTGCTGATATCACTGGTTACACAACTAGGTTCCAAGAACTAGCTCGTCTTGTGCCACATATGGTAACACCTGAATACAAGCGTATTGAACGCTATGTGTATGGACTGGCACCGCAGATCAGGAGTTTAGTTACGTCCTCCAAACCTGACACATTCAGGAGCGCTGTTACTTTAGCGCAGAGTTTGACTGATGAAGCAGTTAGAATGGGGACACTGACCAAGAAAATTGTGTCGGTTAAGGTTGAGCCGAGCAGTGCTGAAGCTGGTAGTTCTGGAAGTAAGAAGCGTAAATGGAATGACCGTCAGGGTCAAACCAACAAGAAAGGATCTGGAAATCCTAAGTCTTACGCTGCCACCATTGTGGAACCGAAGTCATACTTAGGTAACAAACCTAAGTGTGATAAGTGTAGCAAACACCATGAGGGTGAGTGTTGGTTTTGCGACAGCTGTAAGGGATGGGGTCACAAAGCCCAGAACTGTAAGGTAAACCCTACCCCTAAGGGAAACACTGTTCGCCAAAACCAAGGATGTTTTGAGTGTGGCGACATGAGGCACTATCGAAACCGATGCCCTCGACTCAATAACCAAAACCGTAACGCCAACAACGCTCGTAACCGCAACAACAACAACAACAATCGGGCAAACAACATCAATGACCAGCCAGCTCGTGGACGCGTGTTCATGTTAGGAGCACCAGAGGCACGTCAGGATCCTAACACAGTCACTGGTACGTTTCTTGTAAACAACCATTTTGCTTCTGTGTTATTTGATTCCGGTGCTGATTTAAGCTTTGTGTCCACTGAGTTTAGACCACTATTAGAGATCGAATCCCTTAAGCTAGATAGCAAATATACTGTAGAGCTAGCCGATGGTAAGTTGATTGAATCAGGAGAAATAGTACCAGGATGTTCCTTAACTTTAGAAGGTCATTCTTTCAAGATAGACTTACTACCGGTAGAACTAGGGAGCTTCGATATAGTGGTTGGCATGGATTGGTTGTCACTGAACCGCGCAGAGATCATCTGTCATGAGAAGATTGTACGGTTACCTTTACCGTCAGGGGAAATGTTGATGGTTCAAGGAGAAAAGAGTAATCGTGTGGTGAAAACGATTACATGCATGAAGGCAAATAAGTATCTACGAAAAGGGTACCAAGCATTTTTGGTACATGTTGTGAATAAGAAACCAGAGGAGCGACGCATAGACGACGTGGCCGTAGTACGCGAATACCCAGGAGTATTCCCTGATGAGCTACCAGGGTTACCACCTCCTCGGCAGGTTGAATTTCATATCGACCTAGTGCCGGGAGCTGCACCAATTGCTCGTGCGCCTTACCGTTTAGCTCCATCAGAAATGCAGGAACTGTCTGCACAGTTACAAGAACTATTGGATTTTAGGATTCATCCGACCGAGCTTTTCACCGTGGGGAGCTCCGGTGTTGTTCGTCAAAAAGAAGGATGGATCAATGCGAATGTGTATCGATTATCGAGAACTAAACAAAGTGACGATTAAGAACCGATACCCATTGCCACGCATCGACGATTTGTTTGACCAGCTGCAAGGGTCAAGTTATTACTCAAAGATCGACTTGAGATCGGGTTACCATCAACTGAAGGTACGGGATGAGGATATCCCTAAGACTGCGTTTAGGACTCGATATGGTCATTACGAGTTCCTGGTTATGCCGTTTGGGCTAACAAATGCGCCAGCAGTGTTCATGGATCTAATGAATAGAGTATGTAAACCATACCTTGATAAGTTCGTCATAGTGTTCATTGACGATATCTTGATATACTCGCGAACGAAAGAAGACCATGAACAACATCTGAGGCTAATTCTTGAATTACTGGAGAAAGAGAAGCTTTATGCAAAATTCTCTAAATGCGAGTTTTGGATGCGTGAGGTTCATTTCCTTGGTCATGTGATCAATAGCAAAGGAATTCACGTGGACCCATCCAAAATTGAGGCGATTAAGAATTGGGAAGCCCCAAAGACCCCAACTGAGATACGACAATTTCTTGGGTTAGCCGGTTACTACCGAAGGTTCATTGGGAATTTCTCGAAGATAGCTCAGCCACTTACCGCCCTAACGCAAAAAGACAAGAAGTTTGATTGGGGCGAGAAGCAAGAGAATGCTTTTCAACTGCTGAAAGAGAAATTGAGTACCGCACCTATCCTATCCTTACCAGAAGGAGTAGAAAACTTTGTTGTCTACTGTGATGCCTCACATCAAGGATTAGGTTGCGTGTTAATGCAAAACGACAAAGTCATTGCTTACGCGTCTCGTCAATTGAAGATTCACGAGAAGAACTATACGACGCATGACTTAGAGCTGGGAGCAGTCGTTTTCGCACTTAAGATTTGGAGACACTACCTATACGGTACAAAGTGTACAATCTTTACCGATCACAAAAGTCTCCAACATATATTTGATCAGAAAGAACTCAACATGAGACAGAGACGTTGGGTTGAACTACTAAATGATTACGACTGTGAAATCAAGTACCATCCAGGCAAAGCTAATGTAGTAGCGGATGCCTTGAGTCGTAAGGAAAGAGAGAAACCTCGAAGAGTTCGAGCGTTAGGACTGACAATCCACTTGGATCTGATTTCCCAAATTCGTGATGCTCAACAAGCAGCTTTTACTCCAGAACGTATGAAGGACGAATCCCTCAAAGGGATGGAGAAACAACTGGAGTCTAAGGAAAATGGAGTATTGTACTTTATGAACCGAATTTGGATTCCTTGTGTTGATGAGCTACGTAGCCTAGTACTGGACGAAGCTCATAAGTCCAATTACTCGATACATCCTGGTGCAGATAAAATGTACCACGATCTGAAAGGATTTTACTGGTGGCCTGGCATGAAAAGAGACATTGCCACCTATGTTAGTAGATGTCTGACTTGTGCAAAAGTTAAGACTGAGTACCAAAAGCCATCCGGACTTTTACAACAACCAGAGTTGCCCAAATGGAAATGGGAACACATCACGATGGATTTCATCACAAAGCTACCGAAAACATCATCTGGAATGGACTCCATATGGGTGATTGTCGACAGACTGACAAAATCATCTCACTTTCTAGCCATTAAAGAAACAGATAAGATGGAGAAACTGTCTAGAATTTATATAAAAGAAGTTGTTTCTAGACATGGAGTTCCATTATCCATCATCTCTGATAGAGATGCACGTTTCACCTCTCGCTTCTGGCAAACACTGCAACAAGCTTTAGGCACTAGACTCGACATGAGTACCGCCTACCATCCACAAACTGATGGTCAAAGCGAGCGAACGATACAAACGCTTGAGGACTTGCTACGAGCCTGCGTGATTGATTTCGGAGGAAACTGGGATGTTCATCTCCCTTTAGCTGAATTCTCGTACAACAATAGTTATCATACGAGCATACAAATGGCACCTTTTGAGGCGTTGTACGGACGCAAGTGCCGATCCCCACTATGTTGGGCAGATATGGATGACAGACAGTTATCAGGTCCTGAGATAGTCCAAGAGACAACGGACAAGATATCTCAAGCGCTTAATCGATTAAAAACGGCACGAGACCGACAAAAGAGTTATGCAGACAATAGACGAAAACCTTTAGAGTTTCAAGTAGGTGACAGAGTCCTACTCAAGGTATCTCCTTGGAAAGGAGTTGTGAGATTTGGGAAACGCGGCAAACTGAACCCACGTTACATCGGACCTTTTGAGATCCTAACAAGGATTGGTCCTGTAGCTTATAAGCTTAAACTGCCGCAAGAACTTAGTAATATTCACGACACGTTTCACGTGAGTAATCTTAAGAAGTGTCTATCTGACGAAGCGTTAATCATACCTCCTGACGAAATCTACGTCGACGCAAAACTCAACTTCGTGGAGGAACCGCTTGAAGTAATGGATACGAAAAAGCAGAAACTCCAAAACAGTCGGATCAAACTTGTCAAAATTCGATGGAACTCGAAAAGAGGCCCAGAGTTCACCTGGGAACGTGAGGATGAGATACGCAAGAAGTATCCTCACCTATTTGAAACCGTGACCACGACTCACGACACAAATTAAATCTCGGGACGAGATTTCCCTAACAGGGGGAGAATGTGACAACTCTCCAAATTAGGTATTAATTAACATTTAAGCATGTGCATTCTTACGCTAATTTCCTGATTTAGTTTTAACAAAACTATTTGATGTGATGTAAGCCTAGCAAGCCCAGTACTTTTAAACAAAAAGTAATACATAATACGTAAGTATTTAAAGTTACGTACAAATGTATCGGAACGAACCCGACAAAAATAAATAACAAAAGTTTCGTGATACAAACTTTCTAAATAACTCAATTATTAATTACGAGTATTTATATATCTATAACATATAGATACAATGGTCTAAATATACGTTTAACATAAAACGTATTATAAACGAACAGAAACAATTCTAAAACGCACATAAAAGGTCGAAACATAAAAATACAAATTTTCTCATTCGTTTGGAAGAAGTTAGAACAATACTTCGAAATATGAAATCCTAAATAAACTGAAATTTGGCGCTCAAATAGTTACGCGCAGTAAAATGTACAAAATTGTACATCTATTTAAAATAATGATAACATCATTATTCTGATTATAAATAACGAACCAGGAGAACACCTACAAAATAAAAATATAAAATGTTTACATTTATATTGCTATAATTATACCCGTACTCGAAATTGTGGTACCAAAATGGTCACCCACCTCCAATAATGCAGAGACAATCTCTGATTATTAACCCATACTCGTTTGAAATATATTACTCCCTCCGTTCTTCTTTCTCTGATCAACAAACTCACACCCACACCAATAATTCATCATCACCTTCATTCTTCATCTTTTTCTTCATCTGGAACAACAACATCAGGAGCAAGAAGCAGAGGCACAACATCATCATCTTCATCATCCGTTCATCATTTTCATCTCATTTTCGTTGTAAGGAAAACTCTCATTTTTCGATTTCTTTACTTTGATTTCGTTCTCTAACATGTTTATGAATCATAATCAAAGTATATAACACATATACATGAAAGATTTATGATTGATTCTTGAAAATGATTTATAAAACCAAAACAACAAAACTAAAATCGATGAACTAAAACTAGTTAAAATGAAGTTATAATGTGTAAAAACGACACATAACAATTGTTATAAACATTTGGTAACATTGGGTAAAGGATTGAAGCCAAAAAGATCGAGCATATAAATGCTCTGTAACAAACAGAACCTGCAAAAACATGTTGGATCCGGCGGATCTCTATAGGATCCGGCGGATCCTTTTCTGAAAACATCATAGATCCGACGGATCCTTGGGTAGATCCGGCGGATCCCACTCGCAAACACGCACACGACCTGATCGCTCAAACCCGTGACCGAGTAAAAGACATACTCGATCCGGCGGATCCTCGGGTGATCCGGCGGATCCTAAACTTAACACGCACACTTGGTCTTGTGAACAAATACGATACACGGGTAAAAGACACATACGATCCGGCGGATCATAAAGTGATCCGGCGGATCCTAACTTCGAACACGCACCTGACCTTGTAAACGAGAACGATACACGAGTAAATGACACGATAGATCCGGCGGATCATCGGGTGATCCGGCGGATCCTCCCATTTGTAACCCGACGGCTCAGTGTTTTGATCCGGCGGATCCACTTAAACTCAAACGAATCCGGCGGATTCATGTGAATCCGGTGGATTCCCCACTTTTATATTGGATCCGGCGGATTCAAATAGAATCCGGCGGATTCCCAACTCTGGTCAACACTTTGACTTTAATTTTTCAACAAACGATTTCGTAAACGAATACAATTGTTAAGAGACATTTACGAAACAATGTAAACTATTAATAAAACATTAATGTGATAAATCCGAGACACGGATTTTGGACTATTTAAACTCGTACGAACGAACGAACGATATATATATAAACATATATATGAATATGGACTTTGTAAATTATACAAATTGGATTCGATTTCACAATCGGGATGTTTAAGACTTATTAAACAAACATAAGGATATTAAAAACAAGTGACATTCGTTTTATAAAAACAATATAAGTTTTATAACAAATAAAACTTACCACCTTTTTAAAATACGAAACAACGTATTACAATATATATAAATATATACGAGAAAACACGCGATATATATTTAGACACAAACGTATACGTTTTCTTAAAACAAATGAAAACTTATATACATTTTGATATACATGAACAATGTATTTATTAAACATATATATTTTGATATATGTACACAACGTATCGATTAAACATATATACATACGACAATTAAGAATATATATTCACAAATATATATACACAATGAAGTTCACGTTTAACAAACGTACAACTTAATAATGTACAACAAGTGTATTTACATACGAATACATATATAAAACAAATATATGTACAAACAATGATATTTGAATAACATTCAAATTATAAGTACAACTATATACAAAGTATATGTACAGATGGAAACAAAACGACCTTTCGTTAAATAGACAATTACATATTTGTTTGTACACTTAACAAGTGTATGATTTGAGAATTAATAACAAGATTCTCTCGACAATGTCACTAAATAAAGTTAACAACTTCTATTATAAAGAAATTAACCATTTCTTCAAACAAACAAACTGTTAACATAAGTGATTAAAACAAATCAAACGTACTTATGTTAATATATTTATTGTATAGGTTAACATACCTTGGGCAAATATCTGTTTGGCTGCTAGCTTTCATACCGAGCAAACTACCGTGAGTTCACAGCCCCTACTTTGCAAATGTTTTACGCTTTTAAACATAGGGGTGTAAACATAGAAACTGCATGCAAACATATGCAGCAAATTATATAAATGCTTTATTGCTTTATACAACTGTTTGATATGAAATAACATTTTCACAACTGTTTTGGGAATTAGACAACAGATCCTAGTACGGACCAGACTTGAGAATGTGTGCATGAAAGACCTTATGTCATGCAGACTATAACCATTAGCTAGGTGACTCTAGCCACTGAGTATACGAATAGTACTATTGCCGTGACGACCCTCCTGTGGATGGAGCGTATACTTAAATGTCCTTCAGGCAAACAACATAAGTTCTGGTTGTGGTTTGGTTATAGGGTTAGGTCGCGTTACTTTAACCTGCGAGGTTTAGCTCACCTTTCAGGGGATTATAAGTCTAAGCATTTCCCACAAATATTATTAGGATGAACATATCCTACATCTGTTTTACTTCAGTATACGTACTGATTATAATTATATTCTGGTAGACAACCAGACATACGTTTTGGGTAACAACCCACATAAATCTGTTTTACTTCAGTATACGTACTGATTATATTTATATTCTGGTAAACAACCAGATATACATTTTGGGTAACAACCCACATACAACTATATTTTAGGGTAACAACCCTACAAACTTATATTTTGCAGAAACCTGCAAACTTTTATTTATTGAATAACATTTCAATAACTTAAACATAAATGGTTTAACATACCACATATTTATACAAAACCTGTGAATTCACTCAACATATTTGTTGACGACTTTCTTCTATGTTTTACAGGAAATTAGCTGCGTAAGTAAGAATAGCATGCATTCAGGATGGACAACCCTGGACTACTTAGGATGCCATAACTTGTGGGACAACTTTTGAAGATTTCCACTGTATTACTGCAGACATTGCAGTTATACTCATGAAATCTTATTTTAACATATGTATTGTAAAACTTAAATGTTTTAAACTTTATTACTACTGTACGACTTACATAGTCGTACTACTTTTGTAATAACTATTTTAAATTGGCATCCTTTATATATTATGTTCTTTATGATCATATGCTCTGATACGATGAATGCACAATTGATAAGTCATCACCCCGCTGTTAAACTGTTTAATTAAGGTGCTTCCGCTAATCTTAACTGGCTTCCGCTAAACATTAAATAAACGCAATTATGGATTTTTGGGGTGTGACACTAAAACAAACAACTAACAAGTAAAAGTACTCAAAAACGAGAGGTTTCGGGATTTTGTCGGAAACTTACAAAGTGTCGGATTGAAAATCCGGAAAGATAGGAAGGTAGATCGTGATGCGGTGAGTCTTTTATTCCAAATAAGCTTGATGATTCGGGTGCATTTTATGTTGTTATTTTGATGATTTGTTAGATGGTGGTGATGGAGATTTTTGAGAGAAAAAGAGGGGAAATAGAGAGAAAGGAAAAGATGGAAATGAGGAGGTGAAAAGGGGTGGAAGGGTTTTGATGAAAGCCTCCATTTTTCAGTCTCCGTTCCGCGCTCCGTGTGGTGTTCATTTTCTCCGTTGTTTAAGCGTTAAATATTTATTTTATGTGTTAATTATCCATTTTAAAATACGAATTTTTGTTAAATAATCTAATTGAATTATTTTACCAAACCTTTAAATAGATTTGTGTGTTTTGTTTTTATGTTGCGTAAGTTTTAGTTGTACGAAACGGGACAAATTTTGGAAATATTATTTAAATGTCATTTCGGATCCAGTAACATTTTTAAATAGAGTTTCAAGCTTTAATATAAAATGTTTCACCAACGTCCGTATTTATTGAACCGATTTACATTCGATTTAAATCGCGTACGATTTAATCAAATCGCATATTCGTATACATTCAACAATATATTTCGATACATTAATAAGCCTAACACAGAACTAATTACATGTATTAACATAGAATTAGGCACTAATTACTAGTCCTAATTTGGCGGGTGTTACACAAGGTAACCTTTTTTCTTCGTACGGATAGATTTGTTTGGTTTTTGAATTCTATTTATATAATGATTTATAATTTTGTGTTAAAGAATCCAATATAACAAGTTATTGTTTATTTTCTCTTCTTTTATGGAGGTCAAGGGTTTATAATATTTATAGGAAATCATTCATTTTCTTATGACTTTTGAACCTGTTGATGCGTTCAAACTTCAACTTAATTTACTCTCGTGTCATCTACAATATGTAGGGTAACAATATTAACTAAAAAAAAAATACACGTTTCGATTATTCTAACGTCATTATACATTCATACTTGATAAGCGTACAACACATATCAATAAATATACACAAAAAAATAAAAATATATAATATAAGTTTTGTGTTAAAATGTCACACCCAGTCTAAAGCGGAAACAACGGGTATAACGGCGATAGGATCACAACACATCATTATAAATAATTCTATATGAAATAAAATATCCAATGTGTCATGATGTCAATAACATGAATATCAGTTCATGTCATGCATACATTTCAACAATGAATTCAAAATCTTACAACAAATATACACCACCATAATAAGGCAAAATATGCCTTCACAAACAACTTTAATGTATCAAGCCTTGAATAATTCTTAATGCAACCTATGTGGTCCACTAAGTTTTCTTGTCCTCTGCCTTTACTCCATTAGTAAAACTTGAAAAGTTATGCTCAAAAACGTCAACACGAATGTTGGTGAGTTTCATAGGTTTGAAACCAGACACCATAAAAATAAACATTTTGCTGTGATAATAATAAGTTAGGACAATGCATATGAAAAGGTACACAAGTGAAATAATATAACCAAACATCTCCACAAACTGTCATCACCCCACGAAGGAGTATGACCCAGCCAAATCCTGTGAATGCGGTAGCTACCCATATATGACCTTCAATGTACACCAACGCATACATTAGGTACTTACTCTCGAAAGAGAGCAAGGCCTTTTGCAAAACAACATGACCTTCAATGTATACTAACAGTACACATTAGGTACTTACCCTCGAAAGAGTAAGGCCTTTTTATAAAAATGAATCCAACAACCGAATGCACATAAGTCACATAGTGTCCCACATTTCAAGCATATGTCCAAAATAAAAATGAATGTAATCACATCACAAAACAGTTGATAAAACATGTGATCATATTTTTCCCCCAATTTGAAAATATGTAAATGAAAACGGGGCCACGAAAACTCACCTTGAACACCAAAGTAAGTATCGCCCTTAAATGAATCCACCAAACAACTTTACCAATCTACAAATGAATATATATGTATACGGGTTACAACGTAGACATATCTATGCCCTTCCATTGTATCCTAAGTCCAAATCACCTCTACTAAGTTTCCTCACAACCAAACCTCATGTGTCTTTAAAAAAATCAACCCCATTATGTATTTCAGATTATGTCCAGAATTTTGTACCACTTTACGAATTTTAAACCATAACTTAATTAAATCATTTGACTCTACAAATTTTACCAGTGACTCTTCAATGTGTTAAGAAGATCCTATAATTTTTCTAGAGCTTAATTCTATAGTTAACTATTTTTAAAAATTCACCAAAGTAATCTGCTAAGAAACAACAACAATTTCTGAATACACAAAAGTTACAATTTATTTAAAATACTTAAAACTTACAAAGATTATAATATTTTTACAGAAAATTTTTAACACTTTAAAATTACTCCAGTAAAAATTTCAAGACCCAATTCTTAGTTTGACATACGTTTCAAAAATCGACAAGTTAACCGAACTTATGAACCGAAAAACTCAGAATTGACATTCACTTTTATAAAATCATTTTGACCAACTTATACTCAACATTTGGACACGAAACCAACGCCATTTGAAAATAGACTCTTAATACTTATGTTTAGACTCGAGTTTCATCAAAAATCACTATAAAACGATCAAGTTACAATGTTCCCAAACCGATAAACAATTCTGCCCAGATTTAGGGTTTGTATAATCAAACCTAAATCCTTGTGTAAACAATCCAAAACGCTCAATCAAACGAATATTATTCCCTCCTAATGATTTAACCACTGATTTTAAACATATCCTAATGATTTCATTCACTAGGAATACAATGGATTTGAACCGAATAAAACCGACAATACGAAATAATCGAAATACGTTTAGAATAAAAGAATCGGATAGAGATTATACCAACTACCGATGATCCGCACGATAATCGTTGTTAGAATCTGTAATATGAACATTTTATGAGAATCAAAATGTTCCTTGCAATAAGAGGATGAAGAAGACGAAGATTTAGAACACAAAAACTTATCGAAAACACGAATACGCGAGTTCTCAATCAATAGAATGAATTAGAGAATGATTATTTGAGTTCTTAAGGTTTGGATTATGAATATAGACTATTTTCGTTCTTGGATGTCTGGAGTCGAATAATGGGGTTTACAAATCATTTTTAGAATTTAAACACGTTTATATACGAATAATTAAAAGTTTCAGAAAATTCGTAATACACTGCAGCAGTTTACAAAACATTTTTTATAAAATAATATGCTTCGTTTCAGAGGCTGAAACCTTGAAAATTAATGTAAAACATCGAGATATACAACTTTTTAGTTTTGGCCGAAGCCTGAAAACGATTCTAAGTAGATCAAAACGGCCTCTGAAGTCGACTACGAAAATAAATCAGCATAAACTAAAACTTTTCGGTTTAGGTTTTAGTTCATAGTTTTAGGGTTACTTGAGTTTGAATGGGCTGGGCCGGCCAGATCCTCCAAGGAGGAATTTGGGTCAGTTTTCTTTGGGCCAAACAAAAAGACACAAAAACTTGGGTCACACGGTCCAAAAATAATTGATAATTACGTTTAGTTTCGTATCTCCTTTCTTATACGTCCGTTTGTGATGATTCTTTTTGCGTTGGATTCGTTTTTCAAAAAAACGAAGACTTTGGTGTAAATAAATTCTTGAAATTAGTATTTTCACTAAAATGACTTTTTACGGTTGAACTACGATAACGGTTTGGTGACGGTTGTCACATAAAATTATTTAGTAGCCCGCGAATTCGCGGGTTATGATCTAGTTACTATTATAAGAAAGCCCTAAATTATATACTAGCGTATTACTCGCGCAATGCAGCGGAGTTTAGTACTTCAACGTGTTTGGATTACCCGTGATAGTGAGTTAATAAACCTAGTTTGTGCGTATGTAAGGTTTGTGATTCGGGATACAGTTAGTGAAAAATGAAAAATATGTGAAATTGATGGGGTTATATTGTAAAATGAGAATGATAATTAGATAACCAATTATAGAAATGTTGAGTCTTAATTTTAAGAATTTCTATAAATAAACGATTAAGATACTTTATATATTTATATATTAGTATAGATACTTATTAAAATTAAGCCTAACAAAGTTAATCCCACCCCTTCAATAAATTAGCCTTCCTAATTAATCACCATTGATTTAATTTCCTAAATTGTCCATGCAATAAGTATTATTAGGCTTGGTAAAGTTACCTAATTATCCATAATTGTACCTAATTTAAAACCACTGAATTATCCATTTAATTACAAAATCAAACCATCGACTTATTCACACACACATTATATTACTTCATTGATAAACTAAAAACTTGATAAACTAAAAACTTGATAAATCTAATTCATTTCCTAAATGTTTTTTTTTATCCTTAACGGGTGATGTAAAACAAAATATATGTGACTAAAAAAAACTCAATGTAAATTTTTTTTTTATATACAATCTTTGATCTTTTACATAAATAATTATTACCTATACAAAATATTAAGACTTATTATTTGTTTTATACATATCTTTTATTTAAAAATGTGAAAATAAATTGTAAATATGTATTATCTCTTTGTACATCTATCTAACTATATATAATGGACACTAAGGCTGAAGTCATCATGCTGATTTGTCACTCTCTAAGATTGCTTTTATTGCTGATTTGGCAACTCAGGATTAATTTGCTTAAGTATGCATGACATCAGCAAGCATTAACCTTATTTAAAAAAAAAGGGTATAATCTAATTAATCAATTAATTAAATTAATCCATTAATATTACAAACCTGCTGTTATTATTTTTTTAGTTCCACTGCGTTGCATGCTGATTTGAAATTATTACTACAACCATGCTTCCTCTCACCCATTGGTCATTCTTAGCAGCATCTTCATTTGGTTATTCAATGCTGGAATATGGGCAGTCATGTTCTATTCTTTATAATAGACAACTCCACCCAACACATCTTCATACACACATTCTTCACAACAAAGCTTTTTATTGCAAAAGATGGAAAACGACTCATATAACTTCATTGAAGACCTTGATATCGTCAAAGACTCATGGAAGCTGAAAGTAAAGATTCTCAGTTTGTAGAAGACGACTTATTGCTATATAAAGCGTAGATTGTTTATACTTCAACACATTCTTACCTTTTCTTTATCAACCAAAAGTTAACAACTACAAAAGTAAATGGATCCAAACTGTCCTTCTAAAACTCCTGAATCACCTGTCGAAAAGAATAAGGGTGAAGTTATCATGGATGTGTTCAATGGCATCCTAAAGATGAGGGGTTACGAGTACCGGATGAAGGCACTACTGGAACAGATGCAGCAATCTGTAGAGCAAGGAAAACGAGAAAATGCTATCGTTCAACAATATCTTACTCAATTTGAGGGTGACGATGCTGATTTGTGTAAGAAATATGTGAAAGAAGATTTTTTCAGGGACACTCTCCATGAAGTCAAAATCAAGAATGTCGTGGCAGTTGTGGAGGATAGTATTGATGTGAAGACTTATTCTATCGACCGTTTTTCGCAAGTTTGATTTCGTTAGTAAATATTTTGTAAGAACATCATGATGAATGTATCTGGTAATATCAAGTAATGAAGCTTTTCATCTTTTTATGCTTAGATATATTTTTATTTAATAATTATTGCATGTATGTTTTTTTTCTTTTATATATGCAACTGAAAAAAATTATATATGATACTAACGCTTTGAAAATATCATAAATGTTGAAGCTTAATATTTACAGTGCCGATTTTTGATCTGTTTCACTTAAAACACAGTACAAGATAATATAATATTATAAAAAGTTTATATTTTTAAACAAAAAGGTTGTTGATGACTCTTTTATAAATATAAAGTTTATGAATACTTAAAAAAAAAGTTTACGAATAGTTTTATAAAAAGTTTATATGGATTAATAAAAAGTGTATAATAGATACACAGAATGACAGAAGATTATTTTAGATCTCATTTTGTTTAGAATTTTTTAAAAATTTCGAGGAAAGTGAATGGTCCAGTTTATATAAAAAAGTTGTTGATGAAATGATTGTTAAAGACTTATTATGACCTTGGAAACATGCAAGCCGTAATAATCTGTAGACGTCAGTTTTCATTAAGTAATTGTGTATACCTGGGTTCCACCTACACACTAATCGTCAAAATAATTCAACATTTCGAAACGTTAATAATTAGCGTAAATTTTTGTTGGACATTTACTTTCGAAACGTTAGTTCAACATTTACTTTTTATCATCCACTGTGTTGGTTCGGTTCATGGACAGAATTTGTTGGAGGATGATTACGAAGAGGTTATGAAAGCGGTAACCGAATCGGCTGATAAAGGCATACAAGAGAAGATGAATCACATCATCATGCTTCTTAAATGTTAGTTTGCATGTTTTATTAAGTTTCTATGTTTAGTCCTAATATTACAGCCATCTTTTGCATGTTCAGGTTTACCACTTCTATCAATGGTATATTAGTTGATGTTACCGTATTATTAATATATGTATCCTTCTTATTTTGAAACTTTATTTCCTTTATTTATATACAGATAAATAAATATATGACGAAAAACTTTGAAGAAGAAATATAAAAGATTTAAGAAAAAGTGGATCTTAAACATTAAAAACTTTAAAAAAGATAAATATATTGATACAAAATCTTCACGTTTTATACATTTTTTGTATCGTAAATGGATAATGTGTGGTAAAAGTTGATATATGTTTATATGCTTATACTATTTTGTAGTAAACATTGTTACAAATTTTTGTACAGTTTTTTTTCTGCAATAAAGATAGAAGTTTTATATATACGTCTACAATAGTTTATGTACCAAATTTAAAATTGAAGTTACATGTGCAATATGGTTAAGTCACCATTATTAAATAGATTTTGTGTTAATTTTTTTATAAAGTATATACATGTATAAGGTATAAACTATGGTAGAGTCTGTATGCAAATTTTTTTCCTTTTTTGGGAAAGACAAATTTTGTAAAGTTGGGTATTTTCATCTATGACCTATCTTATCAAGCTTTATCATCTATGTTTTTATTTAACTCTTTACTTGCAACAAGTAACCCATTCTCATAACCATCCCATTCTAAAGAGTCCTCTCTACATTTTACCTAAATACATCAAAACTCTACTCCAACAATGAACTTCGCCTTTTTCAAATTTTAGACGTTCAACAATTTCAAAGGTTGTTGCACTAAAGTAAAGAGACTTAAACAACAATATGTAGCTGAGCTCATTGAAAAAGTACAAGCACAAGTTGACGAAGACATGAAAATGATAGAGAACATTGAAAGGATTCTGGAGAAAATCAATGAATGTTTTGATAACTCAAGGAATCTTATTTCCGAAATGGAAAAGTTACCGACTTTGCAAGTTAAAGATGTTGCTATGTCTTCTCTGCAACAACTATTATCTTATGAAGAAATTTATGTTTATGCATTTCAATAGTTGTTGTTTTCAATTCAACAAAGTTATGAAGACAAAATTTTCTTCATAATAAATGTAAGGTAAGTTTAATTTGCTTTTAATCAGTTAACTTTTGTGTTCATTCACTTGAAATTCAAAAGTAACTGAAAAATTGTATCCTTTATGTATTTCGATAGATTTTTGGTGGCATGTGGGCTTAATTAAATGCTTAATTTTAATTTTTCGTTATGTATGTTAAAACCAGTAATACAATGTTCATGTTAAACTAATATGAAAAATAATTTATTAATTTTCGTTTTTAACATTTAATTAAGGATGTAAAATGTGTCAACATATTAATATAATGACATGAATAGACTATGATGGGTTCATTCGTATTATTTTATAACCCATTTCTATACATATCATATTCATTTCACAGCCCACATAAATCATTCGGCCCAGTACACTTAGTGTATAAAACTATTATAACGTAACTTACTTGATTGTTAGTCATGTAAACACTATTTTACTAACCTGAGTCTAAACTATGATAATTAATAAATTCAAATACATGCATTATCCTAATTTGCCTATACACATAATAATACAAATTTATATGTAGAAATAATTTACACATTACAATCTTATACTTTACATTTACATAACAATATTAAAATTTTCTTTTTATCAAACCCGTGTATACACGGGTCTTAAAACTAGTCTTATCTACTAAAGGGGAGTTCCACTGCTGTCATGAATCTGACTTAGCGAGTCATGAGGTAGGTTTTGAAGCTGATATGTCAAGCTGAGATTAAAAGTGTGATGTTATCAATATGTAATAAGAAGATTTAAAATGTGATAAAAAAGGGTTTTATACTAAATTAAATACACATCATAAATGTGTTTTTCAAAGAGTCTGTTAATTTTCTTAGAATTTTAAATTGCTTTACATGCTTTTAATTTTATTGATTGAATGTTCTTGAAACTTTAAGTTGCTTTACATGCTTTTAATTCTATTGGTTGTTTTTTACAACCAATATCACGCTTGCCTTTTGCCTCTTGATTTCTCTGCCATTGTCATCACCAAATTAAAATGGAGGTGTTAGTTTATAACATTCATCTTCTTTCTCTACCTATTTCATTTACCAATTAAAAATCATAATACCACTTGATACTTTTCCAGAGAGATATCTACTGGATCATTATATCTTCTTCATCTCCATTTTGAGTTTATCGATCCTTGTGGCTTTCTTTTCTCATATGCGATTTTTGGGTTTTTTTCTTTCCACCGGATTCTTCACTTAATCAAGGTTAGTATTTCAAGTTCAGCTTTTATGTACACATTTACTCTCTTTGTTTTTGTTTTAGGGTTTGAATATCTGATTTTGAAAATCCTCGGTTGGATTTCGTTTCAATATCTGTTCTTTAATTTTTTATTTTAATTTGTGCTTTGTTTAGATTTGACAATCATATTGTTGATGCTGTTTATGAAGATGTTAACCTATTTGGTATTGATATAAACGATCAATGGTATGTAAGGTGACTTAAACTTTTGAATCTACTTTCGTTTTAATCATTTGTTGCGAGTATCTATTTCATGCATATTAACTGTTTGATGAAATGCTTGAAAGCAAAAATGAATTCTGTTTAGAACTAAGGTTTTTGTTATAAGTTGTGATGTTTATGTGGTGTTTGCTTCTAACGTATTGTGATGTTTATGTGGTGTTTGCATCTAACGTATTGTGAATTAGTCATTTAGGTTTCAAGAGAAGTAAAGTAGCAGCAAGTCAGCAGATATGATTGTGCATAAAGAAGAAAAAAGGTATGAGCTTTTATCTAATTGTTTCTTGCTTACATCAAAAGCTAATTGATTAAGGGAGAGATGTATTTGGTGGGAGGTAATAATAGTAAGTGGTTTATATTCAACATTTTCTAAATCCATGTGGTTTGCTATTTCAATGATTTCACTTATCATAAAGTAAAGTTGATGTCACGCTAATACAATGATTTCAATGATCACAAAGTAAAGTCGATGATTATATTGTTGTGTGATTATACTTTTGTGCAGCTATTAAGTTCATTTGCTTCTTCGAGACAGGGTTTTCGGGTGTTTGCGATGTGTTAATTGTAAAAGAAGCATCGACTTTCAGAGAACCTACTTGCTATATTTACTACTTGCTATTTGCTACGGCTTATTACAAGACTCGGGTGAGTCTTACGGCCCCACTTTCTACTGTTTTATTTGATTGGGGGAGAAACATGCTACTACTTTTTCTTGAACACAAGTACTAAACTGTTTACTATACCAAACGGAATTGCATGAGTTGTTTACTATTTACAGAAGTCTCTCCATCATATATCGTTAGTTATGGACTTAAGCGCGAACACTAGTTAATGGATCCATTAGGGAAATGACCCTCCCCGCCAGGGGCAGTAGCGCTGCCACGTACTGATTTTCACGTAGAAACGGGTGACTAATTATTCGTTACGGATGCTTGCTCATTTACGAGCATGTCACGGGAGCAAACTTATTAATTACGGGTTAAGCTTCGATTATGAGCCTCATGGCAACGGTATAACTAACTTACTTACTTACATTTGCGGGATTGCAAATGTTTGTTTTACGATTGCTGGATTGCAATTACTGATTTTTACGCCTGCGGGCACTACTGATGAAATCTCGTGTTCAAAACTGATACTACTTACAAACCTGTGAGATTCACCAACATTCGTGTTGACCTTTTAGCATGTTTTTTCAGGTACTCGGATGGAGTAGGATTACTCCAGGACTTTAGCTAGAGTCGCATGATTTCAACACAACTGCATTAACGGAGATTCTTAGCATTATCTTTTGTATATTTTGATTATGTAATAGAATCTCCCGCTATACGCGTGGGCTCTAGGAAACTACATTTTTGTATACGAAAACATTAAGTTTTCAAACATTATATCTATGGGAATGTAACTAATTTACAAACGTTGCATATAGATGTCGTTTGCTTTATCTTTGCGCTGTGATATTTGATTAATAGCACCCCAAAACCTGCTTCCGCTAAACAGTGAATTTCGGGGGTGTTACAGATTGGTATCAGAGCCTAAGGTTATAGTGAACTAGGTTGCATTTAGTGGGCCTAGACTATGACCGTTAGGCAGTATTTCCTTACTAGGCATGATTGGTTCAGGAACTACATCATACGACTTTAATTTAACATAGCCTGATCAACTATGTACAATTAAGGAAAGATGATGTGAGGTCTGAAATGGTTATGTTGAACAGGAATGCGTAGTTGACTCTGACCACGAGAGAACCGGACCATTACTTGATACGTGCTAGACATTAGGCTGGATATTATATACTTATATATATTAGCCTCGTCTTACTTACACTCTGCCAAAGGAATGGCAAACACACCACCTAATCCGTCACACTCTCACTCACATGGGTCACGAAACCCACGAGTAGCCAGGAGGAACACAAGGTCACCTCGAACCAGCCCCTATTCTGTTCATAACTCTCAGAACTCGGCACACCTCACGATGCCAGTGTTGGCTACCCAACTTCGCCGTCAGGAGCAAAGGCTTGAACATCTCGAACGGGAACAACACCGAATGACCTACCTGCTTCGCCAGGCACTTGATCACATATCCCAACTCCAGCGAGAACAAGAGGATACCAACCTCTCTGTAAGCATAATTCAGGATTCAATGACCGCTGAATTAGGTGCGGATGAACTTGTAAGAAACCGACTAGAGGAATGTGAACAGCGTTAACAGTAGACTGAGGATCACTCTCGAGCACTAGTACAACGACTGGCCTTGGTTGAAGACAACGCCAGGCAAACCAACAGACTAGCAGAAACCGTGGACCGCTTTATCGCGCTGATGGAACAAATTAATCTGCACCAAGATTAGATCAGTCTGTAACTTGTAACCAGCTAACTACCTTATTAGGGCCTATGTAATCCAACCGGATGTAACAATTCCCGGCACTTTTGTACTACTATTACTCTGTAATCTTTTGGAACGCGTACCTTGTATTCAACTTGTCTATCTAAATGAAATGTGATTGTCACTTCGTACTGTTATCGTGTATCTTATCATTTGCACTTGTGACATATCATAATTTCATGCAAATATCTTATTCCTCTTTCCTTGTTCTTCTCTTGTTCAGCATCATGCCTCCTCGTCGACAGATCACCCTCAGTGAAGCCGAAATTGCGGGTCTGATTGCCCGTAGTGTGGCCCAAGCCCTAGCTACCCGAACATCGACTCCTGGTAGAGAAGATACAGCTACTAATGGACCACAACCCAAACCCTGTTCTTACAAAGACTTCCAGAACTGCAAACCTCTGAACTTTGCAGGTACTGAGGGAGCCATCGGTCTAGTACGCTGGATCGAGAAAGTCGAATCTGTATTTCTTATCTGCAACTGTGCGGAGGGAGACAAGGTTAAGTTCTCCGTTAGTACTTTTACTGACACCGCACTCACCTGGTGGAACACTTATGCCCAGACTGTGGGTGTTGCTAATGCTTACAAACTCCCGTGGGAGGAGTTGAAGGAGATGTTGAGGGGCGAAGACTGCCCCAGGGATGAATTGAAACAGCTGGAATTGGAATTCTGGAACCACAAGATGCAGGGTGATGACATCACCGGATACACCAACCGTTTCCACCAACTGGCACTTCTGTTCCCAACCATGGTCGATCCTGAGTACAAGAGGATCGAGAAATACGTCGATGGACTTCCCGAGAGACTCCAAGACCTGGTGACTTCATCCAAACCGGGTACTATTCAGAGCGCCATTCGTATGGCTCATGAACTCACGACAAATTCTGTCCGCCGTGGCACAACTTCAACCCCATCTGCAAACATTAAACGCAAATGGGAAGGAAACCCCAACTCATCCAACCAACTCACCAACAAGAAGCCTGAGTCTGTTAAGGCTTATTTATCGGGGACTTCGGAGAAGAAAGGGTACAGCGGGAGCAGATCCTACTGTCCCAAATGCAATCGTCATCATGACGGTTCTTGCCCTTGCTCCAACTGCAAACGGTTCGGGCATCTAGCCAAGGATTGCCGGACCAATGTTCCTACCCCCAACACTAATGCACCAAAGGCTTGTTTTGGGTGCGGAAATTCAGGGCATTTCAAGAAAGATTGCCCAAAGCTGAAAAACAACAATAACCCTGCTCGCGGCAGATCATTTGTTATCAAGGCTGGGGAAGCCAGACAAGACCCGAACATTGTGACGGGTACGTTCCTTCTCAACGACCTTACTGCTTCCATGTTATTTGATACTGGTGCCGATAGAAGTTTCATTTCTGAAAAATTTAGCCCTTTACTTGATATAACTCCCACTGCCTTAGATGCTAAATACATTGTAGAATTAGCTAACGGCAAACTGATTGAGACTGATAGCATCCTACGCAACTGTACACTTAACCTTACGAACGAAACGTTTTCCATTGATTTAATCCCTGTTGAGATCGGCAGCTTCGATATTATTGTCGGTATGGATTGGCTATCCGAACACCGAGCAGAAATCATCTGTCATGACAAACTCGTTCGCATACCTCTTGTCTCCGGTGGAACCTTAGTCCTACAAGGGGAGATCGGCACACGAAATCTGAATATTGTATCCTGCCTCAAAACTAGAAAATATCTACGAAAAGGGTATCAAGCCATCCTCGCACATGTAACGGAGAATAAGTCGGAGGAGAAGCGACTGGAGGATGTTCCAATCGTGCGGGATTTCCCGGAAGTCTTTCCTGAAGACTTGCCCGGACTTCCACCACCTAGACAAATTGAATTTCAAATCGAACTGGTGCCAGGAGCTGCACCCGTGGCACGAGCCCCTTACCGTTTAGCACCATCCGAAATGCAGGAGTTGTCTAACCAACTACAGGAACTCCTGGACAGAGGATTTATTCGACCAAGTTCCTCGCCTTGGGGAGCTCCGGTCTTATTCGTGAAAAAGAAAGATGGATCTTTCCACATGTGTATCGATTACCGGAAGCTGAATAAGCTAACCATAAAGAATCGGTACCCACTTCCTAGAATCGATGACCTATTTGACCAGCTCCAGGGATCAAGTGTTTACTCAAAGATTGATCTACGGTCAGGTTATCATCAACTCTGAGTCTGCGACAATGATATTCCAAAGACAGCCTTCCGAACTCGTTACGGGCATTACGAATTCCAAGTGATGCCATTCGGTTTAACCAACGCACCGGCCGTATTCATGGACCTTATGAATCGGGTGTGCAAACCGTACCTTGACAAATTCGTCATTGTATTTATTGATGACATCCTGATTTACTCTCGCAATGAGCAGGAACATGCTCAACATCTGAAAACCATTCTAGGACTCCTTAGACACGAAGAGTTATATGCCAAATTCTCTAAGTGTGAGTTCTGGATTCGAACCGTTCAATTCCTCGGACACGTGATTGACAGCCAAGGAATTCATGTTGATCCTGCCAAGATTGAAGCAATCAAGGGCTGGGAATCACCGACCACTCCAACCGAAGTGAGACAATTCTTAGGTCTTGCTGGTTATTACCGCCAATTCATTGAAAACTTTTCAAGAATAGCTGTTCCCTTAACAACACTGACTCAGAAAGATAAGAAGTTCGATTGGACTGATAAACAGGAGTCAGCTTTCCAGCTATTGAAACACAAACTTTGCAGTGCACCAATCTTGTCCTTACCCGAGGGCACCGATGATTTCGTAGTTTATTGCGACGCCTCACACCAAGGACTTGGTTACGTGTTAATGCAACGGGAAAAAGTCATCGCCTATGCCTCACGACAACTAAAAATCCACGAGAAAAACTATACGACCCACGACCTCGAGTTAGGTGCCGTGGTCTTCGCATTGAAAATCTGGAGACATTATCTCTACGGTACGAAAAGCACTATCTTTACCGATCACAAAAGTCTCCAACACATATTCGATCAGAAGGATCTAAACATGAGGCAACGTCGTTGGGTTGAGTTACTTAGTGACTACGACTGCGAGATCAAATACCATCCGGGTAAGGCTAACGTAGTTGCCGATGCCTTAAGCCGAAAAGAACGAGTGAAACCCCTTCGAGTCCGAGCACTTTCTATGACAATTCGTAACGAGCTCCCTGCTCAAATCCTTACCGCTCAACTTGAAGCACTCAGCGATGAAAACCTGAAAAATGAAGCCTTACGAGGCTTGGATAAACAATTCAAAATCAAACCTGATGGGACTCGATATTTCTCTAACCGGGTGTGGTTACCCAAATTCGGAAACTTGCGAGATTTGGTGATGGCTGAAGCTCACAAATCTCGATACTCTATACATCCCGGTTCTGACAAGATGTATCACGACGTCAAAGGGTTGTATTGGTGGCCTAACATGAAAGCTGACATCGCCAAGTACGTCAGTAAATGCCTAACCTGTTCCAAAGTCAAGGCCGAACACCAAAGACCCTCGGGATTGCTCCAACAACCTGAAATTCCTCAATGAAAATGGGAACAGATTATCATGGACTTCATTACCAAACTACCAAAAACTTCGAGTGGTTGCGATACCATATGGGTGATTGTAGACCGTCTCACAAAATCTGCTCATTTTCTGGCCATCAAAGAAACCGACAAGATGAAGCGTCTAACTCGCATCTACGTCAAAGAAATCATCTCACGACACGGTGTACCTATCTCGATCATCTCGGATAGGGACAACCGTTTTACTTCTAACTTTGGGCAATCACTACAGAAATCTCTTGGTACTCGTCTGGATATGAGTACTGCTTATCACCCGCAAACCGATGGCCAAAGCGAGCGAACTATTCAAACACTGGAGGATATGCTATGAGCCTGCGTAGTTGACTTCGGTACTTCTTGGGAAAATCATTTACCGTTGTGCGAGTTCTCGTATAACAACAGTTACCATATGTAACACCCCCAAATTTATTGTTTAGCGGAAGCACGTTTTGGGTGTTACGAATCAATAATCACAGCACAAAGATATATAATGAACGACCACTATATGCGTCGTTTTGGACTTGTATTGATAAAACAAAAGTTTACATCAAAAATATTGTTTACAATAGCTCAGCTTGAAATTGAGAGATTTAAGTACATAATTAATCTATACAAAATATAATAATGCAGCTAAATCTCTGAGTGTTTGCATGATGACTCGAGCTAATTGATCCTTACTTGAGCAGTCCAACCTACTGCTGGTCACCTGTGATATATGCTAAAATTGGTCAGCGAAACTCTGGTGAGCTCACAGGTTTGTATGTCAACACATATATTTGTATGAACCGCAAGATTTAATAATTGAATTTAAGATGCAATTAAGCAAAATAAAAGTTATACAGCCATGAGCACATAGTCTGAGCTTAACTTGAATTGTCAGGCCCACTTAAGGAAACCTAACTTGAAATGCCTCCTACGAGTGCCTAATCCACACTCGTCTTCCCAAATGCTAATACGTCCGTTTGACCAGTTAGTGCGTGCTAACCCGGACGAGGATTGTCAATCCTATATGATATCATATACTAACATTCACGCTACTACGTATTACCAGACTATGCTATGGAGGGCTTTAAATTGATTAGCTTGAAACTCATGTAGTATTTGATTTGATTTGTACTTGCGTTCAACTTGTAAAACAAAACGAGCAATAATATCACACCCCTGATTGAAAAGCAGTAAAATAGGAGCCATGAGACTCACCTGAGTCTTGAAGTGTTTAAACAAATAAACTTGATTTGGCTTGACTTGTATTGACGTCCGAAGACTTGTAACCTGAAGGTGTCCATGACACGCGATGGTTATTAATTGTTTAGGTATCTCGAAAGACTACCTTTGTAGTTGTTTGTCCAAATTACCCCAATTTGGTTGATTGACTTGTCCAAATTACTACGATTTGGTTGATTGAATCGTATGTTTGAAAACGTGTACGGCCCGTTGGTGATTAATTGTAATAATAGTCTTGATGTTATCACATTGATTTCGAAGCGTTATGCTAGAAAAGCAAATTTCATTATGTTTGAAAAGTTGTATCGTATAATCGTTTTGAAGTTGTACAAGTTTGACACTTGGTGAGAAATGTGCTTACGGAATCTAAGCACGGGGGTCCAGGGGCAGTGCCCCTGGTTAGCGGGGTTCCAGGGGTGGCAACCCCTGGCGGGGTCCAAGGGGCTGGCCCCTGGCTGGGGTCGAGATGCCAGGTCAGCTCGAAAATATTTTATTTCTATTAAATTGCTTTGGTGAAAAACGCATCTGGACTTGAATTTGGGTGAAATCAAGTGATAAAATTTTGGTCTCGACACTTAGTAAAAATCTGAGTTTTCAACATTCTGTCTTATGCGACACAATATGCGACACAATAATTTGTCATGCGACACAAGGGTAGAAGTGCGACACAAGGGCTTAGCGACACAAGGGTTGTGTCGCATAAGCGTACAATGCTGATTCAACAGCGACATAGCGATTGTGTCGCATGGTATTTGCGACATAAGGTACGACACAATATTGTGTCGCAAAAGGTCCGACACAACTGAGTTTTTACGACACAAAATACGACACAAGGGCTTTTATGCGACACAACCTGCGACACAAGGCTTGTGTCGCAAAGATGAACACCAAAACAGAACCCAACGACTGATGACGTTTTCCAACCCAAAACCCAAATTTAACCCGTTTTTAAGCTATAAATTCGTGTTTCACTTGTTTAATAGGCATATATATACTTGAATAACCCAATAATATGTAAAAATAAGCTAAAACGAGAAGTTTCGAGAATTTGTCGGAAACTTACGCGGTGTCGGATTGAAAATCCGAAAAGATAGGATTGTAGATCGTAGCGTGGTGGTTCCGTTTTTGTAAAAATCTTGATGATTTGGTAGCGTTTTGTGTTGTTATTTGGGGTTTTTGAATGGAAATGGTGTTGGTGGTTTTTGGAGAGAAAAGAAAAGGAGAGAGAGATTGTAGGTGAAAAATGAGGAAAGAAGAAAGGTGAGGGGGGGTGATGTCCCCTCCCTTGGCCGGTTTGGTGGGGGCCCACCGTAGTGTGGGTCTCCACTTTTTAGTTCCGTGTACTCGCGCTCCGTGCGGTGGTCGTTTTCCCGATCGTTTAAACGTTAAATAATTAGTTTATACGTTTAATTATACGTTTTGAAAATACGAATATTTATTCGATATTTTTGTTGAAGTATTTCATAACATACTTAATAGTTGAGTTATAAAAATATAACGTTATCTCGTTTTGTTTGTTTGCGCGTTCAACATTTTTAATCGCGTATACCTTATTTATACGATACGAATTTGCATTGAGTTATTATTAAAATAATATCTTGAATAAAATAGTGTTATTAAATAATATTTTATTATTTAATAAGATCGTTCACCAACGTCCGTATTACTTGAACCGAATTACATTCGATTTGAAATTCGTACGATTTAATTAAATCGTATTCTTGTATATATTCAACAATATATATATTGATACATTAATTAGCCTAACACAAAACTAATTACATGTATTAACAGTTGATTAGGCACTAAACACTAGTCCTAATTTGACGGGTGTCACACCATACCAGCATTAAGGCTGCGCCCTTCGAGGCACTCTACGGGCGTAAGTGCCGATCACCTATCTGTTGGACTGAGTTAGGAGATTCCCAACTCACGGGTCCAGAAATCATTCACGAAACTACTGAGAAAATCATTGGTATTCAAAACCGGCTGAAAGCCGCACGTGATCGTCAGAAAAGCTATGCTGACGTGAGATGCAAACACCTTGAGTTCCAGGTAGGGGACAAGGTACTTCTCAAAGTGGCACCGTGGAAGGGTGTCATTCGATTCGGAAAACGAGGCAAACTAAACCCTAGATACATCGGACCATTCGAAATCCTTGAAAGAATTGGTCCAGTGGCATACCGCCTGCAACTTCCTGCTGAGCTTAGCAGCGTTCACAACACATTCCACATTTCTAACTTGAAGAAATGTCTGTCTGACGAGACACGGATTATACCGCTCGACGAAATTCGAATCGATGATAAACTTCATTTTGTCGAGGAACCTATGAAAATCATGGACCGCGAGGTCAAGCGATTGAAACAGAGTCGTATTCCCATCGTAAAAGTCAGGTGGAATTCCAGGCGTGGCCCTGAGTTCACCTGGGAACGGGAAGACCAAATGCGACAGAAATACCCACATCTCTTCCCAGACGAAGCATCGGCCGTACACTCGAGCTAATTTTGGGACGAAATTTCTTTAACAAGGGGAGAATGTAACACCTGCATAATTAGGATAATTAATTATGCCTAATTATTTGTAACTAGTTGTAATTAGTATGTAATAGGACTAATTACAGACTCTATTTGTATATATATGAGGTGATATATATATATGTGTGTGTACTTACGCGATTTGGATGAATCGTACGAATTAACCGGACGGGGTCCGACACAGTTTACTTGGACGTTGGTGACAGAAATTTACTTAAATAATGAGAACGTATTTTACTGTATAAATACACTTTAAACGGACACTATCATATTAGCGCGACAACATTACGAATATTTTAGCAAAAACGTATTAAACACGAATTAATAATTTAAATATTTCGACAAATGTTTTTATTATTAATTTCAAGGTATTTTTATTTTAATACTTCAGTTACATTTTAAAACATAACTATTTGGTTAAATACTAAAAACGAACGATTAAACGATTAGGACACGGAGTAAATACTGTAAATTGGGAAGTGTTTTCTCTCTTTCTATTTTGGAACCAACCATCACCACCACCTACATCTCATTCTCTTCATTTCATTTTCATTTTAACAAAACACACACACACAAAAACACTTTCACCAAATTACTACCAATTTTCGGATTTACAAATCAACCCACGAAATTTACATATTCGGAATCACCATCACGAGTGGAGCAAGAATATCAAAACCATTTTCATCATTTCATCCTCGATCTAGCTCGATTTGCAAAAGTAAGAAATTTCTAAAATCTTAGATCTATTCAATTTGTTGTAATGTTTTGATGTTATAATGTTTACACAACTTAGTATGATCCATATGTATGAAGAAAACATGATTTTACAGCCTAAAAATACGTTAGATTTGGGTTTTGGATCGTGAAATCGCGACAGTTTCTGGGTTTCTGGGTTGGTGTTCATCAATGCGACACAAGCCTTGTGTCGCATACTATGTCGCATAAAGCATGTTATGTCGCACCTTGTGTCGTACCAAACCTTTAGTGTCGTAACCTTTGCGACACAATATTGTGTCGCACTCTATGTCGCATTTCATGTCGTATTTTTATACGACACAACCACTATGTCGCTATTAATTTAGCATATCATATCCAATGCGACACAGCCCTTGTGTCGTATCCTTGTGTCCCATGACGTCTGCGACACAACCCTTGTGCCGCACGACAAACTTTTGTGTCGCATAATTGTGCCGCAAAACACAGCAGTTTTACAATTTAATTCAAATTTAAGTGTTAAACATTTGGGACTTCAAACGATTATACAATATAATATCTACGGGACATTGAAACATGTTTTCAAGCATAACACTCCAAACAAATGGTCACCAACGGGCCAGACATGTTTTCCAACAACAAACAATTACAAACATACGGCCAAACACTGGATATACTAGTTGTGTACAACTAAACGAAACGTCTCGCGAGACACATACTTACATAACTTCATATGATTAGGCATTTGAAGGTTACGGGTTCGGAGAACCTACTTGCTATATTTACTACTTGCTATTTGCTACGGCTTATTACAAGACTCAGGTGAGTCTTACGGCCCCACTTTTTACTGTTTTATTTGATTGGGGGAGAAACATGCTACTACATTTTTTTGAACACAAGTACTAAACTGTTTACTATACCAAACGGAATTGCATGAGTTGTTTACTATTTACAGAAGTCTCTCCATCATATATCGTTAGTTATGGACTTAAGCGCGAACACTAGTTAATGGATCCATTAGGGAAATGACCCTCCCCGCCCGGGGCAGTAGCGCTGCCACGTACTGATTTTCACGTAGAAACGGGTGACTAATTATTCGTTACGGATGCTTGCTCATTTACGAGCATGTCACGGGAGCAAACTTATTAATTACGGGTTAAGCTTCGATTATGAGCCTCATGGCAACGGTATAACTAACTTACTTACTTACATTTGCGGGATTGCAAATGTTTGTTTTACGATTGCTGGATTGCAATTACTGATTTTTACGTCTGCGGGCACTACTGATGAAATCTCGTGTTCAAAACTGATACTACTTACAAACCTGTGAGATTCACCAACATTCGTGTTGACCTTTTAGCATGTTTTCTCAGGTACCCGGATGGAGTAGGATTACTCCAGGACTTTAGCTAGAGTCGCATGATTTCAACACAACTGCATTAACGGAGATTCTTAGCATTATCTTTTGTATATTTTGATTATGTAATAGAATCTCCCGCTATACGCGTGGGCTCTAGGAAACTACATTTTTGTATACGAAAACATTAAGTTTTCAAACATTATATCTATGGGAATGTAACTAATTTACAAACGTTGCATATAGATGTCGTTTGCTTTATCTTTGCGCTGTGATATTTGATTAGTAGCACCCCAAAACCTGCTTCCGCTAAACAGTGAATTTCGGGGGTGTTACACTATACATAAGCGAAGCTGAGATCAATATACTTTTGATCATGTATGTTGCCAGTACGGATAATAATCTATGTTGTGAAACATAGAGTGATCGTATTGTTTATGAAAGTAGTAAAATGTGCTTTTAAGTATCTATTGTGTTAATGTGTATACATGTAGTAGTCGTAGGCTAGAAGCCGAAGGTTAAAGGTTCAAATCATCACGAGGTCTAACAACATAAAATATTGAAATAAGAAGGAAAAAATAATGAAAGGGGGGATTGCGAGCCTTAGGACAGAAGCCTGATCTTGCACTCGTGACCTTTGATGTTTGTTGACCTTTTATTACTTAAAATGTTCCCCGTAAGTATCCTATTATATATCATCTTTTTGACTTTCTTATGACATTCTTTCTTCATCTTTTGCAGCTTGGTTGTTAGTTGCCTCAATCTGCAAGAGAAAGGACTTGAGATCAACCATACTATGTCTACTTGGATAAAATATAACTATATCAGAGTAAAGAAATTATTGAGCATGGTAAAAAGGTTTCTAAGACCCACATGTAGCTGAGCGTTATCTATGTCGTTTTGCCTCTAATCTCATGCTACCAAAGTTATTTCGTGCTGAAAGAAAGTAAGGGGTATGAGTTTTGACATTGTGTTGGTTATGTGCAGATTATATGCTAATGATACACAAAGAAAGTGACTAATGATATGGAGAAATCAAGAATTGGGAAACGGATGAATGGATGATCTAATTGATTATTTTGGGGTTTTTCATTATTTTGGAAATCTATAGTAGGGTTTACGATGGTAGTTTATAATCGATTTGTAGTATGTCAACACAATGACTCTTAAAAATATTTTAATTGACCTTCTTCTTTGATTTCAAATCTCATAAATTTATTTTCATTTATCATATCAACTTATAAAGTTCAAAAATCAACACCAATTAATTTTTTGTGTGATTTATTCTACACTAATTGAGTTTACTATAATATCTCCACAAATTTGGGAACTAGTTATAAAATCATGATTGCAAATAAAAAATTTTAAAAAAACGAAATCTCAAAATAAAATTATTGCATTTAAAAACATTATTTCCTACTTACCTACACATTTTGAATCCTTTATATTTTGCTATATAATCGAGCCATACCTATCATATTGGAATTCTTATAGCTAACCAAATAATTCCCCTAAATATGTCATATTTGTGCTCAACCACCAATGCTCAATGTCAATGGTTTCACACCTTTTAATATTCTAAACAAAAGTAGAGATGATTGGAAGATACACGTCAAGGTCTTCTTGTCGTGGACCAAAACGTACAAGGACAATCCTTCCCCGTTAGCTTCATTAGAGATGATACTAATTGACCATGAGGTGATGATAATTCACTATACAATATACAAACATGTCCCTGCTTTCTAATAAGTTTGTTTGATATATGTTGCTTGTCTATGCAATTTGAGTTATATTTATTGATATGTATATACAATTGCGTCCCACAAATATCATATGTGTATTTCAGAAAAATTGTGATGATGCTTTCATATGAAAATAAAGAGGCTTTTTCTTAGAGTCAGTCATCGTTACCATCATAGTTTTTAAGGTTGTATTTATCTGTCTAATAATATGCGTGTATTTATACAGGGATAATTGTTTGTTTAAGAATATGTGTCTTATTACTCTTAACATTTATACATTTTGGCATGTTTGAAAAGTTTAAATGGTCCGAACGTACTAATAATAATCATATGATAATGTTATTGGTTTCACATGTGCCATGTGGTAACCATTTATTCAGTTTCAATATTTATGTGAATGATATAACTAACACATGATTATCTCAACACGATTCTTTACCTCCAATTACAAAATGCAGGCCTCTGTTCTGAAGTACCTAAATCCTGACTTCCGTGACACCATCGAGGACGGAGTTACTTTTGAAATAACCAATTTTGGTTTGGTTCCTAACAAAGGAAAATACTTATTAATTGAATACGACTGGAAGGTCAATTTCGTTAGGCTAACTAAAGCTAGAAGGTGTCCCACTTTTGAGAAGGTGTCCCTATTTTGAAATATCTACAGAAGACTTCAATCTTGCCTCATTTGATGACGTTAACGAATGGAAGGTTTTCAACATCTATGCTTTTGGTAAAGTCCTAAATGTGTCTTATGGCTCAAAAGTTCCACAATAATTATAGGTTTCATGTATGAGTAATATTAACTTTTTAAACATATATGCAGATGTTATCGGTCATTTGGTTGAAATAGAGGAAGTGCGTCTTAATAGGGAGAGTGGCACAGAGTCCAAATCCATTGAGTTCGTTCTTGAAGATGAAGCGTAGTATTACATTTATAGTGACCCTCCATATTATCACAAATATGTCATTGTATCATACACATCTTAACAATATGTGATCGAAATTACATACCCTATTATTTGAAGTGCTAACTAAATCTTAGAAGTAATGTATACAGTGGGAAGAAGATTAATTGACTACGCTACTTAATTGGAGGACCACGTCACAAACAATCAGAAAGTGTGTGAACACCTAATTGTGCTTATCCATAATGCTAAAATAAAAGAATGGAAAAGTATGTATATTAATCTACACTTATTTTAATTGTGTTGTTTAAGTTTCAAAATAGTACTCTCATTAGAACCCTCTATTAATACACCTTCTTACTTTCAAATTTGGTTTGCCACAAGTATCCAACCAGTTTTTTGGGTGTCGGGTTCATCTAAACTCTGATGTGCCACTAAATGAGTGTGGGATTAGTTTGGAATGGATAACATACATTACAACGGACCATTGAATGAATGATTATTATTTTTACTTATTTTCGATTCGATTTGCATCGTGATGTAACGTTTTTTTACATTATATTAACATCCGTTGTTTTTTATATCATATTTACTTTAGTAATCATGGCAGGAGTATATGTAGATTAAAACATCGTTGCTCTAGCACTAAAATAGATTTAGCCTTTCATGTGGGCTTACTTAAACGGATGCAACAAATACTAACGACTATACAATAAGCATTTACTTTCAATGAAAACAAATAACCAATTGGCAAAGCTAAAAAAACACTAAACACACTATAGATTGCATGACCAACATCATAGAAAACATAAACTTTTATTACTCTTCTTGAAGCCGTATGTGAACTTTTTCATTAATTTGTAATCTTTAAATAATTGTAATATTACATCATACATCCAATTTATACGAATTCAATTTTAATTTCATAAATCATCTATAGGCCTAGCACTATCGTGTGAATCCTACAACCTTGAAGTTGTAGGTTCAAATTCGGTGGTGGACACACACACACACACACACACACACATATATACACACACACATATATATATATATTCATGGAAAAAATTGTACATATTCGTGGTAAATAGGTGTGTGCGAGTTTGCATTTCTATTAAAAAAATATATCATCTATAAATATTTTCATGCTATAGCCCCGCAAATCTCGCGGATTATATTCTAGTATATATATAAAATAAAATAAAATGGAATTACAAAGTTAACCAAAATAATTGAAGTGATCCATGTTATTACATTCCTCCTTAATTTGATAGAAGTTGTAATTACTAATCACTCTAATAAATCCATCATTAACTAATCAATAATAACCATTTGTGTAACACCCCCAAATTTGTTTAGCGGAAGCATTTAGTTTAATTACTGGGGTGTCACAATAATAAAGCATGCATACGTATCAGAGCTTATGATTACAACAGAACAATATAAAATAAGATGCCAAAAGTTATTAATTACAAAGTTTACGATTCCTCGAATCGTATAAGTTAAAAGTAATAAGTTTACAAAAGTAGATTTCTGAAATATGACTAAAGCATTTCAGTTATACTAAAGAAATCCATGTGTTTCCAAAAGTTGGCATCCTATACTTCACGGATCGCCTAATTCTCCATGTGTGTTGGCGATTCTTATATGCGCAGCTAATTCCCTGAAAAACATAGTAAAAGTCAACAACTAGGTTGAGTGAATTCACAGGTTTTAAGTTTTCACAAATTGAATCAAGTTCGTAGCACAGTTGTTATCCAAATACCAGTTTTGTGGGTTGTTCGCCCAAAGTTCAAGTTTAGTGGGTTGCTCGCCCAAAGTTCAAGTTTAAAACACGTGCTGGTCGTTCTCCAGCGATTTACAAATAAACAGTACCGGTCGTTCTCCGGCCAAATACGCACGGGTCGTTCTCCCGTCCAACAAACGCATGGGTCGTTCTCCCATCCAAGACGCACGGGTCGTTCTCCCGTCCCTTGGCCAGTCGTTCTCTGGCACTAAAATACGTGGCTGGTCGTTCTCCAGCGTTTTACACAAAAGTACCGGTCGTTCTCCGGTATACCAAACAAGTTTAAAAGTTATGTTTGTGTCGGTCGTTCTCCGACAAGTTACCAAATGTACCGGTCGTTCTCCGGTAAGATACCAAGTTAGTGTCGGTCGTTCTCCGACAAGTTACCAATATGTACCGGTCGTTCTCCGGTAAGATACCAAAATAGTTTACAGTCGTTTGCAAAACAGTTTACCGGTCGTTCTCCGGTCTAGTTAAAACAGTTTGTCGATAATTTATCCCATTAGTTCAGTGTGTCAATATGTAAATGTTAATTCGCAAACACCAGTTTGTTCAACAGTTTAATAGTTCAAAGTACTCTAATAGTTCGAGTAAACAAGTATGATAAACAATCATATAAGTAAAAGCAGTTTATGGCAATAAGTAAAATAGTTGACTATGTTTTCCACCCCTGTTCGAAAGCAGTTAAATCAGTAAAAGTAGGGGCTGTGAACTCACCTGTTGAGTTTAAGTAGTTGTGCGAGTGCTAGCAAACCTAAGCCCAAGTACAGTCTGAAATCTCCTAACGCCCTAACGTATGAGATTTGATAAGTATGTGGATGTCTAAACTAATCATCCATGCTAGTGTTTGTACAACCAAGTCACGTCCAAATCGTTCGTTTAATGTTCATGTTTGTATTTCGTTGTTTGTGAAAACGTATACGACTCGTTGGTGAAAGTTTGAAATCAACATTTCGATAAAACAAGTATTGTTTGAATTGTTTGTAAGGCTCGTGAATCGTATCGTATAAAGATATGCGTTTCCGGTTAGTTCGACACTTAGTGGAAACAAGTTTTTAAACTTCCTGTTTTTAGCGACGTAAGGTGCGACGCTGAGTGGTTATGCGACGTAGGGTGCGACGTACGGGTCTACGTCGCATTCAGGTTTTGCGACGTCATGGGTTGCGTCGCATAGGCGACGCTCGCAATTTAATGCGACGTAGTGGTCTGCGTCGCTATGTGCGACGTAAGGAAGGGTAATGCGACGTAAAGGCCTACGTCGCAGTACTGTTTTCGGTCCCAATGCGACGTAGTCGCCTGTTCGACGAACAGATCACAAATAACGAGTTTTGGGTCGATTTCGGACGTTTTCGGTTGTATAAAACACTAAAACATGTAAATCTAAGTATATTAAACACTAAATAGCAATTATAACTTTGAAATCTAAAGATTTGCGGGATTCGTCGGAAACTTACGAGTGTCGGATTTGAAATCCGAAAAGGTAGAAGTGTAGATCGGGATGCCGTGGTCGTTTTATTCCAAAGGAGCTATGTGATTCGGCGTCGTTTTAGTGTAGTTTTGTGGTGAATTGTGTGAAATTTGGGAGAGTTTAGAGAGAAGGAGGAGAAAAGAGAAAGGAAGAGAGAGAGAGATGAAATGAGAATGAAAGAAAGTTGGGAGGTGGAGGTGGTTTTGTTCCACTTCTGCCTCCGTGTTTGCGTTCCGTGTTTGTTTATCCGATCGTTAAATATTACAGTATTTCAACTAATGTATTTTTAAATTACATATTTCATTATATTTAATTAGGCTCTTTTTATGGAACCAAATTTATAAATTTTATAAATTTCAAACTTTGTTTGATTTTAATTATACGTTTTGACGTTTTGCGTTATAAAATAAATTGGTAAATATTTTTGACAAAATATTTATTAGTTACTACGTTATTTAATAATTTCATTTTATTAAATAATTTTGTTCACCAACAGTCGTACGTTTTTGTCGCGTTTGTTTTCAAGTTGTTCTGTACGTAATTACAACTAATTACGAATACGTAATACTGCGCGTACTAACTAGTTGGGCTATGCTAGACTTACCTCTAAAACGTGTTGTGAATTCACTCAAGTAGGGAATTAGCCTAATAATGCAAGTGATAATTAATCGCGTTTAAATTTGCGAGTTGTTACAATTTGACTTCTTATTATTACGGAGTATTATGACCACATTTCCCTCTCTCCCATACACACAGTCACTCACTCTCTGAACACCCTCAGATCCACCACCACCATGCCGGAATCACCACCGCCGCCGCCGTCGGAACAACAACCGGCAACACCGTCACAGCTCTATATCCACACACGCCGTGAACCATTCGAACACGGCCTAATTCCTCTCCAAAAGCTCATCTTCACTGACGCAACACAAACCCTAACTTCACTCCGTGACAAGCTTCTTCAACATCCGGTTGATAAAAACCATATGAAAACAAATAACCAATTGGCAAAGCTAAAAAAACACTAAACACACTATAGATTGCATGACCAACATCATAGAAAACATAAACTTTTATTACTGTTCTTGAAGCCGTATGTGAACTTTTTCATTAATTTGTAATCTTTAAATAATTGTAATATTACATCATACATCCAATTTATACGAATTCAATTTTAATTTCATAAATCATCTATAGGCCTAGCACTATCGTGTGAATCCTACAACCTTGAAGTTGTAGGTTCAAATTCGGTGGTGGACACACACACACACACACACACATATATATATACACACACACACACACATATATATATATATATATATATATATATATATATATATATATATATATATATATATATATATATATATATATATATATATATATATATATTCATGGAAAAAATTGTACATATTCGTGGTAAATAGGTGTGTGCGAGTTTGCATTTCTATTAAAAAAATATATCATCTATAAATATTTTCATGCTATAGCCCCGCAAATCTCGCGGATTATATTCCAGTATATATATAAAATAAAATAAAATGGAATTACAAAGTTAACCAAAATAATTGAAGTGATCCATGTTATTACATTCCTCCTTAATTTGATAGAAGTTGTAATTACTAATCACTCTAATAAATCCATCATTAACTAATCAATAATAACCATTTGACTTCTTATTATTACGGAGTATTATGACCACATTTCCCTCTCTCCCATACACACAGTCACTCACTCTCTGAACACCCTCAGATCCACCACCACCATGCCGGAATCACCACCGCCGCCGCCGTCGGAACAACAACCGGCAACACCGTCACAGCTCTATATCCACACACGCCGTGAACCATTCGAACACGGCCTAATTCCTCTCC
Organism: Helichrysum umbraculigerum; assembly: GCA_949592205.1. NCBI lineage: Eukaryota > Viridiplantae > Streptophyta > Magnoliopsida > Asterales > Asteraceae > Helichrysum > Helichrysum umbraculigerum. The sequence continues at coordinate 78,895,203 of CATIUR010000005.1, read as the reverse complement.
AAAAGCTCATCTTCACTGACGCAACACAAACCCTAACTTCACTCCGTGACAAGCTTCTTCAACATCCGGTTGATAAAAACCATATGAAAACAAATAACCAATTGGCAAAGCTAAAAAAACACTAAACACACTATAGATTGCATGACCAACATCATAGAAAACATAAACTTTTATTACTGTTCTTGAAGCCGTATGTGAACTTTTTCATTAATTTGTAATCTTTAAATAATTGTAATATTACATCATACATCCAATTTATACGAATTCAATTTTAATTTCATAAATCATCTATAGGCCTAGCACTATCGTGTGAATCCTACAACCTTGAAGTTGTAGGTTCAAATTCGGTGGTGGACACACACACACACACACACACATATATATATACACACACACACACATATATATATATATATATATATATATATATATATATATATATATATATATATTCATGGAAAAAATTGTACATATTCGTGGTAAATAGGTGTGTGCGAGTTTGCATTTCTATTAAAAAAATATATCATCTATAAATATTTTCATGCTATAGCCCCGCAAATCTCGCGGATTATATTCCAGTATATATATAAAATAAAATAAAATGGAATTACAAAGTTAACCAAAATAATTGAAGTGATCCATGTTATTACATTCCTCCTTAATTTGATAGAAGTTGTAATTACTAATCACTCTAATAAATCCATCATTAACTAATCAATAATAACCATTTGACTTCTTATTATTACGGAGTATTATGACCACATTTCCCTCTCTCCCATACACACAGTCACTCACTCTCTGAACACCCTCAGATCCACCACCACCATGCCGGAATCACCACCGCCGCCGCCGTCGGAACAACAACCGGCAACACCGTCACAGCTCTATATCCACACACGCCGTGAACCATTCGAACACGGCCTAATTCCTCTCCAAAAGCTCATCTTCACTGACGCAACACAAACCCTAACTTCACTCCGTGACAAGCTTCTTCAACATCCGGTTGATAAAAACCATCCGCACCGAATTAATTCAACCGTTTTCGCTGAAACTTTACAGATCTCACATGAACACGCGCGCCTCGTGTTTGAGATTATTGCGTCCGTACATCATTCTGATTCGGATCCGGTTGTGATTGCGAAACCTGATGAGCTTGATTCCGTTGGTGTTAATGTGTATGATCTGGTTATCTTTTTGTATATTCAATCGTATAAGCGATTACTTCCTAAAGGACATAGGGATTCTGCTGCTGTTGCTGATGTTTGGCCTTCTACTTCTGCATTTGATGGATTCTTATCTGCTCTTACACCGTTACAGGTCATCCTATTTTGCTAATTCTTTTTATATAGATATGTATGTATAAGGAGAGGAAGTAGTAGGTGTGATGTGTGAATTATGAATGATTTAATAATTACAACGTGGAGCTCGAGCTCATATATGTATAGATGGTTAAGGAAGTTAAAACAAACATAACTACGATTATGTGACACATTGATAGGAGTATAATATTGATGATGTGGCATATAAGACCTGATTGGTGAAATGGCCAATTGTAAGTTAAGGTGTAATTGGGAGAGTGGACGATATTGTGTGTATATTCCATACGTTATGTGATTTATGAAGCTTCCGTCGTATGGAATGAAGTAAATGGAAAATTGGATATTTATCGAATTGCTTGTCACTCATTAAGTTTGGGAGGAACTGTTGCAGTGTTTTAGCCTTTTGTATGTAACTTCAAATGTCAATCTGTGATTACTGTTATTAAGTTATTCACTATGTTAGAGCAATGAAGCTATGTTTTTCATAACTTTGTAATGTGCTTCAAGGTCTTGATTAATAGTTTACTTTACCATTTTGTAGATTCGAGATATTCTATGTCTCTGTGCTAATTGATTGTGAATCCTAATGTTAAAAGATATGCATCGTATTGTTCTTAGTAAAGGGGTATGCTTTGAGTTTGGGTTCGGTAGTAAAAATCTGTATTCAGTGTGTTCTTGTACTACTTACTGACATGCAGTTTGTTTAATTGAATCACCTACAGTTGGTTGGAGCTAGTTTTTCAATTTTGTTTGGTTAGACAGTGTCCAGAGGGTTTGATTTTAGCTATAATTATTTAGTGGAAGTTTCTTACAGAAGGAAGGATCATACTTCTATTATCGTGAAATGTAATTACGCATTGAAAGCGCTTATGGAATTTGAACCACATAGAAATGTACCAATCTGAATAGTATTCTATGATTTAGAAGCACCTACGCTCTCTAGGGTTCTTAGGTATCAGTCCAACATACATTGAAACCAGTTATTCCAACTACACCATACTTCTTTTTTCTTTTCTTTTTTTTAATTTGCCCACTATCATAGGTGCCTCTAATAGCTGTTAAATGCTTAAATGCCGATGTGCTATGTCACAGCTAGATGTATCTAATCTGGATATTGCCTCAAAAGTCAAAGTTACTTACTTTTAGCCCTGTTTACTAGGAATCCTGCAGCTTGTTCTTCAGCTTAAGCTTCAGTTCATTATCCCTGGACAAATTTCTGGAATGTGCTAATTGCGCATTCAAAGTTGGTATATATTGTGCTTTAATTGAATACTGAATCAAGTTTATGAATTTAGTGCAAGTGAAATGTAGAATTATCTCATCGATGCGCTGGCACTTAGAGGCTAGAGCTACACTTTTTTATTTTCACAATCGCAATAATGACAATGTCAGTTTGAAAGTAGCATGCATCTCAATTTTCACTTGGAAAAGTGTTTTCTAGTTCATTTTTTTAAGATTCAGTTTGATTTCTATGTAAAAGGTTATTTTTATGATTAATCACTAACTTTTCTTCTTAGGATTTTACAAACTGAAAAATGTTAGGCAGGACTTCGAGCCTTCTTCCAAAAATACTTATAAGTCTTTTAATATACATACGTATATCTGACTAAAGATTGATAGGTACAACTCTGAGCAGAACATCCTCTAATATATTGTCGTTTGCTGGACTAGATAAGTAGACACTAATACCTTTGACCTATAATAGCCAGTTTATCTTGTTTGTCATCTTTGTGTGGCATTGCAATTATTCTTACTTAATCAGAAAATGAAAATCAGGGGTAAAGACAGGATTCAGAGTTGATTTCTAGAACTGAACAGAGTTAAGATTTCTGTACTAATCAACAGCAACAGCAACTTGATCTTTTAATTTATACCAACAACAGTAAGTTATAACTACTGACTGAAAAGGAAATGTCAACTGCAAAAGTTTAAGTATAAAGATTCCCTTTGGCCCCTTTCAAGTCTAAACTCGGATCTAACTCACTCATTAGTTATTAACTTGGCATATGAAAGGGAGGTGCTTACTTTTCCGATATGGACTCATTCACTTTTGGTATATTGTTCGTTTAAGCTGGTGGATGTATGCATGCATAATGTGCATATGTATTGCTTTTAATCTGAAACTGACACAAGGTTGGTATTGCAATAATCAGCTTGCCCGCAGCAACGTTCGTAGGGCTATGCCATCACAAGCTGATGAAGAAGCTCATCAATTATCCTATCTACAGAAGCATCTGGGCAACATAATATCTCTATTGTCTGACTCTGTGGAAAACCAAGCTGAAGGCGAAAATTCTATGGTTTGTCTAAAATTACATTATGATAATATATCAATAATATTTCATTAGAATATTATCATAGGAATATCATTTCATTCACTTACATTCCGAAAGGAGATGTACCTAGTTAACATGCTTGAAATTTTGTTGTTTGCTATTCAGATTTTGGTTGGCTTTCACACTTTTGATGAGGGTGTAATGTTTGCAGGTTTTGACAATGGAAAATGTTGAGCATCTGTCATTTCTGATGTATTTTGGTGATAAAGGATCAGAGAAAATTCCGTTGAGCCAGAATGCTCCTTTTTTTGCTAATTCAGATCCTGATATGCCGGCTGCTCCAGTTCCTGCATCAGAGGTTCATGATTGGATTGAACAGAATATTTCTTCTGCCTTAGAACATATCTCTGAAAGAGTTGCTGCAAAAGAGAATGGAACCCCCACTGCTTCTGATTTGGATGCTATGATGGCTGATGCTTATGCAAACACGCCTAAGGCCTCAACCAGTGCCAAGAGTTCCAGTAATATAGAGGGGATCTCTAAGCAATCATATGTCAAGCAACCATCTGAACTTAATAGTTCTTTTGTAAAGGTTAGCTTTTATCATTTTTATTATAATATATGTACTAGGATAATCCTTCATCTCTAGAATGAATGTAATTTATTCTCTGCAGGTTATAAATTGTCATGAATCTGTCATATATCTATTAGCTCCTATGAAGTATGTCACAATATATGGATGCTCTGATGCAACCATAGTGCTTGGTGCAGTTGGAAAGGTATGCATATTATTTTTTGGCTACCAGTTCTTATAATTAAATGCTCTTTGTTAACTTCAACTTATTATCAAGTTACTATGGTATATTGATATGTGGGTTAAAGATTTCGTGTATGAAATATGCTTAGAATGTGGCCATGTGGGTTGCATTGTTTGTTGTTTTCTTCCTCAGGCTGTAAGGATTGAGCATTGTGAGAGAGTTCATTTGATTTCAGTAGCAAAGCGTATCTGTATTGCTAATTGTCGTGAATGTGTATTCTTTTTGGGGGTTAATCAGCAACCACTTATTGTTGGTGATAACCATAAGCTGCAGGTATGTTCAATTTCGTAGTGCAATCACTATTTTACTTCTTGATGGTTCACATAGCCATCGGCTGCTATCATGTTGCAAGTTATTGAACCATTTGCTCTTTTTATGCACAGGTGGCACCATATAATACGTTCTATCCACAGCTGGAGGAGCACATGAAAGAAGTTGGTATTGAGGCTAGTCCTAACAGATGGGATGAGCCTATTGCACTTGGTCTAGTTGATCCACACGATTCAATATCGCATCCTGCTGGTGTATCTGATTGTCAAACTGAGTCTGCTACTCACTTAGAACCCGATCAGTTTACCAACTTTTTGGTACGCTCATATGAATATACGTGTGTGTCTATATATCTATGTATTCACATGAATTTGGGGTAGTTCAGTGATATTGGAAAAATTGTATGTAAAGATTTTTTTTGCTAATATTTGGTATTTTTGTTACAGATTCCGAATTGGTTTGAAGGTGAAGGATCTGGGTCCACAAAAGACAATCCATTTCCATTGCCCGATGTGTACATGTCATCTCAAAAGAAAAATGTATGTTTAGGACGTGATTCTGCCATGAGTCATAATACTAGAGGTGGCAGATGTGTGGGTCAGCGGGTTGGGTAATGGTAGTTCTTTGTTACAGTTTGGTTCGGGTTTTACCAGAAAGACTTTTTGTCCAATTATATATTTTATTAGTAAGTTCAATATGATAACGAAGGATATTATTTCACTAACAATACAGTATAATTTTTGAGTAAAATGATTTTAGGGTTTTATGCATCAAGACATTATGGGTTACTTTCGGCCCGCTCTACCCACTTGAGTTGTTTCCGTCATAAAAAACTTTTACGATAACCTGAATCGACTTATTCACTAATAAATGTGTGCCACCTATTACCCAGAACATTTTCAGGACAAGCTAACCAAATAAGCATAGGTTCAATCATGGGTCAGTACTAATTAATAGGAGTTGTTTTGGTCTTTACTTTTCACAGGACAAGAACTTGGTGGAGGTAAAACAGATATTGAAAGAAACACAACTGGAAGACAGCAGAAAGCGGGAATTATCAGCTGCACTACATGTGTACTTTAAAGACTGGTTATACGGTACTTCCTTTCACGTTACCACCACTTAGTTACCACCACTTAATTTTGTATTTTTACATTTTAAATTCATTGCATATTAATGCAAGCTCGAGTGACTGCAATATTATCATATACGACATTATTAACTCGGCTGTTATATGATGCTGCAGCCTCTGGGAATGTTAGGCAACTGTACTGCTTACAAGGAGAATAACAATGTCAAATGAAGTTGGAAAGTGATATAAAAACTTGATTTACAACATTTTTGGCTTAACAGTAGTGCCACTAGAGATTGCTTTTTGGTATATGCTTTTGCTAACTCATAGTAATTTTTTAATTATATTATTGTCATTTTTCTTTGACGATTAAATAACGTTTATGCTTATAGTTCTGATTTTCTATAATAACATTTGGAACTGTTTTATTGTTGTTTTTCCCAATTGTTTTTATGATGAACATGAAAGCATAAGGTTGTAGAACATATCGAAAGATAGAACTGTGATCAGTTGCTGGCATTACGTAAAGGAATTATGCCGAGGCTTCGTGGCAAACCAAAAAGTTAACAGTTACTATAGTTGAAATGTGAAAACTGTAAGGCTTTTAAAGTTGGCAACAAATTATACGAAAAAGGTTGTGTATTGACCATACCATATTTATAAGACATTATGTATGTCGCTACGAATGCAAAATGTGATTATACCTTCAAGCCTTCACCTTTACAAAGGGGACATATTTTGTTGAAGCAGCCATTTCTTGATACACTTTGAGTGATACTTGTGTTTGCATTGAAGCATCCCTAATCTTTCGTTATGACTGAACTCCACCATGCATATCACACACATCTCACCATCTTCATTATCACGGTAGAATATTCGTTCCAAATTCTTAGAGATATATTTCTTTGTCAATCCACTGTGTGGCATGTAATCCATGTCTTCAAAAATTTCATCAACTTGATCCATGTCTTCGTCTTCATTAGGGACAAAATACTCATGGGGATACATATGTTGTAGTTGTGATTGTTGGTGAGTTTGATAGTTATCGGGACTTGTAATATTATCGACAACGGGTTGTTGATACCCGTATGCGTACGGGTACGGGTACAGGTATGCAAGTGGATGATAATATTGCATGGGATGAGGGATTATGTAGGGATGACACATATAATAGTAGTAGCAGTAATATGGGTCCATTGAAACAATGAAATTAGTTTGTAGAAAAAATTCTTTGATGTAGAAAATGTTTGAAATAAAGCCAGAAAGAAATAATGTGATGGGGATAAAAAAGGCGAATGAAAGGTGTTTAAATATATACAGATATATAGTAGGTTTATGTTAATATTAGGAATGTTTTCTTGATTGAAATTTAAGGTCTACGTGTCAATTTCATTCGTTGTGGCATCTTCAAATTTTGGAGGCTCGTCTGCTTATGTGTCAGCCTCATTCGTTGACAAGCACCTAGAATCCGATGTGGCAACTTTAAATTAGTTGTGCAATCCTATGGGTAATGCTGACTTTATTTATTTAAATTTAGTAACCATTTAATTTTTGCATGATTGTAGGCAAAATAGTTGCTAAGGAGAAAAGTTTCGGTTATGTATATCACTAAATAAAAATAAATGATATACTTTGGTGCATATGTTTCATCATTATTAGATTTCTCCTTAGAATACCAAATGTGTGTATCTCAAATTCCATTGTTGACGTAATTTAAAGGAAAAAAAAGAGAGAAAGAAAGAACTTAAACCCTTTACATTTCATTCATAAAAAATATATATGATGAACACTTCGCACCGAGATGATTTTTAAAAATAATATTGATAGGCGTTTGGCAAAATTAGGAGTATCTCGGGTTCCATTATTGTTAGATCAAGAAGCGTCTAGAGTCGTTGTCCTTTGCTCAGTGTGAACACAGTGAAGAAGAACACTAAAGCTCAAATCAGAGGTACTGATACTGAAATTCAGTGTTCAGTTGATTTATTTATTTCTTTATTAAATGCAATTGATATAAAATTTTAAACAAATAAATGACACAACAAATAAAATAAAACAAATTACACATTAAATTAATTAAAACTAAATACATTACAAAATCAAAAATGATACATTATGCTAAATTGTATATAAGCCCGATCATATTTAAAATGTATATTAGCCCATCTAAGTTTTTAACCTATGGCCCATTTAAAAATTTAGCTCGTTTTAAAGGAAGCCCATTTAAAAAAAAAAAAAAAATCTAGCCCCACAGCGGCACAGCCCCACCCCCACTCCTCCATGTTATTAACATTGATCGTACGACTTTGAGGAATTCCTCTCTCCGCTTTTAGACCAGTGAGTTCCTTTCTTCCTCTGGTAACGACAACTTCATCTTCTTCATCACTTTTTTTCTTTCCCTTAAATCATCCATCTCCCATAGTTTTTTTTTTTTTTTTTTTCAAAAAAAAGGCTCTGAACGCAGCGTTCAATTCCGCACGCCGAAATTGAACGCTGGCACTTTGCCCGCCTCACTCACTGTGCTTTAAGAGATTTGATTTAGACTTATCTCATTCAGCTGAGTCTATAAAGGTGTCACATCTCGTTATTTTTTGTTCAGGTGTGGTTGCGGTTCATGTTAAACATCTTCCTTTTTTTTTGTTTTTCTAAATGGATGATACCCGACAACTTTTTTAGACAATAATAGCATAGTACAAAACTACAAATGAACTATGGGCATACCCATATGAGAGTTTTTAGTGCACATTCAAACTTTAATACAAAAATTACATATCAAAACTAACCTCTATGTATAGATGCTTTAAAATGTGCAAATGACTATACACATGGCTATAAAAGTAATTAAAATCAGCATAGATAAGCCTATATATAACAAACTTTCTGACCATCCAATGAATCTTTCTGTCATCAGACTTGGAACCATATATCAAGTTTGACTTTCAGAAGTCAGCCCATGACAATTTATGACATTGCCATTCACTGAAAATATGTTCAAATCCTTAATTTTTCCAACAATCCGTGTACTTTGATAGTCAAACTTCTATTATGAGACTTTAGCTTACCCAAAATAATCACATACAACTAAGATTCTAATATCATTAGTAACCATCAAGCCAGGATTCATAAGATTTTAACTACTATAGAATCTTATATAGTTGGACTAAATTCGTCCGTGTCACAGTAGTAACCATTTGACTTGTAAGAGTCAAAATATCATGCTGAATCATCAGTGAACTAGCAGAATTATGACCAAACACAGATGGACTATCAAAGGGCAATTTCCTGCATTTATTATCATCTATAAGACACATTATGGACATCATCAGCAACAAATTTGCAATCTTTCGAATTGCATTTACAATAGCGCATAACTAGCATGGACTATTTTCTTTGATCAGTTGCACCCATTTGACTAACAGAAGTCAAACAATAACACTTGCAACCCATTTTAGAAACTTCAGGGACCATAACATCCTCATTAATCCAGTTACACAGTGCAGTAATTTGACTCTTACAAGTTAAATGGCAACCCACAAATCTGAGCAAAATATACTCAGGATCACCACTGCCATCAAACATCCTTATAAAATCTAAACATTATATGTTACTCTTACTCATTTTCAATTGAGCACTCATCCAATAATAGAAAACAAACTTTATAGTTTATACCAACAATAATAAACAAAGGATAAAAGTTGATGTTATAATTTTTACAAATCTGTCTCTAAACAATATTAAATCCACATACTATAACTTCAAGCCTTCACCTTTACAAAGTGGACATACGTTATCTCGAAGCAGCCATTCAACGATACATCTTTGGTGATACTTGTGTTTGCATTGAAGCACCCCTAATCTCTCATCACATTCATACTCTTGTTGACATATAACACAAATCTCGCCTTCTTCATCTTCGCTATAGTTTACTAGTCCAAGCTTCTCGGAGATCTCTTCCATTGTCAATCCAATATGTGTCACGTTATCCATTGCTTGTTCAAAACTTTCATTAATTTGATTCATGTTGAATAGTTCTTCATAAGGGTCAGAATACTCATCAGGATACACATGTTGTTGACTTGTAGTTGTTCTTGTTGGTGAGTTAATTAGATAGTCTTCAGAATGCAGTTGATCAAAGTAGACCTCTTCAAATACAACAACCTCGTCGGTAACTTGATCATCATATTCGAGTTCTTCAAGTATACCAACTTGGTCAGTAACTTGATCAATATAATCGAGTTCTTCAAGTATAACAACTTGGTCAGTAATTTGATCATTATAATCGAGTTCTTCAAGTATAGCAATTTGGTCAGTAACTTGATCAATATAATTGAGTTCTTCTTCAAGTATACCAACTTGGTCAGTAGTTTGATCATTATAATTGACTTGTTCAAATACAAAAACTTCGTCGGTAACTTGATAAGTGTAATCAAATTCTGGAAATAGAGCAACTTGGTTATGAATAACTTGATTAATATCAACTTCTTCAAACACACCAACTTGGTCAATAACTCGATCAATATTCATGAATTCTCCAACATGGTTACGAGTAAATACTTGATTAATGTCAACTACTGCTTCAAAGATAGCAACTTGGTCAGTAAGCTGATCAATGTTCACATGTAATTGATATATTGGGGTAACCTGATGAAAATAGTTCGGATAGTGGTTATAATAATATGGGTATTCGTTCATCGCCATTCGGTCGATACGATAAAAGCTGCACAAGATTGTTGTGATCAATTGTGTGATGCAGAAAGAATGAAATTTTGAATATGGAGGTGATGTTGATGATGAATTAGGAGTTTAAAGTAGGGATCCCTTTAACGTATATATAGACTTAAATTAGGTGTTTGATTAATATTAGGAGTGTTTTCTTGATTGAAAAGTAATTTGATGTTAATTAGGTTGCGATCTCGGAAATCACCGGTGAAACGATGTTTTCCGATAAAATCTTGATTTTGTGACCGTTAAGGATATTATTATATCTTTATTTTATTCTTTTTAATTTTTTATGAAACAAATAAAACGCGTGATATTTTTTAAGAAAATGTGACATTGAACTTAACAGGATTATCGCCCGTGCTCCCTGCGATAATATTTGAAAAAAGAAATATCATCAATGAAAAATTGACGCACTAATTAGTGGTGGATCTAGGAATTCGGCACAAAGTATGGGGTCCAGTTCATAGGAGCACAGGGAAAAGGAAGAGGGACCTTTTTGCAATTTTGACAAATTTGTAAAAAGAAGGTGAGACCATTTTGCAATTTTAACAAAAATATGGACCAACCTGAAAAAAATACCCTAAATAATTTCAAAAAATTGTCAAAATTTTTATCCAATTAGAAAACTTGTTAAATATGCGTGATTTAGGCAAAATGCTAACGAACGTAAGATGCAGTAAAAAATATATAAGATGCAGTCAAAATGCTAACGAACGTAATATGCAGTAAAAAAATATACAAGATGCAGTAACAAAATATAAAAAAGACACAGTAACATTAAAATACAAGATGAAGTAACAAATATATAAAAGACGTAATAACAAAAAAATACAAGATGCAGTAAAAAATATACAAAGATACAGTAATATAATATATACAAGATGATGTAAATAAATTAATACTAATTTTTTAAATTCAAGAATAAAATCAAAGATTTACAAACACATCAAAAATGCTAAAATATACATAAGATGCACTAAAAACATACAAAATATGCAGTAAAAAGTACTCATAGTTTTTATAGATTTAAAAATTACGATGCAGTTAAAAAAAATGTAAGATGCGGTAAAAGAAACGTACGATGCTTTGTTTCGTTCAGATTTAAAAAGTAGATTTAGATCAATATTACTATGAGTACTTAAATGTAAGATGCAGTAAAAAATGTAAGATGCAGTAGAAATTGTACGATGCAATAGAAATAATGTATGATACAGTGAAAAAATGTACGATGCAGTCAGATTTAAAACTAGATTCGGATCTAAAAAGTAGATCAACTTTTTAGATATTTATCTACGAGTTTCAAAAATCAAGATCCAGATCTAAAAAACTTGTATATATATACGTATTTCCATACATAGCACAAGTAACATATATAATTGTATATAATTGGCAGCAACGACGATTCGAAGCCAGATTTGGGAAGCCATGAACATATATAGCACAAGTAACATTGCCAATTATGTTTGTACCCAACGTGATGCATGATCATACGAGATCCATGTTTTTCGCAAAGTTGTGTATACATGTGGTAAATAAACGGTGGCGCCGCCGCATAGTCACTGCCGGTTCGCTCGCTGTATACGTCGGCGCTGAACGTCGCCGTTTCGTCATTCCGATGCGTTTTCTCAACCTACATGTGTTCGTTTCATTACTCAACAAAGCGGAAGAAGAATTTGGATATCAAACCACCGGCGGTCTCGTTCTTCCATGCATCGTCGTTGTCTTCCAAAAATTGTTGAACGACTTAGAGAAAGATGAACATGAGTTTCATGATTTTGATTTCGATGATTTCACGGCGATGTTTTCTGATTTGGCAGTTGATTTGTATTCGAATTGTAAAATGCAACGATCTATGATTGTCATAGCTTCTCGCCGTTGCTGCGAAATGCTAAGGGAGGTGAAGGATTGATGTGTTTGTGTATGTTTAGTGAAGAGAGTGAGAGAGATGAGCAGTAGCATGTGTTTTGTGTTTTGTGAGAGATGAGAGTAACATCTCAGCTTTCTAATTTCTATTTTGTATAAATTGCAAAATAGTCCCTTGCCCTCCTTGCCCTCTTTAAACTTTGTTCCCCTCTGATCCTAAATCCAAAGTATGCACCATCTAATAGAAATATTCATTCACATGTATAAATTATAAGCTAATTCATATTCGGGTTGGGTTATTCGAATTTTTTTCTGTCCGGTTAACTATTTAACATAATGTACATAAACAATGTGGAATTGTTCATCAAAGATTAATACTACCTCCGTCCTAAAATTGCTGTCCAGATTTGACTTTCTGAAGTTTTTCTTTTTCAACTTTGACCTTAAATATTTTTGTTTGTGTTATATAATACTTTATGCAAAATATACGAATGGATTGACCTTTAAATGTATCTTTATTGGTATAATTTTCATCAAGTATTATATAGCACAAATAAAAATATTTAAGGTCAAAGTTGAAAAACAAAGACTTCAAATAGTCAAAACTGGACAATTATTTTGAGACATGGGGATTGTTAAAGGATACATCCATTTAAATGATTACACTTAACAAAATCATGTGATTAAAGGATACATCCCTTTCCCTAATTGAATTGTTGTAAAATATATTTTTTTACATATATATGAGACTTATACAGTTATACATAGCACAGGATTGTCAAAACATAATTATAATCCCATATATAAGATTAGTTAATTATTATAAAATTGTAAAAGTATTATTTCTCTACATTATATAAACTCATCAACCCTATGGAATTAACCTAAAATTAAACGTCTTACTTTTTTAAATAAGGCAATCATATATTCGTATTTATTGTTCACATTAGATAGTTAGAGAAAAATAAATAAATAAAAGTAGGCCGGTCATTAAAATAAAACGATAAAGGATAAAAAAAATAAAAGCTAATAAGATTACATAATTACAATGAGATTCAAAGTTCATTAACAACACTATAGCTCCAAAATTAGATTTACATCATATAATATGTGTTAAATAAATAACCACACACAATAGATCGAGTATTTAGGTTAAAATATCTATGTTGATAAAAAAGTAAAAAATAATTAAGATTATCTTTTACTATTTCCAAACTATCAACCTACCTCCACCTTTCATTTTAAGTTGATTTTTCTCATTTTTATCACTCTTCCTCTCCACTTCAAAATAACACGGAGACAGAGAACAGAGAAGAAGAAACAATAAAATAGAGACAAACAAAAAATGGAGCTAATTCATGATTTTGGAATTAAAAATTGCTTATATCTACTCGATTTTGGAGCAAGGGTATGCAATCATTTTGAACTGAGTATGCACTCTTAGTACTAAAATCATCTTTGATGCTAAATTTTCAAAATTTAACACTCCTAATCACCTGAGTAGGGTATGCACGTGCATACCCTACCCTCCAAGTAAGTCCGCTCCTAGCACTAATAACTTTGAATGATAGAAGACACATAATAATTTTTTTAAGTAACTTTAAAACCAAAGGAATACTACTTATGAAAGCATCTTTATCATATACATAATGTTAAAAACCGTGTATAAGTTAAGTACGCACAAATATATTAAAGTATAGTTTGACATTCATTATATGTAATAAATTACTCGAATTTACATTGTATAATGAATTTATTATTTATTTACATTGTATCTATTTTGGTTACAATTAACAGGAAGACACACAAAAAAGTACTATAAGTTACATATAATATAAGAAATCCTACCCATCTAATATTTCAATACAACGATAAAAGTGCATTTTTACTAAAGTTTAGTACAATATAATTTCTAAAATAATCGTTGAATAAATTGGGAAAGATAGAAAATGAGAGATGAAGATAAAAGTACCTTGCCCCATTTGGCATTAAGTATAAACAGCAAGAATTATAGAAGAAAATATGAGAACAAATTTGTTAATTATAGAAGAAAATATGTGAGAACAAATTTGTTGCAACTTCCTAGTATCGAACCTGAGTAGGTGACAAAAACAAGCATACCCAAACAGTTGGGCTACAAATATTATTATAAAAGTAGATCACATGTATAGTACAGGGACATACTCTTTATACCATTTGTCTTTACTTTTAATTTATTTTTAACATAAAAATTTGTGCAATAAATTAAGGGTCCAAAGTATTTAAAGTACAAGGGTGTGATGTTTTTGTAATTACAGACTTACAGTGTACTGTGAAGAATGTTGTTGTTAAGAATTTTTTGGTGTGATGGACAGTGGACAGTATTCTGAAGTCAAGATACACTAATTCACTCACTGTACCACTAATATATTAATTTAATGGTATGGTGAGTAATAATAAATGGTATGAAAAGCCGTCCCCGTTATATATATAACTGTGTAAAACTTGTAATAAGACAAAACAAAATCTCACTGTTCATAACGTCCCATCCGCAGTCCATCGCCTATTGATCGAGGGTATATAGAATTGATACTTTCGAATAATTTTCTTGATTATCAAGTAATCTTTCAAATTATCAAAATTTGTTAATGTACTAAAAAGAATTTTACTAACTATAGGAATACAGTTAACAACAACTATAATTCAAATAGATTATGAAAATTTGTTCATGTACTAAAAAGAATTTTTACTAACAATAGGAATATAGTTAACAACAACTATAATTCAACTAAAGTCATTATTTAAATTACTAATTCTAATTATACTAATAATTTAAAAGTGGTTTACTTTTTTTAAAGATTAACAAAAGTGTGAGTTATAGGCCTTAGAGCTATTGTAAAGTATTTTTTTTTTCTTAACATAAAATTTAATTCAAATGAATTGTGAAGCTTATAAGGATACCCGGTTAGTATAAAGAGAAGATTTACAAAAGCAAGTGGATTAGGTTAGGGTTTAATGTATGTATACGAGCTGATGAAAATACCCCTCAATCTTTTATAATCAACTATATGATGTAGGAAAATAAAAATGGAGAGTAAGGTTCAAATGAGTACATAAAATTTAGTAAGAATGGAAGAAAAAAGTCATTTAACAGAACCATCACTTTTCCTCGCGTTTTTAAAAATTAAATATCTCAAAAACGACTAGGCAAAAAATTTGAAAATTGCATCATAAAAGGCAACGTTTTTTTTCACTTCAATTAGATTTCTCATGTGATAAACTTTCAACGAACTTTTTTTTTTTTTTTTTTGCGCTTTTTTGTGGGTTTTAAAAACAACTATCACATGTAATACCAACGAGTATCACATGTAATAATATATTGTATACAATTTGTAAAATCCATCAAACTACAAAAAAAAATTGTCAAAACTCAAAAGTATCACATGTTACCAATATTATAATCGAATTCTCTTTAAATTCTGTTTCACCTTCTTAAATATAGTTAATGAAAATGATAATATTTCAATGTCTATCATGACTTGATCAGCATGTACTTCATCAGCAAGATTTTTCATTTATTGTTTTGGTCCATGAATTTATATTGATTTGATTGAGCTATGTATGATCTATGAGCATAGCATACTATCCAACCAAGTTAGCGACAAAAGTCAATACAATGAAGATAGTTTAGTGACATTATTAATCCTACGCTCCATCTGTCTCTGTATTATTCCTAAGTTGTGAGTGGCAACATCCAAACATGGTTGCTTAGATGCATCCATAATTTCCCAAAAAGAAAAAAAAAGTACTAACACATATCATCTGGTGGTTTAACATTTAATTCATTAACTGCACAGATTAACATCAGTACATCAGTGACCAATTACAGCTAACTCTGCAAGTCTATCATCACACGCTCTATGTTTTTTTTTTTTTTAAGAATCTTACTACACTCAAATCACAATTGAAACAAAACACAAGTGCAAAACTTTTGATCTCATGACATAATTGTTAACTTGAAGGAACCAACGCAAGGATCTTCTCTGCTTGATCCGGAAAGAAAGTTATGAAAAGATATGCACCTGCGAATCCCATAAAAACCATTAGAAATTTATGCTTAACTTAGTGAAGAACACGAAAGGATTATATAACAACTTACAAATGAGTACAGTTCCAAGAACAGCTGAGATTTTGCCTTGTACTTGAACCAAACCAGCCTTGCCAGCATCTTTTAGCTCAATAGAACCCTCCACGTCGAATAGTCCTGAAAAATCGCATCACTAGCTCTATTAACATCAATATAAATGTTATAAAAACACGATCTTTAATAGTCTTAAGTGAATCTGATGCAACCCACATGGACCCCAACATTTTTTTACTATTCGGGTATGCACTATCATAGCAAAAGATCTTCAAGAAACACTAAGGACAAAATTTCATTTTTTCTTGAACCTGGTTTTACAGATTGGAGTCCTGATGTTATACACGCTATATTCTGAAATCCAGCTGCTTCTAACTTGCTTGCAGCACCAGCAGATCTTCAACCATAACAAACCAAAAAGCATCGTCAACAATCATAAAGAAAGGAAATTAATGCATAACAATGAAGCTCCACTAGTTCAAATACAAGCTAAAACTCGAGAAAATAAAGCACAAAGGAGCATGAGTTTGGGTTATAATCGATAGCGCCTAGGTTAAATTTAGTGTGTTTTCATTATCAGTATCATTTAGTAATATTAAATCACTAGTACTCAAACCAAAGTTCAATGGTATACCTGAGTCCTTCCTGACAAACTACTAGAATTTTACTATCAGGCGAGAATTGGCTCTTCACTGACTGTACAAATTTTGGATTAGGCTTAGTAAATGGCAACCCATAGAACAAACCTGAGAAGTTGTTATGCAACTGCCTCTTCACTATAGTTCCTGCATTAAACAAACAATTACAATAATAATTAAAGAAACCCCAAACATGGGTAGGTTTGGAAACAATCAACGAGACTACTTTTTATTCTGCTTCTAACAGGTGATAATTATGTATAATCAAGAATTTATATATCAACGCTTTACACGTACATACTAAAGGTATATAAAATGAGTGATATTTTCTTTTGATGTATATTTTTCTTTATTAGTATCCGCTACAACGTATGTGATGAAAAGTGCCTCTTTTTGGATTCAAGAACAGAAATCTAAAGAACTTTGTAAATTGTTATACCTGGATCATTATCCTTATTTTCAACGAAAAGAGGAACATGACTGCATGATTTAATGTGTGCTCTTTCATATTGACTTTGGTCTCGAACATCCACAATCGAGTACCCTTCGTCTGTTACAAGTCTCTTTGCTTCTTCAGCATTAATATATTCAATTTCTGCATTGATTCTTAAACTTGTACGGAAACTTCTTGTCGTTCCATTACGATGATTATTACTAAACCTCAATGAAAATGTCCCCAAGTTGCTGAAAACATATTGCAATCAGTTAACTGTTTGACAAAAATCATTCTACTTCAGAATTCAAACATATATAACTTTCCAAAATCCAAATCTATACAGATAATGTAATGAAATTGATAAACTTTTCTTGGCTTTTGATATTCTGCAACTAGTTTTGTATATTTCACAAAAACATACAAAATCAATAAATAAACTTGAAGTTGCAAACACAAACACTGCAGTTGTCCTAAAAAGGTCAAACCTCATCCACAAGACCCTCTTTTTTTTGGGAATATGAAGGGAAAAATAAAAAAATTTATGAATAGAAAACATACCTTCGAGAAGAGAGGGCAGAGGAGCAACAGCTACTGATCCCCGCCATTAAAGAGTGTTTCTGGATATTTTGGGAAGAGAGTGATAGCAGCTTCATGAACTAGCCATGGATGACCCCAGAAATTTAAAACATTCAATGGGTTGTTGACACGTAGCATTCTTGAAAATGAATAGGATTGGGTAATGTATATTTCTTGTAAAGTATTCTCTCATGAGTCATGACCTCTTGTTTCATTTTTCTTTTCAATCCCTTCTCCAAAAAATAGTGAATAATTCACCCACAAGGAGCATCAACGTCGCGTAAGTCACTCACATGTGATGAGGCACCGATTCGAACCCTGACATGTCGATCACACATGTGAGACATGTGTTTCCGGTGGCGATAGCACTTGAGCTATGCCCAATTAGTATCATCGTCGCGAATAAATAAATGGTACTCCGTACATTAACATAAACATAGTACTTAAAAATATAGTAATTAAGATATGATTATGACAGTGTAAACATATGAGATGCGATCTTTTGCATTCAAGTAACTAGAACATATATTGATTGTCTTCATCATTTCATATCTAGTGGAATATGAAATTAGCCCCATTAGTGTTTTCCTACTTGTATCTCTGATTGGTTGAGGAACAAATGTTTGCTTTCTTGTTTTAATAGATTGGTTAACATAACAAAGAGATAATTTTATTTGAAATTAGCCCCATCATCAAATTCTGCAAGTGGAAGTAAACGATACGCAATATATTATGGGACTATGGTCTATGGCAGCATAATCAAATAGAACCAGCTCGATATTGAGGTAACTTTAGGATGGCAATTGGTACCAGATGCAGCAACAACTAAAACTGAAGATTAGAGGTGGCAAAATAGATGAGTTAGGCTAGAGGTGATCCGTCCAAATCTATCCATAAGAGATTCAATCTAGTTTATCACTTGCATATAATTAAGTTTCAAGAAACCATTCACCGGTATGAATTTGACATCTTTTGGTATTACACACATGCGTACATAATGAGGTCAAAAAGAAAATGACAAAAAGAACTTGTTTAGTCAAGAAATTGCTGTAAATTTATTTCAGCAGAACCACGATTATGCCAACACTAGCAAAATGAGAGTACGTTTTACATCTCCACAGCAGAACATACAGCAAATATTGGAAAGGTCGATCAGTTATCACAGTAGAAAGACAGCAACCTCCTTCATAACAGCAGCAGTTATCAATTGGCATCAACCCTTTTCTTGGTAGTATATGGGTAATATTCCTTACCCGTATCCATTCTTGTGGTCTGCCCACCAACGTCAATTGCTGCAGATGTAGCTGCAAGTGCAGCTCCAGCAGAGATTGCTGTTGAGATTTTCTTACCTGCAGTATATCACAATTCATTACAAAATAATAATAGAAACAATACAAGATGACAGAAATCGATTATGTATTTGTTCAAGGTGTTACAAGATTCTGAGAGACAGTTGTTTCACAAACAAAACAGCTTATCAGCCACTAAATTGAGTAATTGTGATAACATGGTCTGAAATGAACCAAAATAGCCACTTATCTGTTTGTATTACTATTTATATATACTCTTTAATTTAATGTCAGGCATGCTATATACGAAAGAGAAAGAACCCTTAATCATCAAACCAAAAATCAATTTCCAAGATCAGCTAAACAATTACTCCATATTAGATACAGCATACCCCATGATACAACATGGAACTCCCAGCCAAAACTACAATTCTTCATCTATCACCAACATTTTAATGTTTGACTTTCTATACCAATAGATACCATAAAATTTCAGTTCACAGTAGAGTACAACTAGAAAAACAAACCCCCACTACAGAACTGTCTTGTTGAATATAACTCAATGTATGGTCTAAACTGAGGGAATATTATAATGCGTAACATTATCGTATAGTATCAATCTGCTGTAACCAAAAGTTATGCATTGTGAAGCATGCATCTTGTTGACATGAGTATCAGTATTTATCCAACTGACGGGTGGGCATCTATACCTAAACATCTAAATCTATTGACAAAATTAACATCAAGCCCATGAAAGCATAACCATCAAAGAGAAGAAAAGAGATATGGAGATGTTAATAAGCATAGCATTATAATAAGCATATGAAGACCCTAATGCAATTGTTCACTAATTTGTTTTCTTTATGTAGTACTTATGCCGTGTTTGACAGGCTAATATCAAAATACATAATAATATGGGCCAAGAAGATAGACTTTGTCCTTCACTCCCTCAGTCATGACTCTCATGCCTTGTTGAAGCTAATTACTTATCAACAAGCTTGGTTTAAAAAAGCGCGCCTAGGCGCTAGGCGCTACGAGGCACTACACTTAGCGCTTCAAACCTACTCAAGGCGATAGTACAACACGAGGCACCCTTTAAGCGGTGCCTAGGCTCCAGGCGAGGCACCTTGGCGCCTTGGTGCCTTGCGTCTGTGCAGATTGAGCAGTAGAAGATGATGAAGATGAGAGATGATGAAGACATGTAGAAGTAGAGGGTGAAGATGAGTGTGGTTTTGTGTTTACATCTTAAGTTATACCATTGTAGACTCTTCAACATCAAGTTTTCTTACTATTTTTATGAGCTTGAAGATGAGAGTTTAACAGGAAAGAGAAAAAGAGAAAGATAAAGAATTGGTTTAATTGTGACTAGTTATGTGGACTTTTTGTAGTAAACAGAGATATATTATATGGATATATATATAATATAATATAATATAATAAGTTTTGTGTGTACGGGAGAATAAAAGTAAAAGTAACAAGATGAGAAATATGTAAAGGGTTTGACTATGATTTTTTGTAGTTTTCAATAAAAGTTAAAAAAAAAATACAATTTAATCCTTTATCTTTAAAAAGATATCTATATTTACACACAACTTTATAATTTATTATTTAAATGTATAAAAGGTCAACAAAAGTCAAAACCCGACTTTGGCTTATATGTCATGGAAAGAAGCAGCAAAGGAAGAAGAATTGAGATCAAGAATGTTATTCTCCGACTTTGGTTTTAGTTTCAATGAAGAAGAATTGAGATCAAGATGTCTAAGCAGTTATTAGCTAGATAAATGATGCAAAGAAGTAATTTATAAGTATTTTGCGCATAATACGAGTTTTAGTTACGTGAGGCGCTCGCTTTAGCGCCTAGCGCCTCGGCCTTCCGGACCCTTAGCGCCTCGCATCGCCTAGCGCTTTTTTAAACCAAGTCAACAAGGGACTAGGCAGTCATAGATATTTAACTAGATACGCAACTCTATCACCTGTCAATGCTGCAAATACTCCTCATCATGTATATTACTATGAAAACCTGCTTGCAGTCCTTCAACGGGTACCACATTAATATGATTTAGTCCTGATTATACAGAACTTCGTTTCCAACCATATGTCAGACTGGGACCATTAGCAATTATAGTTGAACTATACAATGACACAACTTTAGACCTATCTTTATTGAGTTAATGATTATGTCAGTCCTAATCAAGATACTTTGAACGGCTCACGAAGTTTGGACATTAACAGCCCGTGATAAGGCCAAATCCATGACAGCTATTAAATCCAAGTGTGATCTTCTAGTATTCTGAGTGGTTGGTGAAGGACATTCTTAGGCAAGAATGAACTTCTTAACATAAAGAAAATGAAATTATAAAGGGGTTTTGGTACTTAATAGAAGGTAATGAAAAGAGATATGGTACTTTACTTTAAAGTTTTAACAACTATCCCTCTGATTACCTTCATATCCATGTCTTCACCACTTGTATGACCTAAGACAAGATTCCTCTTTAAGGACTCTCATAGATACTCTGCATGTTATTTATAACTCCCAGAAATTCATCAACCAAAACCCTATTTTTTTGCGAGTAGCATTGCTAAATCTGCCTAAGCTTAGTCATTGGTAAGTCTTAGCAAAGGAGTGAACCAGTTCTAATAAAAGAAAAGTAACTACAAAACTTTTCTAAGTTCATTTGTAACGTCACATTGGCTAAATTGATTAAGCATGGTGCTCTGCAGAGCTACAGTGTTTTTATAGTCCATTCTGCGAGGTATAACATAAGAACGTTGTGTGAATACATTGCAAAGGGAAATGGGAATTTTATATACTGCAATGCAGTACCACACAATCAGTATATACACATTTCTAGTAAACAAAAAAAACCTAGACATGCCGATAATCCTTTGCTTGTGTATATTCCATTTTTTATCTAGGGCTTCGATTTTTTTGTAGTAATCATGGGGCATAAGTTTGGCTTGATTAAGGATACCAATTTCCCACCATCACCGTGAAAGAATTACTATAGGCAGTGGACTCTCCATTAAAATACATAGGAATGAGTACAAACTTAACTATCAACAACATCATCAAACATCAGTAGCTGGATAGTTCTAGATCTCATAATAACTTAAATGAACATAAAAGTACTAACCTTTAAATCCAAGGATAGTAGCACCAGCAACGAGCCCTCCAACGGTTCCATTAACAAAGTCTCTCTTCATTCTGTAATTCTGTGTCAATTGCTCTACGCCAATAAAAACCCCACTAATAGCAGCAAAAGTCAACCCATGGTTACCCATCATTTTCAATGTCCTAATCAAACCAGGTAAAGCAACATTTCTCTCAACACGAGGCACATCCCACCAAGTAGCAACTATAGTACCCCAAATTGTTCCAGCAGCAAAACCACTAGCCACACCTTTCATAGTTTTGGTCAATGATGAATCCTCTTCCTCCATGTATCTACGATCCGTAGTATCCATATCTTTCTTACTACTGACTAAAATAATTCCATTCACATAGTTCAGTTCAGCATACATATATACATACGAACATTAACCACATTTAGTGACAGGTATAACACTATCGGTATATACGTCGATCCAATCGAGATTGAGCATAAACAGTTTTAGCTAGTACTCCGTAACAAACTAACAACTAACAATCCATTTCAGGATCACAGCTAAACAGTTTGAATTGAACTAAAATGAGGCTAAAATGAGATATAACAATGTAAAGCGATCTAATTAACGTAATGATAATGTAAACCCTAGAAAATATATATGTACAGATGAATCAGTATAACTTTAATAGAAATGATAATAGTTATCAATAGATGTGGTGATGTGTGTTGTTAGGGTTAGGGTTAGATTACTCACCGGAGCTCTGCGGCGACGAAAACTGATCGGATTTGCAGTGAACGCAAGGGGGGAACGACGGAGTGAGTAATTTGGGGATTGATTTGTAGCAGTATGAACCCTGGTTAGGTTACATCCAAACACACATAGTTAGATATATCAGGTTTATTCAATTTAATTTATTTTATTTATATCTATAATTATGCACTTACTGGTATTACTTTAGCAAGATGCTACACTTTTACAACAAAAAATATTACAGTACTTATTTTATTTTGGTAAAATGAATGTCATGCGATTATGGTAAATATAAAATAAAGCAATAACATAAATATAATTGGTTCAAATAAAAAAAAATGTAATTTGGAGAACAAGTTTTATTTGCTTATATAGATATAGATAGATATGAGTGTTATACATATTTCTTAATCTTGTGTAGTCACTCATTTTTATTTTTTAGTTAAAAACTGCTTATCACAATCAAATAATTTTGTATGGCTGAGGTCGAAACTCTTAGTATACCAAGTCCTCAGGTAACTAGTTCATTTTGATACCTTCTTACGCAATAACAAGAGAAGGACCGTTATTTCTAGGACGGGTACATATATTTCTAGAAAGGGTTTAGTGTACGGACATTCATACTTTTGCAATTGATTGTAACAAGATTTATCATGAACGTGCGTTGCACCGGGATCTTTACATATCAATATGATTATTGATTTTATTAGGATCCGATTCTCGTATAACATGACGAATTTTAGAACTCTACATTTTGTTAGATAAGAAAATTTTCTTTTCATAAAAGTGAATTTGTTTTAATCAACTTCTTCTTATTCTTCCTAAAACATAATACTCCATCCGTCCCAATTTTATTGTCCCCAGACAAAAAATACGCAGTTTAAGAAAAGTGTACTAGTCGTACTATACAACCAATAAGATTTAATCTCTCATCACATTCAAATGTTTTGATTGGTTCAAAGTACAACATGGACAATAAAATTGGGACATCCCAAAATGGAAAGATGGACTATAGATTCGGGACGGAGGGAGTATTTATTATAGTTAAATTTTTTGTAAACAAAATAATAATACAATAACATTTAGGTTCCAGGTTTACTTTTTTGTAACTATTATATATTTTAGGGGTTGATTAATAGGATTTATGGTACAGATCACCAACGTACTCTCCTTTTTGTCCCGAGATCACCAACGAACCGGTTTTATTACTAAGGTCACTAACGTACTTTAAAAAAAATTTGTTTGTAAATTTTGTTGGCGATCTCAACACATAACTAACAGGTATGTTGAGGACCTTAACCCATATGTAAAAGTACGTTGGTGACCTCAACTTAAAATTTACGTTTCATGCCTGTTCGGTAACGTAGAATGTAAGAGAAATTCAAATGTTAGAACTCCATTACGTATGGAATCAAAAGAAAAATGAAGTTTTTAGCGATCCCTTAGCGGAAGTTCGATCTCGGAACAAAAAGGAGAGTACGTTGGTGATCCGTACCATAAACCCTAATTAATAATTAATAACTAATCTAAATGTAAAATATCAATGTAACAAAAAGTTAAGCAAGTTAGGGTTTGAAATTTGAACTCATGCACTTTCAAGCTCCCATTCTCTCAAAGTGTTTATCAATCAGGCTAGAATAGTTTATCATTACAAATTTACAACTTCACTTTCTTCATATGTATACATAAGTAACGTAGAGTTCAAATGTATAGTAGAGTAGGGGTTAGGGTTTAGGGTTGGGGTTTGGGGTTTTGGGGACCCCCAAACCCCAACCCTAAACCCTAACCCATAAACCATAAACCCCAAACCCCAAACGCAACATTTTAACATATGTGTTAGTAAATGTGAAACCCACCAAAAAGATGAAAAAAAAACTCGTCGAAAGTATACCTTGAGGGACGGCAAATCGAAGAGGAGAAAACGCTGAATTTAATGGTGCAATTTTCATAATTTTTCGATTTGTTGTTTGTGAGATAATTAATGTTGGGGGTAAATGGGTTTTGTACATTTGAAACATTCTCTTTATACACATGACACAATATCATTGGTTCCTTCATTCTCAAACAAATTCCTATTCTCATTTAAACCCCACCCTATGTAAGTATATATATTTATTTTGTGTAAAAAATAATACACTTACTATTAATAAGTGTTCAACAATTGATACTACGGATGCAAATAAGAATTAAGTTTTTGTATGAATGTGTATATTGTATTTACTGCATACACTAGTTAAGTAAGCATTCCTGTAAAGCCCTTCAAAATTCAAATCGCCCGAATCTTGGGTTCACATGCCAGACTATATATATCTATACAACTGAATTTTTATAAACTCAGCATAAACGAAAACATTTATAAAATAAAAGCGAAATATTCAAAACTAAGCAAAGTTCCTTATTTAGAACAAGGCTAAGGCCCTGATAATCAGTTTGGACTTCAACACAGCAACCTTGTCCCAACAGAAACAAACAGATTGCAATCGTTTACGGTTTACACAATTAAGTCTGATACATATCACTACTCAAAGTGACCAGTCAATATGGTCAGCAGAGGGGTCGTATCGCCTCCCTCCCTGCTGACCAAGCCCAAGCTCACCAGAGTAGCTGGGTTGTGGGATTTGACCCAAACCAAGATTGGCTTCATTAGTGTCGTAACTCCAAGCATTGGGTGCAGCTGTTGAGAGGTGACCATGACCATGAACCTGAACCATGGTCCCAGTTGGTGGTTGAACCATGTGTTGTGCATCAGGGTTGACATAGTACTCATGGGTCAAGTTATGGGTTCTTGAAGCTGATGAGTGATTTGACAGAAGAGAGAGAGCACAATTGGAATCTTGAACGCCGTTAAAACATCCTCCAGGTGGAACGTGATTTGGGTTGATGTAAGGTGGTGGGTTGTCCAAGTTGCTCTGCCATGGAAGCGGTGGTAACTTTTCGGTTATGGTAGGTACTCTTGGGTTAGGCCAGTGAACCCTTCCTCTCGAGCATGACGAAAAGTCCATCAGAAACCCTCCAGAATTGCCGCTGTTTTCTGTCATAGCACACATGTTTACATTTCTACCCTTTGAAAAAAGAAAGCATGAATTGTGAACTTTGACTTTTGAGATCAGTTGACCAAATTTTATTTTGTGGTATAAAAATTTGAATTCTAGATGAAAAAATTTGACAACTAGTTTAGACTCAATGAAACAGTACAGATGGGAAAACATCAGTGTAACATTAAGAAGAAATATAGTACTATTAAATATTCACATTTAAACAATGATTGATCTCAAAAGCAAAAAGGTTTCCTTTCTTTTGTTGTCTTTAGTCCAAAAGATCGAACTTATGAGGTCAATGGTCTATGTTTTGGCCCTTAGAATAAATTGAAATCATATTCTTTTCAATTTTCGATAAGAAGTGACAGTGATATAAGACTTACAGCAAGACATTACAAATAGGAAAACTATGTTACGGTAATAAATTTATATAGCATACATTGAATACCATAACATTATACTCCAAGATATCTTATTATTATCATTGTCATAAAGGTCAACTGTCACAAAAGTCTAACTTCAAAAGTCAAATACTTGTTATCACATCAAATTTTCTATTTTCAACTTTCAGATCAAGTGGACCTATGATCTCAAAGAGTAAAAAGTTCCACATTCAAACAGTGACAGTTACCAAGTTTCTTGAATATTCCAGACAGTTATAGACTTACGTTCTATTCCTTAAATGGAACTTGACAGCTAAACTATACTGGAGTTTAATCTTTTTCCCTAAAAAAGGTGATACGTTTTTGCGTTGATTTGTAATTATAGTCTGTGGCATGGGGAGGTTATTTTATCCCTGATTTGGGAGCAATGTTGGGCATGTTTACGACAATATTTAAAAAAAAAATACAGATAAAATAGATATGATGAGTTTAAAGTTATAGGAATCTAACCAAAGATAGATGATGGGATAGTTCCATAACGGGCAGATAGCAGAGTTCCTGATGTTGGCTTCCTCCTTCGTTCATTGTGCCCAGCCAACCGTCTGCGACAGCTTCTCTTCCCTTGATCAAACTCTGGTAGCTGATGAAACCTACAAATAATTCATGATTTATAGACCAAAATAAGTTTCACCAGTATTTCTACTCCCTTCATCACAAATTTATAGTCCATGTTTCCTTTTTTGGTTATCCCAATCTACTTGTCCACTTCCAAAAATAGATGAGTATAACCAATTAATTTACTTGATTACCCCTAATGTATATATGTAATTATATAACATAAAAATGTAGGTAAGGATAAAACTATTTTAATGTCTCGAGTCTTGACCATAAATTTGGGACGAAATGGAGTAAGTTGCTAATGGCTACATTAGGAAACCTGTCTTTTCCTAAAAAGGAAATGTTTGCATTTCTTCTAAAGAACCAAAAATATAATGGTTGCATGACTTGCATCACATTTGCACATGAAAGCATCTAAGCACATCAAATAATTTTACCTCAAAGCAGCAAGGTAACCCAATAAACTCAACTAGAAATCACAGTGAGAGAAGTTAGTAACCCATAGTTTAAGGTTTATAAGTCGTTCAATCTTTTATTCTTTATCCATATAAACTCTTGGTGTCATTTAATATCCAAGTGGGACATTTATGAACCAATATTATGTTCAGAAACCTCCCTCTACATGACCACTTTCAAGGTACTTGGGGACAAAATCATTGTGGGCGTTCTTTAAACCCGATCAACATTACCATTAGAGAAGAGAATCGAGTTTTGACCACCCTTACAAAAGTCCTACATTGTTGCCTTACTTTAAAAAGTTTGTGGCAATGCACACACATGGCTTCCAAAGTCTTTCTAAAATTCATTTTCTTACTTTAAACCTCTAACATGCATAGAAACACTTTATTCATCTGGTATTCATGTCACATATATATAGTAACTAAAATGACTTGCTTTCTTGAATGTCATTAGTGTAGGAATCTACAAGCTTTCTACTACCAACACAAGCCTCATGTTCTTCTCATGGGGTCATCGAAATTATTATTTAGACCGGATATTACTCGAGACAACTATTTATGTTAAACAACAATACAACATGATAACACGAGTATTTCATCCATGATTTAGGCAGACTTTCCATAAGAACTTACTTAGACAGTGACCACAAACTTACTACTAATATTCATACAGAAACAAGTACATCTATAAAAATAGGGACATAAATAATTTATAAATTAATAATTAAAAAAAAAGAAGAGTTTTTTTTTTTTTCTTTGTAAACAAACCTACTGCACTGTTGGCAGAACCTCTGCTCAAGGCCATTAACAATGACCTTTGGAGTTTTTGAATGAGCACCACACACTTTATGCCTTGAATAGTAGGTTTTAGCATCACTTAGATCCAGATTACACCCTTCCACCTGACACCTTGGTGGTTGCAAACCACCCTGCAGCCCACTGCTACCACCACTAGTCCTCCCCTTCTTCAATGGCCCACCACCACCACCACTCACCGGAGACAACCCATTTTCCGATTTGGTCTCATCACCAACACCACCCACATCCTCAAAGTAAATTTTTTGCCCAAATTTCAAACCAATTTTCAACAAGTGTGACTCAGAAGAAGAACTTGAGCCACCCATTTCCATGAGTGAATCTTTGTTTGTCCCTGTGATTTGGGTTGTTGTTTGCACTAGTTGTCCAGCTCAATCATCAACCACCTTCTGTGGGTCAAATTCAATAAAGTTTCAAACTTTGATTATATTATTGAATATTGAATACAAACACACAAACCAAAAACAGCAAGTACTGGTGTTTGACAAGACTGTTGGTGTCCAGCTTATGATTATTAGCTTTTTGACAAGAAGTTTTAAAGACTGATTTTTTCTGGTGGTTTAGGGTGAAGCATTGACAGCTTGAGACTGGTACTTTGTGCTAAACGAGTTGTACTATGAAAGAAATAGACAATGGATCAAGAAAGTGAAAATAAAATGGAAATTTGTGAGGCTTGTGAGGAGCTTTACACCAGTCCTTTTATGGTCACTGTTTTCTGTTCTAAACAAACCATTTTTTCTTCTCTCTCTGATTTCTTTTCCTCTTCGGGAGTATCAATTCAACAGAAATGATGTGTTTGTACTCTATGGCTAAAATAAAACAATTTTTTCTCATTGTTGCCACTCTTAACTTTAAATCAACAACAAGTATATAAGTATTTGTTGCCTTTTGTGTGGTATCAATTTTGATAAGTGACCCCAACAACTTACTATTCTATCAATTTGTTGCAGGGTATCAAGATTAATCTTGTCGTCTAAATATTTTTCTAAGACTTAGAGCACCTTTAATGAAGATTTTTTCTAAAGTTTTTTTTTTACTATAAAAAGATTTTTGAAAAGCTTTTCCATTTGAGAAAAAGCTTTTTCTAGCAAATTTTTTAAAGATTTCTTAAGTATTGAATGAATCACTTTTTTTGAAAGTGTGTCTGGGATTTTTGAAAATAAAAGCTTTGTAAAGCTTTGTATTATTGGATACAAAGCTTTTCGCAAATGGGTTAATGCATTTATAGATGTATTAAATGGTCATTCTACTATTTCAAATTGGTCATTCTACTATTCAAATAATTTATTTACGTCCTCTAAATTTTCTTTATTGGCAAGCTCATTGTACTAACCAAAAATGTTAATCATTAACTTAATTTTTACATTGCAATTAATGACATACGAATTTTTTTATAAAAAAAAGTATAACTACATATGTCAAATATACTACTCCCTCCGTCCCAATTTTATTGTCACCAGACAAAAAGACACGCAGTTTAAGAAAATATAACTATCTCTCTCTTACTTTTTGATAAAATGACAGTTTTACCCTCTACTTTTTACCTATTTTTTTGTCTTATATATATACACTAGGGGTAAAAAAGAACTTTATTTCCTTAAACTTTCTATTTATGGAAGTGGACAATTAATTTGGTACACCCCAAAATGGAAATAATGGACAATAGAAATGAGACGGAGGGAGTACTTGACTACCTATTCATACATGTGCGATGCACGAGTTATAACCTTATTAATTTGAACTAATTTGTTCTAATTGAGTGGGTCGAGCCATCGAGGTGACATGTCCAAATGGATTGTAATTAATTTTTTTAATGACCTAAATCAAATATATCTAGACTTTAGAGCACGGGGTGTGGAGACACTGTTTTTACACTGTTGCTAAAAAAGTGGGGGTACAGGGATATTTAGTTTACAGTGTTCTCAAAATTTATTTATTTGTATTTTAAACCAATGTGTATATGGGAAAACAACGAAGAAAAAGAAGAAAAAAAGAAGTGAAAAAAAAACATTTTATACAAGACGGTGTAGGAGAACATTGTAGGGGTGTGACAGAACACTATGTTATAGTGTTCTGGATGGTGAACGCTGTTGAGAACGGTTCCACACTATTAGCTCTTATAATCCACACAATATATACATTATCTCTATCGAGACACGAACCACAATCCATTGATTAATGTGTTGGATATAGTGTCAAAGTTCATAACTAATTGGTAAGAATATCATTAAAAGTAGAGTCCTTTTTGGGTCGTCCTCTATTAACAGTTAAGAGAAAGAAATGAATAAAATATTAATTAGAATTAATATTGTATTAATTAGTTTTATTAATTTATTAAATAAATTAATTAATTAAAAATTAATTAAATGGCGGAAGTTTCTGGAAAACCAATCCAACCGCCGGTTGGAAGGTCCAGCTGGCGGCTGGGATTAGGGTTAACTAAGGCGGTGGAGCACGCGGGTCGTGGCCGGGTGCTTGGGCAGAAAGCAAGCCCAACCGCTGGCTGGAAGGTCCAACCGGCGGTTGGAAGTCGAATTCTGTAAACTCGAGGGTTTTCTCTTCCTATATAAATAGGGGCATAGTCTAAGCTTTCAATCCATCCGAAATTCGAAGTTAGATATGAATTTTTTTCTTTCTCTAGGGTTCTAGGGTGTGAATCATTAGAGGTACTCTAGTTTGGGTACTTGCCTCCAAGTAAGGAAGTTCTGCGAGGTGGTTTGCGTGCGAGAAATTCAATTTTCTCCAAGGTTAGTATTTTTCCTTTATCTGTTTTGTTATTGCTTTATTTATTGAGTTAAGTTCCTTTAGGGTTTTAGTTTCCTTTTGCCGTAGATTAATTATTTAAATTTCCGCTGCGTATGTTAATCAAGTTAAGGAATTAGGGAATAGAAAACCCATCAGTGGTATCAGAGCCTTAGCTTAATAAATAGTAGCATTCAATTATCTGCAATAGTATGGAGGTAAATGATAAACTGGAAAAGGAATAATCTAATTAGGTAATATGAATTTACAATTTAGATACTAATATTTTGAATTGTTTAAAATAGACCCTTCAATTTTAAAATGTTTAAAATAGAACTCTAAACCTCAAGAGTTTAAGAAAGAACTTTATATGTATAATATGAATTATATATATGTATAATTAAAGTCTAAATACATCGTCAGTCAATTGATAAATCGGCTCACCCATAATGAACAAACAATAAGAGGGGTATAAGGCGGGTCGCTTTGCTTCCCTAAAGAACAGGTTTTTCATATGTTTCGCACTGACCTGCTTCTCCGCTTCTTTGTGCGTTCAATGGAGCTATCGAGGACTTTTGATAGGATGATGTCAAGATTAAAAGTAGATTTAAAGTACCGAAACAAAATCTCGTTTTAGCTATAGGAAATGTGAATAGTATGCTAACCCATGAAAACCGCACATCTCTCGTATGGACTGTTAATGGAGTGTGTATGGTTTACCGGCACATTAATATGAGGACATAAGTGAGAGGTATTGTGAGACTCGCGATTCTGGAGCGTACTCGAGCCGGGGATCACGCGGGGTTTGCATAGTTAATTCACCATCTTGTTCATGATCCTCGGCATCCCAGTCATGAATGGTAGATGAGCATAACCGAGATTCACATGCCATTGATAATAATCAATGAATCTCAAAAGACCTAGGAATTTCATAGATAATGAAATTGACAAAAGTATTGTCTACCTAAAATAAATTCGTGATATGATTACGGCAACCCTTTTCATAAAACGAATCTAAAATATGGATCCTAGCCTTAATTTTAAAAGTGGGTAATTAATTAAGGACTACTCAAACTAACTAAAACTATTTTATCTTATAGATGTCTGCTGAAAATGGTATTAATCCAACCGTCCCCAATTCCTCAAATAACTCAAACTTCTCACTACTCTCAGTTCTAGGGAGGGAAAGACTGACCGGTCCAAACTATATGGACTGGATGCGAAACCTTAGGTTCATCCTAAGGTACGAGAACAAGGAGTATGTTCTCGATGAGCAGATTCTCATAATTGATGAAGATTCAACCCAAGAGGAGATTGAAGCACACCGAAAACATTATGATGATGCAAATAAAGTATCATGCATCATGGCATCTTTGATGGGCGCCGAGAGGTCGGTTGCGATTTGACTCGCGTCGTTGCGGGCCTTCCTCCTGGCGCGCCGATCAGTGGGTTTTAAAATTTATGTTTTGCTGGGCCTAAGTATACTTAAAAGTATGGGAGTACAGTAGTAAGTATGACCTAGGGTCGTTCTTCAAACTACAACGGGCATAGGATCTAGGTCTTTTGATTATCCTTCGTAATTTAGCTGGTTTATCAAGAGTTTGATAGGGGTTTTTGTTACTTTTCTGTTCTTAACTAACTAATCTAAAAACTAAAACTAAAGATAGGGGAGGTGAGGTGGCTACGAGAACTACAGATTAACGCGAGTGCTTGCTATGATAATCTTATATGCTATTTTAGGGGTAGTTATTTTAGTTAAGGTACTAGTTATGATGACGAAGTCAGGACTTAACAGACGTACTTGGAACAATCAATGACAGCAAAGTATTCTACCTACAGCCTTTCCTTAGCTCCCACGTATTTGTATTCAACGCTTATACCAGTATTCAGCTGTTTTACGGTATTTCTGTTGCAACATTAAAAGGTCCTTGTTATCTATCCTGAGTTATATATCCTAATGAGCCATAATTACTAGCCTATTATTTATCTAACGTAGAGTTGTCCGCAATCAGATAAATAACATGTCACGAAGATAGCAGTTATGGAATGTAAACTACACCGGAAGTTCTCCCAAATGTAGCAACCAATTTAACAAACAACCATCCTCGAATCCTGTTCCCCAATCTCGGACATCCGAGATATCCGAATCATGGCATGAATTGTTGAATAAACAAAAATATGAACAGGGGTTTCCCACCGGAACAAGTTAGGATGATCTGGTCTAACGGCTGATTAAATTGTTCATCATTATTTTATATAAATCGTCATAACTATTTTACGCATGTTAAACTGGTGTATGCAATCAATTTATATTCAAAAACCTAATCATATATCCAACAGCACAGGTGATACTAGCATGCAAACCCTAAAGCAACAATCAAACAAGAACATGCAGCAGAGCAGCATACAAGGATCAGTTTATACGTGCAGAGTTACTGGATAATTTGGTTAAGTCACAAATATTCCGAAAGTTCTCTCTAAAATATTTGTTATATGAAATGAATCTAACCTATCTCTAATCCTACGCTCCGTGTCTCCCTCCGGTGTATTTCAACCAGGAGAACACCGGCCATGTCGAGTTCAACGATCATCAGACACAGAATAATAAGCAGTGTACCACCAGTTATGTACCAGCAGTAAGTTACAAACCACAGCATAAGTTGGATAGATAAACATTGGAGACTTATTTCATAGATTCAAATATATATTAACAGCATACGGACAGAGTAACGGCGTGTTACAATTGGAATCATTATTTCCACAACGGATTGTGCCCACGACTTTCATAGCTTCCACGTTCCGTACTACACACATTCGTGATGGTTCCGGCGCTATACAAATGAAAGCCGTATAACGTTACCTCCATTGTTTCATAATGTCCCAATTGCAAATTAAAGTATAACTACCCTAGCATAACGACTATCATAGCAAACACAGATTTGTTTAGCTAAGCATGGCAATAATTCTAGCAAGCAATTCTAAATATTTATGACAGCAGCACAACATATTTATAATAACAAGATAGAGATTATAATAAAACCTGACAAAGCGTAATTACAAATCTTGCGCAATCGCAGTCTCGGAGCACCTCCGTTACAACCAAGCTAGAAGCTAATCTACTAGCTTAATTATACTAACCTAATCTAATTATTTCTAGAGAGAGAGAGTAGAGAGAGAAAGAATGATGAAGTGTGAAGTGTGTTGAAATGAGGTGAAATGATCCCATATATATAGTAGTCGCTCAGCCGTATCGTCCATCCGTATTCCTACCTCCAAATGCTCAACCGTATCGCTCAGCCGTATCAAAATCGCATCTTGTACGGGGGAGGAGGACGATACGAGGGGACCTCCCGTATTTCGGGTGGAAATGACACGATACGGGCAAACATGGGCTGAATACGGGAGAACGAGGCCGTATACAGGGGAACACCAGCCGTATACGGCTGGACAAGGCCGTATACGGTCATGCCAGGCCGTATACGGTCAGTGCATGGCCGTATACGGCTTGTTCCGCCCGTATCCGGCTTGGTTTGCCCGTATTGGTCTTCTCCGGTTCCTTGGATTCTTCGTTCGGCCATAACTTTTGACTCGGGTGTCCGTTTTCAGCGTTCTTTATATCCACGCGATCGTATTCTCTTGACGAAGAAAATGACATAAGTTAGAGGTCATAATTCTTAGTGGATCTTAAAAAGTGCTTAAAAGCGTGAACGAGAATGCTTATGACCGTTTTCGTTACATTTATCGTGTTTTTTGACCATTTTAGATGACTTTTGAAATGTTGTCTATATTTTAGCCCGAGTGATGAGTTTTAATGATAAAGTATTGATTTTAGATATATTCATCATGATTTGGGCTAAAAAGGTGAGATAATGACACATAAAAACTTGACTTTTTGCGTGTCATCAAATATCCCACACTTAGACATTTGCTTGTCCTCAAGCAAACTTCAATCTTTCCTGCCGAAATTTCCTGTTTAAGATTTTTATTAAAGCCATAACGAAGAAGTTATACAGAATGAAAACAAGTATTACGCTAGTTAGATAAAGAAAAGATGTTCACATGAAGTATCCAAAGATCTTTAAGATGGTTCACTTAGGCATACTTTCAATTCTCGGGATGTGGAATATACACGACTGGGCGATCTCACTGGTGGTCACTCAATTCACTCAAGTGTATCGGGTTTCCTATTATCCTAAGCCAAATGAAAAATCGCTCAAATACCAGTCGTGCAGCATTCGTCGTCATAGGCTTTCCCAAGGATCGTATCTCCACCACTTAGACGGGGACGGTACTAATTATCCCAGGACATTCAAATGGGTTTTGATGTGTGGTGAGGGTTTAAAGGGTATGGATAAGGGTAAAAATGGTTTAAGGGTTTTACTTATCTCAGGACCTTTAAAACTTATGAAAAATTCTATTTAGACATACTTTTTAATGAAAACGGAAACGGATAACTAAAAAGGCAGAAGACAGCTATTTTGCCTTCTATCTTTTGAAAACACATGAAGATTTTACGCTTTTAAAGATTCGGAGTTTTCGAGAGATTTAAGCACTTAGCTTTATTTTATTTTTGGTTTAGAATTTCTTGGCCAGGGATCTTCTAAGGGATTTTTTTTCTTTTTATTTTCTTTTTCTTTTGCCCTGCAGACATCTTTTCTTTCTTTCATTTTTTTGCTTTTCTGACCCTTTTTTCACTTTTGAGTTTTACTTGGTGTCAATTTTTCACACCACAAGGCTCTTGAATTCTTTTGAATATTGATCATGTAAACGCACACGAGTAGCTTTAAGTAAACACTATATTTGTGACTTTGGGGTAGAAACCAAAAAGCATACCTAATTAGCATTTTTCAAAAAGATTTTAAAAATTCTAAGATAAGCTTTAGATAGGTATGGGGATGAGTGGGTTTAAAAATTTGGGTTGAAAGAAATGAAAAGGTTAAGGCTCAACAGGGTTTTCTAGGCGGATCATCAACACTAAAAATGAGTGTTGGAAGGGTTTTGGGCTTGGAAGAGATATGTTGAAATGGGGTTTAATCCTAGGGAATGTCAAGGTCCTCTAATTGTACCTATGTCACGTATGACACCCGTCAATGTGATCTCGACATGCATACCCGGGGCAAGTTCTAATTCAGAAATGCATGCACCGGTCACACACAACAAACGAACAGTGAAGCATTTAAAATGAATGCTTATGAGGCTCAAAATTCCTCACCGCAAAAATAGGTTATATGTGTCCAGTCGTGCGATGCCCCTCTTAGATCCTCATCTTAAATTGTTTGGAGTCCGACATGATTCGACCTTTTTTACCAACTTTTGAATACTTGTAAAAAATTATGTACTCTTTCTTACAATTGTGACTTCAAAAAGTTTAAATTTTTGAAAATTTTGGCAAAAATAAGGATTGAAAATCATTTTGAGGACTTGCGTATTTCTAAATCATCATTACGGATATTAGACGAGAGATATACTGCTATCCCACACTTAAAAATAAACATTGTCCCCAATGTTTCTGCACTAAGTTGGGGGAATCCCACACTTAGGGTTTTGTCTTTAGGAAAAATGTGAATTTAAAAGTTTTAAGTATGGAGGATCCCACACTTAGAGATTTCAGTGGGCATAAGCATATCTAAGTTACGCAGAAACTAGAAAAGTTTTAGGAGAGGTACTTCCCTACGGTTGGTGAGCACTGGAATCAGGACCAGATTCGTGAAGGAGTGGTGCTAGTGATATGCTGGATTTGTGGACCAGACTCTGTTTAAAGCTCATCCATTCCTTACGAGGCTAAGTTCTGCAATACCATAAACATAGTCACAATCACCAGTTCAACATTTCAACATTTTAAAAGTTTAACATAAATAAAACATAAAGCAATAAAATAAACTAAAGGTCGTCTAGCAAATCATCCATGTCTGGGTCAAATGTCGCAAGTGCGTCACAATCTGGAACTGAAGTAGGTGACGTGGCAACAGTGGAACCAGGCATCATGGGGGCAATAGGGAGATCAGAGGATATCTCAGCATTAGCAGGAAGAGTGGGCTCTGTAGTAGGTGCAGCTGGGAAAAATGACCATGGTGGAAGAGGTGGTCTGGGACCCCGACCAAGTCTGAAGGACTGGTCTGGAAGTCTCGGGAGTCCAACCCTCTCCCTGATGTCAGAGTGAGAGTCATGCTGGATGGAGAACTCTCGGAGAATCGCCCAGGTCACAGCTGGGTCGGCCGTGGTAATCCCGTAGTCGAAGACTGGAGGGCTCGTCACATCTATAGCACGCTCCTCTGGAACAATGGTCAGCTTCTTCTTTCCTCTGCGGTGTCTCTTCTTCTTCTGCTGTGGAGTCTGAGCAGTGTGTCCTAAGGTCTCAGCTGAAGCGTCCATCCTGAAACATAAAGAAAAACAGGTAATGCTTAAGGTTTATAAGTTTATACTAATGCAACAGAGTCAGATGACTTTTGTGAAAGATTTTCATTTTAAAAGTTTAAATCATCTGAATGCTTGCATTTGCATAAGTCAAATAAAACTTATCTCCGATGTAAATGTAAGAGTGCGGTGCTATCGGGTATCTAGCTTATCCTGCATTTATTAGTTCAGGGATGATAATACTAAGCAAAAATAAATTGAGAAATAAAATTAAAGCTATTATAAAGATAAGCAATGGGGTGCCTCCCAAGAGCGCTTGTTTAACGAGTCACTAGCTTGACTCTTTTACCTACTTTACCGGCTCAAGGTGGTTCAAAGATGTAGACCTCCTTACTGGAAGGAAAGTCTTCGATGTAGTGTTTTAAGCGGTGGCCATTGACTTTAAAATTACCATCCGGTGCTTCTAGTTCGACTGCTCCGAAGGTAAAGACTTTTGATATCACGAATGGTCCGCTCCACCTCGATCTGAATTTGCCTGAGAATTTTTTGAAGCGCGAATTGAAGAGAAGGACTTTATCTCCAGGTTTGAACATAGAATACTTAATTTTAGCATCGTGAATAGTCTTGGTTCGCTCCTTGAAATGTAAAGAACTATCATAGGCTTGGTCTCTCAATTCGGCTAGTTCATTCAGCTGCATCTTGCGATGTAATCCTGTTGTGGAAGGGTCTAGATTGCAATCTCTCAGCGCCCAGTAAGCCTTGTATTCCAA
The DNA here is from genome assembly GCA_949592205.1 of Helichrysum umbraculigerum. Lineage (NCBI taxonomy): Eukaryota > Viridiplantae > Streptophyta > Magnoliopsida > Asterales > Asteraceae > Helichrysum > Helichrysum umbraculigerum. The sequence goes on along the minus strand of CATIUR010000005.1, from coordinate 78,856,770 downwards.
CTCTATCGGCAGATGACACGCTTTCCCATAGACTAGTATGTAAGGCGTGGTCCCTAATGGTGACTTATATGCAGTTCTGAACGCCCACAGAGCATCGTCTAATTTATCGGCCCATCTTTCCCTATGATTCATTACTGTTCGTTCTAAGATCCTTTTGAGCGCTCTGTTCGTCACTTCGGCTTGCCCATTCGTCTGCGGATGATAGGCCATAGAGGTCTTATGGGTGACACCATAATACTGTAATGTCCTCATAAACTGAGCATTGCAGAAGTGCGTGCCCCGATCACTGATGATCTCCTTAGGAGTTCCGAAACGAGAAAAGAGTTGCTTGAGGAACTTGGTCACTACTCGTGAGTCATTTGTAGGAAATGCTTGTGCCTCGGCCCATCTAGAGACATAGTCGACAGCTACCAGAATGTATTCTTTTCCGAAGGATTTTGGGAATGGTCCCATGAAATCCAAACCCCATATGTCAAAGATCTCGCAGGCCTGGATGTTAGTAAGTGGCATTTCACTCCTCTGTGAGATACTTCCAAACCTTTGGCAAGCATCACAACGTTTTACCAAGTCGTGAGCGTCTCTGAAAATGGTCGGCCAATAGAAGCCGGAATCGTATACCTTCCTTGCGGTCATATTTGCTCCATGATGTCCTCCAGTTGGTCCGTGATGGCTCTGGTGGAGAATGTTCCTTGCTTCCCTCTCGTCAATGCATCTTCTTATGATTTGGTCCGGACATACTTTGAACAAATATGGATCGTCCCAATAGTAGTTTTTTACGTCTCTGAAGAATTTGCGTTTTCTAGAGGTGGGCATTCCTTTTGGCACAATTCCCCCAACCAGATAATTAGCGTAGTCTGCGTACCAAGGGTCATAGTTGAATTGTGAACCCTTCTGGTGGTCTCCGACATTCATGAGTTGTTCTTCAGGAAATTGGTCTTGAATTTCTTTTTCATTAAGCTTTTCCATCGATGGGTTTTCCAATCGACTGAGATGATCTGCTGCGACATTTTCTGCTCCCTTTTTATCCTTGATTTCTATATCGAATTCTTGGAGAAGCAGAATCCATCGAAGTAGTCTTGGTTTAGCGTCTTGCTTTTTGAAAAGATACTTCAATGCTGAGTGATCTGTATAGACAATAGTTTTGGACAATATTAAGTAAGAACGAAATTTATCAAAAGCAAATACTACCGCAAGCAGCTCCTTTTCTGTAGTAGTGTAATTCTCTTGAGCATCGGTGAGTGTCTTGCTTGCGAAGTATATAGGTTGAAAATGCTTGTCCTTCCTTTGCCCTAAGACAGCTCCAACAGCAAAGTCACTGGCGTCGCACATGATTTCAAATGGAAGATTCCAGTCAGGAGCAACCATGATTTGTGCATGTGTGAGCTGATCCTTTAGAATATTGAAAGCTTCTAGGCAGTCATCTGAAAAGACAAACGGAGTGTCCTTCTCGAGAAGGTGCGTCATAGGTCGAGAAATCTTAGAGAAATCCTTAATGAAGCGGCGGTAGAATCCGGCGTGACCTAGAAAACTGCGAATGGCTTTAACAGAAGTAGGTGGCGGAAGTTTAGCAATGGTCTCAACTTTAGCTTTGTCAACTTCAATTCCAGATTTTGATATCCGGTGTCCTAGAACTATTCCTTCCTTCACCATAAAGTGGCACTTCTCCCAGTTCAAGACAAGATTTGATTCTTCGCATCGGGCTAACATTCGTTCAAGGTTGGAAAGACAAGAAGTGAAGGAATCTCCAAAGACTGAGAAGTCATCCATGATTACTTCCATGCACTGTTCGATCATATCGTGGAATATCACCACCATACACCTCTGGAATGTGGCAGGTGCGTTGCATAGCCCGAAAGGCATGCGTCGGTAAGCGAATGTTCCGTACGGACATGTGAAGGTCATCTTTTCCTGGTCCTTAGGATCGAGAGGAATCTGAAAATAGCCAGAGAAACCATCAAGAAAACAGTAGAACTCGTTCCCAGATAATCTCTCCAACATTTGATCGATGAACGGCTGAGGGAAATGATCTTTTCGAGTGGCTTCGTTTAGCTTCCGATAGTCGATGCATACCCTCCAACCGGTGACGGTCCGTGTTGGAATAAGTTCATTATCTTCGTTTGCGATAGCCGTCATTCCTCCTTTCTTGGGGACAACCTGAACAGGGCTGACCCATGGGGAATCTGAAATAGGATAGATCAAGCCAGCATCCAATAATTTGATAACCTCCTTCTTGACCACGTCTTGAATCTTCGGGTTGACTCTCCTCTGTCTCTGTATGGTTGGTTTGAAGTCGTTCTCCATTAGTATCTTGTGAGTGCAATAGTTTGGACTGATCCCTTGGATATCAGAGATTTTCCATGCAATCGCCTTCTTATGTGACTTCAACACTTGAATGAGTCTTGCTTTCTCTTCGGGTGTAAGACCTTTTGCAATTATGACAGGTAATTGCGAGGTTCCTTCAAGAAAAGCATACTCCAGATGAGAGGGTAGTTCCTTTAGCTCCAATTTTGTCGGTTCTTCAATAGAAGGTTTCATTCGAGCGATCTCGTCTCTTCGTAACTCATCGTACTCCATTTGGAACTCTGGTTCATTTGGAGATGAGTCTGCTGTAGTGGCTGATGCTATTTCTACTAACTTTGTCTCATTAGGAAGTGCGTTCTTCTTCAGCTCGTATTTTCTTGTAGATGATGAGGAAGTTGCACTATCTTCAGTAAAGATGATATCGTTGTTGTCGGTAAATGCAAACTTCTGAAATTGAGCTGTTGAAGACGTACTTATGGTGATTTCTGGATTTTGTAGCGCACAACCTTCAGATAGTTACGGCTTAGCTGAAATTTCTTATTCCATCTCCTTAAAAGATTTGAGAATTTCAGCTACTGAAGGAGATGAATCAGTTTGACCCCTTTGTAAGATTGGTAGAGGAATGCCTTCGCCTAAGGGAACAGCAGCAAAAGAGTTGTTCGTGGGAGTGCTGTCAGGCGGTGCAAGAGGATACTTCATTTCAGATAAAGGAAATAGCAGCTCCTTAGAGTGTGCTGGTTCATTAGAGATAGCTGAGCAGAGTTCAACATCGTCCTGGCATAGTCTTCTTGTAGTGATGACTGTGTTGGGAAGAGGATTGGGATTGCTAACTGCTAGAATCTCTTCCATATGCTCGTCATATATTTCCTGCATGGAATCCACAAGACCAAGATCTTCTCCCACAGGTTGTTTCATCAATTTATCGACATTAAAGGTGACTTCCTCCGCTCCAACGCTCAATTTTAAAGATTTTTCGTTTACGTCAATAACAGCCTTGGCAGTGTTTAGGAAAGGTCTGCCAAGGATGAGGGGAACGTGGGCTTCTTCCTCTATATCCATAATGACAAAGTCAACTGGGAAGATAAATTTACCTACTCTGACCATAATATCTTCAGCAATTCCCCGAGGGAGTTTAACTGATCTATCAGCTAATTGGATGGTCATACGAGTGGGTAGCAGTTCTCCTAATCCTAGTTTCTTATATAGTGAGTAAGGGATAAGGTTGATACTAGCACCTAGGTCAGCTAAGGCATTACTAACTTGGATATTTTGAAGGTAACAAGGAATAGTGAAACGGTCAGTATCTCCTACTTTTGGTGGAAGGCCATGTAACATGATTGCAGAGCATTCAGCATCTAAGGGTATATTAACTAATTGCCTTAATTTTTCTTTATTTGAAAGAAGTTCTTTGAAGAATTTTGCACAACTAGGCATTTCTACTAAAGCATCTAATAATCTAACGTTTAAGTGCAGGCTTTTAAACATCTCAAGATATTTCCCAAACTGCGCTTCTTGCTTCTCCTTCTTAAGCCTACCAGGAAAGGGAATTCGAGTACGTGGAATGATTTCTGGAACTTGAGAAGGTACTGGATCAGGTGCAGTGATAGGGGTGTCACTTGGCACTGGATCAGTAGAAGTGGAAGGTTTGTTTGAAGAATTATCTGAGGTTTGTTCAAATCTGGTTTCTTTACCTCCTCTCGTAACAACTAAGATGTCATCGTGCTCATAGGATGAGAGATATACAGCGTTACTGATCGCGATTTTCCTTTGACTCTCCTCAACTTTTGAAAATAATTGTTTAAGACTAGCTTCTATGTTTTTGATTAAATCTTCGGAAATTCTAAGTAAAGCATCAATTTTATCTTGAAAATATATTACTTGTTTATTTACGCTATTTTGTTCAATCATAAAGTTAATCAAAATTTCGTTATAGTGTTGCTGAGAGTTGAAGGAAGAATTGGACAGAGTGGAAGGTAGAGTAGACAGAGATTGAGCAAGAGGGGTTTTGATTTGCCACTGAACAGAAGATGTGGATTGAAAGTTTGGTTCAGGGATTTGGACAGTTGTTCCAAATTTCCAGAAATGTTGACTAGTCGTCATGGCTGAAGAATTTGGGGTTTTGGTAGAAAATAGAGTTTTGGAAAGGAAAGGGTACTTGAAAAGGAAAGAACGGAAAGGTAACTTTCGAATGATATTGATCTTCCGAAAGGATCGCTAAATAATTAAGATAACTAAATTCCTAAATCGGTCGTTGTAGTCCCCGGCAGCGGCGCCAAAAACCTGATGGGCGCTGAGAGGACGGTTGCGATTTGACTTGCGTCGTTGCGGGCCTTCCTCCTGGCGCGCTGATCAGTGGGTTTTAAAATTTATGTTTTGCTGGGCCTAAGTATACTTAAAACTATGGGAGTACAGTAGTAAGTATGACCTAGGGTCGTTCTTCAAACTACAACGGGCATAGGATCTAGGTCTTTTGATTATCCTTCGTAATTTAGCTGGTTTATCAAGAGTTTGATAGGGGTTTTTGTTACTTTTCTGTTCTTAACTAACTAATCTAAAAACTAAAACTAAAGATAGGGGATGTGAGGTGGCTACGAGAACTACAGATTAACGCGAGTGCTTGCTATGATAATCTTATATGCTATTTTACGGGTAGTTATTTTAGTTAAGGTACTAGTTATGATGACAAAGTCAGGACTTAACAGACGTACTTGGAACAATCAATGACAGCAAAGTATTCTACCTACAGCCTTTCCTTAGCTCCCACGTATTTGTATTCAACGCTTATACCAGTATTCAGCTGTTTTACGGTATTTCCGTTGCAACATTAAAAGGTCCTTGTTATCTATCCTGAGTTATATATCCTAATGAGCCATAATTACTAGCCTATTATTTATCTAACGTAGAGTTGTCCGCAATCAGATAAATAACATGTCACGAAGATAGCATTTATGGAATGTAAACTACACCGGAAGTTCTCCCAAATGTAGCAACCAATTTAACCAACAACCATCCTCGAATCCTGTTCCCTAATCTCGGACATCCGAGATATCCGAATCATGGCATGAATTGTTGAATAAACAAAAACATGAACAGGGGTTTCCCACCGGAACAAGTTGGGATGATCTGGTCTAACGGCTGATTAAATTGTTCATCATTATTTTATATAAATCGTCATAACTATTTTACGCATGTTAAACTGGTGTATGCAATCAATTTATATTCAAAAACCTAATCATATATCCAACAGCACAGGTGATACTAGCATGCAAACCCTAAAGCAACAATCAAACAAGAACATGCAGCAGAGCAGCATACAAGGATCAGTTTATACGTGCAGAGTTACTGGATAATTTGGTTAAGTCACAAATATTCCGAAAGTTCTCTCTAAAATATTTGTTATATGAAATGAATCTAACCTATCTCTAATCCTACGCTCCGTGTCTCCCTCCGGTGTATTTCAACCAGGAGAACACAGGCCATGTCGAGTTCAATGATCATCAGACACAGAATAATAAGCGGCGTACCACCAGTTATGTACCATCAGTAAGTTACAAACCACAGCGTAAGTTGGATAGATAAACATTGGAGACTTATTTCATAGATTCAAATATATATTAACAGCATACGGACAGAGTAACGGCGTGTTACAATTGGAATCATTATTTCCACAACGGATTGTGCCCACGACTTTCATAGCTTCCACGTTCCGTACTACACACATTCGTGATGGTTCCGGCGCTATACAAATGAAAGCTGTATAACGTTACCTCCATTGTTTCATAATGTCCCAATTGCAAATTAAAGTATAACTACCCTAGCATAACAACTATCATAGCAAACACAGATTTGTTTAGCTAAGCATGGCAATAATTCTAGCAAGCAATTCTAAATAATTATGACAGCAGCACAACATATTTAAAATAACAAGATAGAGATTATAATAAAACCTGACAAAGCGTAATTACAAATCTTGCGCAATCGCAGTCTCGGAGCACCTCCGTTACAACCAAGCTAGAAGCTAATCTACTAGCTTAATTATACTAACCTAATCTAATTATTTCTAGAGAGAGAGTAGAGAGAGAAAGAATGTTGAAGTGTGAAGTGTGAAGTGTGTTGAAATGAGGTGAAATGATCCCATATATATAGTAGTCGCTCAGCCGTATCGTCCATCCGTATTCCTACCTCCAAATGCTCAACCGTATCGCTCAGCCGTATCAAAATCGCATCTTGTACGGGGGAGGAGGACGATACGAGGGGACCTCCCGTATTACGGGTGGAAATGGCACGATACGGGCGAACATGGGCTGAATACGGGAGAACGAGGCCGTATACGGGGGAACACCAGCCGTATACGGCTGGACAAGGCCGTATACGGTAATACCAGGCTGTATACGGTCAGTGCATGTCCGTATACGGCTTGTTCTGCCCGTATCCGGCTTGGTTTGCCCGTATTGGTCTTCTCCGGTTCCTTGGATTCTTCGTTCGGCCATAACTTTTGACTCGGGTGTCCGTTTTCAGCGTTCTTTATATCCACGCGATCGTATTCTCCTGACGAAGAAAATGACATAAGTTAGAGGTCATAATTCTTAGTGGATCTTAAAAAGTTCTTAAAAGCGTGAACGAGAATGCTTATGATCGTTTTCGTTACATTTATCGTGTTTTTCGACCATTTTAGATGACTTTTGAAATGTTGTCTATATTTTAGTCCGAGTGATGAGTTTTAATGATAAAGTATTGATTTTAGATATATTCATCATGATTTGGGCTAAAAAGGTGAGATAATGACACATAAAAACTTGACTTTTTGCGTGTCATCAATCTTCCGTGAGCCTAGAACTACAAAAGACTTTTGAGAACACTTGGGCTTATGAAATGAAGCTTATGAAATGAACCAATAGCTGAAGGAAATGTTTCAGGCTAAGGCAAGTAAAGAACGCCTTGATGTGGTTAAGTCCCTCATGGCTTGCAAGCCTAAACCTAGAGTTTCTATCTGTGATTTCGTATTGGAGATGAAAGGGTACTTTGATAGGTTGGAATCATTGAATATGATGTTTGATACAGAATTTTTCATTGCCATAATTCTGTCCAGTCTGCCAGCTGTCTACAATCAGTTTGTAATCTCATATCAGATGAATATGAATGAGAGAGAGGGCTCAATAATGGAACTTCATAATTTGCTGCAAACCGCTGAGTAAGGAATCAAGTAGGATGATGTGTCGTCTAGCTCAGTAGCTCCTGTATTGGCAATTGGTCAAAATGCAAAGAAAAGGAAAAGGTCAAATTCCAATTGGAAAGGAAAGACTGTGAATGGAAAGTCCAGTCGTGGGTCTAAGAGGAAGACTGATTCTGAGATTGCACCTGTTAGTGACCCAAAGGAAGTAGTGTGCTTTTACTGCAACACAAAAGGGCACTGAAAGCGTAGCTGCCCAAAGTACCTGAAAGACCTTGAAGACAGAAAGGTCGAAAAGAGTAGTCACTCAGGTATGTTTATGATCGAACTCCATAATACTACAACTTCTAATTCATGGGTTCTGGATACAGGATGTGGTACTCACATTTGCAATGTATTGCAAGGGCTAAAGGAAAGCAGAAGTTTGAAGCATGGAGAGCTCAACTTAGTCATGGGAAATAGAGGAATCACATCCGTGACAAAGATTGGAAAGTATGAGCTCTGTTGCGTCACGCACCGGTCGTTGGAATTTCTAATGGTGATGTGGCACATCAGTGGGTTTTAAATTTATAAGGCTGGGGCTTAGGGTTACTTATTATGCTAATCAAAGGGGCTAACAAAGGACAAGTATGACCTAGGATCGTTCTTCAAAGCGCGACAAATTGAAACTAGGGGTTTTAGAAACTTTTATGCGTTTAACTAGGTTTGAAATTGTTGGTTTTGGTTATGGGTTTCCTAAACTAAACTAAATTAAATTAAAAGGTGGAGGTTACTTCGGGCGTTCAACAATTAAAGTGATTGTCTACTATGACGTGGTTTAAAAGTTGTTAAATATGGAGAGTTCTAATGAAGATAAGTTCGTAAGTTGATGTGAGCTATTACTACAATCCTCCTATCGGACTAACGCGGAGGTGTCCACAATCAGGCAAATAGAATGTCACGTGGATTGCAAAATATATTAAAGTATACACCGAAAGTTCTCTCAAATGTACACCCACGTTATTCGACAGTTAACCTCGAATCCTATTCCCCAATCTCGGTCGTCAGAGATGTCCGAATCATGGCATAGTTTGTTGAATAAACAATCTTATGAACGAGGGTTATCCTCACCGGAATAGGTTGGGCTAACTGATCTAGGCGGCCGGATAACATGTCATCACTTATTCGTACGAGTTATCAACATTACTCAGGGATGCAACAAAACAGGGATGATTTATGCGACAAATAGAAACCTAAGTAATACGTTTGTTATTCGATTCATAATACAACTACCTTCGGTCGTTCTTGACTTCCATACATTTGTACTCCGCCGTAAGCGTTTCCAATACTATATCAAAGAACAGTCGAATAGGGGCCGTCATATTATTTCACGATAATTAATGCCGTTTATATTTCACTATTATGATGATCCCAAGGCAACAATCAAACAAGAACATGCAATAAGATGATCAAAGTAACAGTTCAAGATAAGCATTCAAAAGTATTATTTAAGTCGAGGATATTCCGAAAGTTGTCTCAAAAATATCGTCTATATTAATTTAATCTTAATCTACCTCTATTCCCATATTCCGTGTCTCTTGGATCCTATTTTGGTCTAGAGAACACCGGCCATGCTGAGCTCAATGATTCAATCTAACATAGTATAACTAAGTGACCCGTACCCTATGAGTTAGCTACGTTCATTTTTGGATAAGGTTTTAGTCACAACATGAGTTGGGCAGATAAACGATAAAGATTTAATTCCTATATCTATTTGTAAAGTAAACCATCCGCAATCTCGTAACATACCACATAGTCACATATTTAATTCTTCCTAAACGACTATCATAGCAGACAATTGAGTTATTTAGCTAATTATGGTGGTTCTAGCATGCATATTTAAATTTATTAAAGAAAAGAAACCAAGCTTATTTAAATACGAAAGATAGATTAACACTTGGAAAGAAGTACAATAACTCGTAGCTAAAATATGCGTCCCGGAGCACCTCCGTACAAATCTTCCTTGACTAGTTAATTAGCTAGTCTAATTAACTTGGAAGAATTACAATTACAAAGAAATAAAGATAAAGAAGTGTGTTTTGGTAGATATGTAGGTATATATTGGTGTGTCTTGGTGTATTTTCAAATGAACCGCATGGCTCCTATTTATAGGAGAGTTTTGGTGAATGTTAGCAAGTAGAAGCTCATAATAGCAAAAGGAGGAAAAGGTGGTGGCACCGGGTACGCGCAGGTGGTGGCACGAGGTACGTAAAGTTACGTAAAGGTCTAGCATGAGGTACGTAAAGTTGCGCAAAGGTCTAGCACCGGGTACACGCAAGGACCAAAAAGCTGGAACCGGATGGGGGGTGGCAGCAGCCGGTGGCTGGATGGTGGCAGCCGGAAGCCTGGTGGCTGGCCGGCGGCGGCTGGCTGCCACCCGTCCCGGTTCGTCGCCCGTTGCCTCGTTGCTCGTTTCGCGCGTATCTTCTTCGTTATGTGTCCGTTTGCGTCGATTCTTTTTTTTTTTTGGATTCGTAATTCAAAAACGAAGACTTTGATGAAAAGATATCCCAAAAATATGTCCCTGAACTTTAGATGTGTCGTACGAATCGTTTGGATCTTCCGGTGTACGTAGAATCTTCATTCTTCGTCCGTTTTTGTTGATTCTTCTTCTGTTGGATTCGTAATTTGAAAACGAACATCTTTGGTAAGATGGATGTTGGTGATGAGCACTTTTATCTTGAAATCTCGTTTTGATGTCTTGAATCTTCAAACGTGCGTGGAATCTTCGTTTTTCGGGCGTTTTGCTTGATTTTGCTCGTGCAACCTTGTTTTGATATTCTTAGCATATTATCAATGATTTGTGCCTTGTTTGAGTCCAAATGCCAAGTATTGCTCCAGAATGAGAGAGATATCGGTGGTAAAAACGTGACTTTTTACGCGATATCAAGTATCCCACACTTAGAGTTTTGCTTGTCCTCAAGCAAACCTTCAGCAAGTTTGTGAAAGGCTGGAAGGGTGTCTTCGTATTCCGGAGAACTTTGATTCCTGCAGGTTTAGTAAAAAGATTTCGGACGAGGTTCCATCCTTTGATGTTTCCCCAAACTTTTGGTTTAACAAGCTCTCTTTTCAATCTTCATAATGTAAGATATACATGACTGGGGCCCTCACAGGTGGTCACTCAATTCACTCAAGTGTATTGAGTTTCCTAACTTCTAATTCACTCAGGGGCCAGTCATGTAGCTCTTCCGTTGTCATAAGCTTGATCGAGAATCAAATCTACAATACTTAAATGAGGACGGTGCTAATTATCCCTAGACATTCGCAAGAGGGTGAAGATGGTGTGTGGAATAAGGGTTTTTGTAGGTGGTTAAATTTGGGAGTTTAATATAACCTAAGAATTGTTTGTGATGACTTGTCTTTGACGTTTTAGATGATACCTCTTTTTGGTTTTCTCTCTTCGAGAGCCTTCTTTTCGTAACTTTTTCTTCTTTGAAGACCCTTTCCCTCGGCTTTCAATGATCCTTGGGTTTTTAGCTCTTTGATTTCTTTGGCAGCTTTGTTTGTGCTTTCTTTGGAGTCCTTTCATGGATGATATTCTTTTTCCTTTGGGGATTCCTTCTAAAAGTATGTTTCTTGCAGTGATGTTGCTGACAGAACAGAAACTTAGGCTATGGCCACGAGATGTAAAGAAATGATTGATTTTTTTTGAAGTGAGTATTCGAAACGAAAAGGCTAAGGCTCAACAGGTTTTCTAAATGATCTTCAAAGCCGAAAATGGGCATTGGTCGGGTTAGGCTTGAAAACGGGGGTTTTACGAGAGGGTTTTATCCTATGGAATGTCAAGATCCTCTAAATGCACCTTCGTCACGCATGACACTCATTTTTGTAGTTTCGAAATGTATTCTCCGAACAAGTTCTAACTCAAGAAGGCATACATCGGCACACTCACAATCGAAAATTGAAGCATTAAAGGTGAATGCTTTTATATGGCTCAAGATTCCTCACTCATTTTGGGTGGTTTTGTGCCTAGTCATGCGATCGCTTGTTTTGAAACTCAGTTTGAAAGTTTATCAAAGAGTTTTGCTTGTCATAGTCGATTTCCCAAACCTTTTGAATTTTTGTTGACCGAAAATACCCTTTCGGGCTTTCCATAATTCAAAATTTTTGAAAATTTCGCTGAAAATCTGAGTTTTGCTAAAAAGTTGATCAAAAGTTCATGTTGCAATACAGTAGTCAATACTACTGCTATCCCACACTCAAAAGAACATTGTCCCTAATGTTCTACTTCTAAGTTAGGCCAATCCCACACTTAGATTTTTGAATAAGGGTCAACATTTTCGAAGTCATTCTATATTTGTGAGTAGTAATCCCACACTTAGAGTTTTACTTAGAATTTTAGTGTGTTTAATCAAGCAAAATAAGGTTAGAAGAGATACTTCCTTGTGCTGCGTGCATTGCCACTGGATTTTATGGACTAGATTCAAGTGTGTGAATTTGCTGGAAATGGACCAGGCTCATTAAAATGAACTTGTTCCATAATTCCTATTTCGAGTTCTGCATAACAACAACCTTCAGAAAACACGAATGTTAACACAAGTTAATACATAAATAAAAACTAAAAATGGCTAATCCATGTCAGCATAGAGCGCCTCCCAGTCGGTGAAGTCATCATCCATAAAGATCGTGTTCTCAACGATCGATGTAGGTGATGCCGACTCCTCAATGGTATAGACCGGAGATGCCGTGCCATCCTGTGGATCCTGAATCAAAGCGTCAACTGCAGTGATCTCCTCCGTAAGTGGGACCGTAGGAGTGGGATGATCCTGCGCAGTCATGTCCCAAGGTGGGAATAGGTCCCACGGTGGAATGTGCGGAGCGGGGTCAGGTCCCATCTGGAAAGGGCACACAGGTGTGGAAGGAAGGCCTAAAGCAGCGTGGATATCAGTGATGGCAGCGTGCTGGACCTCTAGGGCTCTCAGTATCGCCCAAGTGACAGCAGGATCCGCAGTAGTCACCCCATGCTCAAAGGTGGGTACTCTGGAGGTCCTTGCGGTCTGTCCCTCCGATCGTCGAGACAAAGGTAACCTGGTGTGGATGGAGCGTAACAGGATTGTCTCCTGTACGTCCACTTCCACTAAGTCTGCCAAAATCTCATCCAATTGAGGTGGTGGTGACTGAGATCCTCTGACAGTCATCATGCTACTACCCGGTGATGAACTCCGAGGGTAGTACATGGCACGCGAGCGTCTCTGACTGGGGGCTCGTGCTCTGTCTGACTTGCGAACTCATCCTGCAAAATACAAAAGGTTAATAGTCTATAATCATTAATCTTTCATAAGGCGAGGTACTGCATAGAAAAATGGATTAGTTCAAACATAACAGTAACAGAGAATTAATGATGAAAACATAAGATAGGCTTGGGATGCCTCCCAAGAGCGCTTTGTGTATCGAGTCTCGTAGCTTGACTCTTTTATAACTACTATTCTATTAAGATGATTCATAGTTGTAAACTTCCTCAATTGAGGGAAAGTCTTCTACGTAGTATTTTAAATGGTGATCGTTTACTTTGAAATTTCTTTCTGGGGCCTCGAGTTCGATGGCACCATAGGGAAATACTTTAGAGATTGTAAAAGGACCGCTCCATCGTGTTTTGAACTTACCAGAAAACTTTTTAAATCGGGAGTTAAAGAGTAGAACTTTATCACCTGGATTGAAGCGTGTGGGGTGGAGCTTGGAATCGTGGAGCAATTTGGTTCTTTCTTGAATTTGTAGGAGCTCTCATAAGCTTGATCCCTTAATTCCGCTAGTTCATTCAGTTGCATTTTCCGGTGCGTTCCCGTTATCGTAGGATCTAAACTACAGTTCTTCAGTGCCCAGTAAGCTTTGTATTCGAGTTCGATCGGGAGATGACACGCCTTTCCATAAACGAGCCTATAGGGAGTTGTTCCTAATGGCGTTTTATAAGCTGTCCGAAAGGCCAATAAAGCATCGTCTAGCTTATCTACCCATCTTTCCTTGTGTTGACCAACTGTTCGTTCCAAGATCCTTTTTAGTGCACGGTTTGTAATCTCTGCTTGTCCATTCGTCTATGGGTGATAAGCCGTAGAGGTCTTGTGGGTAACACCATATTGTTGCAATAGTTTCATAAACTGAGTATTGCAAAAGTGCGTGCCTCGATCATTGATGATCGCTCGAGGTGTTCCAAACCGACAGAATAGCTGTTTCAAGAACTTGGTTACGACTCTTGAGTCATTTGTTGGAAAGGCTTGGGCTTCGGCCCATCTTGATATGTAATCGACAGCTACTAGAATGTATTCTTTTCCTTAAGACTTCGGAAATGGGCCCATGAAATCTAATCCCCATATGTCAAATATTTCACATGCTTGGATATTCATCAACGGCATTTCGTTACGTGTTGTGATATTTCCAAACCTTTGGCAAATATCGCAGCGTTTCACCAAGTCTTGTGCGTCTCTGAAAATGGTGGGCCAGTAGAATCCTGAGTCATAGACTTTCTTTGCTGTCGGATTAGCTGCATGATGTCCTCCGGTGGGTCCGTGATGGCTTTGGTGGAGTATGTGTTCGGCTTCTTTCCCATCAACACATCTTCTTACTATTTGGTCGGGACAGACCTTGAACCGATATGGATAATCCCAAAAGTAATGTTTGACGTCGTGGAAATTTTTTTATCTTCGCGACGAAATTATACCTTTTCTTGTGATCCCTCCAACTACAAAATTGGCAATGTCTGCGAACCAAGGATCGTCAGTGAATTACGAGCCTTGTATTTGTTCTCCTAAACTCATTAACCGCTCTTCTGGAAATCGATCCTTTATGTCTGTTTCTGCAAGTTGTTCCATTGATGGATTTTCAAGTCGACTTAAATGATCTGCGGAGACATTCTCTGCTCCTTTCTTATCTTTTATCTCGATGTCGAATTCTTGTAGGAGTAGGATCCATCGTAACAATCTAGGCTTTGCGTCTTGCTTCTTGAAGAGGTATTTTAGAGCTGAGTGATCCGTGTATACTATTGTTTTGGACAATATTAGGTTGGATCTAAATTTGTCAAAGGCAAATACTACGGCTAGCAGCTCTTTTTCTGTAGTTGTATAGTTCTCTTGAGCATCTGTAAGCGTTTTGCTAGCGTAATAGATTGGTCGAAAGTGATTATCCTTCCTTTGACCTAGAACTGCCCCAACTGCGAAGTCACTAGCGTCGCACATGATCTCAAATGGTAAGCTCCAATCTGGAGCGACCATGATTGGTGCATTTGTTAGCTCCTTCTTCAGGTAGTTGAAAGCCTTCATGCAGTTCTCGTCAAACACAAACTTGATGTCTTTTCCTAGAAGGTGGGTGATAGGTCGAGAAATCTTGGAGAAGTCCTTGATAAAACGGCGGTAGAACCCAGCATGTCCTAGAAAGCTTCGAATGGCCTTGATGTTGGTTGGTGGTGGAAGTTTGGCAATGGTTTCGACTTTTGCTTTGTCTACTTCGATTCCTGACTTTGATATTCGATGTCCTAAAACTATTCCTTCCTTCACCATAAAATGACACTTTTCCCAATTTAACACGAGATTTGATTCTTCACACTTGGCGAACATTCTATCGAGGTTGGATAGACATGATGCGAAAGAGTCTCTAAAGACAGAGAAATCGTCCATAAAGACTTCCATGCATTGTTCAATCATGTCATGGAAAATTGCAACCATGCATCTCTGAAATGTTACAGGTGCATTGCATAACCCAAATGGCATTCGTTGGTACGCGAATGTTTTGTAGGGACACGTGAACGTTGTCTTCTCTTGGTTCTTTGGATCGAGCGGGATTTGGAAATACCCAGAGAAACCATCAAGGAAACAGTAGAATTCGTTTCCTGATAGCCTTTCGAGCATTTGGTAAATAAACGGAAGCGGAAAGTGATCCTTGCGAGTTGCTTCGTTTAACTTCCGATAATCGATGCAAACCCTCCAACCGGTAACTGTCCTAGTTGGTATAAGCTCATTTTCTTCGTTTGTAATGACCGTCATTCCTCCTTTCTTCGGGACGACTTGAACAGGGCTAACCCAAGGTGAGTCGGATACTGGGTAAATCAATCCAGCATCCAAGAGTTTGATAACTTCTTGCTTAACCACGTCCTGAATCTTAGGATTTACCCTTCTCTGCCTTTGTATGGATGGTTTGAAATCGTTCTCCATGAGGATCTTGTGTGTGCAATAGTTTGGACTGATTCCTTGTATGTCGGAAATTTTCCATGCAATTGCATTCTTGTGCGATTTCAGAACATTAATGAGTTGAGCTTTCTCCTCGGGTTTTAACTCTTTTGATATTATCACCGGGAGTTGTGATGTTCCATGGAGGTAAGCGTACTCAAGGTGAGGTGGTAGTTCTTTTAATTCCAGGTTTGGTGGTTCCTCGACAGATGGCTTCATTCTAGCTATCTCGTCTCTATTCAGCTTTTCATATTCAGCTTGGAATGGTGCTTCATCTGTCTCGGGTTCAGATGTGGAGATTGATGCTATTTCAACCCACTCGGTTTTATTTGAGAATTCGTCCGCCTTTAGCTCGTACTTGTTGACTGATGATGAGGAAACTTCATCGTTTCTGGTGATGATGATCTCTCTGTCGTCAGTGAATTGGAATTCTTGAAATTGAGCGGATGAAGATTGGTTTATGGTGATTTCAGGGTTTGAAAATGGTAGTGATACGTGTTGGTTGGCTAATTGTAGTTCAAACGATGGTGTCTCAATACTCATTTCTTTGAATGAATCAAGGATCTCTCTAATTGAGGGAAACGGGTTTGGTTCATTGAATATGGGTTTATCTCTCTTTAGCCAAGGTATCGGTGTACCGCATCCTAATGGAACATCGATTGTTTTGCCATCGATGTGAGGAGACTTCTTTTCAAACAGCGGAAATAGTAGGATGAGCGGGATGTGGGTGTCTTCCTCTATGTCCATGACAATAAAGTCTACTGGAAAAACGAACTTATCGACTTTGACCATGACATCTTCAGCAATTCCTCGAGGGAGTTTAACTGATCTGTCAGCTAATTGGATAGTCATACGAGTAGGTAATAGGTCATCTAATCCTAATTTCTTGTAGAGGGAATAAGGCATAAGATTAACACTAGCACCTAGGTCTGCTAAGGCGTTACTAACTTGAATTCCTTGGAGGAAACAGGGTATAGTAAAACGTCCAGTATCGCCTAATTTAGGTGGGAGACCACGCTGTACAATTATTGAACATTCAGCATTCAAGGGTAAACTAACTATTTGCCTAATTTTTTCTTTGTTTGAAAGGAGTTCTTTAAAGAATTTAGCAAACGAGGGCATTTCTACTAAAGTGTCTAATAATCTAACATTTAAGTGTAGGCTTTTAAATATGTCCAGATATTTACCGAATTGGGCTTCTTGCTTTTCCTTTTTAAGCCTACCAGGATAAGGTATTCTCGTTCGAGGTACGTTATCTGGAGTTTTGTCTGGTGATGGGTCAGGTATTGTGACAAGGATGTCAATTGACACATTTTCACTAGGTGTAGGTGTAGGCAAAGAAGTGTTTTCGGGGGTATTATCAGGTGGTGGTGGATCAACTTTGGTTACTTTTCCTCCTCTAGTCACGATTAACACGTCATCACTTGGTGAATGGGTAGTGTCATTAGTGATCACCGACGTACTTTCCTCAATAAAACTTAAGTTTTTCAAAATAGATTCCATGTTAGAAATTAATTTTTCTGAAATTTTTATCATGGCGTCAATGTTATCTTGAAATCCGGTTACTCTTTTGTTAATAACATTTTGTTCGAACATAAAATATGATAAAGACTGTTTTGAGGAAGGTAAGTGGTCTGTAGGTGAGGAAACAGCTAAAAGTTGGGTTAAAGACTCATTTGGTGTGGGGTTGGTATAATCAAAGTAAGGTGTTGTCATAATTGGCTAAAAGTTGTTAACTAAACTAATCCTAAACTAATCCTAAGGGCAAAATGGTAACTTTTGATCGATGTTAATCTTTCAAAAGGATCGCTAAACACTAAAGTTATAAAATCCTTAAAATCGGTTGCCGACGATCCCCGGCAGCGGCGCCAAAAACTTGTTGCGTCACGCACCAGTCGTTGGAATTTCTAATGGTGACGTGGCACAGCAGTGGGTTTTAAATTTATAAGGCTGGGGCCTAGGGTTACTTATTATGCTAATCAAAGGGGCTAGCAAAGGACAAGTATGACCTAGGATCATTTTTCAAAGCGCGACAAATTGAAGCTAGGGGTTTTAGAAACTTTTATGCGTTTAACTAGGTTTGAAAGAGTTGGTTTTAGTTTTGGGTTTCCTAAACTAAACTAAATTAAATTAAAAGGTGGAGGTTACTTCGGGCGTTCAATAATTAAAGCGATTGTCTACTATGACGTGGTTTAAAAGTTGTTAAATATGGAGAGTTCTAATGAAGATAAGTTCGTAAGTTGATGTGAGCTATTACTACAATCCTCCTATCGGACTAACGCGGAAGTGTCCACAATCAGGCAAATAGAATGTCACGTGGATTGCAAAATATATTAAAGTATACACCGAAAGTTCTCTCAAATGTACACCCACGTTATCCGACTGTTAACCTCGAATCCTATTCCTCAATCTCGGTGGTCAGAGATGTCCGAATCATGGCATAGTTTGTTGAATAAACAATCTTATGAACGAGGGTTATCCTCACCGGAATAGGTTGGGCTAACTGATCTAGGCGGCCGGATAACATGTCATCACTTATTTGTACGAGTTATCAACATTACTCAGGGATGCAACAAAACAGGGATGATTTATGCCACAAATAGAAACCTAAGTAATACGTTTGTTATTCGATTCATAATACAACTACTTTCGGTCGTTCTTGACTTCCATACATTTGTACTCCGCCGTAAGCGTTTCCAATACTATATCAAAGAACAGTCGAATAGGAGCCGTCATATTATTTCCCGATAATTAATGCCGTTTATATTTCACTATTATGATGATCCTAAGGCAACAATCAAACAAGAACATGCAATAAGATGATCAAAGTAACAGTTCAACATAAGCATTCAAAAGTATTATCTAAGTCGAGGATATTCCGAAAGTTGTCTCAAAAATATCGTCTATATTAATTTAATCTTAATCTACCTCTATTCCCATATTCCGTGTCTCTTGGATCCTATTTTGGTCTAGAGAACACCGGCCATGCTGAGCTCAATGATTCAATCTAACATAGTATAACTAAGTGACCCGTACCTTATGAGTTAGCTACGTTCATTTTTGGATAAGGTTTTAGTCACAACATGAGTTGGGCAGATAAACGATAAAGATTTAATTCCTATATCTATTTGTAAAGTAAACCATCCGCAATCTCGTAACATACCACATAGTCACATATTTAATACTTCCTAAATGACTATCATAGCAGACAATTGAGTTATTTAGCTAATCATGGTGGTTCTAGCATGCATATTTAAATTTATTAAAGAAAAGAAAACAAACATATTTAAATACGAAAGATAGATTAACACCTGGAAAGAAGTACAATAACTCGTAGCTAAAATATGCGTCCCGGAGCACCTCCGTACAAATCTTCCTTGACTAGTTAATTAGCTAGTCTAATTAACTTGGAAGAATTACAATTACAAAGAAATAAAGATAAAGAAGTGTGTTTTGGTAGATATGTAGGTATATATTGGTGTGTCTTGGTGTATTTTCAAATGATCCCAATGGCTCCTATTTATATGAGAGTTTTGGTGAATGTTAGCAAGTAGAAGCTCATAATAGCAAAAGGAGGAAAAGGTGGTGGCACCAGGTACGCGCAGGTGGTGGCACGAGGTACGTAAAGTTACGTAAAGGTCTAGCATGAGGTACGTAAAGTTGCGCAAAGGTCTAGCACCGAGTACACGCAAGGACCAAAAAGCGGGAACCGGATGGGGGGTGACAGCAGCCGGTGGCTGGATGGTGGCAGCCGGCGGTGGCTGGCTGCCACCCGTCCCGGTTCGTCGCCCGTTGCCTCGTTGCTCGTTTCGCGCGTATCTTCTTCGTTATGCGTCCGTTTGCGTCGATTCTTTTTTTTTGGATTCGTAATTCAAAAACGAAGACTTTGATGAAAAGATATCCCAAAAATATGTCCCTGAACTTTAGATGTATCGTACGAGTCGTTTGGATCTTCCGGCGTACGTAGAATCTTCATTCTTCGTCCGTTTTTGTTGATTCTTCTTCTGTTGGATTCGTAATTTGAAAACGAACATCTTTGGTAAGATAGATGTTGGTGATGGGCACTTTTGTCTTGAAATCTCGTTTTGATGTCTTGAATCTTCAAACGTGCGTGGAATCTTCGTTTTTCGGGCGTTTTGCTTGATTTTGCTCGTGCAACCTTGTTTTGATATTCTTAGCATATTATCAATGATTTGTGCGTTGTTTGAGTCCAAATGCCAAGTATTGCTCCAGAATGAGAGAGATATCGATGGTAAAAACGTGACTTTTTACGCGATATTAAGCTCATGTTGAAGTCTGGAGTTAGGATATATTTAAATAATTGTTGTTATTCGTTAGAAATGACTAGAAACATTATTTCATTTTATGCTTTGTTTAAGGATGCTTATAATTTTCATTTGACAATGAGAATGGAGATATTTTAGCTCATTTAAATAATTGTTTTATTTTTAAAGTTTCTCCTTGCAATGGCATATATGAAAATGTTGAATGTGTTAGCAATATGATTTTAAATGTTGGTTCAACTAATGAGCTTGATAAATCAAATTTGCGGCATTGTCGTCTTGGGCACGTAAACAAGAATCGCATCGCCCATGAAACGCCCCGGATTTTTTTTTTATAAACTCGTTACAGCAGTATTACTGATTTTATTAATACTCAATGATTCTCAAAGTTATACAAAGTTACTTCAAATAGAAGTGAACCATATTCAAATGATTCATAATTAGACAAATGGGGTTTTCAACGTATAGAGCATGATTAAAGAAGGGATTGACTTACTGACGCTACAGTAAGTCCCACCAATAGTCGTCCTCGGGTCTCTGTCCCAAAATGAAACCATTTTCCCGTAATCACCTACATCACAACAACAACAGTAATAGAATAAGCAATAATGCTTAGTAAGTAATGGTGATTACTACCATGATCTCATCTATAATATATATAATATCATTCTCAAATCTATAAATGCATAACCAACCTTGATCATACGCAAATGATCCATTTTTAATAATAATATATTAATCTTACTCAAAATATTAATTACAACAATTACCATTCACACGCAAGTGACCCAACTACTGTACAATCTTGATCACACTCAAGTGATTAACTACGATAGATATTGGTCATACGCAAATGATCCGATCACAATGAATAATATCTCTATTATGAAGACACGATATTAAAGTAAAAATACTCTTGTTTAGGGCCCCCAAGACTATAACCATCAGAAAGTAGACTTTTCCACCTTTCCAACGATATAAAATACATAAAAACGGAGTTACGGTTCATCTTTTATGACCATTTTAAAACGACCATTTTTCCGCCAAAAATGTTGAATTCCCTTTGATCACGTACCCCCAACGCGATCGCGTACCCCCTACGCAATCGCGTACTAAAACTTGGGAGACTTCTGTGATCATTTCTTTGATAGGTACGCGATTGCGTACCCCCTACGCGATCGCGTACTTGTCATAAAGTGCTAAAACTCAGATTTTTTCCCCAATTTCGGACGTGCATAACTTCTTACTCGTTTCGAGTTAGAACATGAAACTTGGTGGAAACCTCCACAATACCAACATGAATTTTTCATTTTTTACGCTTTTCCAAATTTCACAAAAATGACGGATTTGGACGTGTGGCTAAATAACGGTCATTTTGGGCCATTTTTTATGACGACCAAGATCACAAACCATATACAATCTGGTTGGGACCTTTTGCACACTTTACAAACAACTCAAATGGAGTTTAAAACTCGCAACATATCAACCATACCATAATTTCAACTCGATTTAACATGAGTGCCAAATTACGGCCCTGTTGTGCTCACACCGTGTCGTTGTTTTTTTTCAAATGATGATGCGAGCGCAGCAGGGGTTTTAAATTTATATTTTACGGGGCTTAAATTAACCGTACTACCTACTCTGGTTAGTAAGCAATAAGCATAACCTAAGATCGTTCTATGAATCCAAACGTGTGGGCGATTAAAATTGACACTTTCGGTAGGGAAATATTTAGGATGGAACAAAGTAGGTAGGTTTGGGATTTAAAGACAGATAATTAAAATGCTGGAAAGTAAATTGCAGTAAATTAAAGTACAGGAAAAGCAGATAAGGATAAAGATGTGATTGCTGAGATTTCGATAATTAATATTTCAGGATGACAGAACAAATAGGGTTGATACTTAATGTGGCAATTAAACTACTAGGTGTAAACTCTAGAACCCTACCAACTCAATTTCCCATTGGCGTGTAACTTGGAACTAGGTTATCGTGATTCTGATCGGAGCAATACGCAAACTTCCAATACTCATCTAGTTGAAAGATGAGCAACCTATTTTGGTTTTATATCGAGGTGCATGAATCAGTAGCGTATCGTCTCATAGGTCCGACCGTTCTTAACCCCTAAGGTAGTTTACTACTTTATTAGCACGCAGATTAATAACTTTGTATGCCTGGACCGTCGATTGTGTAAGGCTTAGTGTTTTAAGGGTTCAAGGTCACTAGGACTTTACTCTTATTCCTAAGTCTTGTTTTTACTCGATTAAGCTCTAGTTACTTCGACTTATGGTTTAAGTTCTCCTTTTCAAACAGTTATACATCTCCAGATTATTCGCAGTTTGTTAAAACATGTTTCATATGAGGACCATGCCTTTCAATAATAGACAGTGTACTTTACATGAGAATTCCACGGCTTCTTATATCCAACACGCGGTCAAGAGTAATTGACAGTGAAAGTGACACTCTATCTAATTAAATGTAAAGCAGTGCAGAAATGTAAACATAATATATACAACGAGTGGTTTCATTGTGTCTTACTTATTGCATGTCATGGGCACAGATAACTACTTACCATAATTAAGGTTGATCAGGTCCTAATTACTAGGTTGCAGTCACGTGGATAATTGGAAATGGTACTCCATAAATTAAACTTAAATTCATAAAGTCCTAATAGTACAAGGATTATTATCTCCTATTTTATCTGAACGTGTTTTACGAACATTATTTTATAATGCATTGACTCTCGTAGGATACACCAGTTAGTTGTGTAGTTGTATTATCCTTCCGGAGTTCCAACTTTTAAACCAGAGCTGATTCCAATGATATAACTACCTTCAATCGTTTTACCGGCTTCCGTACGTTTGTACTTTTCCTAAAGCATTTCCAGCACTATACCGAATAAACAGTTGAATAGGGGCAATTATATCATTTTACGATTATCGTGCACTGATTATGTAATGACATCCTTACTTATAATTATCTACATCATCAGCAATCACAATAATAAACTACTCGCAATTCATGGCAACAAATAAATCACATACCAGGCAATAATACATATTCAAAATATGAAATGAGACAAGTATAATAAAAGTTTAGATATCACCCGGAATTAAATGCGTAGCAGCGTATTATTATAATTGACAAACTCTTTCGCACGTACAAAGATTGATCTTCGAATCTCTAGCGTTCGCCCTAGCTTCTATGTTAGTCCGCAGACTAATTACAATAATCCTAGAATGAGAAAGACTAAAAGACTACAAGAGATTTTCTAGTGAGAAAGTAAGAAAGAAAGAATTTTTCCAAAGTATGGAAGGTGTGTCTTGCAAATGAACTCAAGTCTCCTATTTATAGGAGAGGTTTGGCTCACATTAGCATCAAGGGGTGCACATTAGCGCAATGTGGGTAAAAAGGTGCACCAGGTACTGTACAACGCGGAAAGGTGGTGCACCGGGTACTGTACAACGCGGAAAGTAGGCGTACCAGGTACGAGAATTAGCCAAAAAAGGAAACCCGGGCGGTGGACAGCAGGCCGGCGCCGCCCACCAGTAGGCCGGCGGCTGGTGGCTGCCACCCGTCCCGTTTCGCCGTCTTTTGCTTCGTTTCTTGATTCGTGCGTGTTTTCTTCGTTATGTGCCGTCTGAGTCGATTCTTTTTGCGTTGGATTCGTAATTCAAAAACGAAGATTTTGACATAAGATAGTCCCTGAGGTGAGGTCCCTAACTCCAGATATTGCGTACGAATCATTTGAATCTTCCGGCGGGCGTAGAATCTTCATTCTTTATCCGTTTTAGTCGATTCTTCTTCTGTTGGATTCGTATTTTGAAAATGAACATCTTGGATATGATGGATCTTGGTGATGGGCACTTTAGTCTTGAAATTTCGTTTTGGTGCCTTGAATCTTCAAACGTGTGTAGAATCTTCATTTTACATCCGTTTTGCTCGATTTTTCTCGTGCAACCTTGTTTTGACCAGCTTGGCATAGTGTTACTGATTTGTTCTATATTTGAGTTAAAATGCCAAGAATCGTTCCAGAATGAGAGAGATATCGGTAGTAAAAACATGACTTTTTACGCGATATCAAGTATCCCACACTTAGAACTTTGATTGTCCTCAAGAAAACTCATTCATAAAAAGCTTCTGGAAGGATTCTAATTGCATCAGTTGCTAGAAATACTATTTTCAGAAAATGTAAAACTATGGTTATGAAAGAGTTTTTTACTGGAAACTAAGGGTTTATAGAACTTGATACCTTCTTCGGGCAACTTATATGGTGATCATGACTAGGCAATCCTCACAAGTGGGTCACTCAAATCACTCAAGTGTTTAGGGTTTCCTACTTACTAGTGTTAATCACTCGGATAACCAGTCATGCAGCATTCTCGTCATAGGCTTAATCGAGAATCAAATCTCCATCACTTTTGATGAGGACGATACTAACCTTTCGAGATATCTTGGAAGGAATTGGGTTTTTGGTTTGAAGAAGGTAAGTGGTGAGGGGTGTGATGATTTTCCTTGTATTTTCTTGAAACTTTTCTTTGAAATTTCTTAGCTTTTTGAAAGGACTACATAGCCTTTTTTTTTTCTTTGGATTCTTCCTTTTTCTTGGCCCTTTTCATTATTGTGCCGGCGTGATTCTTTCGATTCCTTTTTTTCTATTCTGCCGATCTTAATAATGTACTTCGTGGCCTGGAAGGTTTCTAATGATTTTGGGTTATGTTGGCTTTTCTTGCAAAGGTCTTAGGAATTTGGGAGTGTCTCCGAAGGTTTGTGGGTTGATGAGACTTCTGTAGGTTCGGGATAAATGACAGGAGATCTTTATTGGGTGTGAAGAGTGGGTGTTGAGTGGGTGGATGTTGTATGGTGGAAAGGTGTTTTGGATTCCTTGGAAGCTATCAAGATAGGTTGTACCTATGCCACGTGTGGCACTCATCGATGTGATCTCGAAATGCATTACAAGGGCAAGTTCTAATTCAAATGCATACATCGGCACACACATGAAACGAAAAGTGAAGAATTAAAGATGAATGCTAATTATGGGCTCAATCCTCACAAATCGAATGTTTTGGTTAGTATGTGCCTAGCCATGTGTTGCCTTTTTCGTCCGTATCTTATTCTAAAACAGTTTTGTTTCTTTGTTAAAACTCGTTTCTCGCTGTAATTCATAGTTTTGAAAGATAGGATTTCTAAAGAGCGATGTTTTTTTTTTTTTTTTGAAAATTTTTCCATTTTTAGCCTTTTGATGAAAATATTGTTTGGCTTACGGACAAGAGGTAAAACTTGCGGTTGTAGACCGAATATCCCACACTTAGAGGAACATTGTGTGACAACCGTAAAAATTAGGACTAGTTTTTTTTTTAGTTCCTAATCATTTAGAAATACGTGTAATTAGTTCTATGTATTAGGCTAATTGTATGTATCAATATATATTGTTGAATATATATATATATCAGTACGCGATTATATTTAATCGTGCATTTTTAATCGACCGAATTCCGATTTATCTATACGGCGTTGGTGAAAACAAGTATTAAGTAATATAGAATTTTTATTTAATACAACTCATTATTTATTACACATTATTTCGATAATATTTCAAAAGTATTTCATATTGTATAAATAACGTCTACGCGACCAAAAATACGTGAAACGCATGCAACAATCGAAATAAACTAAAGTTATATTTTATAACACATTAATAAGTATTTTGATAAAATACTTCAACTCAAAATATCTAAAGTTCATTCGTTATTCAAAAACATACGTATGATATATAACGTCTAAATTATACGTTTAAACGATCGGGTAAACAAATACGGGTATAACATCAATAATTGGAGACAAAATGTAACAAAAATTCACCCCCTTTGACCTTAAGAAAAATCAGGCCAAACATGATCCACATTTTGTGGATCATGCTTTTGACTAACACATACCTACATACATTATTGCATCAATTTGTTCCTTCACTCTTTCACCACCTCTCTCTCCCTAACTCGTCTCTCTCTCTCTCTCTCTCTCTAAACAACCAAAACCGCCACCTTAAACCACCAAGAACTACCATCAAAACACCTCCATTTGCAAAACGGCTAGGAGCTAAACGAGCACCACGCGATCCTCTACGACTCTATCTTTTCGGTTTTCAAAACCGACACTTGTAAGTTAACGACACCTTAAAACTACTTTAATACATTTATTTACTTGTTTTGTAGCTCATCAAACTATAAAATGTCCAAATCAAAACTTGAAACTCGTTTTTACAAACTCAAAAATGGTAACAGTTTCTGTCTTCGTAAAAACAGCCCACAAAAACGTCTATATCTTGAAAACTAGGAAGAACCAACTCTCGACATCTAAACGAAAAATGTTCACTAAGATACCAGCTACAACTTTCATTTTTGGCTCTCGGACCAGATCCTCACGGATCATGGTGAAAAACGTGAGTCTTTGGACTGAACTCATAATCGAACCCGATCCGACCACTCCTCATGTTTATTTTGTTAAAAATAGTAAATGAGCTTATAAAATCTCCATAAAGTGCAGATTTACACTAGATTCTTAGGTGAATAAGTGTGATTTTTGGTTAGACTTGAATCGGTCTAGAAGTTGGTTAAATAGAGTGTTCATCGAGTTCAAAATCTAGAAACTATAACCTTCGGCAGAAACTATAACCTTCGGCAGAAACTATAACCTTCGGCAGAAACTATAACCTTCGGCAGAAACTATAACCTTCGGCAGAAACTATAACCTTCGGCAGAAACTATAACCTTCAGCAGAAACTATAACCTTCGGCAGAAACCTTAACCTTCGGCAGAAACCTTAACCTTCGGTAGAAACTATTCGGCAGAAACCATAACTTTCGGCAGAAACCTATAACTAGCAGTTTTAACTATAACAATTTAAATACGATACAACAATCAAAGTATAATAATAATAGTTGAGATTATTATTACCAAAAACTCACTAACGGGCCGTACACATCTTTCAAAAACTCAAATCTAATCAGTTAAACCAAATCATTTGGACATTACTAGTTGGATGAACAACTAGCATAGATGATATGATAAGACATCTAATCATTTTAAAACCTTGCGCGTTTAATACGCCCGACAGGTTTTAGTCGTTGGAGACGACATCATTACTCTTGAACAACATCATTATTGCGTGTTAGCAACTCATTAGGCTCAGGTGAGTCTCATAGCCCCTTTTTAAATACTTTTACCTAGGGGTGTGATTTCATTGCTCTGTTTTGTTTTACATTATGAACGCAAGTACCATCAAATCAAATACTACATGAGTTATTTTCACTAATCATTTCAAAGCCCTCCATCAGCATAGTTTGGTAATACGTAGTAGCGTGAATATTAGTATATGGTACCATATAGGTTTGACCAGCCTCATCCGGGTTAGCACGCACTAACTAGTAAAACGGATGTATTAATATTTGTGTAGACGAGTGTTGATTAGGCACTCGTAGGAGGCACCTCGATCAGGATACCTTAAATGTGGACCTGACATCTCGAGTTAAGCTCAAACTATGTGCTCATGGCTGTATAACTTTTATTTTGCTTAATTGCATTTTAAATTCAATTATCATTAAATCTTGCGGTTCATACAAATATGTGTTGACATACAAACCTGTGAGCTCACCAGCGTTTCGCTGACCCATTTTAGCATGTATCACAGGTACTCAGCAGCAGTAGGTCTGCCACTCAAGATGCCCATTAGTTCGAGTCGCATTCAGACATCAAGAGATTGTCATGCATTACTATATTTTGTATAATTTAGTTATGCCATAGAATCTCTATCATTTGGACTCAAGGGCTTTTGTAAACTATATTATAACGGTGTAAAACCTTTATTTTATCAATGTATTTGTAAACGACGCATGTAGTGGTCGTTCATTATGTAATCTGGTGCTTTGTATATTGATTAGTCGCGCCCCGAACCGACCCGCTTCCGCATCATAAATTGGGGGTGCGACACATTGTCCCTAATGTTTGAATCTATTTGTTGAACACCTCTTGTCGAAGTATCCCACACTTAGAGATTCTACTTATCTTTGGATTGTTTCATAAGTGTTGTGTGGTATTAAGGATCCCACACTTAGTTTTGGAATATTGGGTGAGATAATCGAAGCTTTAAACGGATAGAGGGTTTTGGAACGGTGTACCACTTTTGCTGTGCTCGTTGTTTGCTAACTGTTAGGAGTTTGCTTGTTCGCGGCTTGTAGCTTATGGCTCCAGAATTCTCCACCATGGGGTCTAATGCCTCCTTTGATCCGGTCTTCGATAAATAGTCGTTTGGTCAAACACACAATCCACTCAACAATCAAATAATAGCTGCTAATAAGAAAAATAAAGTGAAAGCATAATAAAGCAGTAAATAAATAGGTGTGATGTCGAGGCATCAATCGTACATCAATACAGACAATAATAAAGTAGCGAATAATGTTTTGGTAGAAAGTAGAGAGGAGTCAGAAGGTGGAGCAATCCATTGCTCTGCTGATGATCATGCTGCTGCTGTAGATGCGGTAGGTCCAGGAGAAGTCTCGTCTGATGAAAAGTCATCATGCTGATCGTTGGTGCCTTCGTTTGATGCATCATGGATAGCTTCTTCTCCTAGTGTAAAAGCTCCTTGGTGAATCAGATGATCGATTAGTGGCCCTGATAGTATTTCGAAGCTGTCGAGCGGGAACATGGCTGATCCTTGGTGCGTGTTGTCTTGGAAGAGGTTTGTCTGTCTATGAGAAGAAACTGGTACAGGTACAGTAGCTGAAGGGATGGTATGTCTGCCAGTCCTAGGACTCTGAATGGTGACAGTGCGTGCAGGGACTCTAGATGTCCTGCTGCTTCTCGATGTGTGTACTCTGAAAGATCCAACAACTGACGGAACAGTCTGTCTCATGATGGGTACCTGCACTGGGGGTGGCTGTGCTCTAGGAATGACAATCCGAGGTGGTATAACATGTCCACGGCCTGGCTGCGGTCGAGGTGCTGGAGTAGGGACTGCACGTGGATATATGTGTGGTGGTGCTCGGCCCATCTCACACGGTAAGTCCGGGAGAGGGCTCACGGGCATCCCAGCTGTCTGCTGTCTGATGGCTGTATAGCACCTAACCTGCATCTGCATCAGCCAATACCAATAATCTGAGCCCGGAGGTGTCCCGTAATGGCAGATGTATGCGGTCACTCGTGGTCTGGGGGCAGGAGTAGAGGGTCCTGCCCTAGTATGTGGTGGCATTGCTGGTGGTGGTGGTGGGATGTTATCATCATCATCATCATCCTCATCATCATCACCTGTATCCGAATCATTAGGTTCTTGCGGATGCTTCCTTTTCCTTGTTTCCTTTGGCAGAACCAGGTCTGGTACCAATGTGTCAACACTGTCAGGATCCACTGCTCGTGCTTTGATATAAACAACGCCATCTTTCGTGATCTGGAGTATTTCCATACTCTTAAGAAAATAGTAGTCTAATGGCTTAGAACTCCATCCTGATTTAAATTTCTCGACATCCGATGTCCGAAGTAATCCCATTTTTCGGATCAATCTGGTAATCACCGAGCCCAAATACGATCTTTTCTTACCAAAACCTTTTTCTTCCAGAAGTCGCTGGGCAACTAGATGGGCAACCTGCATGTTTCTCTTTTCGAGGATACATGCCATAAGAGCGACATCAAATCTAGAAACTCGACCGCTAGTCGTATGCTTCCCGTCAAATGAGCAAGCTATGAGCTTGTGTAGGATCTGTAGGAATGGGTCTCTGAGTCGGGTTGCCTTAATACCCGAGAAGTATGGTGTAGGTGACCATTGACTCCGTGCTTCAGCGTGTGTTGTCGCGATAGAAATAGAGGTGGCTCCATTAGTGAACAGAGGGGATTAAATTTCTTCTGGTGTGTACAAATCTAGGTGTTGTGAGAGTTGGGCTAGTGACAAGGTGTGCAAGCTGCCCATGTATTGGAATGAGATGGAACAATCTTCAACTCTCCGCTTTTTCTGAAATTTGTAGGTAGCCATAAACTCGGTAACCATCTCCACGTATACAGGCTCATCAATACTAAACAATCTCTTGAATGACTCGAACTGCCGTCCATCAACCGTGTAACTAAGTATGCTCTCGAGTCTTTGATTGAATCCCAATGCTTGCATAATATCCCAATCAATATATCTGAGACGCCCAAATTTCTTGTCTCTCCAGATACGTGCCATTTTGTCGTAAGCTGGTGTGGCACTCAGACACACTAAAGATCCTGCAAGGGGTCGTGCTGGGTTTAATTGCTTCTTTGGTGGCATTGTACCTGAGAACATTTAAAGTAATGGATCTTTTAAGAAAGAGAAATTTTAAGCACGCTTCGAAGAATTTCGAAGTGAGGGCTTTAATTTCTAAACAATCTAAAGATTACATTGAACGTATAATGTTCTCAAGTAACGAACAATTAAATTTAACAAGGTAATATCATCATTCAGAAAAACATAGTGTTGAAATGGCAACTATTTTATTGTGAAGTATTGTCATTCGCAAAGTTTGGCGTTAACCAAGTTTGAAATGTCAAGAATTCACAATTAATGCGAACATCATTACTGAAAGGGGTTTGACTTTGGGAGTGCAAGTTGAAGTAAGGTTTTTGGATAAAATGTTTTGTCTTAAAATTTCAATACTTCAAGTTGACTTTTTAGGTCAAAGCTTTCCTCAAATGGTGTTTTCAAGTATCCGCATGCCATAATTTTAACCTATTCATGCATACATGATCTAAACTATTTCAAACATCTCCTGATTTATAAACAAACTAGGTTATGCAAAAAAAAAAAAAAAGTTATCATGCCCTTGTATTTGGTGTGGTCCAAGACTTTTTATTTAAAAAATGATGATTCTCTAGTTATATTGCCTAGTTTGACTAGTAAAACAAGTACAAGCATGGTCATGCAATTTTCAACCTATCATATTATTCATGCAAGCTAGCCAACTTTTGTTGACTTTCAAAAGTCAAAATTGCTAACCCTAAGTTGTTCACATAACGCAATTAACATAGAGCAATCATTTAAAACACCACAATTACTTAAATACTTAGCGACTAACACTTTATCAAGCAAGGCTCTAGACTAAATCAAAGTTTACCCTTTTGAGAAAGTCAAACATGTGTGAATTAGCATGGATAAGTGGTAGTAGCATGTAGTTCCTAAGCATCTAACCAAGAAAGGCTCGCATTCCTAGCTACTAACTTAGATAACTACAAGGAACAAGTTCTTTCATATTTAAAGTGGGTTTTGTGATCATACCTTGCTTTTAGTGAATGAATGCAAAAAAGAAAGTACAACCGAGAAGTATATGCAACAAGGAGCTCGAAAGGACCCAAAATTACATGATTTGACGAAGTTTTGATGGTGGTTTCATGGTGGTCATGGTGTGGCCGATTTATGAGAGGGAGAGGGGAGGAAGAAGAAGTTTACTTCTTGTTTTTGAATTATGGGGAGTTAAGGAAGGTTTGTGGTCCTTTAGGGTACATGTACCTGTCCTAAGTATCATGATACTTACTTATGGCCCCAAATGTAATTTAATTGGCAAGTATTAATGTCCTAGGTTAATTTCTAATGTCCCACTAATAATGGTGATGAGTCTTAAATGTATTACCTGTAATTAGTTACTTGTCAGTTTCTTGTTACGTTATAAACAATTTAAGAAACGCGCAAACTTTTGCGGAACAATTAAAATCAACCTAAAATATTAAACTTAAGCTATTTTTGGTGTTTAAAAATCTTTGTCTGACGCGGGTTTATAGAATGTACAACTATTTAGGCAAAATGCTTTAGGAGGTGTACGTTCTTTTAGACGCGTGTGTCTTCAGACAATAACTTAAAAATGTTTTCTATTAGGGGAAACTTTCAAAATTTTTTTATATATATATGTATTAAAATATGCTCATTTAAAGTCGCGAGCCTCGACCTTTTCGGAGAGAATGGTTTTATGATTCGTTCCGATCCCTCCAAAGGGAAAGGGTCGAGATTTGCTCCCTTAAGTGAACATGGTTAGGCACAAAACATTTTGAAAGTTCCAAGATGACATTGTAAATTAAATGGAAATGACTGTTCTCTATGTTCCCTAGGACTTCTCGTTCTTCGTATCCTAAATTGACAAGATCGCTAATTAACCTATTACATGCCTTTCTTATCTTTATAGGGTTTGACAAACCGTCGCATGGTCCTTGGTCTTTATAATTGAGATTGTGAGTGAGTTTATCGATGACTTCCAGAAATGCTTTCTCTTCCGGCGAATCAGGGTCTCCGATTGTGGAATCTACCATCTTGAAGATGTTGCTGATTAGTGCTTTTTGTGAGGAAGTGAAAGGATATTTGGTGAAGGAGAAGATTCGAACAAGCTTGACGTGAAGGTCTTTTCTCTTGGTGAGGAGGGCTGTATCGGTTCTTTTCTTGGGGGATCAGGAAAAACGTCTCGCAATTTTGAGATCAAGTAGGAAGCGGGGTCAACAAAGAATGGAATTTTACCAGGGATGATGATACGAATCATCGGGTCCCATTCTATCCAAAGCTCGAGTTCATTGATCATTGCGGTGACGTTGTGATGGATTAATATCATGGATATTGGAAGGAAATCCATGTCGGCAAATGATTCAAAAAGTGGATCTAAATCCGCTATAAACTTTAGCTCTTGGTCTCTGAAATTGGTGAGAGTGCTTTCACATTCATGATTTGACAGGCGAAATAGAAATTTTACTTGTTCGTTAAGATCGGTGATATTTTCTCGTTGTTCGTATGAAAAGGGAAAATCGGAGGAGTTTAATTTCCTAACGAATGTCCTAGAAACGTCTACTCTACGAGAAGGATTGAAAGATGCGCCCAGGAGGCGTTCTTCAGAACAAGGGTTTTCTGGCTCCACCGATGAAACTTTGTCCACCACTCGATAGATGGTGTACTTGTGTCCATATGAAAAGAATGGAGAGATGCTGTCATTATGAGAATTTGACAAAGTGTTTCCATACACTGAAGTTTCAGGAATGAGGGTAATTAGGTCACACATTTTCGGAGGTTCTACTTCATGATTTTCTTCGGGAAGATAATCGAAGTGGACAGAATTTGGTAATTTAGGCAATTGCAAAGTTGGAGAGTGATCTTCTGGAGATGATGCTGGGTCAGGTAACTGATCCGTATTATCAAAGTCCAGGCAATGTTTTGGAATAGAAGGTGAGGTCCTAAATTCTTCTAGGGTTTCGGAAGTTTCTTTAGCTTTAGAGGAGGAAGGTGAAAAGAAATCAGATGCTAATTCTCCTACTAAGTGGTCAAAGAATTTTGTATCATCCATCGCCATCAGTTCGTCTTTTGAAATGAGGCAAGAAGTGGGTTTTCGAGTTGTCATTTTCGAACTAATATTATCCTAATTAACTAAATTAACATTAAATTAACTAGATTACTTAAATTAACTTTCAAAAGATACCCGAAAAGGTTTTGTTCGGAAGGGTCTCCTAAATACTTATTACTTAAGGTGGTTTTAAATCTACGTTTGTGATTTCCGGCAGCGGCGCCAAAAACTTGTTGTGCTCACACCGTGTCGTTGTTTTTTTTTCAAATGATGATGCGAGCGCAACAGGGGTTTTAAATTTATATTATGCTGGGCTTAGATTAACCGTACTACCTACTCTGGTTAGTAAGCGGTAAGTATAACCTAAGATCGTTCTATGAATCCAAACGTGTGGGCGATTAAAATTGACACTTTCGGTAGGGAAATATTTAGGATGGAACAAAGTAGGTAGGTTTGGGATTTAAAGACAGATAATTAAAATGCTGGAAAGTAAATTGCAGTAAATTAAAGTACAGGAAAAGCAGATAAGGATAAAGATGTGATTGCTGAGATTTCGATAATTAATATTTCAGGATGACAGAACAAATAGGGTTGATACTTAATGTGGCAATTAAACTACTAGGTGTAAACTCTAGAACCCTACCAACTCAATTTCCCATTGGCGTGTAACTTGGAACTAGGTTATCGTGATTCTGATCGGAGCAATACGCAAACTTCCAATACTCATCTAGTTGAAAGATGAGCAACCTATTTTGGTTTTATACCGAGGTGCATGAATCAGTAGCGTATCATCTCATAGGTCCGACCGTTCTTAACCCCTAAGGTAGTTTACTACTTTATTAGCACGCAGATTAATAACTTTGTATGCCTGGACCGTCGATTGTGTAAGGCTTAGTGTTTTAAGGGTTCAAGGTCACTAGGAATTTACTCTTATTCCTAAGTCTTGTTTTTACTCGATTAAGCTCTAGTTACTTCGACTTATGGTTTAAGTTCTCCTTTTCAAACAGTTATACATCTCCAGATTATTCGCAGTTTGTTAAAACATGTTTCATATGAGGACCATGCCTTTCAATAATAGACAGTGTACTTTACATGAGAATTCCACGGCTTCTTATATCCAACACGCGGTCAAGAGTAATTGACAGTGAAAGTGACACTCTATCTAATTAAATGTAAAGCAGTGCAGAAATGTAAACCTAATATATACAACGAGTGGTTTCATTGTGTCTTACTTATTGCATGTCATGGGCACAGATAACTACTTACCATAATTAAGGTTGATCAGGTCCTAATTACTAGGTTGCAGTCACGTGGATAATTGGAAATGGTACTCCATAAATTAAACTTAAATTCATAAAGTCCTAATAGTACAAGGATTATTATCTCCTATTTTATCTGAACGTGTTTTACGAACATTATTTTATAATGCATTGACTCTCGTAGGATACACCAGTTAGTTGTGTAGTTGTATTATCCTTCCGGAGTTCCAACTTTTAAACCAGAGCTGATTCCAATGATATAACTACCTTCGGTCGTTTTACCGGCTTCCGTACGTTTGTACTTTTCCTAAAGCATTTCCAGCACTATACCGAATAAACAGTTGAATAGGGGCCGTTATATCATTTTACGATTATCGTGCACTGATTATGTAATGACATCCTTACTTATAATTATCTACATCATCAGCAATCACAATAATAAACTACTCGCAATTCATGGCAACAAATAAATCACATACCAGGCAATAATACATATTCAAAATATGAAATGAGACAAGTATAATAAAAGTTTAGATATCACCCGGAATTAAATGCGTAGCAGCGTATTATTATAATTTACAAACTCTTTCGCACGTACAAAGATTGATCTCCGAATCTCTAGCGTTCGCTCTAGCTTCTATGTTAGTCCGTAGACTAATTACAATAATCCTAGAATGAGAAAGACTAAAAGACTACAAGAGATTTTCTAGTGAGAAAGTAAGAATGAAAGAATTTTTCCAAAGTATGGAAGGTGTGTCTTGCAAATGAACTCAAGCCTCCTATTTATAGAAGAGGTTTGGCTCACATTAGCATCAAGGGGTGCACATTAACTCCACAATTTACTGCAAACTGCCGAGCAAGGAATCAAGAAAGATGATGTGTCCTCTGGCTCAGCAGCTCCTGTGTTGACTATTGGTCAAAGTGCAAAGAAAAGAAAAAGGTCAAATTCAAATTGGAAAAGAAAGACTAATGATGGAAAGTCCATTCGTAAGTCTAAGAAAGGGACCGACTCTAAAATTGCACCTGTTAGTGACCCAAAGGAAGCAGTGTGCTTCTACTGCAACACAAAGGGGTTGCCCAAAGTACCTGAAGGACCTTGAAGATGGAAAGGTCGAAAAGAGTATTCACTCAGGTATGTTCATGATCGAACTCCATAATACTACAACTTCTAATTCGTGGGTTCTGGATACAGGATGTGGTAATCACATTTGCACTGTATTGCAGGGGCTAAAGAAAAGTAGAAGTGTGAAGAATGGAGAGCTCAACTTGGTTATGGGAAACAAAGGAATTGTACCTGTGACGAAGATTGGAAGATTTGAGCTCATGCTGAATTCTGGAGTTATGATTGATCTAAATAATTGCTATTATTCGTCAGAATTGACTAGAAACATTATTTCATTTTATGCTTTGTTTAAAGATGATTATCATTTTTCTTTTGATAATGGAAATGGAGACATTTTGGTTCATTTAAACGATTGTTTTGTTTTTAAAGCTTCTCCTTACAAAGGCATATATGAAAATGTTGAATGTTTTAGCAATGTTATTTTAAATGTTGATTCGTATAATGAGCTTGATAAATCCAAGTTGTGGCATTATCGTCTTGGGCACATAAAGAAGAAACGCATCGCCCAACTCCAAAAGGATGGAGTGTTGGAATCGTTCGACCTCAAGTCAGATGATGTATGCGAATCTTGTTTATTAGGCAAGATGACTAAATCACCATTCACTGGATCATGTGAAAGAGATGAAGGACTATTGAATTTAGTACATACAGATGTATGTGGACCATTCCAATGTGCCACAAAAGATGGAAATCGATACTATGTTACATTTACTGATGACTTCAGTAGATTTGGACATGTTTATCTGATCAAACATAAGTCGGATACTTTTGAGGTGTTCAAAAGATATCAAAACAAAGTAGAGAATCAACTGGGCAGAAAGATAAAGGTTCTCCGATCCGATAGGGGAGGAGAATACCTTAGTATCGAGTTTCTCAATCATCTCAAAGATTGTGGAATAGTTTCACAATTGACTCCCCTAGAACACCACAGCTTAATGGTGTTGCTGAGAGGAGAGACAGAACTTTGTTAGACATGGTTCGGTCTATGATGAGTCAAGCAACACTTCCGATAAGTTTCTGGGGTTATGCATTAGAAACAGCCACCCATATCTTAAATCAAATACCCACTAAGAAAGTTTCAAAGATACCTTATGAGATGTGGAAGGGAAAAAGACCTTCTCTTGGTCACATCAAAATCTGGGGTTGTGAAGTTTACGTTAGACGGGAAACTCAAGACAAACTAGACCCCAGATATGAAAAGTGTCTTTTCGTCAGTTATCCACATGAGTCATTTGGATATTTATTCTACAGACCCAAGGATAATGTGGTCTTTGTAGCTCGAAGAGGAGTGTTCCTTGAGAGAGAAATGATATCTAAAGAGGACAGTGAGAGTAAAATTGATCTTGAAGAAATTCAAGAATCTACTGATGAAGAACCTATAATAAACACTGACGTTCAACAAGAGGTGGAAACACCTGTTGAACCTGAAGACATATCCTTACCCGTTCGTAGATCTAGTAGAGTTAGCAATCCTCCTGAGTTCTATTATGGTTACCAAATAGAAGAAGAGGATAAGATAAGTGATAGTACACTGGTTGAATTAGATGAGCCTGCTAACTACAAGGAAGCGATGGCAGGCTCTGAGGCTGCTAAGTGGAAGGAAGCTATGAAAAGTGAAATTCAGTCCATGTATGACAACCAAGTTTGGAATTTGGTTGACACTACACCCGGTGTTAAGACGGTGGGTTGTAAGTGGATCTTCAAGAAGAAGACAGACATGGATGGGAAAGTACACACTTATAAAGCTAGGTTGGTAGCAAAGGGCTATACTCAAACCTATGGGATTGATTATGAGGAAGCCTTCTCACTAGTAGCTAAGATTAAGTCTATTAGGATTATGCTAGCCATAGCTGCGTTTCATGATTATGAAATTTGGCAGATGGATGTCAAAACCTCTTTCCTTAATGGGAAACTGACAGAGGATGTGTTCATGACACAACCGGAAGGTTTTGAAAATGCAAAGTATCCTAATAGAGTGTGCAAGCTTCAAAAGGCCATTTATGGACTTAAACAAGCCTCTCGTAGCTGGAATCTCTGCTTCCATGAAAAGGTCACAAAGTTTGGATTTTCTAGAAGTGAAGATGCGTCCTGTATATATGTCAAGTTCAGTGGGAGTATTGTAGTATTCTTAGTGTTATATGTGGATGATATACTGCTCATAGGAAATGATATCCCAACATTACAAAGTGTAAAAGCTTGGTTGGGAAAGTGTTTCGCTATGAAAGATCTTGAAGATGCAGCATATATCCTTGGTATAAATGTGACACCCGGCAATTTAGGTTAACTTTTAAACTTAACTGAAACCCTAATTATGTGTGTTTAGTTTAGTATTAGGCTAAATACTTGTAATTGCTTGTAACTACTTCTATATTTTGTGAATATACGCTTACGTAATTAGTTATAATTACGCTTACGCAATTTGTTGTAATTATGCTAAATAACCGGACGGAGTCCGACAAACTATACGACGCTGGTGAAAACATTTCTATAAATAACTTTAATCTACTTTTAGAAGTTATTTATCATTATTTATTATTTTGTTAAAATAATACACGAAAAACTTAGGCGTTTTGGCTAAAACGTCTCAAACGCAACGAAAACGCGCAAATCGCATTCAGCAATGAAACAAAACTTTATAAATATTTCGACAACTCAAAATAAAGTATTTTAATAATACTTCAATGAAAAATTATCCCAAATATATCGTGCATTAAAACGATGAAAGAAAACGCTACGCGATTTAACGTTTTATAACGAATAACGATTAAACGACCTAAATACGTAACACAGTCTAGAAATCGAACTAAATCACACAAAATCAGTGGGGCCCATGGTGGGGCCAGCCACCTCTTCCTCACCCTCTCCCCATCCATGCAATTTCATGATCACTTTCTTCTTTCAATACCAACCAACATACATTCAAAAGCTCTCATTTCCATTTTCATCACTTCTCACTCTTTCTCTAGATTCTCTCTAATCACATCTCTCTCTAAACATTACTGAAAATCTCAGCCCTCATTACACCACCACACCACCACCATAATCCACCACTAAGCCACCATCAACCACCACATAAAATCATCACCATTTTTCAAGATTTTACAAGAAAAGGAATCATCATCATCACCTCCTCCCTTGTTCTTCATCATTCTTTGTGAGAATCACTAACTCCCTCACTTACTTTACTTATTTACTACTGATTATGATGTTATAATGTTCATCTATCATGATTATGTCCAAATCTCATACTAAAAATCGTTTTTATAACACATACAAGAACATGCAGAATCTGTCTCATAAAATGCAGTTTACAAAAATATTCGTATAAAATAGAATTTTGAGAGTTAGAAGATGAATTTTTTTTTTTAAATTTGCGTCTTGAAAATATCTACAACTTTCATGTTTTATACTTTTTCCAGAAACATAGACATTTCTCTCTACGAGCCGATTTATAGGACTGACCTGTTAGTTTTCGAGAATTGTGTTCGGAACTTTCGCGGAATTTATTTAATATGTAAACGGACTTGTTAAATGCTGGAAATTTGACATGTTAGTCTAGACACTTAGTAGATCAGTTGGTAAAAGTTTTGAGGTTTGATTTGGACTAGAGATAGGCGAAATCAGTTGGCGTAATGACCCGACATAAACCGAAAACGTTGAATCTTGAAGTTTTAAGATGCGAATTTAAAACCGACACCTCGAAATAATCCCGACATAACCGACATATTTTATAAGCTTATTTAACTGAAATGTGGGTTGGGTAAAAGTTTCGGGTCAAACCGAGTCGGTTTGACCAAGTCAACAAAAACGGCTCGGTTTCTAAAAATGACAAAACTTACTATTTTTGGAAAGTGGTAACAAAAATGGGTTTGGATGACTTAGTTAGTAACTTGGACCAAAGACTAAACTTAGAAAGTTTCCCGAATTAGAAACCGACACTTAGAACAATTTCTGAAAATATCCTAAGTCTCAAGTAGAGACACTAACCTAGTGATGCTACATTTTGCTAGTGATGCTACATTTTGCTAGTGATGCCACATTTTCTGAAAATATCATAAGTCTCAAGTAGAGACACTAACCTAGTGATGCTACATTTTGCTAGTAATGCTACATTTTGCTAGTGATGCTACATTTTGCTAGTGATGCTACATTTTGCTAGTGATGCCACATTTTCTGAAAATATCCTAAGTCTCAAGTAGAGACACTAACCTAGTGATGCTACATTTTGCTAGTGATGCTAAGTTTGACCAGGTTTGACCAGTTTGACCAGGTTTGACCAGGTTTGACCGGTTTGACCAGGTTTGACCAGGTTTGACCGGTTTGACCAGGTTTGACCAGTTTGACCAGGTTTGACCAGCTTTGACCAACGAGTTGACCAACTTTGACCTACGGTTTAAGACTTATACAAACTAAAATAATTGGTTTGCAACACACGATATGTACTAATGAATAGTTTACAGCAAAACAAACTTGATAATAATGTCTAAATGAATTATTATTACAAACTTTCACCAACGGGTCGTACACGTTTTTAAGAAACGAACTTGAACAATTTATTTGGACATACTAGTTGATGAACTAGCTCTAGGTGGACATTAACCCTCCACCTACACGATTGGCTTAAGTGGACATTGACCCCACTTATACAATCGCTATAGATGGTCTTTTGAGACATCTACTAATACCCAACCTTATACGTTTTTAGGACGTTAGAAGGTTGCACACCGGCTTGCTTGCTTATTTGATACTTACTTGCTACTTGCTAATCTAAGGTGAGTTTCATAGCCCCACTTTTTTTACTGCTTTTTACTTTGGGGTGAGAATACATGCTCTGTTTTATAAACTGTTTTACATATGAACGCAAGTAACGAAAACTCTTATACTAATTGCATGAGTAACTAAACCAAACTACGATGGCCCCTAACAAATATCATAGTACGTTAATACTAAGCGCGAACATTATGGATAGATCTATAGGGACCTGACAATCCGCCATCCGGGTTAGTCGCTCTAACCATTATACGGATGCATAATATTTCGTACAGCCGAGTGTACTGGTTACACACTCACTGGGGGTAAACAACTACGGTTAAGCTTCGGACTATGAGCTCATGACAATAGTATACTATGATTTACTCTTGCATTCGTGCAACTTTGATAACTATGAAATCTTGTGGTTCATACTATGATTTTAACTGCGTAAACCTATGAACTCACCAACTTTATGTTGACCTTTTAGCATGTATTTCTCAGGTTCACAGACGCTGTAGGACTTCCCACGGGAAACAAGGCAGTAGGATGCTTTTGGAAAGCATTAGCTCGAGTCGCATGTTTTCACAAACAACAAGAGATTAGATTGCATTACGATATTTTGTATCAACATTTATGTATTAGAAATCTCTAACGGTTTATGCGAACTCCGGATATTTTGTAAACATTTGAATTATGGTAATGTAATATTTTCAAACGTCTCATATAGAGGTCGTTTGCTTTAATCTTTGTGTTGTGATATTTGATTTGGTCGGCGCCCCCGTGACACCTCATGTTTCCGCTGCCACGTGTTATGGGGGTGCGACAGATTGGTATCAGAGCCTAAGGTTATAGCGAACTATGATTGCATTAGTGACCTAGACTATAACCATTAGGTTAGTATTCTTTGTTTGGTATGACTGGTTCAGCGATTGCATCATTTGAATTTTATTTAACATAGCCTGATCAACTATGTACAATTAAAGGAGATTCGATGCAAGACCTGAAATGGTTATAGTGAACGAGAGTACAGTAGCAGACATTGACCGAGGATATAACGGGACCAGCCTTTATATGTGCTTATGTGCTAGGCTTTTATGTGTATATATATGTATAACCTTACGTACACTAAACTTATTTGCCACCCTTCATGGCAACCACTCCCACAATTACGTCACCTGACACAGAAAACGAGACTCAACCCTTATTTACCACTGAGGAGACTTCCACGGTACCACTTGCCCATCCGCATAGGGTAACTACGTAATCGAATAGGACTCACTTGAGAAGAATCTACTTAAGGATTCGCCAGCCAAACAAGTCACATCTACTTCACCCTCTTCTTTCCGCTTGCAACCAAATCACTCGGGAACACATATAGAACTTAAACCGTACGATACTTTGTCACTTAGACGGACTATACCTACTTCCGCCACTTTACTTTCTCCACCCGCTCTCGACCTAGACATATGAATCGCGTGTGTTTTACACCACTAGAAGGACTGACTAATAGACCTCCTCGGACTAGACCTTATCCTATTCATACTATTTCTACTTGATCCTGTTTGGTCACTATTTCGACACGTTCGTTAAACGATTTACTCATAACTTGATACGCGACTTTGACTGCTCCGAACACCTTTATCAAACATTCGTTCATTTCGAAACAATAACATAGTCATGATTGACTACTTCAAGAACACTACTCGGTCATTGTAATGACTACTTTTTAAAACTACGATTTGGCTATTCACAACTTTTGAGACGTGGAGAATCTTCCGACATGAATACCCCTCCATACGTATAGGAACCCGCTCATCATACAGTTTTGTTACTAGCTGCTTGGCTACGTCGCCACGAGAATTGAATAGACACTATGGATTTTTCACAAACGTAAACTTTCAACCGATTTTTGACAAAACAGAATTTCAACACTTTTAAATCACCAAAGCTTTCAACAAATTTTTGTTATACAGAGTCTTTCAACGTGCTGACAAGAGTTTCCAACGTATTTTGATTGACATTAAGTTTTCAACAGATATTATGATGACATTTTTAACAAATAAAAGCCATACCTATAAACAAACTCTTGATTTTCACTTAATTTTTCTCAAAGATCTATGTTTTCTAACGAACGATAACGACTTATACTTTGAAACACATGTGGGTCATCTAACGATTTACATATTGGAAATACGTTTACAACGATTTATATTGGATGTGATCCTACGAATTACTCATAACTTGCGAATTGTTTACAAACTGGTTTATTGACAGTTTTAACAAACTATTTATTGGAATCCAATTACTACTTTCATTTTTTTTTCTTTTATCAAGATTTGATCACTACTTTGTCTTTATTTTATGAACTACTTTATCTCTGTTTTGTGAGTTACTCTGAAGTTGTTTTAATAACTGTTGCGAACTATTTAATGCTCGTTTTCTATGATTTACTACGAACCATTTGAACTCTGATTCATGAACTACTTGAACTCTACTTTATGAACGATTTTGTACTATACTGTGAACTATTTTTGTGAAATTACTTTTACGTATTGTATAATACGACTATAAAACAACTATGATAACAACTATGGGGGAACTCCGATAGCAACTACGAGCCCCACTACGATAATAACTACGATTACATCTGTGATTAAACTTTGGAAACTTTGAAAACTTGAGACTTGTACTCCTATTTTAGAACTATGCTTTGAACTATGATCTCAACTATGACCTTTTCTTTGATTTCAACTACGATTCCTACAACGAACCACATAGGAATGATTTCCTACTACGAACCTTATAGTAAATGACCTTACTACGACTGACTATCTAGGAATATTTGTCCTACTAATAGTACACGGAGATAATTCTCCAAACGTATACAAATGGATGCGTTGTATCACAACAACGATCTTTCCTTTAGCGGACTTGGTTAAACGTCATAATTACTCACACTTTCGCTAGATACCACAAAAACTATGACTACGAGTAAATTTCGGGACGAAATTCTCCCAGTAGGGGGAGAATGTGACACCCGGCAATTTAGGTTAACTTTTAAACTTAACCGAAACCCTAATTATGTGTGTTTAGTTTAGTATTAGGCTAAATACTTGTAATTGCTTGTAACTACTTCTATATTTTGTGAATATACGCTTACGTAATTAGTTATAATTACGCTTACGCAATTTGTTGTAATTATGCTAAATAACCGGACGGAGTCCGACAAACTATACGACGCTGGTGAAAACATTTCTATAAATAACTTTAATCTACTTTTAGAAGTTATTTATCTTTATTTATTATTTTGTTAAAATAATACACGA
The DNA here is from genome assembly GCA_949592205.1 of Helichrysum umbraculigerum. Taxonomy (NCBI): domain Eukaryota; kingdom Viridiplantae; phylum Streptophyta; class Magnoliopsida; order Asterales; family Asteraceae; genus Helichrysum; species Helichrysum umbraculigerum. The sequence goes on along the minus strand of CATIUR010000005.1, from coordinate 78,813,055 downwards.
AAAACTTAGACGTTTTGGCTAAAACGTCTCAAACGCAACGAAAACGCGCAAATCGCATTCAGCAATGAAACAAAACTTGATAAATATTTCGACAACTCAAAATAAAGTATTTTAATAATACTTCAATGAAAAATTATCCCAAATATATCGTGCATTAAAACGATGAAAGAAAACGCTACGCGATTTAACGTTTTATAACGAATAACGATTAAACGACCTAAATACGTAACACAGTCTAGAAATCGAACTAAATCACACAAAATCAGTGGGGCCCATGGTGGGGCCAGCCACCTCTTCCTCACCCTCTCCCCATCCATGCAATTTCATGATCACTTTCTTCTTTCAATACCAACCAACATACATGCAAAAGCTCTCATTTCCATTTTCATCACTTCTCACTCTTTCTCTAGATTCTCTCTAATCACATCTCTCTCTAAACATTACTGAAAATCTCAGCCCTCATTACACCACCACACCACCACCATAATCCACCACTAAGCCACCATCAACCACCACATAAAATCATCACCATTTTTCAAGATTTTACAAGAAAAGGAATCATCATCATCACCTCCTCCCTTGTTCTTCATCATTCTTTGTGAGAATCACTAACTCCCTCACTTACTTTACTTATTTACTACTGATTATGATGTTATAATGTTCATCTATCATGATTATGTCCAAATATCATACTAAAAATCGTTTTTATAACACATACAAGAACATGCAGAATCTGTCTCATAAAATGCAGTTTACAAAAATATTCGTATAAAATATAATTTTGAGAGTTAGAAGATGCATATTTTTTAAAAATTTGCGTCTTGAAAAGATCTACAACTTTCATGTTTTATACTTTTTCCATAAACATAGTCATTTCTCTCTACGAGCCGATTTATAGGACTGACCTGTTAGTTTTCGAGAATTGTGTTCGGAACTTTCGCGGAATTTATTTAATATGTAAACGGACTTGTTAAATGCTGGAAATTTGACATGTTAGTCTAGACACTTAGTAGATCAGTTGGTAAAAGTTTTGAGGTTTGATTTGGACTAGAGATAGGCGAAATCAGTTGGCGTAATGACCCGACATAAACCGAAAATGTTGAATCTTGAAGTTTTAAGATGCGAATTTAAAACCGACACCTTGAAATAATCCCGACATAACCGACATATTTTATAAGCTTATTTAACTGAAATGTGGGTTGGGTAAAAGTTTCGGGTCAAACCGAGTCGGTTTGACCAAGTCAACAAAAACGGCTCGGTTTCTAAAAACGACAAAGCTTACTATTTTTGGAAAGTGGTAACAAAAATGGGTTTGGATGACTTAGTTAGTAACTTGGACCAAAGACTAAACTTAGAAAGTTTCCCGAATTAGAAACCGACACTTAGAACAATTTCCGAAAATATCCTAAGTCATAATTAGAGACACTAACCTAGTTATGCTACATTTTGCTAGTGATGCTACATTTTGCTAGTGATGCCACATTTTCTGAAAATATCCTAAGTCTCAAGTAGAGACACTAACCTAGTGATGCTACATTTTGCTAGTGATGCTACATTTTGCTAGTGATGCTACATTTTGCTAGTGATGCCACACTTTCTGAAAATATCCTAAGTCTCAAGTAGAGACACTAACCTAGTGATGCTACATTTTGCTAGTGATGCTAAGTTTGACCAGGTTTGACCAGGTTTGACCAGGTTTGACCGGTTTGACCAGGTTTGACCAGGTTTGACCAGTTTGACCAGGTTTGACCAGTTTGACCAGGTTTGACCAGCTTTGACCAACGAGTTGACCAACTTTGACCTACGGTTTAAGACTTATACAAACTAAAATAATTGGTTTGCAACACACGATATGTACTAATGAATAGTTTACAGCAAAACAAACTTGATAATAATGTCTAAATGAATTATTATTACAAACTTTCACCAACGGGTCGTACACGTTTTTAAGAAACGAACTTGGACAATTTATTTGGACATACTAGTTGATGAACTAGCTCTAGGTGGACATTAACCCTCCACCTACACGATTGGCTTAAGTGGACATTGACCCCCACTTATACAATCGCTATAGATGGTCTTTTAAGACATCTACTTATACGTTTTTAGGACGTTAGAAGGTTGCACACCGGCTTGCTTTCTTATTTGATACTTACTTGCTACTTGCTAATCTAAGGTGAGTTTCATAGCCCCACTTTTTTTACTGCTTTTTACTTTGGGGTGAGAATACATGCTCTGTTTTATAAACTGTTTTACATATGAACGCAAGTAACGAAAACTCTTATACTAATTGCATGAGTAACTAAACCAAACTACGATGGCCCCTAACAAATATCATAATACGTTAATACTAAGCGCGAACATTATGGATAGATCTATAGGGACCTGACAATCCGCCATCCAGGTTAGTCGCTCTAACCACTATACGGATGCATAATATTTCGTACAGCCGAGTGTACTGGTTACACACTCACTGGGGGTAAACAACTACGGTTAAGCTTCGGACTATGAGCTCATGGCAATAGTATACTATGATTTACTCTGGCATTCGTGCAACTTTGATAACTATGAAATCTTGTGGTTCTTACTATGATTTTAACTGCGTAAACCTATGAACTCACCAACTTTATGTTGACCTTTTAGCATGTATTTCTCAGGTTCACAGACGCTGTAGGACTTCCCACAGGAAACAAGGCAGTAGGATGATTTTGGAAAGCATTAGCTCGAGTCGCATGTTTTCACAAACAACAAGAGATTAGATTGCATTACGATATTTTGTATCAACATTTATGTATTAGAAATCTCTAACGGTTTATGCGAACTCCGGATATTTTGTAAACATTTGAATTATGGTAATGTAATATTTTCAAACGTCTCATATAGAGGTCGTTTGCTTTAATCTTTGTGTTGTGATATTTGATTTGGTCGGCGCCCCCGTGACACCTCATGTTTCCGCTGCCACGTGTTATGGGGGTGCGACAATAAAGATTTATAGAGATAGGTCAAAATGTCTCATAGGACTCAGCCAGGATACGTACATAGATAATATATTGAAAAGATTCAATATGGAAAATTCTAAGAAAGGGAACTTACCCTTGAATCATGGCATTAAGATCAGTAAGGATCTATGTCCAAAGTCTGAGCAAGAATTGGACAGAATGAGTCGAATCCCATATGCTTCGGCTATAGGATCGATCATGTATGCCATGACGTGTACAAGGCCTGATGTCTCATTTGCTTTGAGCTTAGTGAGTCGACATCAGCAGGATCATGGTGAAGGTCATTGGACAGCTGTAAAGAACATTCTCAATTATTTGAGAAATACTAAAGACAAGTTCTTGGTTTATGGTGGAGAAGAGGAACTTAGAGTAACGGGTTATAGTGACGCAAGTTTCCAAACAGACAGAGATGATTGTCGTTCACAGTCTGGTTGGGTATTTCAGCTAAATGGGGGAGCGGTGACATGGAAAAGATCTAAGCAAGATATAGTAGTAGACTCTACATGCGAGTCTGAGTAAATTACGGCTAGTGAAGCGGCAAAGGAATCTATCTAGATGAGGAATTTCATTGGAGATCTTGGAGTTGTTCCAAAAGTACAAGATTCTATTGCTATATTCTGTGATAACGAAAGTGCAGTTGCCTTGAGTAGAGAACCCAAGGATCACGGAAAGTCAAAGCACATTGAAAGGAAATACCATTTTGTTCGAAGGAAAGTCAAAGAAGGACATGTAATTGTAAAAAGCATAAGATCAGAGGAAAATCCAGCTGATCCGTTCACAAAGCCTCTAGGAAAGTCCAAGCACGATGAACATGCTAGGAGCATAGGTTTAAGAGATAATGTAAAGTTTTAGTTGTTAGTTTGAATTTGAAACGTTATAAACAATGATGGAAACTATAATAGACTTGGTGATTAAATAATGGAGATTTTTATTTGGAAGGAGTTCTACCATTTACTATTGTTTGTCATTGTGTTTCAGTTTTGCATGTTTAGACACCACTTCCAGAGTAATATGTTCTTACTCAAACCTCCTCAGTCGATCACACTATAGGAAGTATATGGTGAATTAAGACTGTCATGGAGTGTTAGTAGATGTCTATGGAGATTAGACATGGCATGGACAATGCTGCAACACTCATGGGTACTTAATGGGGATTTAAGTATAGGAGAAACCCGCATTTAAAGAGATCACTTCATGGATTAAATCACGAGTGATTTTAAGATGATAATATCTTCTATTCTTAAAATGGAGATATATGATGTAGCACCCCCAAATTTACTGTTGGCGGAAGCATACTTTGGGGTGCTACTAATCAATAATCACAGCACATAAGATAATAATGAACGACATCTACATGCGTCGTTTTGATAAAATACGTTAATGTCATAAAAGATACATATTGTTTACAAAAGCTTTGAGTTCACATGAGTTCCTTGAGAGATTCTAACACATATCTAATTTATACAAAATATAGAAATGCAGTGAAATCTCTTGATGATATATGTTTGCATGTGACTCGAGCTAAGTTATCCTGAGTGGGCAGTCCTACTACTGCTGATCACCTGAGAATACATGTAAAAATTTGGTCAGCTAAAAGCTGGTGAGCTCACAGGTTCAATTGATACAAATTAATGTATGTTACGCAAGATTTAGTAAATTGATTTGCAACCAAACAAATAAATAATGTATATATATATCACTGCCATGAGCACATAGTCTGAGCTTAACTGTGGTGTCAGGATCCGCATTCAAGGACCTGATCGAGGGTGCCTCCCTGAGAGTGCCTAATCTACACTCTAATGAACAAATGCTAATGCGTCCGTTTGACCAGTTGGGGCTTCCAACCCGGACGAGGATTGTCAATCCTATATGGTACCATACACTAACATTCACGCTACAACCGTATTACCAAACTATGTTGTGGAGGGCTTTGAGTGATTAGATAAACAACTCATGCAGAATAAGCAATAATTTGATACTTGCGTAATATGAAAACAGATTGAGCATGTATTCTCACCCCAAAACAGTTCAAATAAGTAAAAGTGGGGCTATGAGACTCACCTGAGTCTGATGGGTGACTGTGATGTGAGAGCTAGCTGTTAAAATAAGATTGTCGCCTAGATGGATATCCTTTAACGTCCTAAACGAAAAGAATATTAACATAAGTATTTGACTACTCGTCAAATCGTGTTAACAACTTGGTTGTTTTGTAAGATTGTTGATTATCGAAGTTTTGTACAGTTTGTTGATGATAATTGTGTTTGAAAAATAAATATTATTTTTCAAGTGATGTTCATCGTTTAACACTTGTTGCATGTAAGTATATACATATATATACTTATTATTTGAATATATATATATTCATATATATACTACTTGTCATCGTTGTATGTATATATATATATATATATATATATATATATATATATATATATATATATATATATAGTTGCTGTTTTCAAAAACATAATTGTCGTTGTCACATATATATATATATATATATATATATATATATATATATATATATATATATAAACATATATAAATCGTTATGTCCAAATAAAGTTAGTATTACCGAATAAATATTCCTATAAAATAATGTCTCATGGTCGTGTACATTTTTAGAACCAAATTTCGTGTCGTATTCAGACATTATATAAATATTGGTTGCAAAAGTATATCTATCCGTATTTAGGTATGTACCCTATTATTTGTCGTAAAGGTTTTAAGATTAATTATTTCTTAAAAAAAATTTATCTATTGCCAACAAAACATCACAGTGTAAGACTCATCAGTGATGTCATGGTCATGTGTGTAGACCCAATATGGGATATTAAAAATTTGACTAAGGTACCTCAAATTATCCAAAATAAAATCTTTATAATATACATCTCAAACTAGAATGCAGGTTGGCATAAACGATTAATATTCGTTTGATAAATGAGCTGTCACTTGTATGTTTTCTTTGTGATTTAAGTTCATGTAATCTACACATGGGAGAAATTTTATCAGATGTGCATATTAATTTCGTGATACGTTTTACATATATATTATATATATTACAAACAACCATAGTCTACAATATGCACTACAACACTCTACAGTGTATGAGTTTTAAAATGAGTTTGGCCAGGTTTGAGAACACAACCGTTTGGTTATGGGATTATTACCCATTCGGGTCGTGTTTTATCAGCTCGATTTACCATCTTTTCACTCCAGTTCTTCAGTTATAATTTTTATTTACAAGGGTTTCATTTTTATTTGGGTGTTCAATCCATTCCATATACACAATATTTACATGATATATATATATATATATATATATATATATATATATATATATATATATATATATATATATATATATAAGATTTTTCAAAGATAAGGAGATAGAGAAAAGACCCTCACTGTGATTTTAGATGATGACGACGATGGGTCTGTGACGATGATTATGATTATGGGATCATTGTTTTGGTTGTTAGATTGTGATGAAGGGTTGAAGGTTGGAAATGATAGTGATGAAAATGATGTAAAAAAAATGAGTTTGGTTCTCCTGCTTGTACTCCTTTATTGCTCCTTTACTACTACTGTTGCTGCTCGATGGAGAACCAGAGAAGAAGAATAGTGGTATTATCAATTATTGGAGTTGGTTGGGATGTTTTGAGCTCACTAAGGAAAAGAGGGAATATATAAATATTGTATAAGTTGCAACTTTTCAAAAGGGAGTATGGAGATGTACAGAGACATGTCGATAGATATTTAGTTTGTGTTAATTGTTTGGGTATTTAACCCGTTAATTTCGAGTACGGGTCTAATTATGTGCCAATTTTCATTTAAATTTCGCAATCATATTTTGAGGTAATCTTCCAAATACTAAAACAGGATTGGGAAAAATAAAACTTTTATTATTTTTGACCTTTAGGTACGTTTTATAATTGTTTCTGTTCGTGTATAACGCGTCCTAAATCGTCATCTTAAGGTTTTCATTTTATTTTTGTTCTAACTATTTTCTATAATAATTTCAAACAAAAATTATCCAAAAGTATTTTGAAGTTCTTTTTGAACTTTTGTATTGCGTTTTGGATACGTTTAATATAAAAGGTATAAATGATTATATTATCTCAATAATATAAATATCTAATATTAGTAATTAATAATTTTCGAATTATTAACCATTTTGTATCACCAACTTTATTGTATTTGTTTTGTCGGATTCACTCCGATATTATTTCGTATCATCTAATTTATAATTATAATAAATTATAAATTTTCGAAATACTTCTTTTTTTTCTATTCACAAGTTTTGGGCACGCTAGACTTATCTCACATCAGAGGTTTAATCTATAATTTCGTAGTGGATTAGTGTAATAATGCGTGAAATTAAGTATAAATATATACCTAATTTGGAGGAGTGTCACATTCTCCCTCCGTTAGCGAAATCTCGTCCCGAGATTTAATTTGAGTCGTTTGTCACAGCCGCGTGCTCGAAAAGGTGCGGATATTTCTTTTGCATTTCATCTTCACGCTCCCATGTAGACTCTGGGCCGCGTTTCGAGTTCCATCGAACTTTAACAAGTTTGATCCGACTGCGTCGGAGTTTATGTGTTTTCCGATCAATTATTTCGATGGGTTTCTCAACAAAATTGAGTTTCGAGTCAATGAAAACTTTGTCAGGAGGAATGATTAGGGTTTCATCCGAAAGACACTTTTTGAGATTACTAATGTGAAAAGTGTCGTGAATACTGCTGAGCTCACGTGGCAGTTTGAGCTTGTAAGCGACAGGACCAATCCTCGCAAGAATTTCAAACGGTCCGATGTGTCGTGGGTTTAGTTTTCCTCGTTTGCCAAATCGTGCTATCCCCTTCCAGGGCGATACTTTGAGTAGGACTTTGTCTCCTACTTGAAACTCAAGAGGTTTTCGACGGTTATCGGCATAACTCTTCTGTCGGTCTCGTGCCTTCTTTAGTCGTTGAAGTACTTGAGATATCTTGTCCGTAGTTTCCTGGACAATCTCAGGACCAGCTAGCTGTCTGTTATCCAACTCTGCCCAACAGAGTGGTGATCGACACTTGCGTCCATATAATGCCTCAAATGGTGCCATCTTTATACTAGTGTGATAACTATTATTGTATGAAAATTCTGCTAAAGGTAGGTAAGTATCCCAATTACCTCCAAAGTCCATCACACATGCTCGCAACAAGTCCTCGAGTGTTTGTATCGTTCGTTCACTTTGGCCATCTGTTTGTGGATGGTAGGCGGTACTCATATCTAGTCGAGTACCAAGTGCCCGTTGGAGTGATTGCCAGAAGTGAGATGTGAATCGGGTATCTCTATCAGAGATAATGGATAACGGTACACCGTTCCTGGAAATAATCTCCTTTAGATAGATTCGAGTCAGCTTTTCCATCTTATCTGTTTCCTTAATGGCTAAAAAGTGGGCTGATTTTGTCAGTCGATCAACAATCACCCATATGGTATCTGCTCCAGATGTCGTTTTGGGTAACTTCGTGATGAAGTCCATCGTTATTTGTTCCCATTTCCATGTGGGCATCTCAGGTTGTTGCAAAAGTCCAGACGGCCTTTGATATTCAGCTTTGACCTTTGAACAGGTCAGACATTTACTAACATAGGTTGCGATATCTCGTTTCATGCCAGGCCACCAATAAAAATCTTTCAGATCCTGGTACATTTTGTCTGCACCAGGATGTATCGAGTAGTTGGACTTATGAGCTTCGTCCAAAATTAGCTTACGCAATTCGTCTACGCGCGGAACCCAAACCCGGTTCATAAAATACAACACTCCGTTGTCTTTCTTTTCAAGTTGTTTTTCCATCCCCTTCAGGGATTCGTTCTTCAGATTTTCTGGAGTGAAGGCAATTTGTTGTGCATCACGAATTTGAGTAATGAGGTTCGAGTGGATAGTCAATCCCAAAGCTCGTACTCTACGAGGTTTGACTCTTTCCTTGCGACTCAGGGCATCTGCTACAACATTCGCCTTGCCCGGGTGGTACTTGATTTCACAGTCGTAGTCGTTTAGTAGTTCGACCCAACGTCGTTGTCTCATGTTGAGCTCTTTCTGGTCGAATATGTGTTGGAGACTCTTGTGATCAGTGAAGATCGTACACTTCGTACCGTAGAGGTAGTGTCTCCAAATCTTAAGTGCAAAGACAACTGCTCCCAATTCTAGATCATGAGTCGTATAGTTTTTCTCGTGCACCTTCAGTTGGCGTGATGCATAAGCAATGACTTTGTCGTTTTGCATTAGAACGCAACCCAATCCTTGATGCGAAGCGTCGCAATAAACTATGAAGTTTTCTACCCCTTCGGGTAATGACAGGATGGGTGCGGTGCTCAGTTTCTGCTTTAACAGCTGGAAAGCGTTCTCTTGTTTCTCGCCCCATTCGAATTTCTTGTCTTTTTGAGTTAGAGTGGTAAGGGGTTGGGCTATTTTTGAAAAGTTTGCGATGAATCGCCTGTAATAGCCAGCTAGACCAAGAAATTGTCGGATCTCGGATGGGGTTTTCGGTGCTTCCCAGTTTTTGATTGCCTCAATTTTAGATGGGTCCACGTGAATTCCTTTATCGTTTATCACGTGACCAAGGAAATGAACCTCTCGTATCAAAAATTCACACTTAGAGAACTTTGCATACAGCTTCTCTTTCTCAAGCAATTCGAGGATTGTTTTCAGGTGTTGTTCGTGGTCCTCTTTCGTTTGCGAGTAAATCAGGATATCGTCAATGAACACAATGACGAACTTATCCAGGTACGGTTTGCATACTCTGTTCATGAGATCCATGAACACTGCTGGTGCGTTTGTCAGTCCAAAGGGCATGACTAGAAATTCGTAATGACCATAACGAGTCCTAAATGCAGTTTTCGGTACATCCTCTTCTCGAACTTTCAGTTGGTGGTAACCAGATCGTAGATCGATTTTCGAATAATAGCTTGACCCTTGGAGTTGGTCAAACAAATCGTCGATGCGTGGTAACGGGTATCGATTCTTGATGGTTACTTTGTTCAGTTCTCGGTAATCTATGCACATTCGCATGGATCCATCCTTCTTCTTGACAAATAAAACCGGAGCTCCCCAAGGCGAAAAGCTCGGCCGGATGAATCCTAGGTCTAGGAGTTCTTGCAACTGCGAAGACAACTCTTGCATCTCTGATGGAGCGAGACGATAAGGTGCGCGTGCGATTGGTGCGGCTCCGGGCACCAAATCAATATGAAATTCAACTTTCCGTGAGGGTGGTAATCCTGGTAATTCCTCAGGAAACACTCCCGGGTAGTTACGCACAATAGGTACATCGTCTATATGTCTCTCTTCGGGTTTCTTCTCCACAATGTGTGCCAAAAACGCTTGATATCCCTTTCTGAGATACTTACTAGCTTTCAAGCAAGTAATCATCTTAGTGGCACTCTTTCGTTTCTCGCCTTGTATCACCAAAGTTTCTCCTGTCGGTAGTGGTATGCGTACCATCTTTTCAAAACAGATAATTTCAGCGCGGTTCTTCGACAACCAATCCATACCGACTACAATGTCAAAACTTCCCAACTTAACCGGTAGCAAGTCTATTTCGAAGAGATGACCTTCTAACTCTAAGGTGCATCCCGGTACTATTTCTCCTGATTCGATCAACTTACCATCGGCTAATTCTACAATGTATTTGTTATCTAGCTTACGGGATTCAAGTTCTAATAGTGGTCTAAACTCAGTAGACACAAAACTTAAATCAGCACCCGAATCTATTAACACAGAGGCATAATGGTTGTTTACTAAAAACGTACCAGTGACAGTGTTAGGGTCCTAGCGTGCCTCCTGTGCTCCGATCACGAATGCCCTTCCACGAGCTGGTTGGTTGTTGCCCTTGTTTCTCAGCTTCGGGCACTCATTCCTGAAATGCCCTGTGTTTCCGCACTCAAAGCAGGCTCGTGGTTGGTGGGTGTTGTTGTTGGTATTGGTTTTGGGTGATCTGCAGTCCTTGGTAAGATGTCCGTACCGCTTGCAGTTGTTGCAAGGAGTACTGCAAGGACCATCATGATGACGGTTACACTTGGAACAGTAAGGCTTGTTCCCAATGTAGCCTTTCTTCTCCCCAGACCCAGTAGTGTAAGCCTTAATAGTCTCTGGCTTCTTGGCGGTTTGTTGGTTTTGGTTTGAGTTTCCAGACCATTTTCTTTTGTTACTCCCAGAGTTGTTTCCAGTAGATGGTGCAGGTGTTCCACGACGAACAGCCTGAGCCATGAGTTCACGAGCCATACGAATGGCACTCTGAATTGTTCCAGGTTTTGACGAAGTGACGTTCCCCTGAATGTTCTCAGGAAGTCCGCGGATGTATCTCTCGATACGTTTGCGTTCAGGGTCAACCATGGATGGGCAAAGTAGAGCAAGTTGCTGGAATCGAGTGGTATAGCCAGTGATATCGGTTCCTTGCACAGTCAGATGCCAGAACTCATCTTCTAATTTCTGGAGTTCTTCATTGGGACAATACTCATCCCTCAACATCTTTTTCAATTCTTCCCATGGAAGTTGATATGCGGCATCAATTCCCACAGATTGCACATAAGAATTCCACCATGTCAGAGCACCTTCCTGGAAAGTACAGGTGGAATATTTCACTTGGCAGTCTTCTGTGCAATTGCTGATTCTAAAAACTGACTCCATTCTTTCAAACCACCGGATTAGTCCAATGGCACCTTCCGTGCCCTTAAAGTTCAGAGGTTTGCACTTGAGAAAGTCATTGTAGGTGCAAGGTTTGACGACAGGAGCATCGTTAACAGTGTCATCACTTCTTCCGTTATTTCTCCGTGATGATTGAGCAGCCAGAGCTTCGGCTACTCCTTGAGAAACGAATCGTGCGAGTTCAGCAGCGCTGAAGGTTTGTCTCTTCGGTGGCATGTTCCTTCAAGAAAAGAAATGAAAGGAACGTGAGATTATGTACAAGTGGAATTATCATCAAAGATGTATGTATATATGTGATAATATACAACAGCATGAACTGATAATCATAATTTCATTAGATAATAAGGTTTAGATTACAAGGCACGAGTTTTTCAAAAGATTGCAGAATATAGAGTTACAAAAGATGTCGAAAATTAGTACATTGAGATTTGGAATTCGTCCGGACGAAAGTGATGCTATTAACAGTGTGCGCGGAATAAGGCTTAGCTTATGGAGACCTAGAAGTTCTTCTAGTAGTAAGTTTCAGTCGTGAATTCGAAGGATAAGAATGGTGGGAAGAAAGCGAAGGGATATCTTCCTCGTGAGTACATGACGGTATAGCGGAATGTGTTGTTATTCGTCTCACGTGTATAAACAAATAGACGGTAGTAGGTGAGGACAAGTCTCGTTCTTTACATCGAGTGATATTGTAGTAGCTATACTTGTCGTCTTAGGTGGTGTGAGCGATAGCGAGTGTGTTATCGTGTGAGGCCTATTCATATATATTCAATATATAATAGCCTAAGAAGTAGTACGTGAGTGAGGCCTATGTATGTATATAAACGTATATCACATAATAGCCTAGTGTGTGTATAGCACAAATCACGTATAAGTCCCGGTTCTCTCGTGGTCAGAGTCAACTAGTGTATTCCTGTTCGACATAACCCCTTTCAGATCTCACATCATCTTCGTTTAATTGTACATAGTTGATCAGGCTATGTTAAATTAAACTTGTATGACGAAATCTATGAACCAGTTATACCTAATGAGGAATACAGCCTAACGGTCATAGTCTAGGCCCACTAAATGCAACCTAGTTCACTATAACCTTAGGCTCTGATACCAATCTGTAGCACCCCCAAATTTACTGTTGGCGGAAGCATACTTTGGGGTGCTACTAATCAATAATCACAGCACATAAGATAATAATGAACGACATCTACGTGCGTCGTTTTGATAAAATACGTTAATGTCATAAAAGATACATATTGTTTACAAAAGCTTTGAGTTCACATGAGTTCCTTGAGAGATTCTAACACATATCTAATTTATACAAAATATAGAAATGCAGTGAAATCTCTTGATGATATATGTTTGCATGTGACTCGAGCTAAGTTATCCTGAGTAGGCAGTCCTACTACTGCTGATCACCTGAGAATACATGTAAAAATTTGGTCAGCTAAAAGCTGGTGAGCTCACAGGTTCAATTGATACAAATTAATGTATGTTACGCAAGATTTAGTAAATTGATTTGCAACCAAGCAAATAAATAATGTATATATATATCACTGCCATGAGCACATAGTCTGAGCTTAACTGTGGTGTCAGGATCCGCATTCAAGGACCTGATCGAGGGTGCCTCCCTGAGAGTGCCTAATCTACACTCTAATGAACAAATGCTAATGCGTCCGTTTGACCAGTTGGGGCTTCCAACCCGGACGAGGATTGTCAATCCTATATGGTACCATACACTAACATTCACGCTACAACCGTATTACCAAACTATGTTGTGGAGGGCTTTGAGTGATTAGATAAACAACTCATGCAGAATAAGCAATAATTTGATACTTGCGTAATATGAAAACAGATTGAGCATGTATTCTCACCCCAAAACAGTTCAAATAAGTAAAAGTGGGGCTATGAGACTTACCTGAGTCTGATGGGTGACTGTGATGTGAGAGCTAGCTGTTAAAATAAGATTGTCGCCTAGATGGATATCCTTTAACGTCCTAAACGAAAAGAATATTAACATAAGTATTTGACTACTCGTCAAATCGTGTTAACAACTTGGTTGTTTTGTAAGATTGTTGATTATCGAAGTTTTGTACAGTTTGTTGATGATAATTGTGTTTGAAAAATAAATATTATTTTTCAAGTGATGTTCATCGTTTAACACTTGTTGCATGTAAGTATATACATATATATACTTATTAGTTGAATATATATATATATTCATATATATACTACTTGTCATCGTTGTATGTATATGTGTATATATATATATATATATATATATATATATATATATATATATATATATATATATATATATATATATATAGTTGCTGTTTTCAAAAACATAATTGTCGTTGTCACATATATATATATATATATAAACATATATAAATCGTTATGTCCAAATAAAGTTAGTATTACCGAATAAATATTCCTATAAAATAATGTCTCGTGGTCGTGTACATTTTTAGAACCAAATTTCGTGTCGTATTCAGACATTATATAAATATTGGTTGCAAAAGTATATCTATCCGTATTTAGGTATGTACCCTATTATTTGTCGTAAAGGTTTTAAGATTAATTATTTCTAAAAAAAAATTTATCTATTGCCAACAAAACATCACAGTGTAAGACTCATCAGTGATGTCATGGTCATGGGTGTAGACCCAATATGGGATATTAAAAATTTGACTAAGGTACCTCAAATTATCCAAAATAAAATCTTTATAATATACATCTCAAACTAGAATGCAGGTTGGCATAAACGATTAATATTCGTTTGATAAATGAGCTGTCACTTGTATGTTTTCTTTGTGATTTAAGTTCATGTAATCTACACATGGGAGAAATTTTATCAGATGTGCATATTAATTTCGTGATACGTTTTACATATATATTATATATATTACAAACAACCATAGTCTACAATATGCACTACAACACTCTACAGTGTATGAGTTTTAAAAATGAGTTTGGCCCGGTTTGAGAACACAACCGTTTGGTTATGGGATTATTACCCATTCGGGTCGTGTTTTATCAGCTCGATTTACCATCTTTTCACTCCAGTTCTTCAGTTATAACTTTTATTTACAAGGGTTTCATTTTTATTTGGGTGTTCAATCCATTCCATATACACAATATTTACATGATATATATATATATATATATATATATAAGATTTTTCAAAGATAAGGAGATAGAGAAAAGACCCTCACTGTGATTTTAGATGATGACGACGATGGGTCTGTGACGATGATTATGATTATGGGATCATTGTTTTGGTTGTTAGATTGTGATGAAGGGTTGAAGGTTGGAAATGATAGTGATGAAAATGAAGTAAAAAAAATGAGTTTGGTTCTCCTGCTTGTACTCCTTTATTGCTCCTTTACTACTACTGTTGCTGCTCGATGGAGAACCAGAGAAGAAGAATAGTGGTATTATCAATTATTGGAGTTGGTTGGGATGTTTTGAGCTCACTAAGGAAAAGAGGGAATATATAAATATTGTATAAGTTGCAACTTTTCAAAAGGGAGTATGGAGATGTACAGAGACATGTCGATAGATATTTAGTTTGTGTTAATCGTTTGGGTATTTAACCCGTTAATTTCGAGTACGGGTCTAATTATGTGCCAATTTTCATTTAAATTTCGCAATCATATTTTGAGGTAATCTTCCAAATACTAAAACAGGATTGGGAAAAATAAAACTTTTATTATTTTTGACCTTTAGGTACGTTTTATAATTGTTTCTGTTCGTGTATAACGCGTCCTAAATCGTCATCTTAAGGTTTTCATTTTATTTTTGTTCTAACTATTTTCTATAATAATTTCAAACAAAAATTATCCAAAAGTATTTTGAAGTTCTTTTTGAACTTTTGTATTGCGTTTTGGATACGTTTAATATAAAAGGTATAAATGATTATATTATCTCAATAATATAAATATCTAATATTAGTAATTAATAATTTTCGAATTATTAACCATTTTGTATAACCAACTTTATTGTATTTGTTTTGTCGGATTCACTCCGATATTATTTCGTATCATCTAATTTATAATTATAATAAATTAAGAATTTTCGAAATACTTCTTTTTTTTTTATTCACAAGTTTTGGGCACGCTAGACTTATCTCACATCAGTGGTTTAATCTATAATTTCGTAGTGGATTAGTGTAATAATGTGGGAAATTAAGTATAAATATATACCTAATTTGGAGGAGTGTCACATATGAGTATCTAGTTCTTCAAGTCTATTATACTTTAGTCTATTCAAACACTATGCGTAAATGCCAGTTATAAAGTGTATGCTAGGTATGATATGATGAGTTGACTAGTGCTATGTAGTCGATATTTATTTGTTCCTTTTGCCTAAAATGGAAAAGAGATATCATGGGCCCTCTGATGATTAAAGTTTGACTCAAAAGTGTTAGGCCTAGCCGGGACTAAGTTGATAGTTCAGTAGTCTCATATAGTCAATATAATCGGAAATCAGAAAAAATATATGAATCTTAAGATTGATTATAATCCATGTCTCGGTTCATACGATATCTAGAAACAAAGGAATGGTTGATCACTTATCTAAAGGACTGACTCTATGATGAGATTCAGAGTTCGGCAATTGCGATGGATGGCACACTTTACATAGTTAATGAGATATATGCTTAGACCAATAATAGTTGATGATTTGTCCAAGTGAGAGACTGTTGGAATAGTGTCCAATATCATAACTAATTGGTGAGACTATCATTAATGGTAAAGTCCTTTTTGGGTTGCCCTCAATAAACAGTCAAGAGAAAGATGAAGGATAATATTAATTGTATTAATATTATAATTGTTTGGTTAATTAATAAATAGTTTATTAATTAGAAAATCAAAAGTAATTAAATTTGGCGGAAGATTCCAGAAACAGGATCCAACCGCCGGTTGGGATTAAGGTTTCTAAGGCGGTGAAAGTTGCAGACTTGGAGTCCAAGACTGACAGCTCTAACTGCCGGTTGGAAGGTTCAACTACCGGTTGGGAGTCGAATCTGGGGTTTCTTCCACAACTATAAATAGGGGCATCCTATACCTTCATAACATACGATTTGAAGTACGAATTTTCAAGTTTTTTGAAAATTCGACTTTCTCTTGGATTTTTGGGTGTGAAGCATTAGAGGTATTCTACTTTGGGTACTTGCCTCCAAGTAACGAAGCTCTGCTCGTTGGTCTGTGCGCGAAAAATAGGTTTTCTCTAAGGTTAGTGTTTTCCTTATTTTCTTTATCCAATTTGTTTATTGCACTATGTTGTTAAAGTTAAAGATCCCTTAGGGTTTTAGTTTCCTAATTACCTTAGATTATTTAAAGTTTTCTTATTCCGCTGCGTGTATAATAATCTAGTTAAGGAATAGAAAACCCGACATATACATTGTATGTAATTAGCATACAATCAACTTTTACTATCATGGTTCAATACCACTTTTATTCAATATCCCAAATCTCAAACTTTACCTGTGCCTCAACATAAGAAACTCTCATATTTCTCATGATACTACACCTCTTTTAGTTTACTTCTTTACAAGTATTCTCTTAATAACTCATATATCATTTACCTTTCTTAGAAACTCAATTCCAACCATATACAATATCTCTTATAAGTTAGAAACTTATCTTTCAAACTCTAGGGAGAAATTCTCCCCCACTTAGGTGATAACCTATCCTCCTCTATTTTTCTCAAGTATGTTTTTAAATCTCCCACCGTTGTCTTTATAACGGACCAAGGGTCCAACAAACTCAAAATTTTCTCCTCTCTTATTAATAAGACACTCTTTTCTCTTCCTAATTAATAATAAATCTCTAGTGTACTTCGTACACGTTACTCCTCAACATTACACTCAAGTAAGTTAAATTATTATATCTCCATGAAAAGAAAACACGCACATTTTTCATAAAAATTATATTTATAATCTTACTTGATTTCTTGAGGTCTCATTCTCGTTTAATCACACATCCACTCTCCATTTAGTTTACTATACTCTTTTTGAACTCGTTACATACTCGTTTCCTTCAAACTCTATGACCGTTGTGGGTCACCTCTCATTTATAAATTTTAGACACCAGAACTATCACTTGATACAGCTTTCTCCTTACACCTCTCATTTATAAACTCTATGACCGTTGTGGGTCACCTCTCATTACAGCTTTCTCACCTCACACTCAGTTCTCCTTGATATTAATAATAATCATACACAAATGATATTCAACATATAATTCTCTGTGGCTGTGTGAACCTCTTGCGCAGATACAATCCGGAACACACAACTATCACTTCAATATTTACTATAAATAAGTATTAATCAACTCAATGATTATTATCTACACGCATGAGCATCTATATTATAATTAACAACATTATATATGTTAACAAGTTCTTCTCATAATAATTTCTCATTTATAAAATTTTTCTCATTTATAATCTACTCTGCTCGCAATTATGAATTAGTGCATAATTTCTCATTGCACTATTTGACTTTACTCTTTGACTCAATCTCTTGAGTCCTTAGGCCAGGGCACATGTCCTCTATGTCACCAATTGGCTATTTCTAATTTTCTCAACTCTCTTAAGTTATCAGGCTAATGGACATTGTCTCTGTGGCATTACTTGACTCTACTCTTTAGTTCATTCTCTTGAATTATCAAGCTAGTGTACATTTTCTCTATGACACTGCTTGTCTCTACTCTGGATGCATCAAGTTAGTGCACATTTTCTCTATGGCACTAAATGGTTTCCTACTCAAAGGTCCATCTTAATGGTGTCAAGGCATAAGCAATGAGATTTCTCAAGCCCCATTGTTATCCCTGAGTTCCCATTCCACTCATACTCTCATGACATACTCAAATGTCATTTAGTTATTTCTCCTTAATTTCACATATCGTGACTTCGTAAAATAATAGCTCTCGTTAGCATTTTTATAGTGCTCCTCACACAACTTCCTTTGATATTAAACTCTATCGTGACTTCGTAAAATAATAGCTCTCGTTAGCATTTTTATAGTGCTCCTCACACAACTTCCTTTGATATTAAACTCTTAGTATACACATATATTTCAATATATAATTCTTTTACGAATTTCACAATTATTACCGCTTGTTTGCTATCTCTCAATTAGATCACATTACTCATTTTAGTATTGAGAGTAAACCTAATACTTTCCTCTATACTCGTTTAATATATCACGTTCTTAGTAAGTAATAGAAATCAACAACAATATACTCAATTACTCATAATACTCCGCATACTCAAATATACTTATAATGCTCATGATACTTAGACACCTCATGTAAATGTGCACTCAAACACTCTCAATAAATGTGCACTCAAGCAATCTCATATGGTTGTGCACTCAAACACTTTCAATAAATGTGCACTCAAGCAATCTCATGTGGTTGTGCACTCAAGCACTCTCAATAAATCAACTCCGTTCTCATAACATCTATAAACGCAAGTAGACAAAATCTCATTAAATGATACCCTCAGATACTCAATCCTGCAGCTAAAGTCTACTTTTAACCACCTCTATTTAGGAATCGTCTCAACTTAATCCTCTCGATATTATGTGACTTCCAAAATTTCATATAATATCATGTGATGATTATTACATTGGCCAGACGTAATAATAATCACATCACATTATACTTCCCAAAAGTTATCACATAACTTCTTGATTCATAAGTTTTAAACGCTCATCAACTAATCTACATCAATAACTCAAGTATATTACTCTAAATCATGCTCAAATAATAAACTTTAACGGTCTAAGTCCAAGTACCCACTAATGGCGGATACTCGAATCCCTTAAACCATAGCTCTGATACCAACTTGAAACGCCCCATATTGTTTTTTATAAACTCATTACAGCAGTATTACTGTTTTTATTAATACTCAATGATTTCTCAAAGTTATACAAAGTTACTTCAAATAGAAGTGAACCATATTCAAATGATTCGTAATTATACAAATTGGGGTTTCACTGTATAGAGCATGATTAAAGAAGGGATTGACTTACTGACGCCACAGTAAGCCCCACCAATAGTCGTCCTCGGGTCTCTGTCCCAAAATGATACAATTTTTCCGTAATCACCTACATCCCAACAACAACAGTAATAGAATAAGCAATAATGCTTAGTAAGTAATGGTGATCACTACCATAATCTCATCTATAATATATATAATCTCATTCTCAATTCTATAAATGCATAACCAACCTTGATCATATTCAAATGATCCATTTTTAATAAAAATATATTAATCTTACTCAAAAGATTAATTACAACAATTACCTTTCACACGCAAGTGACCCAACTACTGTACAATCTTGATCACACTTGTAACACCCCCAAATTTACGGTTTGCGGAAGCATACATTGGGTGTTACTAATCAATATACAAAGCACAAGATTAATAGTAAACGACCTCTAAATGAGACGTTTGTAAATTAGTTACATAAATAATAATCGTTTGAAAACCGTAGGTTTTCGTATACAAAATGTAGTTCCCTAGAGTCCGCACGTATAGCGGGAGATTCTATTACATAACCATAGTTACAAAAGATGATGCCAAAGAATCTCCGTTAAATGCAGTTTGGAAATCATGAGACTCTAGCTAATAATCCTGGAGTAATCCTACTCCGTAAGTGTACCTGAGATACAAAGTCAAAAAGTGTCAACCAAAAAGGTTGGTGAATCTCACAGGTTTAGTAATAAGTAGTTGTCATGAACCACAAGTATGTACCCGTATTGCTATCCAGCAAAGTAAGTAAATCAGTTAATCAGTACAGTGCCATGAGCTCATAAGTTGAAGCTTAACCGTGTAGTGTGAATATATCACGTACCCCCCGTGAGTGCTATCCGCACACTCATATGTAACAAATACTAATATGTCTGTTTCTACGTGTAAATCAGTACGTGGTGGCGCTACCACCCCAGACAGGGATTGTCAGTCCCAGATGGATCCATCTACTAGTAATCGCGCTTAAGTCCATAACTAACAACTTACGATAAGGAGGCTTTCAGTGGATAAAAGTAACTCATGCGTTTGTTTGTAATCAGTAATGTTTTCAGTTCAGTACATTGTGTTCATGCGTAAAACAGTTGCTAAGTATCTCACCCCGTATGTAAAACAGTAAAAGTGGGGCTGTAAGACTCACCTGAGTCTGAATGCGCTTACACAACGTATGTTGATAAGTGAATAATGAAGTCCAACGACTTGTAACCTGAGGGTGTCCACGACACGCGATGGTTATAATCATAATCGGGTATCTCAAAAGATCACCCTTGTAGTTGTTACACAACTATATATGTCCAAATTACTTCGATTTGGTTGGTTTGATAAGTGTTTGAAAACGTGTACGGCCCGTTGGTGACGGATTTGAAATAATAAACTTTAAGTGTTATTATTTTGTAATTCGCGATTTGCACTTAAAAGTGTGTCCCAAAGTGTTTTATGAGTCGTATCGTATAAATGTTTGAGGTTATATAGTTCCGACACTTAGTGAAATTGAGATTTGAAAACCTGCTGTTTTATGCGACATAACAATGCGACACTAAATGGTTTATGCGACACAAGTGTTGTGTCGCATAAGAGTGCGACACAAAGTCCATACGACACAAGGGTTGTGTCGCATGGATGCGAAATGCTGATTCAACAGCGACATAGTGATAGTGTCGTATGAAAATACGACATAGTATACGACATAGTGGTTGTGTCGCAGAACTTGCGACACTAATTCTCGGGTACGACACAAGGTACGACATAAGGGAGTTTATGCGACATAAAGGCTAAAATACGACACAACATGCGACACAGTGCTTGTGTCGCATGGATGAACACCAGCCCAGAAATCCGGCTGTTACGACCTTTTCCGGCCAAAAATCCGATCCCAACCCGTTTTTAAGCTATGAAATCGTGTTCTATACATTGTAATGGACATATACTAGCTATAATAACAACCGCAAATGAAAAATACGAAAAATCGAGAGATTTCGGGAATTTGTCGGAAACTTACAATTTGCCGAAATGAAAATCCGGAAAGATAGCGTTGTAGATCGTCGCGAGGTGGTCGTGAATCTCTAAAAATATTTG
Organism: Helichrysum umbraculigerum; assembly: GCA_949592205.1. Classification (NCBI taxonomy): domain Eukaryota; kingdom Viridiplantae; phylum Streptophyta; class Magnoliopsida; order Asterales; family Asteraceae; genus Helichrysum; species Helichrysum umbraculigerum. Next base: position 78,791,266 of record CATIUR010000005.1, on the reverse strand, counting down.
TGATACGGTTGCGTTTGATAGTAGTATTGTGCGATTTAGGTGGATGGTGGTGATTTTGATTATTAGGGAGAAAATAGGAGGGAGAGATGAGAAAGAAGATAAAATGAAGAAAAGGAAAATGGGGGGTGGGGTTATCCCCATTTCCAGTTTTCTGTCCCGCGTCCCGTGCGGTGTTCGTTTGTTCCGTCGTTTAAACGTTAAATAATTATTTTACATTTTTAATTATGAGTTTTAAAATACGATTATTACGCGATATTTTATTTAAATATTTTACAAATCAATTTATATTTGAGTTATAAGTTGTAAGTTATTTTATTTAGTTTGCGCGTTTTACGTTTTAAATTATGTAAATTTCTGATTGTACGATACGAATAAGTACGAAATATTATAATAATAATATTTTTGATACATCAACGTTATTTAATAAAATTGGTCACCAACGTCCGTATTTAAATTGCGTACGATTTAAACAAATCGCATATTCGTATATATTCAACAATTCGATACATAATTAGTCTAACATAGAACTAATTACATGTATTAACAAAGAATTAGGCGCTAAAACTAGCCCTAATGTGGCGGTTGTTACATTCTCCCCTTGTTAAAAGAATTTCGTCCCGAAATTAGCTCGATTGCACGGTCGGTGCGTTGTCTGGGAAGAGTTGTGGGTATTTCAGTCGCATTTGGTCTTCCCGTTCCCAGGTGAATTCAGGACCACGTCTAGAATTCCACCTGACTTTAACGATGGGAATACGACTCTGTTTAAGTTGTTTGACCTCGCGGTCCATTATTTCCATAGGTTCCTCGACAAAATGAAGTTTATCATCGAGTTGTATTTCGTCGAGCGGTATAATCAGTGTGTCGTCAGACAGACATTTCTTCAGATTAGAAATGTGGAATGTGTTGTGAACGCTGCTAAGTTCAGCAGGAAGTTGCAGGCGGTATGCCACTGGACCAATCTTTTCAAGAATTTCGAATGGTCCGATGTATCTAGGATTTAGTTTGCCTCGTTTTCCGAATCGAATGACACCTTTCCACGGTGCCACTTTGAGAAGTACCTTGTCCCCTACTTGGAACTCAAGGTGTTTGCGTCTCACATCAGCATAGCTTTTCTGACGATCACGCGCGGCTTTTAATCGGTTTTGTATGCCGACGATCTTGAAACCACCAACAACAACATGGATGTCCTTCGTAACCAAATAATAACAATAAGGGTGGAAAATGCTCTTCTGCAACAAAGGATGGATGAATGTGTGCAACGCTCACTTGAGGCAGAAGAGTATGCGCGTGGACTAACACAACGACTAGCACTCGCAGAAGACAACGCCCGACAAGCTAGTAGGCTTGCAAACACTGTGGACCGTCTGGTCACGATGATGGAGCAGATTAACCTACGTTAAGACTAGCTTAGTCTTTGTCTTGTAAATTATCCTGTAATCTAGTAACTATCTAAGCACTACTCTATGTTTCAGTCGGATGTAACAATTCCCGACATCTTTTGTAATACATCTGTAGGATGTAACCTTTGAACTCGTATCGTCTATCAAATATTTCTTGTTGTTCAACTCATATTAATTGTCATTTTTCATATTGATGTTATGTATTACTACCTTTATACATGTACATCTGAAATACATACAACCTTCTTGCCAAATCTCATGTATCTTCATTTCTTTTATTGAAGAGTCATGCCGCCAAAGACACGACCATACACCGATGCTCAGATCACGTCACTCATAACCCAGGCTGTTACTGAAGCCTTGGCTCGGAATACTCCACCAGGTTCCACAAGAAACAGCGACGCTGCTGAAACCTCCGCTGCTAAACCTTGTTCATACAAGGATTTTCAAAACTGCAAACCCTTGAGCTTCAAGGGGATCGAAGGAGCCATCGGACTTATCAGATGGTTCGAAAAGATGGAATCCGTTTTCCGCATCAGCAAATGTGCGGAGGACGACAAAGTCAAGTTCTCCACCTGCACCCTCGAAGATGGTGCCCTCTCGTGGTGGAATTCCTATACCCAGTCTGTGGGTATTGATACAGCTTATCTACTCCCTTGGGAGGATCTGAAGAAAATGCTCACTGATGAGTATTGCCCGGCCGAACAACTTTACAAGCTGGACGAAGAGTTCTGGAACTTAAAAGTGCAAGGGACTGATATCGTTGGATACACCACCAGATTCCAACAACTCACTGTTCTTCGCCCAGCTATGGCGGGTACTGAACCCGAAAAGATCAAGAAGTACATCCGCGGCCTCCCGGAACCTGTCCGGGGAAATGTCGCCTCATCAAAACAAACCACTCTTCATGGTGCCATACGGTTGGCCCATGAACTCCTAGCGATGAATGAGGACCCAGAACCACCCACTCCATCCTCCAACAATAACAAAAGAAAATGGTCCGACAACCACAACAACCACCAAAACAAGAAACCTGAAACCATTAAAGCCTACACCTCCGGTTCTGATGACAAGGGGACGTACAAGGGAACAAAACCCTATTGCTCCAAGTGCCAACGACACCACCATGGTTCTTGTCCCTGTAGCAAGTGTAAGAGATTTGGACACTTGGCTAAGGACTGCAGATCAAACACCACTGACACCAACACCTCTGCACCAAAGACTTGTTATGGGTGCAACGGAACGGGGCATTTCAAGAAAGACTGCCCGAAGCTGAACAATAACAACAACAGAAACAACAACAATGCTCGAGGAAGAGCTTTCGTGCTGAAATCTGGGGAAGCCCGTCAAGACCCGAATGTGGTCACGGGTACGTTTCTTCTCAACAACTTGACTGCATCTGTATTATTTGATACTGGTGCTGATAAGAGCTTTATTTCCGATGAGTTTTATCCACTACTAGACAGCACACCTACTGCCTTAGATTCTAAGTACACAATAGAATTGGCAAACGGAAAACTTATTGAGGCCGAGAGTGTGATACCTAATTGCACTCTAAACTTAGCTAACGAGCTCTTTCCCATTGACTTAATACCTGTCGAAATCGGCAGCTTTGACATCATCGTCGGTATGGATTGGTTGTCCAAGCACCGAGCCGAAATCGTTTGTTTCGAGAAAATTGTACGCATTCCTCTCGTCACCGGTGGAACTTTGAGCATACAAGGGGAGACCGGTGGGACGAGAATCAATATCATTTCTTGCATGAAAACCCGAAAATACTTGAGAAAAGGGTACCAGGCAATCCTCGCACACGTTATGGAGAAAAAGTCGGTGGAAAAGCGACTTGAGGATGTACCTATTGTTCGAGACTTCCCAGAGGTCTTTCCTGAAGACTTGCCTGGCCTACCGCCAACTAGACAAGTCGAATTCTCTATTGATCTTGTGCCCGGCGCAGCACCCGTGGCACGAGCCCCTTACCGACTAGCCCCATCCGAACTTCAGGAGTTGTCTACTCAGTTACAGGAACTCCTGGACAAGGGATTTATTCGACCAAGTTCCTCACCTTGGGGAGCTCCGGTCCTGTTTGTGAAAAAGAAAGACGGTTCTTTCCGCATGTGCATCGACTACCGTGAACTCAACAAATTAACTGTCAAGAACCGTTACCCACTTCCTCGCATTGATGACCTGTTTGACCAACTTCAGGGATCGAGTTTTTACTCAAAGATCGATCTACGGTCTGGTTATCACCAACTCCGAGTTCGTGATGAAGATATTCCTAAAACAGCTTTCCGAACTCGCTACGGGCATTATGAATTCCAAGTGATGCCATTCGGCTTAACCAACGCACCGGCTGTATTCATGGACCTTATGAATCGGGTGTGCAAACCTTACCTTGACAAGTTTGTTATCGTTTTTATCGACGACATCTTGATTTACTCGCGCACTGAACGTGAACACGCGCAACACCTGAAAACCATCCTAGAGCTGCTCAAACACGAAGAGTTGTATGCCAAATTCTCTAAGTGTGAGTTCTGGATGAAAACCGTTCAGTTCCTTGGACACGTCATTGACAATCAAGGGATTCATGTCGATCCTTCAAAAATCGAGGCTATCAAGGGTTGGCAAGCACCTACTACACCGACCGAGGTACGCCAATTCTTAGGACTCGCCGGATACTACAGACGATTCATTGAGAACTTTTCGAAAATAGCCCTACCTCTCACTGCACTGACTCAAAAGGAAAAGAAGTTCGATTGGACTGACAAACAGGAGTCAGCTTTCCAGCTACTAAAACAGAAACTCTGCAGTGCACCTATCTTATCTTTACCCGAAGGCAACGATGACTTCGTGGTATACTGTGATGCTTCACACCAAGGTCTTGGTTGCGTGTTGATGCAACGAGACAAAGTCATCGCTTACGCCTCTCGACAACTCAAGGTCCACGAAAAGAATTACACAACTCATGACCTAGAGTTAGGGGCTGTCGTATTCGCTCTAAAAATCTGGAGACACTACTTATACGGTACCAAGTGTACAATCTTTACTGACCATAAAAGTCTCCAACATATCTTCGATCAAAAGGATCTCAACATGAGGCAACGTCGATGGGTCGAGTTGCTCACTGATTACGACTGCGAAATCCGCTATCATCCGGGCAAGGCAAATGTTGTTGCCGATGCCCTAAGCCGAAAAGAACGAGTGAAACCACTTCGAGTTCGAGCTCTTGGTATGACCATTCACAACGACCTTATCAATCAAACCCTCACCGCTCAACTCGAAGCGCTCAAACCAGAAAACGTGATAAACGAAGTCTTGCGGGGCATGGATAAACAATTTGAAACCAAACTTAACGGGGTCAAATACTTCTCGAATCGAATCTGGTTACCAGATTTTGGGAACCTTCGAGACTTGGTGATGAATGAAGCTCACAAGTCTAAATACTCTATACACCCCGGTGCCGACAAAATGTATCACGGCATCAAGGAAATGTACTGGTGGCCTAACATGAAATCTGACATTGCAACCTATGTTGGCAAGTGTCTTACTTGTTCCAAAGTTAAAGCTGAACACCAGAAACCTTCCGGTTTGCTACAACAACCCGAAATACCACAATGGAAATGGGAGCAGATCACCATGGATTTCATTACTAAACTCCCGAAAACTTCTAGCGGTTGCGATACCATTTGGGTGGTCGTCGACCGACTCACTAAATCTGCTCATTTCCTAGCCATCAAGGAAACTGATAAGATGGAACGTTTGACACGGATCTACCTGAAAGAGATCGTGTCAAGGCACGGTGTGCCCATCTCAATCATCTCTGACCGAGACGCTCGGTTTACTTCTCGCTTCTGGCAATCATTACAGAAATCTCTTGGTACTCGTCTGGATATGAGTACGGCTTACCATCCTCAAACCGATGGCCAGAGCGAACGAACCATACAAACACTGGAAGACATGCTACGAGCCTGCGTAGTTGACTTCGGTAAAAACTGGGAAAACCACTTGCCGTTGTGCGAGTTCTCGTACAACAACAGTTATCACACCAGCATAAAAGCTGCACCCTTCGAGGCACTGTACGGTCGTAAGTGCCGGTCACCTATCTGTTGGACTGAGGTGGGGGATACACAACTCACCGGTCCAGAAATCATACATGAAACAACTGAAAAGATCGTCGGCATACAAAACCGATTAAAAGCCGCGCGTGATCGTCAGAAAAGCTATGCTGACGTGAGACGCAAACACCTTGAGTTCCAAGTAGGGGACAAGGTACTTCTCAAAGTGGCACCGTGGAAAGGTGTCATTCGATTCGGAAAACGAGGCAAACTAAATCCTAGATACATCGGACCATTCGAAATTCTTGAAAAGATTGGTCCAGTGGCATACCGCCTGCAACTTCCTGCTGAACTTAGCAGCGTTCACAACACATTCCACATTTCTAATCTGAAGAAATGTCTGTCTGACGACACACTGATTATACCGCTCGACGAAATACAACTCGATGATAAACTTCATTTTGTCGAGGAACCTATGGAAATAATGGACCGCGAGGTCAAACAACTTAAACAGAGTTGTATTCCCATCGTTAAAGTCAGGTGGAATTCTAGACGTGGTCCTGAATTCACCTGGGAACGGGAAGACCAAATGCGACTGAAATACCCACAACTCTTCCCAGACAACGCACCGACCGTGCAATCGAGCTAATTTCGGGACGAAATTCTTTTAACAAGGGGAGAATGTAACAACCGCCACATTAGGGCTAGTTTTAGCGCCTAATTCTTTGTTAATACATGTAATTAGTTCTATGTTAGACTAATTATGTATCGAATTGTTGAATATATACGAATATGCGATTTGTTTAAATCGTACGCAATTTAAATACGGACGTTGGTGACCAATTTTATTAAATAACGTTGATGTATCAAAAATATTATTATTATAATATTTCGTACTTATTCGTATCGTACAATCAGAAATTTACATAATTTAAAACGTAAAACGCGCAAACTAAATAAAATAACTTACAACTTATAACTCAAATATAAATTGATTTGTAAAATATTTAAATAAAATATCGCGTAATAATCGTATTTTAAAACTCATAATTAAAAATGTAAAATAATTATTTAACGTTTAAACGACGGAACAAACGAACACCGCACGGGACGCGGGACAGAAAACTGGAAATGGGGATAACCCCACCCCCCATTTTCCTTTTCTTCATTTTATCTTCTTTCTCATCTCTCCCTCCTATTTTCTCCCTAATAATCAAAATCACCACCATCCACCTAAATCGCACAATACTACTATCAAACGCAACCGTATCACAAATATTTTTAGAGATTCACGACCACCTCGCGACGATCTACAACGCTATCTTTCCGGATTTTCATTTCGGCAAATTGTAAGTTTCCGACAAATTCCCGAAATCTCTCGATTTTTCGTATTTTTCATTTGCGGTTGTTATTATAGCTAGTATATGTCCATTACAATGTATAGAACACGATTTCATAGCTTAAAAACGGGTTGGGATCGGATTTTTGGCCGGAAAAGGTCGTAACAGCCGGATTTCTGGGCTGGTGTTCATCCATGCGACACAAGCACTGTGTCGCATGTTGTGTCGTATTTTAGCCTTTATGTCGCATAAACTCCCTTATGTCGTACCTTGTGTCGTACCCGAGAATTAGTGTCGCAAGTTCTGCGACACAACCACTATGTCGTATACTATGTCGTATTTTCATACGACACTATCACTATGTCGCTGTTGAATCAGCATTTCGCATCCATGCGACACAACCCTTGTGTCGTATGGACTTTGTGTCGCACTCTTATGCGACACAACACTTGTGTCGCATAAACCATTTAGTGTCGCATTGTTATGTCGCATAAAACAGCAGGTTTTCAAATCTCAATTTCACTAAGTGTCGGAACTATATAACCTCAAACATTTATACGATACGACTCATAAAACACTTTGGGACACACTTTTAAGTGCAAATCGCGAATTACAAAATAATAACACTTAAAGTTTATTATTTCAAATCCGTCACCAACGGGCCGTACACGTTTTCAAACACTTATCAAACCAACCAAATCGAAGTAATTTGGACATATATAGTTGTGTAACAACTACAAGGGTGATCTTTTGAGATACCCGATTATGATTATAACCATCGCGTGTCGTGGACACCCTCAGGTTACAAGTCGTTGGACTTCATTATTCACTTATCAACATACGTTGTGTAAGCGCATTCAGACTCAGGTGAGTCTTACAGCCCCACTTTTACTGTTTTACATACGGGGTGAGATACTTAGCAACTGTTTTACGCATGAACACAATGTACTGAACTGAAAACATTACTGATTACAAACAAACGCATGAGTTACTTTTATCCACTGAAAGCCTCCTTATCGTAAGTTGTTAGTTATGGACTTAAGCGCGATTACTAGTAGATGGATCCATCTGGGACTGACAATCCCTGTCTGGGGTGGTAGCGCCACCACGTACTGATTTACACGTAGAAACAGACATATTAGTATTTGTTACATATGAGTGTGCGGATAGCACTCACGGGGGGTACGTGATATATTCACACTACACGGTTAAGCTTCAACTTATGAGCTCATGGCACTGTACTGATTAACTGATTTACTTACTTTGCTGGATAGCAATACGGGTACATACTTGTGGTTCATGACAACTACTTATTACTAAACCTGTGAGATTCACCAACCTTTTTGGTTGACACTTTTTGACTTTGTATCTCAGGTACACTTACGGAGTAGGATTACTCCAGGATTATTAGCTAGAGTCTCATGATTTCCAAACTGCATTTAACGGAGATTCTTTGGCATCATCTTTTGTAACTATGGTTATGTAATAGAATCTCCCGCTATACGCGCGGACTCTAGGGAACTACATTTTGTATACGAAAACCTACGGTTTTCAAACGATTATTATTTATGTAACTAATTTACAAACGTCTCATTTAGAGGTCGTTTACTATTAATCTTGTGCTTTGTATATTGATTAGTAACACCCAATGTATGCTTCCGCAAACCGTAAATTTGGGGGTGTTACAACACTCAAGTGATTAACTACGATAGATATTGGTCATACGCAAATGATCCGACCACAATGAATAATCTCTCTATTATGAAGACACAATATTAAATTAAAAATACTCTTGTTTAGATCCCCCAAGGCTATAACCATAATAAAGTAGACTTTTCCACCTTTCCAACGATATAAAATACATCAAAAACGGAGTTACGGTTCATCTTTTATGACCATTTTAAAACGACCATTTTTCCGCCAAAAATGTTGAATTCCCTTTGTTAGGTACGCGATCGCGTACCCCCTACGCGATCGCGTACTAAAGCTTGGGAGACTTCTGTGATCATTTCTTTGATAGGTACGTGATTGCGTACCCCCTACGCGATCGCTTACTTGTCCTAAAGTGCTAAAACTCAGATTTTTTCCCCAACTTCGGACGCGCATAACTTCTTACTCGTTGCGAGTTAGAACATGAAAATTGGTGGACACCTCCACAATACAAACACGAATGTTTCCCTTTTTACACTTTTCCAAATTTCACAAAAATGACGGATTAGGACGTGTGGCTAAATAACGGTCATTTTGGGCCATTTTTTATGACGACCAAGATCACAAACCATATACAATCTGGTTGGGACCTTTTGCACACTTTACAAACAACTCAAATGGAGTTCAAAACTCGCAACATATCAACCATACCACAATTTCTACTCAATTTAACATGAGTGCCAAATAACGGCCCATATGGACCCTTTTTGACCCGTTTCACAATTGAACTCTTTCAACACTAAACTCTCGTTAAAATCAAACTCTTAATTAATATACATGCCCCAACAATGATAATACTCAAATACTCAATAATATTAACATATCACATTATGATAACTCAATAACAAAGAATGGTAACTACTCAAAGTTACACAATACAACATTTACATATTATAATCTCATTACTCAACTCTTTTACTAAAGGATTCAACCTCATGGTATCAAGGCATGATCATTGAGGTTTCTCAAGTCTCAAGACCACCCTTGAATTCCACTTTTAAAGATTCACACATTGAGCACTCTCACGTGCCTCAATGCCGTTACTCAATTATACTCTTTTGCATTCTCTTTAATCTTATCACACAAGGCACTAATTAACTATACTCATCATTTAGTCTCATACAAGAAACAATTATATATATCAAGCTCAGGGAACCATTACTTACCTCGAATTCGATTCGAAGAATGATTACCAAGCTTTCCAACTCTTTTAGCACCTAATCTATAATCATACACATACAAGGTTACTCACTACTCAAAGTGATTAATCAAAACAAGCCAACACTCTCATTCATCACCAACTCATCCTCACATTTTAACATGAACACGTATAATCATTTCAATGGCACACCATTTATTTAAACTCATTACTATTTCTAAATTATCAAAACTCAATCATTAATTACCAATCCAAATGTGGTGACTCAAATAACGTTTTTCTCAATCAGTCACTTATACTCGTTTTTCATATTAACTCTTGTGTTTTCACCACAACGACACTAACACACAATCAAAACTCCATATTTCAACTCATAACATCAAGATTACTCCAACTAGCAATTATTCACATTTTCTCAATCAAATTCTCATACATACCTAACATGAGTCCTCTTTTCATCACATTAACACAATAATATTATCAATCACTACTCAAAGTGATTTCTCATTATTAATCAATCTCTCGATTCTCATGTTTTTAAACACATAACTAGCTAGTTTAATCAAATACTAACAATAACATCTCACTAACACTATAACATCCTCATCATTTCTATCTCAATTCTCTTCAAAGTTTAAGCAACTTATCATAACTCAAAACTACAACAAAATTAGTATGTAATCACATAAAAAAGATCATTTATACACACTAATTACCCCCAAATGCTTCTGATTATGAAAATCATCATTTTCCTCAAAAACCCAAAAAATGGATTTTATCTCAAGATCACTAAATCACGAAATTGAAAGTGAATATGTGTAGAGTTTACCTCGTAGATCACGAATATGTAAAAATCTAGTTAAAACTTCTAAGAATCGAGGCCCAATCGAATCGTTTTCTCCTTGTTCTTCCTTCCTCTCACTCGTTCTCTCTTTCTCTCTATTTTCTCATGAGCCATCACCAAACACCCTCTCAAATAATTGAGGTGGGGTTTTATTTAGGTGTATCAGACTTGGATTATTGTCCTAATACACTCCTCTAGTCTCGGTATTAAATTTTTAAATCATAAAGCTCATTTTCTAAATTTAAAACTCTTTACTCAAATAAAATGTAAATACTCAATATAAAATAATATTAATAGTTTAACTCTATAAACTTTAAAAAAATATCCCGAACTTATAAAATCTGGATAATGCTTGTGATAGCTGCATTTCATGATTATGAAATTTGGTAGATGGATGTCAAAACTGCTTTCCTTAATGGGAAACTGACAGAGGATGTGTTCATGGCACAACCAGAAGGTTTTGAAAGTGTAAAGTATCTTAATAGAGTGTGTAAGCTTGAAATGACCATTTTTGGACTTAAACAAGCCTCTCGTAGCTGGAATCTTTGCTTCCATGATAAAGTCACAGAGTTTGAATTTTCTAGAAGTGAAGATGAGTCCTGTATATATATCAAGTTCAGTGGGAGTGTTATAGTATTCTCAGTGTTATACGTAGATGATATACTGCTCATAGGAAATGATATCCCAACATTACAAGGTGTAAAAGACTAGTTAGGAAAATGTTTCGCTATGAAAGATTTGGGAGATGCAGCATATATTCTTGGTATAAAGATTTACAGAAATAGGTCAAAACGTCTCATAGGACTTAGCCACGATATGTAGTTTGATAAAATTTTGAAAAGGTTCAAAATGGAGAATTCTAAGAAAGGAAATCTACCCTTACATCATGGCATAAAAATCAGTAAGGATCTATGTCCAAAGTCTGAGCAAGAATTGGACAGAATGAGTTGAATCCCATATGCTTCGGCTATAGGATCGATCATGTATGCCATGACATATACAAGGCCTGATGTCTCATTTGCTTTGAACTTAGTGAGTCGACATCAACAGAATCCTGGTGAAGGTCATTGGACAACTGTAAAGAACATTCTCAAGTATTTGAGAAATACTAAAGACAGGTTGTTGGTTTATGATGGAGAAGAGGAACTTAGAATAACGGGTTACAGTGATGCTAGTTTCCAAACAGACAGAGGTGATAATCGTTCACAGTCTGGTTGGGTATTCTTACTGAATGGGGGAGCGGTGACATTGAAAAGTTCCAAGCAAGATACAGTGGCAGACTCCAAGTGCGAGTCTGAGTACATTGCGGCTTGCGAGGCTTCAAAGGAAGATCCAATTGAAATATTCTGTGATAATGAAAGTGCAGTCGCCTTGAGTAAAGAACCCAAGGATCACGGAAAGTCAAAGCACATTGAAAGAAAATACCATTTTGTTCGAAGAAAGGTAGAAGAAGGACACGTGATTATGAAAAGCATAAGATCAGAGGATAATCCGGCTGATCCGTTCACAAAGCCACTGGGAAAGTACAAACACGATGAACATGCTTGGAGCATAGGTTTAAGAGATAATATAAAGTTTAAGTTGTTAGTTTAATTTTGAAACATTGTAAACAATGATGGAAATTGTCATAGACTTGGTGATTAAATAATGAAGATTTATTTATTTGAAGGAGTTCTACCATTTACTATTGTTTGTCATTGTGTTTCGTTTTTGCATGTTTAGAAACTACTTCCCGAGTAATTAGCTTTGCTCAAACGTCCTCAGTCGTTCATACTCCAGGAAGTAAGTGATGATTTAAGACTGTCATGGAGTGTTAGTAGATTGTCTATGGAGATTAGACATAGCATGGAGAATGCTGCAACACTCATGGGTACTTGATGGGGATTTAAGTATAGGAGAGACCCGTAATTAGAGAGATCACTTCATGGATTAATTCACGAGTGATTCTAAGATGATAATATCCTCTATTTTTAAAATGGAGATACATTGAGTTTCTAGTTTTTCAAGTCTATTATACTTTAGTTTATTCAAACACTGTGCGTAAATGCTAGTTATAAAGGGTATGATAGGTATAACATGATTAGTTGACTAGTGCTATGTAGTCAAAATTTATTTGTTCCTTTTTCCTAAATGGAAAAGCGATATCTATGGGCCCTCTGATGATTAAAGTTTGACTCTAAAGTGTTAGGCCTAGCCGGAGCTAAGTGATATGTGCAAATCAGTAGTCTCATATAGTCAAAATAATCGAAAATCAGAAAACATAATTATGAATCTTGAGATTGGTTAAAATCCATGTCTCGATTCATACGATATCAGTAGAACAAAGGAATAATTGATCACTTATCTAAGGGCTAACTCTAAGATATGATTCAGAGTTCGGCAGTGGCGTTGGATGGCACTCTCCGCTTAGTTAATGGATAGACTTCGGCCAATAATAGTTGATGACTTGTCCAAGTGGGAGACTGTTGGATATAGTGTCCAAATTCATAACTAATTGGTAAGAATATCATTAAAAGTAGAGTCCTTTTTAGGTCGCCCTTTATGAATAGTTAAGAGAAAGAAATGAATAAAATATTAATTAGAATTAATATTGTATTAATTAGTTTATTAATTTATTAAATAAATAAATTAATTAGAAATTAATTAAATGGCAGAATTTTCTGGAAAATCAATCCAACCGCCGGTTGGAAGGTCCAGCCGGCGGCTAGGATTAGGGTTTACTAAGGCGGTGGAGCACGCGGGTCGCGGCCGGGTGCATGGGCAGAAAGCAAGCCCAACTGCCGGTTGGAAGTCGAATTCTGTAAACTCGAGGGTTTTCTCTCCCTATATAAATAGGGGCGTAGCCTAAACTTTCAATCCATCCAAAATTCGAAGTTAGATACGAATTTTCTTCTTTCTCTAGGGTTCTAGGGTGTAAACCATTAGAGGTACTCTGGTTTGGGTACTTGCCTCCAAGTAAGGAAGTTCTGCGAGGTGGTCTGCGTGCGAGAAATTCAATTTTCTCCAAGGTTAGTGTTTTTCCTTTATCTGTCTTGTTATTGCTTTATTTATTGAGTTAAGATCCTTTAGGGTTTTAGTTTCCTTTTACCCTAGATTAATTATTTAAATTTCCGCTACGTATGTTAATAAAGTTAAGGAATTAGGGAATAGAAAACCCATCATAATGGTCTTCATTACTTGTAGGCTTAAGACCTTGTGGTATTGAGTTATTCATTTAGTTGTAGAAACGGGCTCATCAAAATGTGTAACACCCCCGAAATTCACTGTTTTGCGGAAGCATAATTTGGGGTGTTACTAATCAAATATCACAGCACAAAGATAAAGTAAACGACATCTATATGCAACGTTTGTAAATTAGTTACATTCCATAGATATATTGTTTGAAAACTTAGTGTTTTCGTATACAAAAATGTAGTTTCCCTAGAGTCCGCGCGTGTAGCGGGAGATTCTATTACATAATCAAAATATACAAAAGATAATGCTAAGAATCTCCGCTAATGCAGTTGTGTTGAAATCATGCGACTCTAGCTAAAAATCCTGGAGTAATCCTACTCCATCCGAGTACCTAAGAAAACATGCTAAAAAGTGTCAACCAAAAGGTTGGTGAATCTCACAGGTTTGTAAGTAATATCAGCTTTGAACACGAGATTTCATCAGTAATGCCCGCAGGCGTAAAATCAGCAATTTCAATCTAGAAATCGTAAACCAGTATTTGCAATCCCGCAAATGTAAGTAAGTAAGTTTATACCGTTGCCATGAGGCTCATAATCGAAGCTTAACCCGTAAGTAATAAGTTTGCTCCCGTGACATGCTCGTAAATGAGCAAGCATTAGTAACGAATAATTAGTCACCCGTTTCTACGTGTAAATCAGTACGTGGCAGCGCTACTGCCCCGGGCGGGGAGGGTCATTTCCCTAATGGATCCATTAACTAGTGTTCGCGCTTAAGTCCATAACTAACGATATATGATGGAGAGACTTCTGTAAGTAGTAAATAACTCATGCAATTCCGTTTGGTATAGTAAGCAGTTTAGTACTTGTGTTCAAGAAAATCAGTAGCATGTATCTCCCCCAATAAGATAAAACAGCAAAAGTGGGGCCGTAAGACTCACCTGAGTCTTGTAGTAATCAGTTGCAATTAGCAAGTAGTAAGTAAAGCAAGTAGGTTCTCTGAACCCGTAACCTTCAAATGCCTAATCATATGAAGTTATGTAAGTATGCGTCTCACGAGACGTTTCGTTTAGTTGTACACCACTAGTATATCCAGTGTTTGTCCGTATGTTTGTAATTGTTTGTTTGTTGGAAAACATGTTTGGCCCGTTGGTGACGGTTTGTAGCAAAAATTCTAAAATGTTGACTTTGCTACAGTAAATGTGCTACAGTGAATTGCTACAGTAAAATTTGACTTTTTGCTACATTAACTTTGACTTTTCTATAGTGAAAATCCTTTAAAATTTCCAAGTTTTCTGTTTTCTGCGACATAAGCTGCGACACAAGGATTTGTATGCGACACAAGGGTTGTGTCGCAAAAAGCTTGCGATGCTAATTCAATAGCGACAGAACGGTTGTGTCGTATTAAATACGACATAGTATGCGACATAGAGTGCGACACAATATTGTGTCGCAAAGGTTACGACACTAAAGGATTGGTACGACACAAGGTGCGACACAAACGGGTTATGCGACACAACATGCGACACAAGGCTTGTGTCGCATGTATGAACACCAGCCCAGAAACTTTCGGGTTTCAAGAATTTTCGACCAAAAACGCAAATCTAACCCATTTTTGAGCTATAAAATTGTGTATTCTTCATGTATTAGGTTATATCTAAGTTGTGTACACATCAAAACATCAAAACATTACACCAAATTGAATAGATCTAAGATTTTAGGAATTTCTTACTTTTGCAAATCGAGCTAAATGGAGGATGAATTGATGAAGACGGTCTTGATATTCTTGCTCCACTCGTGATGGTGATTCCGAATATGTAATTTTCGTGGTCGAGATTTGATGTTGAAAATTTGGTGTGAATTGAGGTTGAGAGAGTTTGTGGTTTGTGTGTGTTTAGTTAGAATGAAAATGGAAAGGGAAATTGGGGTGGGGGTTTGGGTTGGTGGCTGATCCAAAAGGAAGGAGGGGGAAAATACTCCCCAAAACACAGTGTTGACTCCGTGTCCTAATCGTTTATTCACTAGTTTTTCATATTTAACCAAACGTTTATATTTTTAAAACGTAACTGGAGTATTTAAGTAAAAATACTTTGAAATTAATAGTAAAACATTTGTCGCAATATTTAAATTATTAAGTCGCGTTTATTACGTTTTGTTGCGTTAGTTAAAATGTCGTCGCGATAATATATAAATAATGCTCGTTCGGTTGTGTATTTTATATAACAAAATACGTTCTCATTATTTAAGTAAATTTCTGTCACCAACGTCCAAATAAACTGTGTCGGACTCCGTCCTGTTAATTCGTACGATTCATCCAAATCGCGTAAGTACACACATATATATATAAATCACCTTATATATATATATACAAATAGAATCTGTAATTAGTCCTATTACATACTAATTACCACTAGTTACAAACAATTAGGCATAATTAATTATCCTAATTATACAGGTGTTACATTCTCCCCTTGTTAAAGAAATTTCGTCCCGAAATTAGCTTGAGTGCACGGACGGTGCGTTATCTGGGAAAAGATGTGGGTATTTCTGTCATATTTGGTCTTCCCGTTCCCAGGTGAACTCAGGGCCGCGCCTAGAATTCCACCTGACCTTTACGATGGGAATACGACTCTGTTTCAATCGTTTGACCTCACGGTCCATGATTTCCATAGGTTCCTCGACAAAATGAAGTTTATCATCGATTTGAATTTCGTCGAGCGGTATAATCAGTGTCTCGTCAGACAGACATTTCTTCAAGTTAGAAATGTGGAATGTGTTGTGTACGCTGCTAAGTTCAGCAGGAAGTTGCAGGCGGTATGCCACTGGGCCAATCCTTTCCAGGATTTCGAATGGTCCGATGTATCTAGGATTTAATTTGCCTCGCTTTCCGAATCGAATGACACCCTTCCACGGTGCCACTTTGAGAAGTACCTTGTCCCCAACCTGGAACTCAAGGTGTTTGCGTCTCACGTCAGCATAGCTTTTCTGACGATCACGTGCGGCTTTCAACCGGTTTTGAATACCAACGATTTTCTCAGTAGTTTCTTGAATGATATCTGGACCCGTGAGTTGGGAATCTCCTAACTCAGTCCAACAGATAGGTGATCGGCATTTACGCCCGTAAAGTGCCTCGAAGGGTGCAGCCTTTATGCTGGTATGGTAACTGTTGTTGTACGAAAACTCGCACAACGGTAAGTGATTTTCCCAAGAAGTACCGAAGTCAACTACGCAGGCTCGTAGCATATCCTCCAGTGTTTGAATAGTTCGCTCGCTTTGGCCATCGGTTTGCGGGTGATAAGCAGTACTCATATCCAGACGAGTACCAAGAGATTTTTGTAGCGATAGCCAAAAGTTAGAAGTAAAACGGCTGTCCCTATCTGAGATGATCGAGATAGGTACACCATGTCGCGAGATGATTTCTTTGACATAGATGCGAGTCAGACGCTCCATCATGTCGGTTTCCTTGATGGCCAGAAAATGAGCAGATTTCGTGAGACGGTCCACGATCACCCAAATGGTATCACAACCACTCGAAGTTTTCGGTAGTTTGGTGATGAAGTCCATGGAAATCTGTTCCCATTTCCATTGAGGAATTTCAGGTTGTTGGAGCAACCCCGAGGGTCTTTGGTGTTCGGCCTTGACTTTGGAACAGGTTAGGCATTTACTGACGTACAAGGCAATGTCAGCTTTCATGTTAGGCCACCAATACAACCCTTTGACGTCATGATACATCTTATCAGAACCAGGATGTATAGAGTATCGAGATTTGTGAGCTTCAGCCATCACCAAATCTCGCAAGTTTCCGAATTTGGGTAACCACACCCGGTTAGAGAAGTATCGAGTTCCATCGGGTTTGATTTCGAATTGTTTATCCAAGCCTCGCAAGGCTTCATTTTTCAAGTTTTCATCGTTGAGTGCTTCAAGTTGAGCGGTAAGGATTTGAGCAGGAAGCTCGTTATGAATTGTCATAGAAAGTGCTCGGACTCGAAGGGGTTTCACTCGTTCTTTTCGGCTTAAGGCATCGGCAACTACGTTAGCCTTGCCCGGATGGTATTTGATCTCGCAGTCTTAGTCACTAAGTAACTCAACCCAGCGACGTTGCCTCATGTTTAGATCCTTCTGATCGAATATGTGTTGGAGACTTTTGTGATCAGTGAAGATAGTGCTTTTCGTACCGTAGAGATAATGTCTCCAGATTTTCAATGCGAAGACCACAGCACCTAACTCGAGGTCGTGGGTCGTATAGTTTTTCTCGTGGATTTTTAGTTGTCGTGAGGCATAGGCAATGACTTTTTCCCGTTGCATCAACACACAACCAAGTCCTTGGTGTGAGGCGTTGCAGTAAACTACGAAATCGTCGGTGCCCTCGGGTAAGGACAAGATCGGTGCACTGCAAAGTTTGTTTTTCAATAGTTGGAAAGCTGACTCTTGTTTATCAGTCCAATCGAACTTCTTATCTTTCTGAGTCAGTGTGGTTAGGGGAACAGCTATTCTTGAAAAGTTTTCGATGAATCGGCGGTAATAACCAGCAAGACCTAAGAATTGTCTCACTTCGGTTGGAGTGGTCGGTGACTCCCAGCCCTTGATTGCTTCAATCTTAGCGGGATCAACATGAATTCCTTGGCTGTCAATCACGTGCCAGAGGAATTGAACGGTTCGAATCCAGAACTCACACTTAGAGAATTTGGCATATAACTCTTCGTGTTTATGAAGTCCTAGAATGGTTTTCAGATTTTGAGCATGTTCCTGCTCGTTGTGAGAGTAAATCAGGATATCATCGATGAACACAATGACGAATTTGTCAAGATATGGTTTGCACACCCGATTCATAAGGTCCATGAATACGGCCGGTGCGTTGGTCAACCCGAATGGCATCACTTGGAATTCGTAATGCCCATAACGAGTTCGGAAAGCTGTCTTTGGGATATCATTGTCACGGACTCGGAGTTGATGATAACCCGACCGTAGATCAATCTTTGAGTAAACACTCGATCCCTGGAGTTGGTCAAACAGGTCATCGATTCTAGGAAGTGGGTACCGATTCTTTATGGTTAGCTTATTCAGCTCTCGGTAGTCGATACACATGCGGAAAGATCCATCTTTCTTTTTCACGAATAAGACCGGAGCTCCCCAAGGCGAGGAACTTGGTCGAATGAATCCTCTGTCCAGGAGTTCCTGTAGTTGGTTAGACAACTCCTGCATTTTGGATGGTGCTAAACGGTAAGGGGCTCGTGCCACGGGTGCAGCTCCGGGCACAAGTTCGTTTTGAAATTCAACTTGTCTAGGTGGCGGAAGTCCGGGCAAGTCTTCAGGAAAGACTTCCGGGAAATCCCGCACGATCGGAACATCCTCAAGTCGCTTCTCCTCCGACTTCTTCTCCGTTACATGTGCAAGGATGGCTTGATACCCTTTTCGTAGGTATTTTCTAGTTTTCAGACAGGAGACAATATTCAGATTTCGTCTGCCGGTCTCCCCTTGTAGGACTAAGGTTCCACCGAAGACAAGAGGTATGCGAACGAGTTTGTCATGACAGATGATTTCAGCTCGGTGCTTGGATAACCAATCCATACCGACAATAATATCGAAGCTGCCGATCTCGACAGGGATTAAATCAATGGAAAACGTTTCGTTCGTGAGGTTAAGTGTACAGTTGTGTATGATGCTATCAGTCTCAATCAGTTTGCCGTTAGCTAATTCAACAATGTATTTAGTCTCTAAGGTAGTGGGAGTTATATCAAGTAAATGGCTAAATTTCTCAGAAATGAAGCTTCTATCGGCACCGGTATCAAATAATACAGAAGCAGTAAGGTCGTTGAGAAGGAACGTACCCGTCACGACATTCGGGTCTTGTCTGGCTTCCCCAGCCTTGATAACGAATGCTCTACCGAGAGCAGGGTTGTTGTTGTTTTTCAGCTTTGGGCAATCTTTCTTGAAATGCCCTGTATTTCCGCACCCAAAGCATGCCTTTGGTGCATTAGTGTTGGGGGTAGAAATGTTGGTTCGGCAATCCTTGGCTAGATGCCCGAACCGTTTGCAGTTGGAGCAAGGGCAAGAACCGTCATGATGGCGGCTGCATTTGGAATAGTAGGGCTTGTTCCCGCTGTACCCTTTCTTATCCGAAGTCCCCGATGAATAAGCCTTAATGTACTCAGGCTTTTTGTTGGAGGTTTGGTTGGATGAGTTGGGGTTACCTTCCCACTTGCGTTTGTTGTTTGCAGATGGGGTTGAAGTTGTGCCGCGGCGGACAGAATTTGCCGTTAACTCATGGGCCATACGGATGACGCTCTGAATAATACCCGGTTTGGAAGAAGTTACCAGGTCTTGGAGTCTCTCAGGAAGACCATCAACGAATTTCTCGATCCTCTTATACTCAGGATCGACCATGGTTGGGCACAGAAGTGCCAGTTGGTGGAAACGGTTTGTGTATCCGGTGATGTCATCACCCTGCATCTTGTGGTTCCAAAATTCCATTTCCAGCTGTTTCAATTCATCCCTGGGGCAGTACTCGGCCCTCAACATCTCCTTCAACTCCTCCCACGGGAGTTTGTAAGCATTAGCAACACCCACAGTCTGGGCATAGGTGTTCCACCAGGTGAGTGCGGTGTCAGTAAAAGTACTAACGGAGAACTTAACTTTGTCTCCTTCCGCACAGTTGCAGATCAGAAATACGGATTCGACTTTCTCGATCCAGCGTACTAGACCGATAGCTCCCTTAGTACCTGCAAAGTTTAGAGGTTTGCAGTTCTGAAAGTCTTTGTATGAACAGGGTTTAGCAGTAGGGGTTTTAGCGGCATCGCTGTTCCTCGTGGAATTTGGTGGAGTATTCCGAGCCAAGGCTTCAGTAACAGCCTGGGTTATAAGGGAGGTAATCTGGGCATCGGTGTATGGTCTTGTCTTTGGCGGCATGATTCTTCAATAAAAGAAATGAAGATACATGAGATTTTGTAGGAACTTGTAATTGTCACAGATGTACATGTATAAAAGCAGTAATACATAACATCAACATGGAAAAATGACAATTATTATGAGTTGAAATTTCCAGGAATATTTGATGGATAATGCGAGTTCAAAGGTTACATCCTACAGAGATATTACAAAAGGTGTCGGGAATTGTTACATCCGACTAGTTTATAGAGTAGCGCTAGATAGTCATTAGATTACGAGATAGATTACAAGACAAAGACTACACTAGTCTTAATGTAGATTAATTTGTTCCATCAGCGCGACAAGGCGGTCCACGGTTTCTGCTAGTCGGTTGGTCTGCCTGGCATTGTCTTCAACCAAAGCCAGTCGTTGTGCTAGTGCTCGAGAGTGATCTTCAGCCTCCTGTGAACGCTGTTCACATTCCTCTAGTCGATTTCTTACAAGTTCATCCGCACCTAATTCGGTGGTCATTGAATCCTGAATTATGCTTACAGAGAGGTTGGTATCCTCTTGTTCTCGCTGGAGTTAGGATATGTGATCAAGTGCCTGGCGAAGCAGGTAGGTCATTCGGAGTTGTTCCCGTTCGAGATGTTCGAGCCTTTGCTCCTGACGGTGAAGTTGGGTAGCCAACACTGGCATCGTGAGGTGTGCCGAGTTCTGAGAGTTATGAACAGGATAGGGGCTGGTTCGAGGTGACCTTGTGTTCCTCCTGGCTTCTTGTGGGTTCCGTGACCCATGTGAGTGAGAGTGTGACGGATTAGGTGGTATGTTTGCCATTCCTGTGGCAGAGTGTAAGTAAGACGAGACTAATATATATATACATATATCATATCCAGCCTAGTGTCTAGCACGTATCAAGTAATGGTCCGGTTCTCTCGTGGTCAGAGTCAACTAACGTATCCCCGTTCAACATATTCATTTCAGACCTTACATCATCTTTCCTTAATTGTACATAGTTGATCAGGCTATGTTAAATTAAAGTCGTATGCTGTAATTCCTGTACCAGTCATGTCTAATAAGAGAATACTGCCTAACGGTCATAGTCTAGGCCCACTAAATGCAACCTAGTTCACTATAACCTTAGGCTCTGATACCAATGTGTAACACCCCCGAAATTCACTGTTTTGCGGAAGCATAATTTGGGGTGTTACTAATCAAATATCACATCACAAAGATAAAGTAAACGACATCTATATGCAACGTTTGTAAATTAGTTACATTCCATAGATATATTGTTTGAAAACTTAGTGTTTTCGTATACAAAAATGTAGTTTCCCTAGAGTCCGCGCGTGTAGCGGGAGATTCTATTACATAATCAAAATATACAAAAGATAATGCTAAGAATCTCCGCTAATGCAGTTGTGTTGAAATCATGCGACTCTAGCTAAAAATCCTGGAGTAATCCTACTCCATCCGAGTACCTGAGAAAACATGCTAAAAAGTGTCAACCAAAAGGTTGGTGAATCTCACAGGTTTGTAAGTAATATCAGCTTTGAACACGAGATTTCATCAGTAATGCCCGCAGGCGTAAAATCAGCAATTTCAATCTAGAAATCGTAAACCAGTATTTGCAATCCCGCAAATGTAAGTAAGTAAGTTTATACCGTTGCCATGAGGCTCATAATCGAAGCTGAATCCGTAAGTAATAAGTTTGCTCCCGTGACATGCTCGTAAATGAGCAAGCATCAGTAACGAATAATTAGTCACCCGTTTCTACGTGTAAATCAGTACGTGGCAGCGCTACTGCCCCGGGCGGGGAGGGTCATTTCCCTAATGGATCCATTAACTAGTGTTCGCGCTTAAGTCCATAACTAACGATATATGATGGAGAGACTTCTGTAAGTAGTAAATAACTCATGCAATTCCGTTTGGTATAGTAAGCAGTTTAGTACTTGTGTTCAAGAAAATCAGTAGCATGTATCTCCCCCAATAAGATAAAACAGTAAAAGTGGGGCCGTAAGACTCACCTGAGTCTTGTAGTAATCAGTTGCAATTAGCAAGTAGTAAGTAAAGCAAGTAGGTTCTCTGAACCCGTAACCTTCAAATGCCTAATCATATGAAGTTATGTAAGTATGCGTCTCACGATACGTTTCGTTTAGTTGTACACAACTAGTATATCCAGTGTTTGTCCGTATGTTTGTAATTGTTTGTTTGTTGGAAAACATGTTTGGCCCGTTGGTGACGGTTTGTAGCAAAAATTCTAAAATGTTGACTTTGCTACAGTAAATGTGCTACAGTGAATTGCTACAGTAAAATTTGACTTTTTGCTACATTAACTTTGACTTTTCTATAGTGAAAATAATTTAAAATTTCCAAGTTTTCTGTTTTCTGCGACATAAGCTGCGACACAAGGATTTGTATGCGACACAAGGGTTGTGTCGTATGAAGGATGCGACACAATAGCTCTGCGACACAGTGGTTGTGTCACAAAAAGCTTGCGATGCTAATTCAATAGCGACAGAACGGTTGTGTCGTATTAAATACGACATAGTATGCGACATAGAGTGCGACACAATATTGTGTCGCAAAGGTTACGACACTAAAGGATTGGTACGACACAAGGTGCGACACAAACGGGTTTATGCGACACAGCATGCGACACAAGGCTTGTGTCGCATGTATGAACACCAGCCCAGAAACTTTCGGGTTTCAAGAATTTTCGACCAAAAACGCAAATCTAACCCATTTTTGAGCTATAAAATCGTGTATTCTTCATGTATTAGGTTATATCTAAGTTGTGTACACATCAAAAAATTACACCAAATTGAATAGATCTAAGATTTTAGGAATTTCTTACTTTTGCAAATCGAGCTAAATGGAGGATGAATTGATGAAGACGGTCTTGATATTCTTGCTCCACTCGTGATGGTGATTCCGAATATGTAATTTTCGTGGTCGAGATTTGATGTTGAAAATTTGGTGTGAATTGAGGTTGAGAGAGTTTGTGGTTTGTGTGTGTTTAGTTAGAATGAAAATGGAAAGGGAAATTGGGGTGGGGGTTTGGGTTGGTGGCTGATCCAAAAGGAAGGAGCGGGAAAATACTCCCCAAAACACAGTGTTGACTCTGTGTCCTAATCGTTTATTCACTAGTTTTTCATATTTAACCAAACGTTTATATTTTTAAAACGTAACTGGAGTATTTAAGTAAAAATACTTTGAAATTAATAGTAAAACATTTGTCGCAATATTTAAATTATTAAGTCGCGTTTATTACGTTTTGTTGCGTTAGTTAAAATGTCGTCGCGATAATATATAAATAATGCTCGTTCGGTTGTGTATTTTATATAACAAAATACGTTCTCATTATTTAAGTAAATTTCTGTCACCAACGTCCAAATAAACTGTGTCGGACTCCGTCCTGTTAATTCGTACGATTCATCCAAATTGCGTAAGTACACACATATATATATATATAAATCACCTTATATATATATATATATACAAATAGAATCTGTAATTAGTCCTATTACATACTAATTACCACTAGTTACAAACAATTAGGCATAATTAATTATCCTAATTATGCAGGTGTTACAAAATGTGTGACAACTGACAAATTTAAGGTTAACTTTTACCTCTAGATAAAATGTCATTACTCATATTTAGTGTATAGTTAGACTAAATGCACGATCAATACGACTATTGTGTGTAGCAACGACTCAAATATAAACAATGTACGTTACAAATTGGCATGAGATGCCGCAAATATGTGTCTACCTAATTTCTATGTTTGTATAAATTAAACTATACTCACTAATGTATTAAATTACGCAAACTTACACCAAGTTTCATTAACACTTATAAGTATACATGCACACACCACCTTGCATGGCCATAATACTTAGCAAATGACAAAAATTCCCTCACATTCCCTTGTTAAAAGCGGGCTCATGGCCACCTCCACATGCATACTCATTAGTTAAGTACACACTTTCACATCATTATCTCCCCCACAATGTGTAACATCCGTTCCTCGGGTCTAGTAGTATTTAATATTTTCTGACTGTGAATCCTTATTTAATGTGTCAGAAAATAGTTTCGATGATTTATTTGAAAATAAATGGGTAAAATAGTCGAATAATTTATTGTGACTAATAAATTATTGAGTGTTTTAATTTTATTTAGTTGACGGTAAAATAAAATAATGTTTCCCCGCAAATGGTTTTTAGTTCCAGACAATGATAAGTACGGGGAATGAAAATTAACCAATTATATGTTATACTCTATTTTGAGTCGGTTCATTGTTTTCATTATATATCTACATACATACATATACACGATCATACATACACATACATAACCCTAGATTAATTCCTAAATCACCTCTTTTCATCAAATTAAGGATGCCAAATTCGATTTAAGCTTCAAAGATCATGGATTATCATCCTAACCAACATGTAAGTCTTTAATCCTTGTAGCATGAACCCTAGAAATTGGGGGTTTTTAGTGTTTTTGACTTTAATCCGAAATTAGGGTTTCAAATGGTGGAATTGATGTTGGTTAAGCTTTAATAACATGTATTAATCATTCCATCATCTTCATAAACATGTTGTAAGTCTCAATTTCTTGATTTCCATAAACTTAGAAATGGGTTTTGGTGTAAATGATGAATTAGAATGATTGATATGAAATTGAAGCTTGTTATGCTTATATAATTGCTAGTTGAGGTTTGTATGAGGATTATAACTTATATCCTAACATAGAAATGAAGAAAAATTATGTATGATCATATAGATAGTTTATGGGTTAGTTGGTAAATCATGAATTGAAGCCTATTATTATGTTATTGTTGTTAGTTAGTGCCTAATTCATGATTATAAGTTTAGTTGTAACTTGAAATTAAAGAATTTGATTAAGTGTTCTTGAGGTTATTGATGAACTTGATGATGATGATGAATTATAAGATAAAATTAGCATTTTGGTGATTAAGAACACTTAATTGATGATTAAAGATGATGATTGTGTGAACTTAATTGTTAAGTATTCATTAGACTTAAATATTGGAAGTTTGATGAATTGTTGAGGGTAGAGGTTAATAACCTTAGTTGTGGTTTAACTATATTGGTTAGTGATGATTGAAGTGGATTAATGTGATGAGATGGTTATGATAATTATAAATTGAAAGGTGATTGTGAATCATGTTGTTACGATGCTAATTGTAATGTAGGCATAATGTTATATATATATATATATATATATATATATATATATATATATATATATATATATATATATATATATATATATATATATATATTTTGAGACAAGTAACTAACTTGTGATATCATGTTGTATTCTCAGATGTGCAGAAGGCTCAGTGATATTAGACTACTGAGTGGATGCCTGAGGTGGTCGGTGAGTGGATCTCTAATCCTCAGCGTAACTTGGTTGTAACAAGTTTGGTTACAACAAGTAACGTATTATTACTTTATCCGTTGCATTGATGATTATGTTGATAGTAATAATACTGTTGATATGTTGACTAGTTGAATATGCGACTTGTTGATTACGTGATCACTTGAGTTATTGGCCTTCGGGCATCAGTTGTTAATGAGGCAACGAGTTGTTGAACTGTTGGTTGGGCTAGTTGGTTATCCAAAGTTTAACACACCTCCTGTGTTAGTTGAAGATAATCACTAGCTATCGGTCTCGTCCGTATGGCCATACGGATAGGTTGGGTAAGTGTTCTTGGGGAGCCTCCCGGGTTAATGGTTATCCCCAGAGCCGCCGATCCTCATTATGGTGTTGTTGATTAGTTGAATTGTTGCATTATTGAACTGATGCATTGTTGATGTGTTGTATTGTGTACTAGCTTGTTTAGTGATAATTGTTGTACACAAAGTTGTTGAGCTAAGTTAGGTTGTTGATTAGTTATCTGCTCACTTAGCGTTATGCTAATCCCCCACATTAACACTTCTTGCAGGTTTCGGTTTGAATAATGGGTGTGCAAGAAGTTGGGCTAGCAGGAATGTTTGACCACGAGGCAATACTCTGATAAGGGATTTGTATAATATAATGTTTCAAAGTGTTTTATATAACACCTCGGTTGAATAAATTATGTTTTGAAAATGTTGAATTTTATAAGTTGATAAAACGATGTAAATTATCACTATCTATTTGGACTTACGCTTCCGATTGACTATATTTAAATTAGTATAAATGAAGGGTGTTATACAATGCTATGGACCTATTGTGTAAAACATAAACCTACAAGTATCAAAACAAGTCACTTCTTTTTCTCTCTCCTTTTCCCCATGCTTTGACTTCCATTCTCCAATGCACAAACTACACATTAGAACCCAACTAGTTAGTCATTAGGATTAACTAGCTAGTTTAAACACTCTCCACCTATAAATAGAAGGCCTTGGTCACACATATTCCCTTACAATTTACCAACACTCAAAGAAACTCTCCTCTTCCTCCCCCTCTCTATAAAAACCGGCCACACACACACATTCACACAAATCACCCTATTTTTTTTCTAAGGATCTAGATAGGGTTCTTAAAAACTTAGAGTTTTCAAAGGTGTGTTCAAGTCTTCTTCCTCCTAGTTCCCTTTTATACTCATAAGCTCTCTAAACATCATATCTTTTACTTTATTTTCATCACCTACTAAGGCTTGTAAATCATAATTAAGCATATATACTTTTGTACACAAAAGTAAAGACGATTATGGACTTATACTTTGATAGACGTTCGAGACTTTACATACATAAGGAAACAATGTCAAAATTATAATTTAGAATGTTTCTAACTGATTTAAAGGTTAAAAAGTTGTTTTATGATTAAAACCCATATGGCTTTGAAGAAATAAAGAGTACTACAAACACTAAATGCAAACATATCTCAAAAATCAGAATCTGATAGGAAACTATACCCAACTTTGAAGGACCATAACTTGCTCAACACTAAATGAAAAGAGATGAATCATTTTTTGAAAGTTACTTTAATGTCTTAGCTGTTGATCTGCAAAATATATCTTTCTAACTCAAAGGTTTTGACCATCAAATGATTTTTACAAACTCAGATGTCCATCAACTCTTAACTTTGGAGGGTTTGAGTTTGGGATTTCATTTGCACGACTTATACCTTTCCAAAAATTATGAGACCAAAGCCAAAATTGTACATTATAAGATGTTCAATCCCAAACTTAGAATTGTATCAAGTCAAACATTCCAGGGGTGGGGATTAGTGGTTGCATGATAAAGTTGATATTGAATGTGTACTAACCTAAAACAAGATGCTAGAATGTTGTTTTGGTTGCAGAGACGGAGGAATATGAGGAACCGACTGGTATTCTCATTGATTCCTCGATTGTTGCTGGCTTAAGTGCATCAGGTGATTCTCGATAATCTTGTTGAATTTAATTCAGTTTGAATTGTGTACTTTGCTATGATTATGTTGATCTATCCTAAAGTAAGTTGAGTCAGACTGATATGATTCCCTAGTTTTGAGTCAATTGATGTTATTCATATGTTATGAAATAAACTGGGTAGTTTATGTTGAACTTGAAATTGTTGAAAAGGTGTTAAGTCGTGTAGACGCTGTGTTGAATAAGTTGTTAATAGTGATATAGTTAAACTTAAAAGTGTCTACAATGTTGAAACGGAAATTATAATCGGTGGCATGATTATTAGTTGCTAAATGCAAGGCGTGATTATGAGATATTGCTAGGAAATTTATTGTTATGTGATAAACGGAATTAATGTGACTCTTTAAGTTGAAATTAATGAGATATCTCAACTAATAAGTTTGGAGTTGTGTGGTTATCCAAATTAGAAAGTGCCTATTGAATGGAAGGTGTACATTTGACTTGAAAAGGTCAAAGTGAATGTGGTTGTGTCAAACTTGATGATAGTTGTGTTATAAAGTAATGAATGTGGCTAAATATTTATGTGTTTGGCAATGATCATGATTTCGGATGAATTATGATCTATGTAATAAAAAGTTGTAAAATTTAAAAGTCGAAGTGGTTAACCAAACTTATATGTATTGACAAGTGGTGAAAAGTCAAAGTGATCATGAAATTGGAAAACTTGTTGTGATTGGTCTAAATATAGTGATTTTAATGTGAATTGGTGCTTTAGAGTAATAGTATGCCACTAATGGTGAAAAATAGTTTGTTGGACTTAGAATAGTCAACGTAATGTGGAATGGGTGATGAAATAGTGGTTATA
The DNA here is from genome assembly GCA_949592205.1 of Helichrysum umbraculigerum. Taxonomy (NCBI): domain Eukaryota; kingdom Viridiplantae; phylum Streptophyta; class Magnoliopsida; order Asterales; family Asteraceae; genus Helichrysum; species Helichrysum umbraculigerum. The sequence goes on along the minus strand of CATIUR010000005.1, from coordinate 78,762,490 downwards.
TGGGTTGAAACCCAAATGGGTTGTTGAAGTGCCCAAATGGGTCACTTGGTGGTTAAATGGTTAAAATGAGTATTGGTTTGGTTATGACCAATGTAACAGTGATTTTAAGTCCTACATATAGTAGGAATGTGTGTTGAAAGTGTTGAAGTAGTTAAACTAGTAGATTTTGGTAAAGGGCCCAATTGGACCCCTAAACGGGTCAACGAGTGAAAATACGATAGGAAGGGTATATGGGGGTGATGAATATGCCCACACGTCTTAAATATATATAGAAACATGTTAGTAAAGGGTTGAAGTCAGAAAGTAAGCCATTTGGAATATGGCGTGTTCACTAAAATGGTCGGAAATGGCCTAAAATGAGTTACACGTCCGTTTTCTCGTAAAATGTGAAAATTGAAAAAGTGTAAAAAGGGAAAGTTTTATTTTGGCATAGTGGAGGTGCCTGCAAAATTTCATGACCTAACTCCTTACGGTTTGTGAGATATGCGCGTTTGAAATTCGCATTTTTGCACTAAGATGTTCAGTCTGCTGTGCAGACAGGGGACCCGGCGGCTGGAGGTCCAAACCGGCGGCTGGATGCCCCAAGCCGGCGGCTTCTTTTGGCTTTAAAACGCACTTTTGTTCTGTTTGCAAAAATTGGTGTTAGCCGGCGTTTCGACTCGGGTAGCCGGCGGGTCAAGACCTTTAGCCAGCGGCTAGATATGTTAGCTGGCGGCTCATGTAGCCTAGCCGGCGGTTTGTGGGTATTTACAGGATTAAAATATTTTTTTACGTTTTTCGACGTTCGACGTAACTTTTGACGTAGAAATTTCCGCTAGAAAATTTCGGTGTCCGATTAAGACGAAATTTACATGTCCACTCAAAAACGGCCCAACGGTCAAAGCTCATTCACCATGAGCCCTGTCAGTTTTTGGCACTTCGGGGTCGTTTGGGGCCCGAAAATCGCGTTTTATTGTTTTTCGAACCTTATTTTGAACTTTTAGCTTACGTTTTGTATTGGGCTTTTGTTTTATTGAGCCCAGAGATCATTCCTGTGACTATATACAATATTAAAACTTGTTTTAGGAGGTCTATATGGTTCATTGTGTATGAGTCGGTTGTAGGCGGTTTACTTAAAAAAAAAAAAATAATATACCAGTAAATGGTAATGTTGATTGTGGTTAACCAGGATTAGTAAACCTTGATTATAAGAATTATGTGGACTATAAGATGTGAATTAGTTGAACATGATGAAGTAACTGAATTATGCAAAAGTATTAAAAATGTATTAAATTGAGCATTTTAAGAAGTAGAGGATAAGTGCATGAGCTTATAATTATGTGATGATCGAATATGAAATGCTCAATTATAAATTAACAAAAGGTTTATAGATTGATGAATATGTGTTAAATATTACACCTCGTATTGATGAAACGTTGATACTGAAGGTACTAGAAGTATTAATTGTCATACTAGTAGTTTAATTGGAAATTGGGTAATAAAGAGGTTGACTGATGTACATGTATTAGACATTACCCTATGTTAATAATATATATTGAAAATGGTGTTGAATGTCTATGTTGAAGATACCTACCTGATGATACAAGTAATGTATATTAAAAGTGATAGGTTGAAAATAATAGCAAGTTAATAATTGGGGATATACTTGCTATTACAGGTTGTCAAAGTGTGTAAACTGTTGATATCAGTGTTATGATATATGTTAGAGTAAAGATTAATGACTTGAAGAGGAATGGTATGAAGTGACCTGAGAATAAAGTGTGACTGACATAATATGACGACGTCTGGCCAACGTATTTATATTATGCCAATTCACATGGAGTTGTTGAGGTTACTAAGTACCATATAAAGTTAAGTGGTTTTAAAATCACAGGTAGGATATGTTGACCTGTAATTGATAAATAGTCAATGTTGAACTAAAATGAAAGAGTGGTAATCCACTAAGTTGTTGTTGCTAATGTTGTATTGTACAAGTGATGTGTATAGGTGATGTAATGTCAATAGTATGAATTAAAAGTTGATTTAAGCAAAGTAGAGGTCGGTTGATTACGAATAATATTGTGTTAATGTTGTTGAAAAGATGATTAATGATTACACCTTGTGTTGTTGAAATACCATTGATGATGATACATGGTATTAACAGGTGTTGTCTTAGCATCCAAATTGGTGTAATAGGATGCTAGTTGATTATATAATAATAGTTTTAACCATAAGAATTGACCTCTACATACTGCTTATTGTTTATTCTATATGTGATTATGATTAAATGAATTGTGATTCTTTTCGAAAAAGGATTTCATATAATCCAGTTGTGTTTATAATTACAAGTTGTAAAGTAATAATTAACTAGTTGCTAAAAATTTGAAAATTTAGCAAGGTGATAACTAAAGAAGTATATGATTATTAGTTAAATTGCTAGTGACGAATCAAATTACAATTTGTGGCTAATATGTATGTAGTAGTGTCCAGTACCACTTGTTGTAGGTACTTGTTGTTATTGTGGTTGTTGTTGTCGTCATAGTCATAATTGTTGCTATAGTTGTTGTTGTGATAAAGATGATACTTTACTTGACTATGTAAGTGGTTGATTTAACTTATTAGAGACAAAGTGTATGTACAGTATTTGTGCAGAATAAAAAGATAGCAACAGGTACATTAGGGTATGTGTATGTTGAAAGAATTGAAAATATATCTACATATTGTTGAGTTGTTCAAGGAAGTAACATGGGATATGTGTAATCAGTATAATGATTGATTATGGAGTAATATTACACTGATTGTTGAAATTAAATAGAGTTTCGAAATACAACTTATGTGTTTATGGGAATTCAATTGATATACACACTGGTGGTGTGTAAGTTGTTAAGATGTATACACATATTGTGTTTAAATAGTTAAATATATGCAAATTGATTCAGTGTTTGTGTGACTATAAATATGCATGATGGTTATATGCATAAGTAAAATAAATTGGGGGCATATATTAATGAGTAGTATACCCTTAGTGTAACATGAAAGGTTCAGTATTAACAAATTAGAAATAACGTGAGTTGAATCTCACATGAGGAATGGGAGTAATAAGTGATTGTGTTCCTAGATGGATTAAGTGGGATCAGATTTCGAGGACGAAATCTCTTTAAGGGGGAGAGATTTGTAACATCCGTTCCTCGGGTCTAGTAGTATTTAATATTTTCTGACTGTGAATCCTTATTTAATGTGTCAGAAAATAGTTTCGGTGATTTATTTGAAAATAAATGGGTAAAATAGTCGAATAATTTATTGTGACTAATAAATTATTGAGTGTTTTAATTTTATTTAGTTGACGGTAAAATAAAATAATGTTTCCCCGCAAATGGTTTTTAGTTCCAGACAATGATAAGTACGGGGAATGAAAATTAACCAATTATATGTTATACTCTATTTTGAGTCGGTTCATTGTTTTCATTATATATCTACATACATACATATACACGATCATACATACACATACATAACCCTAGATTAATTCCTAAATCACCTCTTTTCATCAAATTAAGGATGCCAAATTCGATTTAAGCTTCAAAGATCATGGATTATCATCCTAACCAACATGTAAGTCTTTAATCCTTGTAGCATGAACCCTAGAAATTGGGGGTTTTTAGTGTTTTTGACTTTAATCCGAAATTAGGGTTTCAAATGGTGGAATTGATGTTGGTTAAGCTTTAATAACATGTATTAATCATTCCATCATCTTCATAAACATGTTGTAAGTCTCAATTTCTTGATTTCCATAAACTTAGAAATGGGTTTTGGTGTAAATGATGAATTAGAATGATTGATATGAAATTGAAGCTTGTTATGCTTATATAATTGCTAGTTGAGGTTTGTATGAGGATTATAACTTATATCCTAACATAGAAATGAAGAAAAATTATGTATGATCATATAGATAGTTTATGGGTTAGTTGGTAAATCATGAATTGAAGCCTATTATTATGTTATTGTTGTTAGTTAGTGCCTAATTCATGATTATAAGTTTAGTTGTAACTTGAAATTAAAGAATTTGATTAAGTGTTCTTGAGGTTATTGATGAACTTGATGATGATGATGAATTATAAGATAAAATTAGCATTTTGGTGATTAAGAACACTTAATTGATGATTAAAGATGATGATTGTGTGAACTTAATTGTTAAGTATTCATTAGACTTAAATATTGGAAGTTTGATGAATTGTTGAGGGTAGAGGTTAATAACCTTAGTTGTGGTTTAACTATATTGGTTAGTGATGATTGAAGTGGATTAATGTGATGAGATGGTTATGATAATTATAAATTGAAAGGTGATTGTGAATCATGTTGTTACGATGCTAATTGTAATGTAGGCATAATGTTATATATATATATATATATATATATATATATATATATATATATATATATATATATTTTGAGACAAGTAACTAACTTGTGATATCATGTTGTATTCTCAGATGTGCAGAAGGCTCAGTGATATTAGACTACTGAGTGGATGCCTGAGGTGGTCGGTGAGTGGATCTCTAATCCTCAGCGTAACTTGGTTGTAACAAGTTTGGTTACAACAAGTAACGTATTATTACTTTATCCGTTGCATTGATGATTATGTTGATAGTAATAATACTGTTGATATGTTGACTAGTTGAATATGCGACTTGTTGATTACGTGATCACTTGAGTTATTGGCCTTCGGGCATCAGTTGTTAATGAGGCAACGAGTTGTTGAACTGTTGGTTGGGCTAGTTGGTTATCCAAAGTTTAACACACCTCCTGTGTTAGTTGAAGATAATCACTAGCTATCGGTCTCGTCCGTATGGCCATACGGATAGGTTGGGTAAGTGTTCTTGGGGAGCCTCCCGGGTTAATGGTTATCCCCAGAGCCGCCGATCCTCATTATGGTGTTGTTGATTAGTTGAATTGTTGCATTATTGAACTGATGCATTGTTGATGTGTTGTATTGTGTACTAGCTTGTTTAGTGATAATTGTTGTACACAAAGTTGTTGAGCTAAGTTAGGTTGTTGATTAGTTATCTGCTCACTTAGCGTTATGCTAATCCCCCACATTAACACTTCTTGCAGGTTTCGGTTTGAATAATGGGTGTGCAAGAAGTTGGGCTAGCAGGAATGTTTGACCACGAGGCAATACTCTGATAAGGGATTTGTATAATATAATTTTTCAAAGTGTTTTATATAACACCTCGGTTGAATAAATTATGTTTTGAAAATGTTGAATTTTATAAGTTGATAAAACGATGTAAATTATCACTATCTATTTGGACTTACGCTTCCGATTGACTATATTTAAATTAGTATAAATGAAGGGTGTTATACAATGCTATGGACCTATTGTGTAAAACATAAACCTACAAGTATCAAAACAAGTCACTTCTTTTTCTCTCTCCTTTTCCCCATGCTTTGACTTCCATTCTCCAATGCACAAACTACACATTAGAACCCAACTAGTTAGTCATTAGGATTAACTAGCTAGTTTAAACACTCTCCACCTATAAATAGAAGGCCTTGGTCACACATATTCCCTTACAATTTACCAACACTCAAAGAAACTCTCCTCTTCCTCCCCCTCTCTATAAAAACCGGCCACACACACACATTCACACAAATCACCCTATTTTTTTTCTAAGGATCTAGATAGGGTTCTTAAAAACTTAGAGTTTTCAAAGGTGTGTTCAAGTCTTCTTCCTCCTAGTTCCCTTTTATACTCATAAGCTCTCTAAACATCATATCTTTTACTTTATTTTCATCACCTACTAAGGCTTGTAAATCATAATTAAGCATATATACTTTTGTACACAAAAGTAAAGACGATTATGGACTTATACTTTGATAGACGTTCGAGACTTTACATACATAAGGAAACAATGTCAAAATTATAATTTAGAATGTTTCTAACTGATTTAAAGGTTAAAAAGTTGTTTTATGATTAAAACCCATATGGCTTTGAAGAAATAAAGAGTACTACAAACACTAAATGCAAACATATCTCAAAAATCAGAATCTGATAGGAAACTATACCCAACTTTGAAGGACCATAACTTGCTCAACACTAAATGAAAAGAGATGAATCATTTTTTGAAAGTTACTTTAATGTCTTAGCTGTTGATCTGCAAAATATATCTTTCTAACTCAAAGGTTTTGACCATCAAATGATTTTTACAAACTCAGATGTCCATCAACTCTTAACTTTGGAGGGTTTGAGTTTGGGATTTCATTTGCACGACTTATACCTTTCCAAAAATTATGAGACCAAAGCCAAAATACTCCCAAGACATAATATTTTCACGTGTAAAAAGATCTTGAACAATATCGTTTTGGAACTAGTGAAAAAGTTCCCTCAAAGTGACACAAAAATATGAACAATTCAACTTTTAAACTAGTTTGTATTAATAAAGGTAAAATGTATTAGTAAACTTTGGAAAGGTTGGTTTATAGATAAGTAACGTATATATGAACATACACACATATATTTTGTAGTGAATATGCTTCTTTTAAACAAGTTTAGAACTAAACTTAAATTGTACAAAACTATATGAATATGTATTCATTGTTGGGACATAAGTATACTTTTTACAAATAAACATTTACAAGCAAGCCTTAACACATTCATGTGGGTGATTAAGTTATTCAAGAATCATATCATCTCGTACATATAGTTAAACCTTAAAGTGTCTTAAACGGTTTAGGGCATGGTTAACTACTTGAAAGCCTACATCATTTACACCTTGCTCATCACATACTTTACTTACTAAGGTGAGTCTCATGGCCCCATTTTTACTTGTATTGATATGCTTGGGGTGAGAATACATGCTCATATTTTTATGAACACAAGTATACTAAAACTTATACGTATTGCATGAGTAACATATTATTCCATGAAGGCCTCTCTATCATGATTCGTTAGTTATGGATTTACACGTGAATTGAAATGCCCTAATTTTTTTTTTACCCTTTCTTTGTTATTACGCGATCCCACAGGAGTGATAGGATCGCGTAACTATGCCTAAAACAATCACAGTCCGTTTACTTTGTAAATACGCGATCCTACCACCTTTGTGGGATCGCGTAATTACTCATGAATTCGTCACAGTTGAATTTCCTTTGAAAATACGCGATCCTAACTCTTCCCCGGGATCACGTACTTACTCATGGTTCCTGAAACTCAGTAAAACTTAGATTTTTAGCCAATTTCCGACGCACATAACTTTTTACTCGTTAAGAGTTAGGACCTGAAATTTTGCAGATACCTCCACTATACCAAAATTAAGGTTTCCCTTTTTACAGTTTTTCAAAATACACGTTAACGAGAAATTCGGACGTGTCATCAATTTATGGTCGTTTTAACCATTTTTGGAGACAACTCAATTCACAAACCATATGCATTTGGTCCTTGACTTTTTACCCACAACATTTACAATACAAATCAAGTTTAAACTTTGTGACAAATAAACCATACAACCAATTCGACTCGGTTTACCATATAAGCATATTAGTGACCCATTTGGGCACTATTTTGACCCGTTAACAAACTCAACAACAATTCATCCAATTCACTTCCAAAATGTTTCACTTAAACACATATCAATGATATGACCCATTATATGACCCGTTTTAACACAATAGGGAACCAATTATAGTATCAACCATTTAACCACCAAATTCGCCATCATTCTTTAAGCCATTTTTTCACAATCAATCAAATTATCCAAACAACACTTTAATTACCCATCTTGACACCAATGCACATGAAACCAAATCACTTATCTCTTTGACTTAACAAGGTCAAAGGTATTACACTCACAATTAACAAAACTTCTCCTTTAATCGACACATGACACCAAGTTATATTCATTTGGGCGATTTACACAAGTGTCATCATAAACGATAATTTAAAAGATAAGAGAAGCTTAGTTAACCATATTGCAAGCTCCAATCCATGCTACCTTCTTAATACCATAATCCACTCATTATATCCATTTGGTTCAACCGAATCAATGCACCTACAACATGAAACAACTAAAGGGGTAAGCAAATAAGCTTAGTGAGTATACGAGCAATTAAATGAATAATTCTACACTGAAACAACACTTAGCAAATATTAACAATAAATATTTGCTTAGTCACAAAACTACTGAGCAATTGTAGAGAAAACTCTGAACACTATGTGGATCCGCGGCCAATAGAAACAAGCACGCTTAGCATCATATCACATCGATATGCATACCAAGCTCCAGAAACAAGCACACTTAATGCCATATCACGTCTGATAACATCAAATAATACTATATTTTATATATCAATATTCCTTAGTTTTTATGCATTTTTATTGTATTTATATAGATTTAGATATTTAATTTGTTTCTATTTGCAAAATAGGTATAAAAGATGTAGAATTGAAGAAAGGAATGAAAAAGGAGATAAAATGAAAGAAAATGAAGATAAAAACAAGACATTAAGAGACTTGGGCTTTAATTGAAGGTTAAACTCGAAGTTAAAGTTAAAAGGGCCTAAAGTATGAAGACAAATTGACTAAAAGAGTTATGGAGCCCAAAATAAGGATCCAGCCCGAATTGAAGAATATTCTAGAATAGCAGTTTAGCCGGCGGTCAAATCTGATGAAGTTAAGGCGGTGCAGATCGAAGACTTGGACTCCAAGACAAATACCTTTAGCCGGCGGCTAAAGCATTTAGCCGGCGGTTAAATGGTCGATTCGGAAAACTATAAATAGAGGTTTCGGATAAACCATTGGATATACGAATTTGAAAAGCAAAAGTCGATTGTAAGGGTTAAAGAACGACTTTAGATTGAATTTGGAGGCTAGGAGGCTAGGGATTGAAGACCTTCAACCCTAACGAAGAATAATTCAATTTCTTTGGTTCGATTCTAGATCTTTTACTTACTAGATGAACATTTATTTGTATTTAGATCTTGTTTCATTACTATTTGAATATTGATTATTTCTTTAACATATTTATTTAGATGAATGATATTTGTATGATTATTTGAGTATATGTTTATGTTGATTGATTTTATGAATGTTATTAAGGTTATATTTATATTGATGATATGATTATGATATTCATGCTATATAGCGAACACTTGTGTGAATTGACTTAATAATTTAGGTTTATGTTTTAATTATAACTTAAATATACTGACCAGTGATAGGTTATAATTATAACTGGATTAAACTATAAGTGATTAGATAATAACATTCGAGACCTTGAAGTTAGTAAACCTTAATATACGTTGAAGAGCTTAATCATAGGATACTTAAACCTTACCTAAGAGGATATCTACTTTTATATTTCAACATAAAATCAATTAGCTAACAGAAATAAACATATAGGAGAATTTGAATATAAACATAGCTAATCTAGATAAAATATATCTTCTATCTACCTTATTCAACTTAGTTGCCTTTAGTTACTTTAATTACTTTAGTTATCTCAATTCTGTATCAAAATAAATATATGTTCGATCGGAACTAAAACATCCCCCCTTTATCTGTAACATTAATTGAAATTAATTGTGAATATTTGTAAATACTAGTTTGGGTTAAATTAAGAATTCCACTTTCCTAGTGTTCGATATCTGGACTTACTTATAAAGCTATATTATACGAACGGGTCATTGTTGCCTGTATTGTGTGATAGTATTATTTAGTATTTCCTTAATTTTAAAACTTGTTATTACTTTAATTGACTATACTTAGCATACATCAAGTTTTGGCGCCGCTGCCGGGGAAGCGGTAATTTTTAATTTTTCCCCTGTAAAAATGATAAATTTGTGTACATTAAAAGTCAATCGAAAAATCGGCTCACCCATTGGAATTACTAACAACAACAGAGGTATAAGGAGGGTCGCTCTGCTTCCCGAAAGGGATAGGTTTTTAATAAGCTTCGCGCTGACCTATTTCTTTGCTTCTGTGTATAACTAGTGGAGCTACCGAGGACTTTTGACTATCTTTATAAAAATTAATTTATTATTGTAAAACGTTTAATTTGTAATATTTAATTTAACCTAACTATTTGTATTTGTAAAAATTAATTTTATAAATCAAATTATGGTTCGCGGCTTTTAGGTTGGGTATTCCTTATTCATGATGCAATTTTGAATGTGTTATATTATTGAATTATGTTTTTAGTTTACTACAACCTGGTCATGAACTGTATATCTGTGACACCCGTCAAATTAGGACTAGTAATTAGTGCCTAATCAAGTTTTAATACATGTAATTAGTTTTGTGTTAGGCTAATTTGTGTATCAACTAATATATATTGTTGAATATATATATATACAAGTATATGATTGATTTAAATCGTACAAGTTTCAAATCGAATGTAATTCGGTTCCGGTAAATACGGACGTTGGTGAACAATTTAGTTAAATAATATAAACATTATTTAATAACACGGTTATATCCAAAATATTATTTTTATAGTATTTAGTATTCATTTCGAATCATACAATCAATGGATACGCGATTAAGATAATAAACGCGTAAACAAACAAAACAAGTTAACGTTATAATTTATAATGCAATTATTAAGTATTTGGTTAAATACTTCAAGTTAAATACCGAATAATTATTCGTATTCTTAAACGTATATTTACAACGTGCTAAATAATAATTAAACATTAAACGATCGGGAAAAGGAACACCGCACGGAACGCGAATACACGGAGTTAAAAAGTGGAGACCCACACTTTTGTGGGCCCCCACCCCAACCGGCCCAATGAGGAGGGAATCCCCTCCCCATCCCTCATTTCATCCAAAAATACACACACATTCACCTACATCTCTCTCTCTCTCTCCATCTTTCTTTCTTTCATTTTCACCAACATCACCACCACCATTAAAATCAACAAATAACACCTCCAAACACCATCAAATCATCAAGATAATTAGAGAAAAAGAACCACCACGCAACGATATACAACCTCATCTTTTCGGATTTTCGATTCGTCACCGCGTAAATTTCCGACAAAAACTCGAAACTCTCTGATTTCACTCATTTTTACATGTTTATGGTTTATATATGTCCAAAATGTCCATATAAGGGTTGCGTAAAAGATTTGGAACAAGTGGTCGCCGGAAAATACGTTTTCGGCTCAAAATCCGGCGAACAGTTGGAAGTGTCGCTAGTGTGCCAAAAACAGTGCTAGCGACACTAGCAAAGTGTCGCTATGCCTAAGTGTCGCCCCTATAGCGACACTACTTAAGTGTCGCTGAATTACTTAACCAGATTTAACTTAACGACACTCCCCTAGTGTCGCCAAAATTCATAAGTGTTGCCATAGCGACACTACTCAAGTGTCGCCCAACTATTGAAAATCAGAAATATAGCGACACTTACTAAGTGTCGCCTAAGCCCGTAGCGACACTAGCTTAGTGTCGCCAAAAACAGAATATTTACAACTTTTTACTAAGTGTCGAGACCAAAATTTTATCACTTAATTTCACCCAAATTCAAGTCCAGATGCGTTTTTCACCAAAGCAATTTAATAGAAATAAAAAATTTTCGAGCTAACCTAGCATCTCGACCCCAGCCAGGGGCCAGCCCCTTGGACCCCGCCAGGGGTTGCCACCCCTGGAACCCCGCTAACCAGGGGCGCTGCCCCGGACCCCCGTCACCTAAAAGTTTGTAAACATTTTTAAGTACAACAATTCAAAAATCAAAATAATAATATAGAGATTATTATTACAAACAATCACCAACGGGCCGTACACGTTTTTCAAAACTCAAATCAATCAACCAAATCGTAGTAATTTGGACAAGTCAATCAACCAAGTCGGGATAATTTGGACAAACTATTACAAAGGTAGTCTTTCGAGATACCTATTCAAATAATAACCATCGCGCGTATTGAACGCCCTCAGGTTACAAGTTTCGGACATCAATTCACAGCTAATCAATTTCGGTTTATCTAGATAACCACTTCAAGACTCAGGTGAGTCTCATGGCCCCTATTTTACTGCTTTTCAATCAGGGGTGTGATATTATTGCTCGTTTTGTTTAACAAGTTGAACGCAAGTACAAATCAAATCAAATACTACGTGAGTTTCAAGAGAATCAATTTAAAGCCCTCCATAGCATAGTCTGGTAATACGTAGTAGCGTGAATGTTAGTATATGATATAATATAGGATTGATAATCCTCGTCCGGGTTAGCACGCACTAACTGGTCAAACGGACGTATTAGCATTTGGGAAGACGAGTGTGGATTAGGCACTCGTAGGAGGCATTTCAAGTTAGGTTTCCTTAAGTGGGCCTGACAACTCAAGTTAAGCTCAGACTATTTGCTCATGGCTGTATAACTTTTATCTTGCTTAATTGCACTTTAAATTCAATTATTAAATCTTGCGGTTCATACAAACATATGCGTTGACATACAAACCTGTGAGCTCACCAGCGTTTCGCTGACCAATTTTAGCATGTATCACAGGTGACCAGCAGTAGGTTGGACTGCTCAAGTAAGGATCAATTAGCTCGAGTCATCATGCAAACAATCAGAGATTTAGCTGCATTATTATATTTTGTATAGATTAATTATGTACTTAAATCTCTTAATTTCAACCGAGCTAATATAACTATATTTTTGATGTAAACTTTGTTTTTATCAATACAAGTTAAAACGACGCATATAGTGGTCGTTCATTATATATCTTTGTGCTGTGATTATTGATTCGTAACACCCAAATCGTGCTTCCGCTAAACAATAAATTTGGGGGTGTTACAGATTGGTATCAGAGCCTAAGGTTATAGTGAACTTGGTTGCATTTAGTGGGCCTAGACTATGACCGTTAGGCAGTATCTCCTTATTAGGCATGACTGGTTCAGGAATTACAGCATACGACTTTAATTTAACATAGCCTGATCAACTATGTACAATTAAGGAAAGATGATGTAAGGTCTGTAGTAGTTATGTTGAACGGGAATACACTAGTCGACTCTGACCTCGAGAGAACCGAGACTCAAACATGTCTGTGATAGACACCCTAGGCTATTATGTGATATTTATATATATACATAGATAGGCCTCGTTTCCGCTCTATATCTTAGGCTATATTATATATTATATGTATATAGGCCTCATTGTTTCTAACGCTTTGTCTCAGAATGGCAAACACACCACCCAACTCCAACTCGTCGCACTCTTATCCGTACGAATCACAAGCCTCAAGGGTAGCCAGGAGGGACACCAGGTTGCCTCAAGCTAGCCCATATTCCACTCACCTTACTCCACCAGTTTTAGCCGCTAGGCTACATCATCACGAGCAACGACTTAACGCTATGGATATCGAACTCCAAGAAACTCGCGAAAACTGGAGACTCACAGCTATGGAACGAATCGAGCAAGTCTCTGAAGATCACGAACACACTGTCAACGCCATGAACACTCTTCAAAATCAAGTGGAAGAAACAGTTGAAACCATAGAGGTTGTCCACAACCAAGTGATTGGCAACCAAAATGAAATCTATGTCCTACAATCAAGGCTGCATCAGTGCGAGACACGTCTAAGGGAAACCGAAGACGCCCTCCGAACTGCCAACAGACTTGCAGAGTCTGTGAATCGTCTCAACGCACTGCTGCCACAACTCAACTTACGTCAGAATTAAATTAGGCTGAATCTGTACCCTAATATGCTTTTGTAGGACCTATGTAATTCAACCGGATGTAACAATTCCCGGTAATTTTGTCAAACATCTAATCCTGTAACTTTTGGAACTCGTAATTTGGAATTGTCTATCATCTTTTGAACTCGTAATATCAATTGACAATTCCCCTCGATTATTCTATATTGTTGATTTTACATTGTGATGTTGTATGTTACCGCTTTTACATATATGCATCTATTGTAATTTTCATTCTGGTACAATTTCTTATGTACCTTTTGTTTCTTTCTTTCTTGAAGAATCATGCCGCCCAAGAAGAAAAGTTACAGTGATGCGGAAATCAATGCTATCGTTTCTCGAGCTGTGGCCGATGCCTTGGCTGCTCGGGACTCGCCTCGAAACTCCCGAAATACTGGTGAAGCTCCCAGTAATACCCCTGCCATCAAGCCTTGTTCTTACAAGGATTTTCTGAGCTGCAAACCACTATACTTCAAGGGCACGGAAGGTGCCATCGGGCTGATCCGTTGGATAGAACGGATGGAATCTATTTTCAACCTCTGCAACTGTGCAGAGGATAACAAAGTCAAGTTCGCTGCATACACCTTTCAGGAAGGTGCACTCACGTGGTGGAATACCCACGCCAACTCCGTAGGTCTTGAGATAGCTAATCAGCTACCTTGGGCCGAGCTGAAGAAGAAGTTGAGGGAGAAGTACTGTCCCGAAGAAGAACTGCACCGTCTAGAGGAAGAGTTCTGGCATTTGACGGTGCAGGGAACTGACATTGCTGGGTATACCACCAAATTCCAGCAGTTTGCGTTGTTATGCCCGGGTTTAGTTGATCCGGAGGAGAAGAGCATCAAAAGATATATCCGCGGCCTTCCTGAGAGCATTCAGGGGAACGTCGCTTCATCTAAGCCAACCACTACTGAAAGTGCTATCCGGATAGCACATGAGCTCATGGCGCTAGTTGTCAGCCGTGAGACACCCAATACCTCCTCCAACAACAAGCGAAAACCCTCTGAACACTGAAACCAACCAAACAAGAAAACCAACACTATCCAAGTTTACAACACCAATACTGAAACCAAACGTAGCTACACTGGAGACAGGCCATACTGTTCCAAGTGTAACTACCACCATGACGGCCCATGTAGTACTCCCTGCAACAACTGCAGGAGGTACGGGCATTTGACCAAAGACTGCCGAGCCCCCAAATCCAACAACAACACCTCCAACAACAAAACCCAACAACCCAAATCCTGCTATGGATGCGGAGAGCTGGGGCATTTCAGGGATGCATGTCCCAAACCAAAGAACAAGGGCAACAACAACAACAACAACAACAACAACAACAACAACAATGCCAAGGGAAGAGCTTTTGTTCTCAATGCTGGAGATGCCCGTCAGGACCCGAATGTGGTCACGGGTATGTTCCTCCTCAATAACTTAACTGCTTCTGTTCTATTTGATACTGGTGCTGATAGAAGCTTTATTTCTGATGAGTTTTATCCACTACTTGACATCACCCCTGTTGCCTTAGATGTTAAGTACACCGTAGAACTTGCAAATGGTAAACTCATAGAAACCGATAGTGTGATACCCAATTGCACTTTAACCCTAGCCGACGAAACCTTCTCCATTGATCTTATGCCTGTTGAAATAGGAAGTTTCGACGTCATAATTGGTATGGACTGGTTGTCCAAACACCGCGCTGAAATCGTCTGCTACGATAAGGTCGTTCGAATCCCTCTCGCCGACGGTAGAACCTTGGTCATATAGGGGGAGATCGGTGGGACGAGACTCAATATCATATCTTGCTTGAAAACCCAGAAATTTCTGAGGAAGGGTTACCCAGCAATCCTCGCACACATCATGGAGAGGAAGTCGGAGGAGAAGCGACTTGGGGATGTGCCAATCGTTCGAGATTTCTCAGAAGTCTTTCCTGAAGAACTACCTGGTCTACCACCACTAAGACAGGTCGAGTTCTCAATCGATCTCGTGCCAGGTGCTGCACCTATGGCCCGAGCACCATACCGTTTAGCCCCATCCAGACTTCAGGAGTTGTCCACCCAATTACAGGAACTCCTGGACAGAGGATTCATCAGACCGAGTTCTTCGCCTTGGGGAGCTCCGGTCCTGTTTGTTAAAAAGAAGGACGGTTCATTCCGAATGTGTATCGACTATCGAGAGTTGAACAAGTTAACCGTCAAGAACCGATATCCACTTCCACGCATCGATGACCTGTTTGACCAACTTCAAGGGTCGAGTTTTTATTCAAAGATCGATCTTCGGTCAGGTTATCATCAACTACGGGTTCGCGACACTGATATCCCAAAAACTGCATTCAGAACCCGTTATGGGCATTACGAATTCCAGGTGATGCCATTCGGTCTAACCAACGCACCGGCTGTATTAATGGACCTTATGAATCGGGTGTGCAAACCTTATCTCGACAAGTTTGTCATCGTTTTCATTGACGACATCCTCATATACTCGCGAAGCGAACAAGAACACGCGCAACATCTCAAAACCATTTTAGAACTACTTAGACACGAGGAGCTTTACGCCAAATTCTCCAAGTGTGAGTTCTGGATACAAACCGTTCAATTCCTTGGACACGTTATCGACAGTCAAGGAATTCATGTAGACCCTTCAAAAATCGAGGCTATCAAAAATTGGCAATCGCCAACAACTCCAACAGAAGTACGACAGTTTTTAGGACTGGCCGGCTACTATCGACGATTCATCGAGAATTTCTCAAAAATAGCCTTGCCACTCACTACACTGACTCAGAAAGACAAAAGGTTAGACTGGACTGAAAGACAAGAGTCAGCATTTCAACTTCTGAAACAAAAGCTTTGCAGTGCTCCTATTCTATCATTACCCGAAGGCACCGATGACTTCGTGGTATACTGCGATGCCTCACATCAAGGTCTCGGTTGTGTGTTGATGCAACGAGACAAGGTCATTGCTTACGCCTCACGACAACTCAAAATCCACGAAAAGAACTACACTACGCATGACCTCGAACTTGGAGCAGTCGTTTTTGCTCTCAAAATCTGGAGACACTATCTTTACGGCACTAAGTGCACAATCTTCACCGACCACAAAAGTCTCCAACACATATTCGATCAAAAGGATCTCAACATGAGGCAACGTCGATGGGTCGAGTTGCTTACCGATTACGACTGCGAAATCAAATACCATCCGGGGAAGGCAAATGTTGTTGCCGATGCCCTCAGTCGAAAGGAACGATCCAAACCAATTCGAGTCCGAGCCCTCAGTATGACAATTCACAATGATCTAAACACTCAAATTCTCGCTGCTCAACTCGAAGCCTTGAAACTCGAAAACATAAAAAATGAAGCCTTGCGAGGCATGGAGAAACAATTCAAAATCAAGCCTAATGGAATTAGGTATTTCTCAAATCGAATCTGGTTGCCTAGTTTTGGGAACCTCCGAGACTTGGTGATGGATGAAGCTCACAAGTCAAAATACTCTATTCATCCGGGATCCGATAAAATGTATCACGGCATCAAGGATTTCTATTGGTGGCCGAACATGAAAGCCGAGATCGCCATCTATGTTAGCAAGTGCCTTACTTGCTCAAAAGTCAAAGCCGAGTATCAAAAACCTTCCGGTTTGGTTCAACAACCCGACATTCCTGAATGGAAATGGGAACAAATCGCCATGGATTTCATAACCAAACTACCAAAGTCATCGAGCGGTTGCGATACCATTTGGGTGATCATCGATCGTCTCACCAAGTCTGCTCACTTCCTGGCGATCAAAAAAACCTACAAAATGGAACGCCTTACCCGAATTTATCTGAAAGAAATCGTAACCCGACACGGTGTTCCAATCTCGATTATCTCCGACAGGGATAGTCACTTCACATCTCAATTTTGGCAGTCACTTCAAAAATCATTGGGTACCCGTCTCGATATGAGTACCGCATACCATCCTCTAACCGACGGCCAAAGTGAACGAACAATTCAAACACTGAAGGACATGCTACGGGCCTGCGTAGTTGACTTCGGTGTAAACTGGGAACGACACCTACCATTGTACGAGTTTTCGTACAACAATAGTTACCATACCAGCATCAAGGCTGCACCTTTCGAGGCACTGTACGGTCGTAAGTGTCGCTCACCTATCTGTTGGACCGAAGTTGGGGATAGCCAACTCACGGGTCCGGAAATCATTCACGAAACAACCGAGAAAATAGTCGAAATTCAAAACAAGCTCAAAGCCGCACATGATCGTCAGAAAAGTTACGCTGACGTGAGACGCAAACCACACGAGTTCCAGGTTGGGGACCGAGTACTACTCAAAGTATCGCCTTGGAAAGGCGTAATTCGATTCGGCAAACGAGGGAAGTTAAATCCCAGGTACATTGGGCCATTCGAGATCCTCGAGAGGATTGGTCCAGTGGCATATCGATTGCAGCTGCCATCCGAACTCAGCAGTGTGCACCCCACTTTTCACATCTCAAATTTGAAAAAGTGTCTGTCTGATGAGACATTTATCATTCCACTCGATGAGATTCAAGTTGACGACAGGCTTCACTTCGTTGAAGAACCCGCCGAAATCATGGACCGTGAGGTCAAACAACTCAAACAAAGTCGTATTCCCATCGTCAAAGTTAGGTGGAATTCGCGACGTGGTCCGGAATTCACCTGGGAACGGGAAGATCAAATGAAACTCAAGTATCCTCAGTTATTCACTGATGTTACTTCAAACGCGACTTCAACTTAAATTTCGGGACGAAATTCTTCTAACAGGGGGAGAATGTGACACCCGTCAAATTAGGACTAGTAATTAGTGCCTAATCAAGTTTTAATACATGTAATTAGTTTTGTGTTAGGCTAATTTGTGTATCAACTAATATATATTGTTGAATATATATATATATATATATATATATATATATATATATATATATATATATATATATATACAAGTATACGATTAATTTAAATCGTATAAGTTTCAAATCGAATGTAATTCGGTTCCGGTAAATACGGACGTTGGTGAACAATTTAGTTAAATAATATAAACATTATTTAATAACACAGTTATATCCAAAATATTATTTTTATAGTATTTAGTATTCATTTCGAATCATACAATCAATGGATACGCGATTAAGATAATAAACGCGCAAAAAAACAAAACAAGTTAACGTTATAATTTATAACGCAATTATTAAGTATTTGGTTAAATACTTCAAGTTAAATACCGAATAAGTATTCGTATTCTTAAACGTATATTTTCAATGTGCTAAATAATAATTAAACATTAAACGATCGGGAAAAGGAACACCGCACGGAACGCGAATACACGGAGTTAAAAAGTGGAGACCCACACTTCGGTGGGCCCCCACCCCAACCGGCCCCATGAGGAGGGAATCCCCTCCCCATCCCTCATTTCATCCAAAAATACACACACATTCACCTACATCTCTCTCTCTCCATCTTTCTTTCTTTCATTTTCACCATCACCACCACCATTAAAATCAACAAATAACACCTCCAAACACCATCAAATCATCAAGATAATTAGAGAAAAAGAACCACCACGCAACGATCTACAACCTCATCTTTTCAGATTTTCGATTCGTCACCGCGTAAGTTTCCGACAAAAACCCAAAACTCTCCGATTTCACTCATTTTTACATGTTTATGGTTTATATATGTCCAAAATGTCCATATAAGGGTTGGGTAAAAGATTTGGAACAAGTGGTCGCCGGAAAACACGTTTTCGGCTCAAAATCCGGCGAACAGTTGGAAGTGTCGCTAGTGTGCCAAAAACAGTGCTAGCGACGCTAGCAAAGTGTCGCTATGCCTAAGTGTCGCCCCTATAGCGACACTACTTAAGTGTCGCTGAATTACTTAACCAGATTTAACTTAACGACACTCCCCTAGTGTCGCCAAAATTCATAAGTGTCGCCATAGCGACACTACTCAAGTGTCGCCCAACTATTGAAAATCAGAAATATAGCGACAATTACTAAGTGTCGCCTAAGCCCGTAGCGACACTAGCTTAGTGTCGCCAAAAACAGAATATTTACAACTTTTTACTAAGTGTCGAGACCAAAATTTTATCACTTAATTTCACCCAAATTCAAGTCCAGATGCGTTTTTCACCAAAGCAATTTAAATGAAATAAAAATTTTTCGAGCTAACCTAGCATCTCGACCCCAGCCAGGGGCCAGCCCCTTGGACCCCGCCAGGGGTTGCCACCCCTGGAACCCCGCTAACCAGGGGCGCTACCCCGGACCCCCGTCACCTAAAAGTTTGTAAACATTTTTAAGTACAACAATTCAAAAATCAAAATAATAATATCGAGATTATTATTACAAACAATCACCAACGGGCCGTACACGTTTTTCAAAACTCAAATCAATCAACCAAATCGTAGTAATTTGGACAAGTCAATCAACCAAGTCGGGATAATTTGGACAAACTATTACAAAGGTAGTCTTTCGAGATACCTATTCAAATAATAACCATCGCGCGTATTGAACGCCCTCAGGTTACAAGTTTCGGACATCAATTCACAGCTAATCAATTTCGGTTTATCTAGATAACCACTTCAAGACTCAGGTGAGTCTCATGGCCCCTATTTTACTGCTTTTCAATCAGGGGTGTGATATTATTGCTCGTTTTGTTTAACAAGTTGAACGCAAGTACAAATCAAATCAAATACTACGTGAGTTTCAAGAGAATCAATTTAAAGCCCTCCATAGCATAGTCTGGTAATACGTAGTAGCGTGAATGTTAGTATATGATATCATATAGGATTGACAATCCTCGTCCGGGTTAGCACGCACTAACTGGTCAAACGGACGTATTAGCATTTGGGAAGACGAGTGTGGATTAGGCACTCGTAGGAGGCATTTCAAGTTAGGTTTCCTTAAGTGGGCCTGACAACTCAAGTTAAGCTCAGACTATGTGCTCATGGCTGTATAACTTTTATCTTGCTTAATTGCACTTTAAATTCAATTATTAAATCTTGCGGTTCATACAAACATATGTGTTGACATACAAACCTGTGAGCTCACCAGCGTTTCGCTGACCAATTTTAGCATGTATCGCAGGTGACCAGCAGTAGGTTGGACTGCTCAAGTAAGGATCAATTAGCTCGAGTCATCATGCAAACAATCAGAGATTTAGCTGCATTATTATATTTTGTATAGATTAATTATGTACTTAAATCTCTCAATTTCAACCGAGCTAATGTAACTATATTTTTGATGTAAACTTTGTTTTTATCAATACAAGTTAAAACGACGCATATAGTGGTCGTTCATTATATATCTTTGTGCTGTGATTATTGATTCGTAACACCCAAATCGTGCTTCCGCTAAACAATAAATTTGGGGGTGTTACAATATCTATCCACTAACTTATTAATTTATTTATTTTATACTAATATTCTTTTACTAGTACTACTGAATTCGGTTCTTGTTCGCAGATGATTGTATGACCCGGACACAACTGCCGGATCCACTAAGTCCATTTGACGAGCCAGAACGTGAATTTCATTCAAGGAGATGTTTATCTTACGCACCACCGAATTCACCGGTACAATGAATATCATCTGACGAAGAAAACGAATTGTTCACCAACACACTCGTCAACACGGCAGAGTACGGGTATTACTCCAGATCGGAGTTTGGTGAGGATAAACAGCCTTCCAGAGCACCTACTGTGTATCCGAGTGATTCAGAACAAGAAATAGTTATACCAGAAACAGATATGGCAGACATAGCTAACATGACGCTTGAGGATTACACGATTCAAACTCGTGGAGATCCTCGACCGGGAGTGGTTCGTCCTGCCATAGCTAGAGAAGTAGAATTCGAATTGAAGGGACAATTTCTTAAGGAGCTTAGAGAAAATCCTTTCAGAGGAGAAGACAAGAAAAATGCTAATGAACATGTGGAAAAAATTCTGGAAATTGCTGATATGTTCAATATTCCCAATGTTACGAGAGATCAGGTTATGCTAAGGGTGTTTCCTTTAACACTCAAGGATGGAGCTAAGAGATGGATCAACAATGAACCAGCCGGATCTATTACTACATGGGAGGATCTTCGAACTAAATTTATGAAAATGTATTTTACTCCTTCAAAGACTTCAAAAATGATTGATGAAATAAGGAACTTCAAACAGAAATCTGATGAATCTTTGTATCAAGCTTGGGAGAGATATAAAGAAATGTTACATAAATGTCCACAACATGATCTGAATGTGCAACAAGAAATCACAG
This sequence comes from Helichrysum umbraculigerum, assembly GCA_949592205.1. Taxonomy (NCBI): domain Eukaryota; kingdom Viridiplantae; phylum Streptophyta; class Magnoliopsida; order Asterales; family Asteraceae; genus Helichrysum; species Helichrysum umbraculigerum. The sequence goes on along the minus strand of CATIUR010000005.1, from coordinate 78,740,565 downwards.
TTTTCTACAAAGGTGTTGATCGTGCAACACGTCAACAATTGGACGCACAAGGACGAGTACCTAAAAGGACTCCTGCTGCAGCACGTGCTGGAATAGAAGAATTAGCAAAACATTCACGGCTATGGGATGATGGATCAATAGGAAGAAAAAAATCCCTAGAAGATAGTGAAGGACTTGCAACTATCACAGCTAAACTGGAAAGTTTAGGGAGAGATAAGGTTAATGAATAAGTTCATGCTATCAGGATTGGATGTGAGATATGTGGAGGAAATCATTTGAAGACTGAATGTCTTAACAAGGATACAGACATAGCCATAGAAGAAGTGATGTATGGGGATTTCCAAGGAAATCCGAATTATCGCCAGGTAACTAATTACAGAAGAAATAATCAAGGTGGAAATGGGCAATATCAACAAGGAGCACTAGGATTCTTTGTCAAGACTGGACAAAATCCATCGATATCTGATCGGATGGGATCTTTGGAAAATGTAATAGGAAAACTTATTGATGCTAATAATAAAAGGTTGGATGACTCAGACGTGAAAATGCGCAATTAGGAAGCTTCTATTAATCAGATTGAAGGTTCTGTTCATCAAATAGCCAAGGTCTTACAAGAGAGATTCCCGGGAACTTTACCAGGCTTCACAGAAACAAATCCAAGAGAACATGCTAAGGCTGTGTTTACTCGAAGCGGTAAAAATTCTAAACCTCCTATTATTACTGATAAATTTGTTGATTCTGAGCAGATTGAAGATTCTAGTGAAAAAGAAATTGAGAAAACTTCAAGTATAAACAAGGAAGCTGATAAACCAAAAGAAAAGCCGGTATTCAAAGACTATACACCCCCACCACCATATCCAGCTGCTCTAAGAAAAGGACAAGATGAAGAACAATATCATAAGTTCTTAGAAAATCTAAAGCAACTGCACATCAACATACCATTTGTGGAAGCTATTCAACAAATGCCGAAATATGCTAAGTATCGGAAGGAACTGTTAACCAACAAAAGCAAACTGGATAATGTGACCAAAGTAACGATGAATGCAAGATGTTCAGCACTGATGCAGAACAAATTACCACCTAAGGTCAAAGATCCAGGGAGTATTACTATACCTTGCTCAATTGGTAACATGTCTATTAATAATGCATTGGCAGATTTAGGAGCTAGTATTTCGTTAATGCCATATACTTTATACACCCGTTTAGGATTAGGAGAACCAAAACCTATCCGAATGTATATTGAACTAGCTGATAGATCTGTACAATATCCTAAAGGCATGATTGAAAATGTTTTAATTTAAGTTGATAAGTTTGTATTTCCATGTGATTTTGTTATTTTAGATATGGTAGAAGACCCTAGAGTCCCTATTATATTAGGAAGGCCGTTTTTAGCAACTACCCACGCTTTAATTGATTTTTTTTAACAGACAAATTATCATGCGGGTTGGGAATGAAAAAGTTGTTTTTAATGTTCACGATTCTATGAAATTTTCTGATTATGTTGACGATACATGTTATTACTTAAATTCTTTCGAATATATGGATAACACAGTTTTGCAGAATTTCTTAGAAGATGATCATTCAGAAGCAGATATCTTGAAAGGGTGTACCGGTAAATTGGAGAAAATTACTACTGTTGAAGAATTTGATACGATAATCAAGGAAGAAGATGAGTTATTTCAACCAGAAAATGAAACAGCAATAATTTGTCAACAAAAGCAAGGAGAAACTGAATTGGTTAAGCCAGTTGCTGAAATCATAAACAGGGAACTTCTTCCATTTATAGTACATGGAATTCCTTGTTTACGATCAGAAGTATTTGAAATCAAGTCATCCTATGAAGAACCACCTCAATTAGAGTTAAAAGAATTACCATCTCATTTAGAATATGCATTCTTATAAGGAATGTCAGAATTACCAGTTTTTATATCTTCCAAATTGTCACCAGAAGAAAAGAAAAGTTTGATACAGGTGTTGAAAGAACATAAGCGAGCTATTGCATGGAAAATAACAGATATCAGAGGCATCAGTCTGTCTTATTGCACTCACAAAATATTAATGGAATCGGATTTCAAGCCTGTAGTACAACCACTCCGAAGACTTAATCTAAAAGTAAAAGATGTTATGAGGAAAGAGATCATTAAACTTTTGGACTCCGGACTAATTTATCCAATTTCGGATAGTCCGTGGGTAAGTCCTATTCATGTAGTGCCTAAGAAGGGAGGAATGACATTTGTAGCTATTGAGAATAATGAGTTGATTCCTACAAGAACAGTTACAGGATGGAGAGTTTGCATAGATTATCGGAAGTTAAATGATGCCACTAGGAAAGATCATTTTTCGTTACCATTTATTGATCAGATGATAGAACGGTTAGCGGGTAAGGAATTTTATTGCTTTCTAGATAGATTTTCAGCATATTTCCAGATTCCGATAACGGCAGAAGATCAAGATAAAACTACTTTTACTTGCCCGTTTGGAACTTTCGCATATAGAAGAATGCCATTTGGGTTATGCAACTCGCCAGCAACATTTCAACGTTGTATGATGGCAATTTTTCATGATATGGTAGAAGATTTTATGGAAATATTTATGGATGATTTTTTGGTATTTGGTGCTTCATTTGAAGTATGTTTGATAAATCTTAAGAAGATGTTGGAAAGATGTGAAGTATCGAATCTAGTACTGAATTGGGAAAAATGTCATTTTATGGTTCGAGAGGGAATAGTATTAGGACATAAAATTTCTAAGGTAGGGATTGAGGTTGATCAAGTAAGGATAGAAGCAATTTCAAAATTACCCCATCCTACAAACGTTAAGGATGTACGAAGTTTTCTAGGTCATGCTGGATTTTATAGGCGTTTTATTAAAGACTTTTCAAAAATTCCAAGACCGATGAATCAACTATTGGAGAATGATGCTAAGTTTGTTTTTAATAACGCTTGTTTAAAAGCATTTGAAATCTTGAAGGACAAATTGGTTTCCGCTCCAATCATGACTGGACCAAATTGGAATCTACCTTTTTAGCTAATGAGTGATGCTAGTGATTACGCCATTGGAGCCGTTCTAGGACAACGAATAGAGAAAAAGTTTTAACCGATTTATTATGCCAGCAAAACTTTAACCGATGCACAAGAAAACTACACAACTACAGAAAAGGAATTATTAGCAGTAGTTTTTGCATTTGATAAATTTTGATCTTATTTAGTATTATCTAAAACTGTTATTTTCACTAATCATTCTGCTTTAAAGTATTTATTCAATAAACATGATGCGCGCCCTCGTTTGTTGCGACGGATTCTTTTATTGCAGGAATTTGACATAGAAATAAGAGATAAGAAAGGAGCTGAAAATTTAGCAGCAGGTCATTTATCAAGATTGGAGAATCCGGAATTAGAAGCATTAGACGAATCAGAAATTCACGACACATTTCCGGATGAACAGTTAATGATTGCTGAGGGAAGTTTTGATATACCATGGTTTGCTAATTATGCTAATTATTTAGTAACTAAGATTTTACCTGAAAAATTACATTATTAGCAAAAGAAACGATTCTTTGCTGATTTAAAACATTACTTTTGGGAAGACCCATTTCTATTTAAATCATGTGCAGATGGTATTATTAGAAGATGTGTTCATAGAGAAGAGAGTAATAAAATTTTGGCACATTGTCATAAAGGACCAGTTGGAGGACATCACGGAGCAAATTATACAGCTAAAAAAGTTTTTGATGCAGGTTTTTATTGGCCTACCATTTTTAAAGATGCTCAGGAATTTGTTAAGAATTGTGATGCATGTCAACGTTCGGGCAATATATCTAAGCGTGATGAAATGCCGCAAACTTCTATTCAAGTTTGTGAAAATTTTGATATCTAGGGCATCGACTTTATGGGACCATTTCCGTCCAGTAAGGGGAATAAATATATCTTAGTAGCAGTTGATTACGTTTCTAAATGGGCAGAAGCAAAGGCTCTACCTACGAATGATGCCAGGGTTGTTATTAAGTTTTTAAAGCAGTTATTTTCAAGATTTAGAACACCAAAGGCATTAATAAGTGATCGAGGAATTCATTTTTGTAATGCCCAACTCGACAAGGTGTTATCAAGATATGGAGTGTATCATCGGTTTGCTACACCTTATCATCCACAGACGAGTGGACAAGTTGAGAATACTAATCGAGCGTTAAAATGTATTTTGGAATGTTCTGTTGAATCTAATCGACAAGATTTGTCTGATAAGCTGGATGATGCATTATGGGCTTTCAGAACAGCATTCAAGACTCCACTCAGTTGTACTCCTTTTCGTCTGATTTATGGAAAAGCTTGTCATTTGCCAGTTGAGATTGAGCATCGAGCTTATTGGGCTTTAAGAAATATTAATATGGATATAGAAGAGGCAGTAAAGCATAGGTTTTTGCAACTCCACGAGTTAGATGAGTTAAGATGGCATGCATATGAAAATTCAAGATTTTACTAGGAAAGAACAAAGAAATGGCATGACGCACGGATTAAAACTAATAGAGATTTTACTGAAGGAGATAAAGTACTTTTATATAATTCACGTTTACGATTATTTCCTGGGAAATTGAAGTCAAGATGGATTGGACCATTTGTTGTTCACAAGATATTTCCATACGGAGCTGTTGAGTTATTAAGTACTAATGGCAGTACTTTTAAGGTTAATGGTCATAGGGTAAAAAGATTTTATGAGACAGATATCAGGGATTCGATTACGGAACCCTTAGATATTTCTTCTTGATTAATATTACCTGAAGTCGAGCTTAACGACTCGATAATCAAAAGCGCTTCTCGGGAGACAACCCGTGTTGTATATGTTATTTTATTTTTGCAGAATTATGAACTTTGTGGGTGTGATCCCTGGAAACCCTCACGAGACTATAACTCGTCCACTCGGGATACCGAGGGGTTTAAAGGCTTATTGCATATGCTAAATGCAATCGTGATTAACTACGAAAGTGTGCTTTATTGTATATTACGCTATGAGATCGAGAAGACGACCAATTACAATTGAACTAGCCAATGATGAATTCGACAGTCAGGGGAGTTTTTCGTTCTAATTTCTTTTCTTCCTTTTTCTTCACTTTATTTTATATGTTTATATACAATGAGGACATTTTATAATTTAAGTGTGGAGAAAGGGTCGGTAGAAAAGAAATATTATTTAAGTTTTACTTTTGTTTACTTGTCTTATATATTACTAGTGTTATACCCGCGCAATGTAGCGGTAACAATTAAATTATTATTCAATATCTAATACTATTTCTTGAATTCGACTTAAAAGATATCTGATCATTTAAAATATTTTATATGGAAAGAAAGATTAAATGGTTGATTAGTATCCAAATATTAGAATAAAATACTTTCCTATTATAAGCCATTTTCATTTATTAGTATAACAAGGGTAGAATAGTAATTTTAATTTTCTTTTAAGATTTAAGATTCAACATCATGGAGATGCTTTATTAATAGTATTAGATAAATTTTTTAAGATTTTTCATCAAATTTAAAATTTTGATAAATTAATAACTAGGTATTTATTAGTTAGAATACCTTTGTTAAAAAGTTTTGTTTTGTATTTAAAAGTTTAGACTTTAATGTGGATTAACTGTTTTGTACATATAATGTAAGTAATATAATAATAAATAATATATAGTTACATGGTATGATGTACTAATAGGTAGTCTATATAAAGATTTCTGAATTTTAAGAACTTAATAAAATAACTTGTATATTATTTTATGGTACATATTATGATGTATGATATTAAAGTCTTAATTCTTAAATTTATCATGCGAAAAATTTATATATCTTGATACTTATATAAATACATTTGGGGGTCTCCTAATTGTTTCCTCTGTTGTACTAAGTACAGACCTGGTATCTAATTAGTATTCTCAAAAATAAAACAATAAGATATAAAATCTTCAAAATCATATGATTATAAATTAATTAAACTATGTCGATTTGTTATACTAAGGTATAGACCTATCACCGCTGGTTTGATTTAAAATTAGATTTGCTTTACCTGAATCAAGTTATGTCGCTTTATTGCATGAAAATGCAGACCTGTCACCAATGTCTTGATTCTTAAAAATAGATTTTATATATTTATTTTGAATATAAAGATAAGTTGCATGATTAAGTTTAAGAGTATATCATATATGAAAACCACAGATAATATGCATACTAATAATAAAGTTTATTCAGAAGTATGAGTATAGATTGTTTAAAGTGGATAAAAATATTAGTAATCATTCATGAATTATATGTTGTAATAATAATAATAAATTTTATTTGTACATTATAGTTATCCATGTTAATTAAATTATTTAAAGTTTTAACTTATGAAACAGATTTCTAACTTGGGTATTCTGATTTTTAAATATTAGTTTGATGTTTATTAAAATCTAAATAATGAAACTTATTCTACTTGAGGACAAGCAGAACTTAAGTGTGGGGATATTTGATAACATCAAATAATACTATATTTTATATATCAATATACCTTAGTTTTTATGCATTTTTATTGCATTTATATAGATTTAGATACTTAATTTGTTTTTATTTGCAAAATAGGTATAAAAGATGAAGAATTGAAGAAAGGAACGAAAAAGGAGATAAAATAAAAGAAAATGAAGATAAAAACAAGATATTAAGAGACTTGGGCCTTAATTGAAGGTTAAACTCGAAGTTAAAGTTAAAAGGGCCTAAAGTATGAAGAAAAATTGACTAAAAGAGTTATGGAGCGCAAAATAAGTATCTAGCTCGAATTGAAGAATATTCTAGAAAAGCAGTTTAGCCGGCGGCTAAGACCTTTAGCCGGCAGTCAAATCTGATGAAGTTGAGGCGGTGCAGATCGAAGACTTGAACTCCAAGACAGATACCTTTAGCCGGCGGCTAAAGCATTTAGTCGGCGGTTAAATGATCGATTCAAAAAACTATAAATAGAGGCTTCGGCTAAACCATTGGATATACGAATTTGAAGAGCAACAGTCGATTGTAAGGGTTAAAGAATGACTTTAGGTTGAATTTGGAGGCTAGGAGTTTGGGGATTAAAGACTTTCAACCCTAACGAAGAATAATTCAGTTTCTTTGGTTCGATTCTAGATCTTTTACTTACTAGATGAACGTTTATTTGTATTTAGATCTTGTTTCATTACTATTTGAATATTGAATATTTCTTTAACATATTTGTTTAGATGAATGATATTTCTATGATTATTTGAGTATATGTTTATGTTGATTGATTTTATGGATGTTATTATGGTTATATTTATATTGATGATATGATTATGATATTCATGCTATATAGCGAACGCTTGTGTGAATTGACTTAATAATTTAGGTTTATGTTTTAATTATAACTTAAATATACTGACCAGTGATAGGTTATAATTATAACTGGATTAAACTATAATTGATTAGATAATAACATTCGAGACCTTGAAGTTAGTTAACCTTAATATACGTTGAAGAGCTTAATCATAGGATACTTAAACCTTACCCAGGAGGATATCTACTTTTATATTTCAACATAAAATCAATTAGCTAACAGAAATAAACATATAGGAGAATTTGAATATAAACATATCTAATCAAGATAAAATACATCTTCAATCTACCTTATTCAACTTAGTTGCCTTTAGTTACTTTAATTATTTTAGTTATCTCAATTCTGTATCAAAATAAATATATGTTCGATCGGAACTAAAACGTCCACCCTTTATCTGTAACATTAATTGTAATTAATTGTGAATATTTGTAAATACTAGTTAGGGTTAAATTAAGAATTCCACTTTCCTAGTGTTCGATATCTGGACTTACTTATAAAGCTATATTATACGAACATGTCATTCTTGCCTGTATTGTGTGATAGTATTATTTAGTATTTCCTTGATTTAAAACTTTTTATTATTTTAATTGACTATACTTAGCACACATCAACGTCGATATGCATACTAAGCTCCGCAACTCTATGCTAACATAAGTTAGCGATTGTGATTAACACTGAATCTCTACAAAAGCTCATTCCATATAATTCCACATAATCATTCTACAACTAGCAACAATCAACAACAATGATCAACAACAAACCTCAACAAAGATACAAGCTCAAGATACATGCGTATGAAACAAGCGAAAGAAACAAGCATAAGCCACTTAATTGTATGAACTACTTACTTGGAAGCAATCCGGAACACACAATCATTACCCATTTAACCCCCATATCACTCTCCTTTGCTTTTTAGGCAAATATGCAACTTAACCCATGCTTGTGAATGCCACGTCATTGATCACCTATTATATAACACGCCAATATAACAACGTATTTAGCAACTAACAATCATCATAATCAACTAATCATCATCATCAACCCATCACCCTCTTGAGTTGACCAAGTTTGACTTTCAATCAAACTAGATGATGCAGTCCCAGGGGTCGGACGGATTTTACACCGGTCGTTGATCCGGCCAACTAGGATGCACCAGGGTGACTTTTAAATTTATAGAGCAGGGGAATCCTAAGCTGTATACTACTCAACAGACCTAAGAGGATAGCAAGTGGTACGTATGACTCAGGTGTCGTTCTTCAAACTACAACGGGCATGGGAGTCTAGGAAGTTTAATTATCTTTTGTAATCTAGCTAGGGTTTTAAGACTTTTGAAGGGGTTTGGTTTATATAAAAAATTACTAAAATTAAAAGTAAATAAAATAAAAAGGGAATTTGTATGGAGACTCTGACGACAGTGGATACGCGAGTGTTTACTATGATTTCGGTGTATATTATTAGTGAGTAGTTAAAAGGTAGGGCTGCTAGGTATGATGACTAATCCGGAGAGGCTAGAAACATAATTAATGCAAAGTATTATACCTACGACCTTTCCGCAGCTTTCATACGTTTGTACTCCACCAACTGGTGTTTCCAGCACTATACCGAGTATTTGGGCGTTTTACGATTTTTCTATTACATTAACTAGGGTTCCACATTAATATCCTGTATTTTTTATATTCTAATGAGCTATAACTACGAGCCTATTATATATATAACGTAGAGTTGTCCGCAATCAGATAAATAATATGTCACATGAATAGCAGTTATAGAATGTTAGGTACACCGGAAGTTCTCCTAAATGTATAGACCAATTCAACTGACAACTATCCTTGAATCCTGGTCCCCAGTCTCAGTCATCAGAGAAGTCTGTATCGTGGCATGAATTGTTGATTGAACAAAAACATGAACATGAATAATCCCGTGGAACAAGTTGGGATAGTCGGGTTAACGGTTAGTTGAATTGTTCAGCATTAAACATATAAATCATCATAACTATTCCATGCATGTTAATCTACTGTGTAAAACATTATTCCATATTTGAAAACCCTAATTATTCAATCATTGACACAGACCAGGAGGATAATTCTAGCATGCATCATTCCTAAGGCAACAATCAAACAAGAACATGCAATAGGATAATACACAACAGAATACCCTAATACCATAACCCTAATTATAACAGATGATTAATAATCAGATCATAGGTATCCCGAAAGTTCTCTCAAAGATACCTAACAGATAAACATGAACCTAATCTATCTCTAATCCTACGCTTCGTGTCTCTTATGATATGTTTCAACCTAGAGAACACATCCATGTCGAGTTCATTCATCATCAGGCATAGAATAGGTAGAGAATGTACCACTAGTAATTATCCAAGTTATAGTAGGAAGTTTCTAACCACAACATAAGTTGGATAGATAAACATTCGAGGTTCAGTTTATAAGTTCATATACAATTTAAAGCAACACATACAGAGTAACAGCATGGCATAAAGATATTAACTACTCTAACATAACTTCAATCATGGCAAACACATATTTGTCTAGCCTAACATTATATATCTAGCATGCATTCCTAAACAAGCATAACATGTTTATAAATGGAAAACAAGGGATATATAAATAGAACCTGATACAAATATATTACAGATAAATCTTCACGGAAACAAAGTCTTGGAGTAACTCTGTACAAAAGCTAAAACTACCACTACCTAACTATCTCTCTAACTAGCTCAATTCTAGAGAGAAAAAGTCTCTTAGAGAGAGAAACTAGAGAAAGAGATGTGTGTGTGAGAGAAAGTGAGGAGGAAGAAATGAAATGAAGAAAAGGTGTGATTTGAAGTGAGGAGGGGGTTCACAATTTATAGGCAAGTTCCCAAATCAGTCGTACAACTAGCGAAGCACAATGTACAAGCACGCAAAGCACGAAAGAGCACCAATTGGGGGTGCAGGGGCCATATACGGCCTTCAGGGGGACATATACGGTATGCAAAGGGCCTTATACGGTGCCTGAAGGGCCGTATACGGTTGCCAAGGCTGTATACGGGCTCCATCAGTGTTCGTTCATTGCTTAAACTGCCCGTATCTCCTTCGTACGAGTCCGTTTGACTTGATCCTTTCGCCTATGATCTCGTAATTCTGTTACGCTTCTAATGGTACCAATTTCATGGAAATTGGGTATGTGTAGCTCAGGTGTTGCCGGAATGACTTTAAACGATCTGTAAGTGCAGTGTCTTCTCCATCCTTTAGCCTTTTTGTTTGATTCTTGATTTTTTCGTCTCGTTTTTACCTATATAACAGATGGTAGAAGTTAGGAGTTGTGTCTTGATAGGAAAATGAGAGCGGAGGAATCGGTTCGATTTAATATGCTATGTTTTGTGCGTTATTTGGATGTTTTCAGTGATTTTGTCACAACGTCTACTTTTGAACCACTTTAATAAATTTTAGTAAATAATCATCATTTTGGAATGTTTTCACTAAAGTTTAGTCCAAAAAGTGAGGAATAATGTGTACTAAAACATTGACTTTTTATGTCACATCACTAGACATACTCTTACCTTTCATGATCATCTAACTCAATTATTTGATCACTCGCATTACTACTTTAATTATGATTAAATCATCATAATAACATCTTTTAAACTACATTTCAATGAGTTATCACTAATTTCATAAAATTTATCATAATCCACTTTTGATTGTTTAGAACACACCTCATAATCATAACTCTTAAATTGAATTGAAACTAGCACACCCTTATTTAGGTTGAATTAACAAGAGTCATAATCATATCCACTTCAAATGTTTAAGTATTTGAATTCTCATCTTAATTTCAATCAACATATCATACTAGTGTTGTAATAACACTTTTAATTCAATCTTAAACTAGTTATTACTAGTTTACAATAATTTCATAAAGATCACTATAAGAACAACTTATGGTTCTTCATTTCTAACTTGTAATTAGGTTAACAACTATCATTTGTGAATTCAACTAACACCAATTTAACATATACAAGCCCTAAATTCGGATTTAAAATCACTAATTTCTTAAACCCCCATGAAAACCCATTTCTAGGTTAGAATTAATCAAGAACACATAATCATACCTTGGTTTGGATAGTTATAGAAGCTTGAATTCGAGTTATCGAGCTTCAATTTCATGATTAATGGTTGTTTTTCTTCTTCCCTTTCCTTCCTGCGTTCTCTCGTTCTCTCCCGAACTCACTGGAAGTATTTTTCAAATAGATATGTATATGTACGTATGTATGTAACTAAATAGATATAAGTGTTTTAATTTTATTCCCCGTAATTATTATTGTCTGGAACTTTAAAACCGATCACAGTTATTATTATTTTATACCACTTAAAATAATAATAACTTTAAACAATTATTAAAATAATTCTTTAGATTTTGAGGTGTTACATGAATGTTGTGAATAGATCTATTAAGTTGACACCCCCCCCTTCTAGGTTAGTAGCGCTAACTTGACCGGTAGTCAAACAGACGCATAATCATTTGAGTACAATGAGTGTTTTGGAATATACACTTACTAGAGGTACCAACTACTTGTTAAGGTTTCGTTTCTTCATGAGCTCATGGCAATAGTATTACTTTTATATTGCGTTTACGCAATAACTATCAAAATTGTCTCAAGTCCTTAGGTCAAATACATCATGGATAGCATTTGGAGCATCATACTAGACTCACACGTTTTGCGACCTCATTTTATCGGAGATTTCATTGCATTACTATTTTTGCATATTTGTTATGTATAAAAATCTCTTTTGATCTAGTAGTGAACTCTAGGGTTAAATATCTTGGTTGAATTCGTTATGTTTAAAATAATGTATCTTTTGAAATATATTTATTTAATACGACTCATATAGAGGTCGTTCGATGTAATCTGTATTATGATTCCGTGAAAGTTGCATTCAGTCGTGATTTCGCCACGTCAGGGTGTGACAAAATGGGTTGCATGAAGATGATGTGTTTAATTTATTTTTCATCTAAATAGTTTCCCGTTACAACTTATAATCATTTTCAATATTCATTGACTTTAAAAGTTAATGGTCTCGAAGTATCTTGATTCATATATAAGGAAAGGCAAGTTCATTCTAATCAAGCCACATCATCACCTCTAATTATTTTTTTCCAATAGATATTAAATTATTAACTTATTAATAATATAACTACTATATAAAGAAGGCCATAAATATTCAAATGTGTCACGTTTTTTTTTATTTATTTATTATTATTATTATTGGTTTCTATTCCAATCTCCATTAGTTAGATAATTCAAATTTGTTAAGTTTTTTTCTATCCCGGATTTTGTATTTTCTAGAATATCTTCAAATGAATTTTGTGTTTGATATTCTAATTTGTGTGTCATGATTTTCATTTGTTTTGTGACGGATTATATTTATTTTTAAGAGTATCTTGATGTGCTTTTGTGTCAACTTTGAAATTATTTTTAATTTGTTACTTTTGGGTGTTCGATTTCATTTGCGCATCCAACTGTCGGTTTGTTTCTTATGTTTGTTTATGATTTTAAAGTTCACTTCTTTATATCTTAGATTTAGAAAACCTTTATATAATCATACTCGATTAGAATTTGTATACAACCAGTTTCATGAAAACGTTGTTCACGTTTGAAAAAGATCGTTATTAGATAACACAATAATAAACCTTCTAATAAGAATGGTAGATAAATAGAACCAACACTTATCTCATAACCCATATATCTTTTTCACATGGGCCAGTTGTGCGTAGCACAACTAGAAAGTTACTAGTATTAGTTATAAAACTAAATGTTGAATAGATTTCTTAAAATAAAAGCCATGTCATGTGACCGGTCATTTTTCCCCGTATAAAATTGTTCGCATCAAAGCAAGTCTAATAATCTCGATTGTTTATATTTAACTTTTTTTAGCAGGTTTATATTTTAAACTTAATCAATACATTATTAAACTTTTAAATCATTAAAATCATTTTAATCATGTTGAATGTGCTAAGGTCATCATATGGTCAATTTACCATGTGATTATCCTTTTGCAAGTACTGAATTATGTTACTTTCTAAGCACCGACAATTAAAGATAAAATTATTAGTCAACTTGAGTTATATATTACCATCTACTTCGAATGTTTGGTCTATAATGAGTCAATTTTGTAACAGTGTTTGTATAGGTTCGAATCAAAGTTGATAAGGTAATTTATCACAGTCTTTGTAAAAAAAAAAAAAGACTTCTAGATTTATATAATATAACTTTCAAAATTACAAAGTTAAAAAAATATATCGTAAATTAGATCTTATAAATATTCAAATATTTATTTGAATAGATCAATTCTATGATTTTTGATAAAACTTAGAACTTTATTTTATTTTACAATAATTTGTTATAATAACAAAATTACAATTGTTATGTAAAATAAAAAATTCTTTAATTAAAATTATCTAAAAAAGTAATTTATTAATTGTCTAAAATGTATTTACTACTATTATTTTTGCCATTATTGTGGATTATTTTACATTTTTACCATCTTTTATCACATCTAATATAGTGGTTTCATTCATGCACCAAGATTTTAAAGAATTTACTATCCTATTTTATCTTTTTATCATCATTTAGTATAATGGTAAATTAATCAACTATTATTACATCAAAACTCAAAACTTATTGGATTTTTTTTCTTAATAGTTAATACCATCATTTAGTATATATAATGAGAGGTTTGGCTAACTTGTGCCCTTAGGGCACAAGATAAGCTTCATTAAATGACTAAAACTTTCTAAATATAATTTGAATAAGGCGATCTAGGGTTTCACTAAAAAATAAGGCGATCTATTACGGCGAGTTTCAAACGATGATGGCGAGGAATCAATGGGATCGGAATCGGCAAACACGTATCACGAAGGAAGATCAGGCTACTACGATTTCGAAATCGATATACATAACGAATTTCCCTGACCAGTTTACGGCGAAAGATTTATGGAAAATATGTCAGAATTACGGTACAGTGGTGGATGTTTATATTCCAGATCGTAAGTCAAAAACTGGCAAACGTTTTGGTTTCGCTAGGTTTATTAAAGTGGAGAACGTTATGAGGATTGTACGCAATTTATGCATGGAATGGATTGGAGGTTTCCGGCTCCATGCAAATGAGGTAAAATATGCTAGATCTCAAAAGGAGGTAATGACTAGTAAGGTACCTGTTGTTAATAATTTGAATGTGTCCAAGTCGTATGTGGATATATTGAAATCCAATATGGGGGTGGGGTTAAAGACTGATAAACCTGCGATAGTTTTAGATGAGGAATGTTTGATCGTAAGGGAGGTAAATGGTAAACTAATGGGAAAGGTGAAGGAGTTCTCATCTATCGGGAATCTTAAGTTAATATTGGCTGAGGAAGGATACCCAGAAGTTCAAGTCGAGTATTTGGGAGGCTTGTGGGTGTTATTAACGTTAGGGTTGGAGCAGATGATAGATAGGTTTAAGACGAGTCATGGGGTGAAAAAGTGGTTTTCGGTGATAAAAGATGTGGATAATGAGTTTGTCTCGGATGAACGTATTGTTTGGGTAGATATTGAGGGAGTCCCTTTGCATGCGTGGACTAAACCCACGTTTCAGAAGATATGTAGTAAATGGGGATATTTGATGGAACTGGAGGAACTAGCTGATAATAATTTTGGAAGAAAACGTGTATGTGTTAGAACAAAGCAGGAGGAGAACATTTGTGAATCATTCAAGGTAATTGTGAAAGGCAAAGTTTTTATGGTGCGAGCGAAGGAACTATATACATGGAGTCCAAGATTTATGGAAAACGTGACAGTAGATATAGAGTCGGATGAGGAATCGGTGGAAGGAGGTAATGAAAGTGTGCAGGATTTAAAAGAGGTTATTCATTCAGATGGGGAGGTGGATAGCGAAGGGGTATCGGAAACTGAGTTTGACGAAGTGAAGGTGCAAAAGGATCACTCAATGGAGAAGCTGGAGGATGGAGTCATTAATGAACATTCGGAGGATCCATTTAAAATATACGATATGCTTAGGGAGGTAAACAACGCGGGAAAGATCGAGTCTGAAAAAAGTATACTGTATCCACCAGGTTTTACTCCAAAAGGTTTCAGTGATGGGAACGAAAAGGAGCCTAATACGTCGGATTTTGGCTCTAAGATTGTGAAGCAAGTTCAAAGTATTGAAGAGGGTGAGGTTGATTCGAAAGGAACGAAGGTGAGTGGAGGGTCTATTTTAGAAGTGATGAATGATATGATTAAGGTGGGTCAAGCGATGGGATATAATATGAATGGGTGTGTAAAGGATATACAACAGATAATTGGTAGTCAAGGAGAAGTAAATGGTTCCAAATGAATATGATGTCTATTAATATTCAAGGTCTTAATCAATCGATTAAGAAGGATTGGGTAAGGGGTTTATGTTCCAAATATAAGGTTAATTTTTTATCTGTGCAAGAAACAAAGATGGAAATTTTGAATGATATGGATGTTATGTCTATATGGGGCAATGCCAGATTTGATTATGTTATGGCCGAGTCTTTGGGGGCTTCAGGTGGGCTGCTGAGTATTTGGGATACGGGTAATTTTATAAAGGAGAATGTCATTCGGTCATTTAATTTTGTGGCCATTTATGGTACATGGTTGCATACAAATTCGAAAATGTTGGTGATTAACGTGTATGCTCCTCAATGTAAGGTGGATAAAAGTATGTTATGGGAGTATTTAAGTAATTTAATTCAAAGTTGGAAAGGGGATTCTATAATTATGGGCGATTTTAATGACGTAAGATATGATTATGAAAGGTTCGGTTCCAATTTTGATGAGTCAAGTGCTAGAGTTTTTAATCGTTTTATTTCTTCATCGGCTCTTCAAGAGGTTCGTTTAGATGGTTATAAGTTTTCTTGGGTTCATCCATCGGGCGAAAAGATGAGTAAGTTGGATCGATTTTTCATATCGGAAGGGTTTTTGGTCAACTATCCGAATATTTATGCTAAGGGTCTGGAGAGATTGCATTCGGATCATAGACCTATATTGTTGAGCGATTTTAAAATGGACTATGGTCCAACCCCTTTTAGATTCTTTCATTCATGGTTTCAGTGGGACGGTTTTAAGGAGATGATACAGGAAGAATGGGTTCAAATGGAAGTCAATGAATCAAATGGTATGATTAAATTTAAAAAGAAGCTTCAAACGTTAAAGAAGAAGATAAAAGCTTGGGTGGATGAAAAACGCTTGGAGAAAGGTTTAGAGTTGAAACAAACAGTGGATAGATTGTCGTGTATTGAGAAGGTGATTGATGATGGAGTGGTTACAGCCGATATAGTGCAAGAAAGGAATCGGTTGGATATCAAGATTCAAGATCTTAATCATGCAAGTAAACTTGATAACGCTCAGAAGGCCAAAGTGAAATGGTCTATCGAAGGTGATGAAAACTCGAAGTTTTTTCACGGAATCATAAATAAGAGAAGATCTAATATGAATGTTCGAGGTATATTTGATAATGGGGAATGGGTTACCGAGCCTTGCAGGGTTAAAGATATATTCTTTAATCATTTTTCAAACCATTTTAAACAGCCTAAAAACAATAGGATGTTGTTGGATTTTGAATTTCCAAATGTCCTTAATGGAGAGCAAAAAGATGACCTTGAAAGACCTGTTTCCAGACAAGAAATTCGGGACGCGGTGTGGGCATGTGGTGAAGATAAATCTCCCGGACCGGATGGGTTCACTTTTGAATTCTTTCGTAAATGTTGGTGCATTATAGAAGATGATGTATTTGAAGCGGTAGACTGGTTTTTTCGTCATTGCCATTTCCCTAAGGGGTGCAATTCCATGTTTATTGCATTAATTCCAAAAATTAAGGATGCTAAGGTGGTATCGGAATATCGGCCAATAACGTTGGTAGGAAGTGTTTACAAGATTATAACAAAAATCTTAGCTAATAGATTGGCCATGCATATTCATGGTTTAATATCGGATACTCAGTCGGCTTTTGTGGAGAAAAGAATGATTTTAGATGGTCCTTTTATTTTGAATGAAGTGATTTCGTGGTGTAAAAGAAGGAAACAAAAGGCGCTAATTTTTAAGGTTGATTTCGCCAAAGCTTATGATTCAATTAGATGGGATTATCTAGATGATATATTGAATGCTTTTGGTTTCGGAATCAAATGGAGAAATTGGATTCGGGGGTGTTTAAAGGCATCTAGAGCTTCGATCTTGATTAATGGAAATCCTACAAACGAATTTGAATTTGAAAGGGGGCTTAAGCAAGGAGATCCATTATCGCCGTTCCTATTCATATTGGTTATGGAAACATTGCATCTTTCATTCATGAGAGTTATTAATCGGGGTATATTTTCAGGTATTACTTTGAATGATATGGTTAATCTATCTCATATGTTTTTTGCAGACGATGTGGTGTTCATGGGAAGGTGGAACCAAATGAATTTACACACTATTGTGTATGTATTGCAATTATTTTTTCTTGCGTCGGGGTTAAAGATTAACATTCAAAAAAGCTGCTTAATGGGTGTTGGAGTGTCTCCTATAGAAGTCAATAATGCTGCGGCTAATATTGGGTGCATGGTGGGTAAGTTTCCTTTTAAACATTTGGGTGTGTACGTTGGTGGTTTAAATCGTATCTCGGCTTGGAAGGATGTTGTGACCAAGGTGCAAGCTAAGCTTTCGAATTGGAAACGCAAAACATTGTCAATAGGAGGTAGACTTACTTTGGTTAAGTCGGTTTTAGGTGCTACTCCTATATACATGATGTCAATTTATAAAGCTCCTATTAGTGTTCTAAATAAGTTGGAATCATTACGGAACAAGTTTTTTAATGGGATTAAAGAGTCGGAACGGAAGATCACGTGGGTTGCGTGGGATAAGGTGTTAGCTTCGAAACAGAATGGGGGTTTGGGTGTATCAAGTCTGTATGCTCTAAATCGGGCTCTAATGTTTAAATGGATGTGGAGGTTTGTTTCAAAGGATAACTCTTTATGGTATAATGTTATTTCGGCTATATATGGGACATATTTGGATCGCATTTTATCTTCGGGTCCTAGGTGGTCTTCAACGTGGGGAGACATCATTAAGGAGGTAAACATTCTTAGAACAAAAGGCATAAGATTGTTGGATCATTGTTCTAAAAGGGTATGCGACGGAAAGGATACTCTTTTTTGGAAGGAAGCTTGGTTTGGAAATGTGAAATTCAAAGATCGATTTCCTCGTATTTATGTTTTGGAAACAAATAAAGATGTGGTGGTCCAACAAAAGTTGAGTAACCTGCAAGGGTCATTTAGAAGAAATGTTCGTGATGGGGTGGAACGGGAGCAGTTTACGGAATTGGTAAATATAGTGCTGAATTGTTCTATGGGTATTGGTAAAGATCGTTGGGTATGGGATCTTAATGGGGAAGGATTGTTTAAAGTTAAAGAGGTTAGGAATCTAATTGATGATGCCTTATTACCGAGTCTTCCTTCCGAGACTAGATGGGTTAAAGTCATTCCTAAGAAAGTTAACGTTTTTGCTTGGAGATTGAAAATGGATAGATTACCTACGAAATGTAACCTGATTCAGAAGGGCGTTGGTATGGAATCGACGTCGTGTTCGTTATGTGATTGTTCGCCCGAAGACATTAATCACTTGTTTTTTTCTTGTAACATTGCACAGGAGTTGTTTAAGAAGCTATGTGTTTGGTGGGACGTGACTTGGGCTCCAATTCAGTCGTTGCAAGATTGGAATTTGTGGTTTAATGGATTACGTATGCATGGGAAGCTGAAGATATTGTTGGAGGGTGTTTGCTACTGCTTATGGTGGTCGATTTGGGGGTACCGGAATCAATTCCTTTTTGGTTCTAAATCCCCTAGATTATCCACTCTTTTTGATGAATTTCGTTCTAGAACGTTTATTTGGTGTTCGAATAGGAACAATCATAGATTCAAGTGGAGTAGTTGGTTGCAAAATCCTAGTATGATGTCAATGTAATTGTTCTTGCTAGCTTTGCTAGTTGCTTTATAAAATCGCCGTTCAAAAAAAAAAACTTTCTAAATATATCACAAAATTCATTTATTAAGCTCATTAATTTCCAATTATACATCCTTATTAATTACAATTTATATTATTTATAAAAAAAAAAAAATCAACTTCATTAAATGCCTTAACTTGTACCCTTAGGGTACAAGTTGATCTCTTTGGTTAACATTGCAAATCGTTTTTAATACGCGAAAAGGGCTTACTCTACTAGTGGCTCGGGTTGGTCTTACTCGGAACCGGTACTATTCCTCCCCACTAGAAAAGATAAGGAAAAAAAAGAAGCGCTAAGAATCTTCCATTTAAATTGCAATGAAACTATATTCGATTGTAGAACATTCTCATAAAATATTTAAAAAACTAAAATGATGCTATACATTTTATTATGTTGATTTTTTTATCACTGGTAAACTTTTATGCTTTTTTATTCAATTGTAGGCACAATTTTAGATCAATCAAGCATTTTGCGTTTTTATATAGTGATATAAAAGTGAACAAGTTTGACTGGTCTCTTACTAAAATACTCCTAACATAATTGTTAATTCGTGTGTGAACATATATAAAAACAAAAAGTAATAAACAATATATATATTTTTAATATAGAGTGAGGTTCAAAATGAGCATGGAAAATTTGGTAAGAATTGAAGAAGCAATAAGAATGCGTTACGTGTTATAAAACTCATTTTCCCCGCATTTTTAAAAATTAAATATCTCACAAACGGTAAGCAGAAAAATTATAAAGATTACACCATAAAAATCAGTATTTTTTTCTCTTCGATTTGCCATCTCACAAGGTATACTTTCGACAATTTTTTTTTTAATTTTACAAATTGTACAAAATTAGTAACACATGTGTTACTAGCCGGTATCAAATGTGTTACTCGCTGGTATCACATGTGTTACTCACTGGTAACACATGTGTTAGTTGTTTTCAAAATCCACCGAAAAACAAAAAAAAAAAGTTCGTCAAAAGTATACCTTGTCACATCTTAATCGAAGAGAAAAAAACGCTGATTTTTATGGTGCAATTTTTGTAATTTTTTGACTTACCATTTGAGGGATATTTAATTTTTAAAAATGTAGGAGAAAGTGGGTTTAGTGACACATGACACATTCCTATTGGTTCCCTCATTCTTACAAAAAGTTGTACTCATTTGAACATTACTCTTTTTATATACGGGTTAGT
Source organism: Helichrysum umbraculigerum (assembly GCA_949592205.1). NCBI lineage: Eukaryota > Viridiplantae > Streptophyta > Magnoliopsida > Asterales > Asteraceae > Helichrysum > Helichrysum umbraculigerum. Next base: position 78,719,977 of record CATIUR010000005.1, on the reverse strand, counting down.
GTGCGCAAATGTAATAAACTATAGTCTGACATTCGTTGTATGTAGCGAACTACTCGGGCCTCCATTGTATGTAACGAACTTGTGATTTCCTTACATTGTATGTAATTTATGGTACTTTTTCCATGTGTCGATTATATAAGCCAACACGTGGCGTCCTTAGAACCGTTAATCTGACCATTATACATACAATGTAAGGAACTCACAAGTTCGTTACATACAATGGAGGCCCGAGTAGTTCGCTACATACAACGAATGTCAGACTATAGTTTATTACATTTGCGCACGCTAACCCGTTTTATATAATAATAAAAAAATATTGGCGTCGAACATCAGTCATATATTTGTTTATGATGAAAAGCTGTAGGACCAATATTCTCTAAAGCAAAAGGCATAGTGATGTTAGAGGCTTTATATCGCATCTATTCCAAGGATTGGATTGATTATTCCTTTAATGTCTTAACAATAAAAGGGAAACAATTATTCACCTAATAACTAAATAAACTTGATTAATAAGTATATAGTCACTTATTTCTTTCAATAACTAGCTTATAACCCGCGAATTCGCAAAATGACACGTGTTTTGGTGATGAAAAATAATGACGTGATTGTTTGGAATTTTCAATAATTTTTGTCTATTATATGGCCGTTGTTTTGCATATACATGAATAAATCAATAAGAATAGAAAGTTATAGTATATAAACAAAAAAAATAACAATTTCGGAAGAAAATAAAAAGTTACAAATTCTGCAATGACCAATAAAACTTAAATTAGAACATGACATTGAACGTTGAATAAAACTAATAAGAAATCGATTTAATGATAACGACTTTATTTACAATGTAAAAATAAATTTTAACTGAAGCATGATGTAATATTCTTTGAGTTATCTGGGTTATTGGTTGCACTTGCATCAGTATCCATTGCAATTTCTCAACAAAAAAGAAAAAATATAAATTTTACCAAGTCATTTTACCTCATTGCAAAATTGCAAATTCATCTACTTGAGGAACATCCATATATAATAATAAAAAAAGACATTAATTAATGAAATAATAGGTGTTCCTGTAGATAGAATCAAAATATCATTAAAAAAATAATGCACACTAAAACTTTGTACTTATATACGTATGTAACTCAGAGCCACAATTTACAAATTCTTGGAACCAAACCAATCCAAAATAGAAATAAATGTGGTTATACTAAATTCCTTTAACACAAGATTAGAGAAAAATACAGACACCACATATTAAACCACTGATCATGATTAGGGGTGTTCAAAATATTCCGAAAACGGAAAACCGAACCGTAAACCGGTTGAATTGAACTGAATTTAGGTTAACCGAACCGAGTTTTTTTCATTTTTCGGTTTCGGTTAACCGAACCGAGTTTTTTTTCGATTTTTCGGTTTCGGTTTCGATTCATGATTTTGGGATAAACATGATAAACGGTTACCGAAAAAACTTAAAAGTTTATACAAAGTTAAAATTTTATGTATATATATTGTATATATTATATTTATATATAGATATTTACACTTGAATTTTAATATAATCATTTATATTTCTTTTTGTTTCATTTTAATGTACTTTATTAGCTTAATTTTTCCATAATATGTTAACTATTACTACTTAGTTCTAATTATATCCGAACGATTAACATACGTATAATATAAATACACAATTATAAAGAGTAAAATGCTTATCGTTTGATACTTTTCTTATAAAATATTTTAACTATAGTGAACACTTATCAATGAATGTGTATTTGTGTGTTATTAATTACTTTTGATAATAGGTATTGATTAATAAACGATTAAATGGTTAACCGACTAACCGAACCGAAAATATGGTTAACCGATTACCGGTTAACCGAACTTTTCGGTTTTGGTTTAGGTTCAATAAATTAGTGAACCTAATTTTCGGTTAACCGGTTCTCGGTTAACCGAACCCCCGGTTAACCGTTCATGAACACCCCTAATCATGATATATAATATTTGGTATATATATATATATATATATATATATATATATATATATATATATATATATATAGACTAAATTAAGACCTACAATAACTTTGCAGGGTGGGGTTCAAATGAGAATATGAATTTGTGTGAGAATGAGGGAACCAATGATATTGTGTCATGTGTACAAAGAGAATTTTCCAAATGTACAAAACCCATTTGCCCCCAACATCAATTATCTCACAAACGACAAATCGAAAATTTTTGAAAATTGCACCATTAAATTCAACGTTTTCTCCTCTTCGATTTGCCGTCCCTCAAGGCATATTTTCGACGAGTTTTTTTCCATCTTTTTTTGTGGGTTTCACATTAACTAACACATGTGTTAAAATGTTGCGTTTAGAGGTTTAGGGTTTGGGGTTTAGGAGTTAGGGTTTAGGGTTTAGGATTGTGGGTTTGGGGTTTCGTCACGAAACCCCAAACCCCCCACCCTAAACCCTAACCCCTAAACCCCAAACTCTAAACCCTAAACGTTTTACAAAACTATAAACCCTAAACCCTGCTAAACCCAAACCCTAAACCCTGCTACACCCTAACCCTAAATCCTAAACCCTAGCCCTAAGCCCTGACCCTAACCACAAATCAAATGTACAACCAATCACTAACGCATGTGTTACTAATTTGTAAAACCCACCAAAAAATGAAAAAAAAAAGTTGTCAAAAGTATGCCTTGAGAGACAGCAAATCGAAGAGGAGAAAACGCTGAATTTTATGGTGCAATTTTCATTATTTTTCGACTTACCGTTTGTGAGATATTTGAGTTTCAAAAATGTGGGGGAAATGGGTATTTGATGAAAATAAGTGGTTGAGATTGATTCCCCTATTCTCATTCAAAATTGATGTACTCATTTGAACTCTACTCTAACTTTGCATCCACGTAAAGCACAACAATAACTAAACTTGATGCATTGAGCATATGACGCTATGAGTAACGAAACTTGATGCATTGAGCATATGATGCTAGGCTCACTGAACTCGCTTAACCAAAGTCATATTATATAAATGACTCGTAATCGAAGAACATGCTTGATCATATTATATAACAGAATCTCGCTCTCAACAGGTTTATTCATTGTTTCCTTTTTCCTATAACCAATCTCTTCACTTCATTGCAAACTCGGTTATATGATTCAAATTATTGCTTCATGCAAACAAATTACGTGTCGAAAAAGGTTTTTATGAAAGGATACAAAGTGTTTTGAGGGTCGATCCAATTCAACCCGACCCGACCCGTATATAAAAATTATAAGTTTTGACCGGTAATTGACTTCAGTCTGGGGAACATACAAAGTAAATGGTTTCGAATAAAATGTATGATAAGCAGGGTTATCTAGGATGTAAATGCAAAAGCGTTACCACTTACAATCAAGAACATACAACTGAGAACGATTAACTGACAGTACACTTTTGTACAACATATATTAATGACGGCTGAATTTTCAAGCTGTACAGATTATGGTACCTGTGACGGTAATTTCCTTGAAAAGAATGTGTCCACGAAATCGAGAGCAAACAGATGTTAGAACACAACACATGTTCAACCATCCCAATACTCCAAATATCCTTATTGCTCACAACGTTACTTTCTTCCAACATTTTCCATTCCGGATGGTCCAACTATAGACATCACCTGAACCTGTAAACCAGCAGTTAGAGTTCTGCCTACAAGCTTGAAAGTATTTTAAGACTGTTCTTGGCTCCATCATTGTTTGTCTCCAATATTTTAGTATATAATATAGAATTCATAACAAGGCCACAAATATATTATAATTGTAACAATCCTTACAATACAAAAATAGATTAAAAAAAAGCTTGAAATCTTACTTTGCAGCTGAACCTTAAGAAATCCAGGATCACCATGATGCAGTCATCTAAAGCTTTCTTTTAGCAGCATGTCTCACAAACCATAATATTGAGTTTCAACATAATTAAAAGTTCAGTCAGTCGATATAAACCATCTCATGTATAATCCAGTCCATCCAGTAACTAAACCAATCCTTCGTATCACTATCAACTTCGGATCATCATGACAAGGCTTCTTAAATGGTATATACTTGCCTTACCTCTCAAACATTAATTACATCGAACACCTTTAATGCAATCACCAATTCAAGTTATTGACAACTAGATCAAATCATAAATCATGGAAGAAACTTATAGAATTTTATTGAACGCTAACTTCAAACAAAACTAAGAAGAAGAAAAAGGAGAAGAAAGTCTTACCTGTGATCGACCATTAAAACTTTTCATAGGATTTCAACTTTCAAGCTCAGTATTGATATTGGAAAATTTTGGCCTAGAAACTTCTCCTGTACGAATAGGATGTGGATGAAATTTTGATCCTAGATTAGATCATGAGCATTGATAACTAATTAAATGCAAAATCGTTTTATAATATGATAAAATTGATATAATAGAGTTTTGAATTGTGATTTAATTGAGACTTTAACTCTTTTTCAAAATCAAATGTCGTAATTCAGGGTTAACAAATTAATTGTTTATAATTTTAATTTTCATTTAATTTAGTTATTAAGTTTTATTGATTGTAATTAGGGGTAATTTTGTACTTAAAGCATATTTAATAGAGGTTATTGCATGAACATTATTTAAGGATAAGATCAATGGTTAAAATCAAAGAGTTTAACTCATTGAAGGGCTATGATTGAGGTTAACTACAATTAGTCTACATAAACTAAGTTTTCTTATAATAATAATAGGAGATAGGAGATACAAATATTTTAGGTGATGGATTAGAGGAGAAGGCCTCAAATGAGGGGAATGAGGAGAAACCAAATTCAATGCATATTAAAAACAAATTTGTAGGTGTAAAATACAGTGTTGTTAAAATGCAGTAAAAATTTATTAGATGTAAAATACAGTGTTGTTAAAATGCAGTGTTCCGTCGGTAAGATCCAGTGAATTTGGGCAAAAATTTTGTCCTAAATGCAGTGAATTTGACATTCTTCTCCTTCCCCTCATTTGAGACCTTTCCATGAGAACCTTATCCAATATATTAAGTGTATAACTTAGCAGTGTGTTCTCTAGTTTACTTTGAGGAAAAAAAGGGCATATAAGTGAAATGAAATGAAATAACAAAATTTTGTGTTCTTGAGTTTTATTTAATCACGAAAGGAAATGATGATGAACGAAAAGAAAGAGAAAAGAAGCTTTTAGTTTATTTCTAATGCCACTTTTTCCTCCCAAATTAGAAGCTCTAACATTTACCAGGAGGTAAATGAAAAACACTATTAAATGAATAGTAACAAATGAAGAAAATATAATATTTAGATAGGATATAAAATGAATATGAATATAAACTTAAAAGAAAGTTCGTAATGGAAACATGTAGGGGTGTTCAGTATTTGGTTTGAAACCGTTTAACCCGAAAACCGAACCGAATAAAAACCGAAAAAAAACCGAACCGAATTTTGAAAACGGTTTTTGGATCGATAAAACCGAAAACCGAATTCGAATTCGGTTTTCGGTTCGGTTTTAAAAAATATGAATTCGGTTTAACCGAAAACCGAATTCAAAACCGAATTCATAAAAATAATATTATTTTTTCGGTTTTTCGGTTCGGTTTTCGGTTTTTCGGTTCGGTTTTCGGTTCGGTTTTCGGTTTTTCGGTTCGGTTTTCGGTTTTTATGTTCGGTTTTTCGGTTTTTTGTACGGTTTTCAGTTTTTTTTTAAAGTTTTTCGGGTTTTTGTTCGAATTCGGTTTTTTCGGTTTTAACCGAAACCGAACCGAATTCGAATTCGGTTTTCGGTTTTCGGTTTTCGGTTTTCGGTTTGAATTCGGTGTTCGGTTCGGTTTTCGGTTTTGCCCAAAAAAATTTCAAAACCGAACAACCCGAACCGAATAAACCGAGGAAACCGAAAACCGAACCGATGAACACCCCTAGAAACATGTACTATTTTGTGTGAGATATTTTGGATTTCATTTGTCTACTCTTTTCATTCTTTCTTTCTTTTCTTTTTTTTCTTTTTCTTTTTTACAGTGTGGGCTAAGTTACAAAAACAAAATCAATTGTTACTTGAGTTTTAATATATTTTTGAAAAATCAAGTTGTTAACAATAAAATAATAATGTTGCTAAGAATTATTATAATTTCAGAGTGTAATTGTATTATATGGTTGTCAAAATTGAGAGCTTATATTAGATCTAATTATAATCAAATCATAATAACAAGTAAATCAATATTTGGCAAAGACATCTATCAAATGTCTGAGTTCAAGAAATGTGGCTTTATAAAATTGTACTAGTAAACTTCTAGGCTGTGCGATGCACAGCCCTCGCTCAGAAATGTTAATTTTAAATTTGCAATGTTACATGTATATTATTTTTTAAAATGATAGTTGATTGAAATAGAAAGCAATAAATTTTATGTCTTCTCTTCAATAATTGTAAAACACATACATTGATGTGTGTTTGATTAACGTTGAATCTTGTGTTATTTAGAGAGAAACATTACGAAAGAAGTTTGGAGTTCGAGATTGAGTCCGAAGATATGTTGATACGCAAACACGAAAAATGAGTTGTGATTCGTATAGATTTAAAAACAATGATAAAATCATCTTAAATTAAATGAAATGTAAATTACAAAAGGGAATGACATAATAAATAGATTTATCAAATATTCATTATTCACGGTATATTAAATTAAAAAAAATTACAGACGATATAGAAAACTATTGAAAAACTACTACACAAATGGAGGATTATTAAATAATTTTTAGAAAAATTTAAAAATTGTTTTAAGGTTTGAGATGTGTTGCTTTTTAATGTTAATGATGAGTTTAACATGTGAAAAGAATTAAAAATGGATGTATTCATTTTATATGTTAAGATTATAAGTAGTATATTATTGTTAATATTTAAATTTATTTATAATTTTTATATAACATATAAAATGAATTAACAAAAGAATACTAATTAAGAAAAATTAATGCCACATGTCACTTTGATATATCATCTTAAGTTGAAGGCTTTCCTTATATAATAAGGAAAGATATAATTTGTGCTTCAAGCTAATAATTTGTCTTTCCAAATATTACAACCGAAATTATGTAATACGGGTATAGTGTTACAAGTTTTCTCGATCATCGACATATTGTGCGGTTCTTCGCTGTTATTGTTATTTAGATTTATTGGTGTTATATCGAGTTTAGAAGTTTTGGTTAAGAGTTGAATACCGTATATAATTATTTTCAGGGTCATATGATGGATACCAAAAAATATTACTAGCTTGAAATTGAACCAATTATCTAAATAAATCTTTGGTTGTAGTTGAACTTTGATTATTCAAATTGTAAGATTTGTAAAACATAAATTAAATATATGTTAGTGTACTTATGAACTATTCAGATTCTACAACTTTATAAACAACTAATATTTCAAAATTATCTTCTTTTAGTAAGGTTTATGTTATGTATATCAGTTGAGACTAACACGCCAAGTTTAATTTGATTCGATCGATATACATAAATAGAAACTTTTAATTTGAGCTTATGTATACGAGTGATTTCGTTTACCTGGCATTTGTCAAATATTTGGAGTCGGAAGATATGATATGAACTACGAATGATTTAATCTTTAAGGTGATAAATCGAATGATGAAAAGTAAGATATGGTTGAAGATTTGAAATATTCTATAAGACAAATTTTACATAAAAGGTAGTCACCTTATTTGTGACAACCGTCACCAAACCGTTATCGTAGTTTGATCCGTAAAAAGTCATTTTTGTGAAATTACTAATTTCAATGATTTCTTTACATCAAAGTCTTCGTTTTTGAAAAACGAATCCAACGCAAAAAGAATCAACTCAATCCGACGTGTAACGAAGAAGTTATGAAGCAAAACGTAAACGAAATTTGGGCTGATAATAGAGACGCGATTTGGGGCAAATAAAGGCGCGATTTACCTCTTTTAGCGATGCGATTCACCCCAAATAGCGACGCGATTCACCCCTAATCGCAACGCGATTCTAAAACTGCCCAGACCCATATATAAAGGTAATTTAACCCTAAAAATGAGTTGTAAACTCTATTTTACGAATTTCAATCGTTCCTAAACCCCTATCAGACGAAAATACGAAAGTAAAACCCCAAAAACTCAAGGGTTTAATCCATTCTTTCATTCTATCAATCGAAAACACTCGTTATCGCGTTCATTGGTAAGCTTTTGATTCTATAATTCTTCTATACGTTTATTTTATTCTTAAAAACGAATTCTAAGGGTTATGCTCTCAATATTTACAGATTCTAAGGGTTATCATCGTGCGGTTTTCTCGTTAATTGGTATTAATCCATTCTGAATCATTCAATCAAACATATTTCGATTATTTCGTTCATTGTCGGTTATTTTCGGTTCGATTCCATTGTATTCCTAGTGATTTAAATCGTTAGGATATAAGTAAAATCAGTTAATAAGTTGTTGGAAATGAGATATATGATTATGATTGCGGTTTGGGTTCTTTAGACAAGCGATTAGGGTTGGTTATTCATAAACCCTAATCTGACCAGATTGTGTCTTCGGTTTGGGAAGCCCGTAACTCAGTCATTTCGTGATGATTTTCGATGAAACAGGAGTCTAAACTTAAGTACTTTGAGTCTACATTCAAATGGCGTCAGTTTCATATCCAAATGTTGTGTTTAAGTTGGTCAAAACGATTTTACAAGATGATGTATCATTTCTGAGTTTCTCGGTTCCAGATTTCGGTTGAGTTGTCGATTTCTGAAATGTGTCTTAAACTAAGATTTAGGTCTTGAGATTTTTACTGGAGTGTCTTTAAAGTGTTAAGTATTTTCTGTAAAAATATGATAGTCATTTGAAGCTTCTAAGTATTTTAAGTAAATTAAAAGTTTTGTGAAGTCAGAGAGTGTCAATGGTTTAGAGCAGTTCATTTTGGTGAATTTTTAAAAATAGTAAATCAATGAAATTGAATCTGGAAAAATTACTGAGTCTTCTAAACATATTAAAGTGTCGTTGGTAAAAAGTAGAGAGTCAAATGATTTCAATAAGTATTATTTAAAAATTTGTAAAGTGGAGCCAAACTTTCGGTTAGAATCTGAATTTTTCATTTGGGATAGTTCTTGTAATAATATATTAGTAGAATTGTGAGAAAATGTAATAGAAGTGTTTTGGGCATGGAATACAATGGAATGACCTAGTTATGCCTAGGTTGTAACCCATACGTATTATGACATTGTAGATTGGCGAGCTGATTAGTGGTTATACTTAAGGGACGATACTTACATCATTGTTTAAGGTGAGTTTTGCGGCCCCATTTTCTTTACTTATTTTTCGTTGGGGGAAAAGAATGCTCAAAATGATTTCGAACTGTTTTCATATGCTGTGTAACTATCTGAGTTTTCTGTTTTGGACATTATGATTGAATAAGTGACATCCTGATTGTTGTGGACTGATTGCTGATTGTTCGGATGAGTCTTGTGTCTTCGGGACCCTGACAACACTCCATATTTCTTACTAATACGGATATGATTATTGATAGTACTATCGGATGACGGTCCCACTCTTGTGATAGATACGTTATCCTTGAGTGAATATTATCCAGGAACGGAACAGATTGCTTATGGTGGATGAGTTGGTTATCTTATGTGCTTATTTCATATCATATGTCCTACTTACTGATTAACACATCAAACTGTATTCTTTGTGTACGTGTCTTACTAAACCTGTTTAACTCACCAACATTCGTGTTGACGTTTTCGAGCATATCTTTTCAGGTAATTCTAGTGGACTTAAAGCAGTGGACAAGAGAACTTAGTGGACCTTTAGGGTTGCATTAAGAGTTATTCAAGACTTGTGTTACATCATTAAGGTTGTTTGTGAAGGCTTGTTTTGCCTTAACATTGTATAGTACGTTTATTTGTAAGCTTTTGAATTCATTGTTGAAATGTATGCACGACATGAACCGTTATTCATGTTATTGGCATCATGACACATTAGATATTGTATTTCATATAGAATTCTTTATAATGATGTGTTATGATCCTATCACCGTTATACCCCGTTGTTTCCGCTTTAGACAGGGTGTAACAGATTGGTATCAGAGCCATTGTTTATAGAGATCTAGGTGGATTGGCCTAGACTATAAAAAAGGAACCCACATATAGAACGTGAGTTAGGAAGTTATGTGTGCATACAAATCCGTGAAGCTAGTTATAGCTAGTGTCGATCATTCATCTTAACCATTTCAAATAAGAAGGACATTGTAAGTATTTCTTCATCATCTTACGACTCTTTTTGTGGTTTGTCTACATGTTGCTTAGGATTCCATAACTATCTGATCTCTTTCCGCAAATACAAAGCTTATTGTGATACAAAGACTTGGAAGATAAGTATGTGTATGAAAGAATGCTTTCACAATTACGGCTGCAGACGTAATTGACAAAGGTGTTCCGACGTATGTGTGCGTATCCGACCATGTTTGCGTGTATCATGTGCTATCTCCGTGTCGTATTGTAATAAAATCCCAATTGCATTCGTTACCGAATTTTTCTTATGTTTGTGAGTCTGGTGCATTGATGCCTAGACAAACTCCAAAGTATTCAATCTATTCTAAACTCATATCAATTTGAAATTATAGCAAGCATACTACTAAGACGCATTACCCGTAAATTTTACTCGTGGAGGAGAAACACTCGGTGGTGGTCATACAAGTGATAGTGGTGATTGATCTGATGGTTGAACTGGAGGAATTTGTTGTATTGAAGGCAAGAACTCCAATGTTGTTGCGATCATTGCACGACAGAAGTGGACCTTAATATTCAAAGTAGTCATGCAAGTTAGTATCAGCATATTGAAGCATGGTAGAGCTAACGACACCGAAGGTGAAAATGGAATTAATAATCGAGAATTCAAATGATGGGAGTGGTGATGGCGCAAAAAATAAATAAATAAATAAATAAAGATATTGGTTCTTGAACGCAAGTCTCATTTTGGAGGAAGTGGAGGAAGCAAATAGGATTTTGTCATGTCTCCATCTCTATTTCTCCACCTTTTTTATTTCTTCACCCCTTTCATTTCTCTAACCTTATAATTTCTCCTCTACTTTTTTCTCTAAAATTTTTTAGTATTTTTTTTTAAATTAATATTGTTACTTATTATTATTTTTTCCTTTTTTTAATTTTTTTTCTTTTTTCTTTTTTCTTCTTTTTTCTTCTTCTTCTCCTTTTTTTTTTTTTTTTTTTTTTACATTTTAAAAAGTTCTTGTTATCATTTTTTTTTTTCAATCTTTTCATTTAACCCTTTTCACAACTTGTTTATCATTGTTTTTTTTTCACGTTTTCAATTATTTTACCTCACGTTTTATGTAAATAAAATTTTATAAATAGTATTATAAAAAAATTTATCTGATGCACCATATTCATACCTTGAATAAAATAAATTTTGATATAACAAAGTTATAACTTAATGCATTGTAAAATTAAAATTATGATGCCCCATATTTTATAACTATGATGCACCAAGATTTATACACTAATGATGTTTATCGTATATCTAAAAGTCGGAGTGTCATATTTTATAACTATGATGCATCATATTTTATAAATATGATGCACCATGTTTTATAACTATGATGCACCACCTTTTAATTAAATAACGAAAATTTATAGTATATTTTGAAAGTCGATGCATGCTATTTTATACACTTGATGCACCATGTTTTATAATTATGATGAACCATGTTTCTATAACTATGATGCACCATATTTTATAACTATGATGCACACCACCTTTTCGTTCAATAACGATGTTTTATAGTATATTTTAAAATTCAATGCATTATATTTTAAGCACTCGATGCACCATGTTTTATAACTATAAAGAGCCATGTTTTATAACTATGATGCACCATTTTTTAATTTAATAACGATGTTTTATAGTACTTTTGAAAGTTGATACATGATATTTAAATACTCGAAGCATCATATTCAGAGAAAATCGGTATATCATAGTTATAACGTTGGTGAACACAATAATAATTTAGTTTTATTGCTTCTTGTTTTTAATTTTTACGTGTATCATTATCCATAATATATGGTGCATCACAAATTTCAAAATGATATAAATAAAGAAAAAACAAAATAAGAAAAAAGGTTAAAAACTAATTTTTTAGATTTTTAAAGTGATAATTTTTTATAAAAAAATGTTAACAAATTTTATTTAATTATTTATTAATTTTTTTTTAACAAAAGTATTATAGAAGATTTTACATGTTTAAAAAAATTAAATTTTTTAAGTTTAAATTTTACTTTATAATAAAAAATTTTAACAAAAGAAATAAATTAAAAAAGATGAAATAGAAAAAAAGTCAATAAATAAAGAAAGAGGAAGAATTGGATAAAAAAGTGAAGAAATAAGAAATGGGAGGGAAATAAATAAAAAGGTGAAGAAATGAGAAGACACTTGTCACCTTCTCATTAGCTTCTCTCTCTTCCCTCACTTTCACCCCTTCTTCCAGGAACCTCACCCATAAATAAAAATAAAATAATATTAAAATATTAAAAATAAAAGATATAAATTAATAAATAAATAGATAAATAAATAAAATAAATAAATGCACTATTTAAGGAGAAACATTCTTTCAATAATCAAATGAGGAAGTTAGTGATCAAGTTTTGGGAATTTTTATACAATGGGAGTTAAGCATGCAACGTATATCTGACAATTTCATGAGTTGGCAAGATTAGACCTCATCGCGTGGCACTCAAAGCTAAGAAAATTGAGAAGTACACCAACAGCTTTGTTCTGGAAACTCGCGGGATAGTAGAAGTGACTGAGCCTCCTACCATTCAAGGCGCAATACTAATGGGTGGATTGTTAATCAATGAGATCAATAAGGCAGAAAATGTAGAAACAATACCAAGAATGAGAGGGTATTCAAAAAGACTGGAAGATACTAACACATGAAGAGAGGGTTACGCTAGTTTACATACCTTGTGTGTAGGGTGTAACTACTATTATCACACATCTGCATCATGTTGTGTTTATTCAAACTGCAACGAAAGAGGTCGTTTTACAATTAAATGTTAGATGACAGCTCGTCAAGTGGCACCAATCAACATAGTAGGAAACTCGATGGCTTGTTTTGAGTGGGAGACTTTGAAATAATTTTATTAATGAATGCGTATAGAGACTAAAAGACGTTACATAAGGGTATACTCTAGTGCTAGAAGATTTCTCTTTTAGCATTGACTTGTTACCCTTCGGACTCGGAAGTTTTGGTGTAGTTGTGGGGATGGATTAGTTGACGAAATTTAGGAAGAAATTGCATGTTTAAGAAAGTATTCCGTATACCACGTAAATGGTAGTGTAATACCTGAGATCTTCATAGAACACTTCAAAGGCGAAAAGAAACAACTCATGAGCGTAAATGCTAATAAGTTAAAAACTCCAAAACATTCTATTATTAACGATTCCCTCGAGGTCTTCCCGGAAAGACTTAGAAGGACTATATCCCTCTGTACTCGTAACGTTTTGTATTGATCTTATTCTTGGAGCAACCCCAGTTGTAAAAGCTCCAAATCGCTTAACACTATTAGAATGCAAGAATTATATAATCAATTTTAAGATGCTCCAAGACAAGGGTTTTATTCACCCTAGTCATTCTCTATGGGGAGCACATGTCTTATTTGTCAAAAAGAAAGATGGTTCTTTTCATTTGTGCATTGATTATCGTGAACTTAACAAATTTACGGTCAAGAATCGCTGTCCTGTTCCAAGGATGGATGATTTGTTTGATCAGCTTCAAGGTGTTTGGTGGTTTTCAAAAAAAAAAAATCAATCTTCATTCTGGTTACCATCAATAGAGGGTACCTGAATCAGATATACCTAAGATTGCGTTTAGTACTCGTTACGAACATTTCAAATTTCTCGTTATGTCTTTCGATCTTACTAATGCGACTATAGCATTCCTATATTTACCAAACACGTATGTAGACCGTATCTCAACGAATTTATTATACTTTTCATTGCGACGTTCTAATTTATTCTACAACTAAGAAGGAGCATGAAGTTCCTTCAAAACTAATCCTGGAGTTTCTTTTGAAAGAAAAGGTCTATGCAATATTGGGAGTACGAAATTTGACTATAGGAGGTTTGTTTTTCTTGGACATGTTGTGAACAAAGAAGTTATTCTCGTGAATTTTAGCAAAATAGAAGCTGTAAAGGGATGGAAGGTCCCACACTCATCGTTGGATGTTCGTAAAGCATTTAGGATTCACATGCTGATATCGGCATTTTATCGAGAGTTATTCCAAAGATTGTTCAACCACTCACACAATATATATATATATATATATATATAAGTTTGTTTGTGGTGAGGGACAGGAAGAAGCTTTTCAATCATTGAAGGATGACGGATCAGAGGATTTTGTTGTGTATTGTGATGCATCAAAACCGAGGTCTAGGTTGTGTGTTAATTAAATGGGAAAGGTAATCATATTCGTCTCTCGACAGTTCAAGATACATAAGCATTACTATATTACCCACGATTTGGAACTTGGAGCGGTAGCATTCGTACATATGTGTTGAAGACACTACTTGTATGGAATGAAGAACGTTATGTATACCGATCATAAGAACTTTTAACACCCCTATGTTCAAAAGAAGTTGAATACGATACAAATGAGGAAGCTCGAATTATTTAGTGTTACCATTGTGAAATTTGATACTATCCGGGGAAGACGGATGTTGTTGCAGATGTTTTTAGTAGGGAGAAAGAGTATGCCAAGGTGAGTGCAAATCAAGTATGACGATACACTCTGGCATTAAAGATAAGATATTCAAAGTTCAAGATGAAGCGTTAGGGATACTCGTATACCAAAACAAAAAGTTGTGTGGGTTAGACAAACAGTTGGAGCACAAACTGGATGAGAAATTATATCTTGTGAGAGGATTTTGGATTCCTTTGCTAGGAGGTCTATGGACACTAGTAATGGATAGAGTACAAAGAAAAAGTATATATATATATATATAAACAAATAAAATAAGAATAATATATAAAATAATAATAATAATAATAATAATAATAATAATAATAATAATAATAATAATAATAATAATAATAATAATAATAATAATAATAATAATAATAATAATAATAATAATAATAAAATAAAATAAAAACATCCCATACGTCAGGAGTTGGTAAAAAAGTATCATGATCTCATGGATTTGTATTGGTGACTGGGAATAATGAAGGACATCGTTAACTACATTAGTCAATTAGTCAATGCATGATCTGTTTGAAGTTCAAGGCTGAATACTCGAGACTTTCAGGACTATTACAGCAACCGGATATTTGTGAATGGAAAATGGGAAACATGACTATGGATTACGTTATGAAGTTTCTTATAACTAGTAGTGAGCATGGCTCGATCTAGGGATAGAATGACTAATTCAGCTTATTTCTTAGCTATTCATGAGAACTACAAAATGGAGAAATTAGCAAGGTAGTAGCAAGGCATGGAGTGTCTGTATCAATTACATCTGATTGTGATGGTTATTTTCTTCACAATTTTGGCAAACGTTACAAAGGCTTTGGGAACACATTCTGATGTGAGGGCGGTTTATCATTCACGTACTGATGGACGGAGTGAGCGAACCATTCAAATGTTGGAGAATATGCTTAGAGTTGTGTTACTGATTTTGGTAGAAGTTGTGATACTCACTTACCACTAGTCGAGTTCTCATACAACACAATTATCATTCTAGTATACAATGTGCGCTATTTGAAGTACTTCAGGAGTGTAGGAGTCATTCATCGTAGTGTGGGCTGAAGTTGGATTAAAGTCAGTTGGTTGGACTGAAATAGTCCATGAAGCTATTGACAAGATCGTTCAAATCAATGAGAGGTTGGAAACAGTACAAGATCGACAGATGAGTTACGCATACAAACATCGACAACAGTTAGAGTTTTGTGTTGGGAATCATAATTTGTTTAAACTGTTATTTTGAGAAGGTGTCATACATTTGGGAAGTTTGAAATATTAGCATATATGTTGGTTGGACCGTTCTAAATTGTTGAACGTATGGGTTCAATAACATATCGATTGAAAGTTGTCACAAGAGTGAAGTGGTGTTCATGATACATTTAAGGTGTAAACTCTAAGGAAGTGTTGGCTAGTAAAGTCTTACACGTATTTCTAGAAGGAAGTCACAAGGAATTACAGATAACACTGTGTGGAGAAACTGGTAGAAACCATGGATGGAGAGGTCAAAGTGTTGAAGAACGGAAAGTTTTAATTTGTCATTGCTTGATCAAACGCTTAGCGAGGATTTGAATTTACTTCGAAACAAAAAGAGTGTACAAAGCTTAATTTTACGTACTTATTCAGTGATCGTGTTGATAGTATAGCACCGACTGAATTTCAGGACGAAATTTTCTCAACTGGGGGATACTGTGACAACCGTCACCAAACCGTTATCGTAGTTTGATCTGTAAAAAGTCATTTTTGTGAAAATACTAATTTCAATGATTTCTTTACATCAAAGTTTTCGTTTTTGAAAAACGAATCCAAAGCAAATAGAATCAACTCAATCCGACGTGTAACGAAGAAGTTATGAAGCAAAACGTAAACGAAATTTGGGCTGATAATAGAGACGCGATTTGGGGCAAATAGAGGCGCGATTTACCTCTTTTAGCGATGCGATTCACCCCAAATAGCGACGCGATTCACCCCTAATCGCGACGCGATTCTAAAACTGCCCAGACCCATATATAAAGGTAATTTAACCCTAAAAATGAGTTGTAAACTCTATTTTACGAATTTCAATCGTTCCTAAACCCCTCCCAGACGAAAATACGAAAGTAAAACCCCAAAAACTCAAGGGTTTGATCCATTCTTTCATTCTATCAATCGAAAACACTCGTTATCGCGTTCATTGGTAAGCTTTTGATTCTATAATTCTTCTATATGTTTATTCTATTCTTAAAAACGAATTCTAAGGGTTATGCTCTCAATATTTACATATTCTAAGGGTTATCATCGTGCGGTTTTCTCGTTAATTGGTATTAATCCATTCCGAATCATTCAATCAAACATATTTCGATTATTTCGTTCATTGTCGGTTATTTTCGGTTCGATTCCATTGTATTCCTAGTGATTTAAATCGTTAGGATATAAGTAAAATCAGTTAATAAGTTGTTGGAAATGAGATATATGATTATGATTGCGGTTTGGGTTCTTTAGACAAGCGATTAGGGTTGGTTATTCATAAACCCTAATCTAACCAGATTGTGTCTTCGGTTTGGGAAGCCCGTAACTCAGTCATTTCGTGATGATTTTCGATTAAACAGGAGTCTAAACTTAAGTACTTTGAGTCTACTTTCAAATGGAGTCGGTCTCATGTCCAAATGTTGTGTTTAATTTGGTCAAAATGATTTTACAATATGATGTATCATTTCTGAGTTTCTCGGTTCCAGATTTCGGTTGAGTTGTCGATTTTTGAAAAGTGTCTTAAACTAAGATTTAGGTCATCAGATTTTTACTGGAGTGTCTTTAAAGTGTTAAATATTTTCTGTAAAAATATGATAGTCATTTGAATCTTCTAAGTATTTTAAGTAAATTAAAAGTTTTGTGAAGTCAGAGAGTGTCAACGGTTTAGAGCAGTTCATTTTGGTGATTTTGTAAAAATAGTAAATCAATGAAATTGAATCTGTAAAAATTACTGAGTCTTCTAAGGACATTAAAGTGTCGTTGGTAAAAAGTATAGAGTCAAATGATTTCAATAAATATTATTTAAAAATTTGTAAAATGGAGCCAAACTTTCGGTCAGAATCTGAGTTTTTTATTTGGGATAGTTCTTGTGATAATATATTAGTAGAATTGTGAGAAAATGTAATAGAAGTGTTTTGGGCATGGAATACAATGGAATGACCTAGTTATGCCTGGGTTGTAACCCATACACATTATGACATTGTAGATTGGCGAGCTGATTAGTGGTTATACTTAAGGTGCGATACTTACATTATTTCTTGAGGTGAGTTTTGCGGCCCCATTTTCTTTACTTATTTTCCGTTGGGGGAAAAGAATGCTCAAAATGATTTCAAACAGTTTTCATATGCTGTGTAACTATCTGAGTTTTCTGTTTTGGACATTATGATTGAATAAGTGACATCCTGATAATTGTGGACTGATTGCTGATTGTTCGGATGAGTCTTGTGTCTTCGGGACCCTAACAACACTTCATATTTCTTACTAATACGGATGATTATTGATAGTACTATCGGACGACGGTCCCACTCTTGTGATAGATACGTTATCCTTGAGTGAATATTATCCAGGAACGGAACAGATTGCTTATGGTGGATGAGTTGGTTATCTTATGTGCTTATTTCATATCATATGTCCTACTTACTGATTAACACAGCAAACTGTATTCTTTGTGTATGTGTCTTACTAAACCTGCTTAACTCACCAACATTCGTGTTGATGTTCTCGAGCATATCTTTTCAGGTAATTCTAGTGGACTTAAAGCAGTGGACAAGAGAACTTAGTGGACCTTTAGGGTTGCATTAAGAGTTATTCAAGACTTGTGTTACATCATTAAGGTTGTTTGTGAAGTATCGCCCCTTAAGTATAACCACGACTTGTGTTACATCATTAAGGTTGTTCATCATCCAATGTAGGAATGCTGACGGAGTGAGTTGTCATTTACTACGAAATAAGTGTTCTATTTAAGAATCGTTACATGTAAGTGAAGTTCTATTAGATGACATGTTTAAAATAACTTTAGAGTTCCCGGTCTCAACCAGTGTGAGATATTTGGGAAGGAAGTTTATTCGCGGTATTTAAAGTGCACTGCAAGTTACACTGTCGGTATTCGTATAGTCATTCGTTTCCTAGTCCTATTGAGTACTTAGAATCTAAGGAACACATAGAATACAAAACAGTACACAAACGTTATTAAGTAAGAAATTTTGGGAAACAGTTCGGGTAATCTAAGAATGAGCGTACCCGGGTTGAGTAACTCAATAAGCCTCGGATCCTGGGGATCCTCCCTAGTGTTGAGTACATAAGCTCTTCCTTGGGCAGTGTTATTGTTTTTTGATGAACGCCAAAATGTGCTATTTTATAGTACTAATTACCCCTTAGTTTGATTAATTTCTTATGCATTTGATTTGAATTCGATACTCATTTCGTTCATATTTGCATTTAGGAATTTTCTGGAGCTTGAATCGGAAAAGAAGCTGAAAACGTGCAAGATTTGAAGAAAAGGAGTTAAAAATAAGAAAGATTGAAGATGGTGGTCGATGGTGAAAAAGCTGAGAAAATCGATCCATACGGCGTATGGAATCCATACGGCGTATGGATCAGTTGAGCCGGGCCGCTAGAAGACGCGGGTTAAACCCATGGGCTTTGTAATCCATACGGCGTATGGAAATCCATACGGCGTATGGATCGCCTCGACAGAAAACCTAAAAAGTTCATTTTGCCTCATTGTTGCACACACTTCACCACATTATTCTAGACGAATTCTCTGCTGCAAAACCCTAAATCCAGAGGTTGTTGAAGGGATTGAAGCTTGAGGAATCAAGGGCTTACGTTCGTTCAATCGTTATTTCATTATTTCGGTCCGAATTCATTCATTTCTTTCATTCGATTATGATTATGATGTTGAGTTTGTATCTGATTTTCTGTGATAATATGAGTAGCTAAGTTTTATATACAATTGCTTAGATGATAATACTCGGATGATGATTTGATTGTTGAATTGCTAGTTAATATTGAATTTCATGAATGTTTATGTGTTTATTCGAAGATCCGTGTTTAATTGTTGAATCTTGATGATAACCTAGCGTGATGATCCATTGATTTATGATTGAGTTCTCTATTGATTGGTCATTATTGATGATTGTTGGTTTAAACTGATAATTATCACTAAATAGATTGAGTTTGATAGGCTAGGATCGATTATCATTAAGAATTGGCAATGAATGTGATAACTAGTAATAGTTATAGACTTTGTTGATTCAAGTTATAAGGATAAATCATATAAACGGTGTAGTTATAATTCATGATGCAATTTGGTGGATAACGTTAAATTGAACTGTTAGCGGGTTGAAAACAACTTTATATCTTTCTGAATTGTGTTTAATCAATTAATCCTGCAAAGATGGTTGATACATTTGTCATGTCACAATGAAGTTCAAACATTAGCAATTCAATAAAGTGATAATCGGATTCTGAGTAAATTAATCTAAGCAATTGTACTTCTTTTACCATTTGGATTAAATCTTTTATCTTAATTAATTTATTTTATTATTTCTTTATTTTAATAAATTAGTTTATTTAAATAATCATTTCTTTATTAATTGTTTATCAATTGTTCGATCGGAACTAAAACGTCCCCACTTTTTTCTGCTTTAATTAATTGTATTAATTTCCAATTTGTTATGATTGACATCCGTTCCCTGTGTTCGACTCGGACTTACTGAGCTATACTATATATGATCAGGTATTCTTGCCTGTGTTGTGTGTAGTAAGGTAGGTATTTTCCATTTTAAAACCCCGTTTACACGACATCAAGTTTTTGGCGCCGCTGCCGGGGAGCGGTTTGATTCAATTTGATAAATTGGAATTTGTTTTCTGTATATTATTAGTTTGAATTTAGTTTGGTTTTCCTGTTATTTTGTATTATTTTGTGTTAGAGATTAGTTGATAAGTTGTTTTATATTTAAAATCCTTGTTCTACCCTTTGTATTTGGAAGACGATTTCGGAGAATATCTACGATCTCTATTTGAACCACCCATCGATCAATCGGAGCTAGATTTAGAAATGGCAGACGACATCGCCAACATGACTCTCGAGGAATATTTGAGCAGAAGGCGTAGCGACCTTGGCTCAGGAGTATTGAGGCCCGCAATTGCAGAAAATGTTGAGTTCGAGATAAAGGGACAATTCCTAAAGGAGCTTAGGGAAAACCTATTTCAAGGAGATGAGAATGAAGATGCTAACGAGCACTTGGAGAGAATAGTGGAGATCACGGATATGTTCAGCATTCCTAACGTTACATGTGATCAAGTCATGCTCCGAATATTCCCAAGAACACTCAAGGGAGCCGCGAAAAGATGGATTACTAATGAACCAGCTGGATCCATCACCACGTGGGAAGATCTCCGCACAAAGTTTCTAATGATGTACTGCCCGCCATCCAAAACGTCGAAGATGATCAACGAGATTCGAAACTTCAAGTAAGACTTTGACGAGTCACTGCACCAAGCGTGGGAAAGGTACCAGGACTTGATGCATAAATGTCCACAACACGACCTAAACGACCAGCAAATTATAATGATATTCTACAGGGGAGTGGATCGTGCTACAAGACAACAATTAGATGCTCAAGGACATATCCCGAAGAAGATTCCTAGGGACGCCTTAGCAGCTATTCGCGACCAAGCAAGGCATTCTCGGTTAAGGGATGATGGTTCCTCTAGGAGAAAGAGGTCAATTAGCAATGACGATGGACTCGCCGCCATAACTGCCAAACTGGACAGCATGGGAAGAGACATAAAAAAGGTGACCGAGACTGTCCATGCAATCCAAGTAGGGTGTGACAACTGTGGAGGAACGCATTTAGTCAAGAATTGTCCCGAAATGAATTCTGGAAAAGTGAGAGAGGAAGTTAAATGTATGGAAACTCACGGAACCTACTGCCAAGGCAATGGGGAATTTTTCCTAAGACCATACCAGGAAGGAGGTCGCCAGTTCCGCCAGGCTCAGCCAGAGTTTTTCACTAAGGAACAACCCTCGGCAACCTTCCCTGACAAGAAACCCAATTTGGAAGAAATGATGGCGAAGTTTTTGATCGCTAACGAGAATTTTATTGCTAAGTCTGGACAGCGGATGGACGCCATTGAAGCATTAGTTCGGAATCAAGGAGCGGCAATCAAGCAAATTGAGGGAACCATTTCCAACATAGCTAAGGTTCTCCAAGAGAGACCCCCGGGAACTTTACCAGGATGCACCGAAACCAACCCACGAGATCACGCAAAGGTTGTGACTACCAGAAGTGGAAAGGTTCATGAAAACCTTAAGTTTCAAAAGAATCATGTGTCAAAGCTTTTGCCTGAAAAGGAGAAGGAAGCTGAGGTTGCTAAAAATTCAAGGGTGGACATAAAAGCTGATCAAATTGCTAAGGATAAACAATATGCGAAGGATCATGCACCACCACCACCTTACCCAGCAGCTTTGAGGCGAGGAAAAGATGAAGCTCATTATCACCAATTTTTAGAGAATCTGAAGCAGCTTCATATTAACATTCCGTTTGTGGAAGCCGTTGCCCAAATGCCTAAGTATGTGAAATACTTGAAGGAGCTCTTGACTAATAAGAGCAAATTGGCAGAAGAAGCCACGGTGATGATGAATGAGCGATGCTCAGCCGTGATGCAAAACAAGTTACCACCAAAAATGAAAGATCCAGGGAGAATCACTATTCCCTGTCTTATTGGTAAGTTAGACGTCGCGAATGCATTAGCGGATCTTGGAGCTAGCATATCCATTATGCCCTATACTATGTATGCTAGACTTGGGTTAGGAGAGCCTAAGTCTATCCGAATGTGCATCGAGTTGGCTGATCACTCTGTTCAATACCCCAGAGGGATGGTTGAGAATGTTTTAGTCAAGGTTGATAAGTTTGTGTTTCCCTGTGACTTTGTGATTCTTGACATGATAGAGGATCCTAAGGTGCCTATTATTCTGGGTAGATCCTTCCTAGCCACTTCCAGAGCGTTGATTGATGTTTTTGATAGGAAAATAACCATGAGATTGGGGGATGAGAAGGTTGTATTCGATGTGAATGAAGCTATGCAATATCCAGAATCAGTGGATGAGACCTGTTACTTTGCTAGCATGAGAGAATTATCTGAGGATGACGAGAGTTTGCAAAGTTTGAAGGATGACGTAGATTTAGACCCAATAATTCTTAAAGGATGGACGGGAAACCTCGAGGAAATCCATGACATCGAAGAATTCGATAAATTGCTCGAGGAAATAGCGACAACTTGCGATGAGGAGTTGGAGAATGAGGGCGTCAAGCTAAAGGAGAGTAAAGAGTCAATCTCGACAAATGGAATCTCGATCAAAACGGAGACGCGAATTCTAAGTCATTGTCACAATGGTCCTACTAGAGGGAATAAGAGACCTAATTACACGTCACGAAAGATGCTGAAGGCAAAGGCACTACCTATAAAAGATGCATGGGTTGTGGTGAAGTTCCGTAAGCGATTGTTTTCACGATTTGGAACGTCAAAGGTTTTGATCAGTGACAGTGAAACACATTTTTCGAATGCACAATTGAAGAAAGTGTTAGGGATGAATGCTTATGTTAACGATCGGCTATATATGGAGCGCACCAAGAAATGGCATGATTCACGCTTTAAATCAATTTATTTATTTGAAAAAGGTGATAAGGTTCTCCTATACAGTTCTCGTATGCATTTGCTTCCTGGTAAGTTGAAGACACGCTGGACAGGACCTTTTGTGGTAGAGAAAGTTTATCCTCTTGGTGCTGTTGATCTGCAAGGTCATTCTGGAAAAACTTTTAAGGTTAATGGAAGTCGTTTGAAGAGATACTATGGTGATGCAAGGGACTCCAAGCGTGATTTGGAGATGAAATTGAGTTAAGTTGTGGAGCAAGATGTCGAGCTTACCGACGTGATAAACAAAAGCGCTTTCGGGAGACAACCCGTTATTTTGTTATTTTGTTTTATTGTTTTTGCTTGCAGGTTTGAACTTTGTGGGTATGTTCCCTGGAAACCCTCACGAGACTACAACTCGTCCACTCGGGATGCCGAGGGGTTTAAAGGCTTATTGCATGTGCTAAATGCAATCGTGTTGCCTACGGAATTGTGCTATTGTATTTTATTTCTGAATGAAGTCCTTCAAGCAAATTGCCTTCAAATCATGGGAGTTTTCTGTTTCACTTCTTTTCTATTCCCTTTATTTTTATTTTCTTTTGCAATGAGGACATTGCATGTTTCTAAGTGGGGGATGGGGGAAAAGAAGTCTAATTGTCCTTAACTTATGAATGGTAGCTATTGAAAAATATTGAGGTTAAGAGGCATTCTACGTGTTAGTCATTTTTCAGCCCAAATTTTTGTTTTAAAATTGTTTTCTTTATAAAATTTAGCAATCTTGTAACACAGTTTGGGAATGCAAAGAATGAAATAAATTTAATTTCTAAATATTAGATAGTTCATCTTATGATGTACCGATAGGCAATCTATATGAAGGGTATTGAGCTAGTAAGAAAAGTAATGAATTAAGTAGGGATTTATCCTATGAGAATCTTTTAGCAAGGTATGACCTTAGTCTTAATTCTTGTATGATAGCGTGTTATAATCCATAATTTTGAGATCCTAATAATCATCATTTGGGAATATACTGGGTGTTGTCTCCTCTGTTGTACGAAAGTACAGACCTGGTTTCCGTCAGTATATTTGAAATCAAAATAAATAAATATAAATGAGTACAAAAGACTCATAAATTGAAAAACCAAAGCCAAGTTATGTCGCTCTGTTGTACTGAGGTACAGACCTGTCACCAATGTCTTGGTTTGAAAAATGATTGATTTATTTGGATGTTCATTATTTGAAGAATTGTGACACGTTATCTATATGAGAGTATTTTGCTATTGAAAATCAAGGGTAAGGTCTGCTAGAATAATAATAAGTTAAGCTCAATCTCTGAAATTTAGATTGTTTAAGTGGACAACAATATCGGTAATCTGAGTGAATTATCTTTTATGAGTAATAATAATAGAATGGCTTCTCATGTAGAGTTTCTTGATTGCTGAGTTTTAAGGAAGAATCGATTTTAAGATAAAAATTTGGTTTGTCAAATGATGTGTAGTTTGTAAGTCCTTTTATCCATTGTTTGCCGTTCATATTTAAAGTTTTGAATTTTTGAATTACTAGTCTACTTGAGGACAAGTAGGATTCAAGTGGGGGATGTTTGATGAACGCCAAAATGTGCTATTTTATAGTACTAATTACCCCTTAGTTTGATTAATTTCTTATGCATTTGATTTGAATTCGATACTCATTTCATTCATATTTGCATTTAGGAATTTTCTGGAGCTTGAATCGGAAAAGAAGCTGAAAACGTGCAAGAATTGAAGAAAAGGAGTTAAAAATAAGAAAGATTGAAGATGGTGGTCGATGGTGAAAAAGCTGAGAAAATCGATCCATACGGCGTATGGAATCCATACGGCGTATGGATCAGTTGAGCCGGGCCGCCAGAAGACGCGGGTTAAACCCATGGGCTTTGTAATCCATACGGCGTATGACAGAAAACCTAAAAAGTTCATTTTGCCTCATTGTTGCACACACTTCACCACATTATTCCAGACGAATTCTCTGCTGCAAAACCCTAAATCCAGAGGTTGTTGAAGGGATTGAAGCTTGAGGAATCAAGGGCTTACGTTCGTTCAATCGTCATTTCATTATTTCGGTCCGAATTCATTCATTTCTTTCATTCGATTATGATTATGATGTTGAGTTTGAATCTGATTTTCTGTGATAATATGAGTAGCTAAGTTTTATATACAATTGCTTAGATGATAATACTCGGATGATGATTTGATTGTTGAATTGCTAGTTAATATTGAATTTCATGAATGTTTATGTGTTTATTCGAAGATCCGTGTTTAATTGTTGAATCTTGATGATAACCTAGCGTGATGATCCATTGATTTATGATTGAGTTCTCTATTGATTGGTCATTATTGATGATTGTTGGTTTAAACTGATAATTATCACTAAATAGATTGAGTTTGATAGGCTAGGATCGATTATCATTAAGAATTGGCAATGAATGTGATAACTAGTAATAGTTATAGACTTTGTTGATTCAAGTTATAAGGATAAATCATATAAACGGTGTAGTTATAATTCATGATGCAATTTGGTGGATAACGTTAAATTGAACTGTTAGCGGGTTGAAAACAACTTTATATCTTTCTGAATTGTGTTTAATCAATTAATCCTGCAAAGATGGTTGATACATTTGTCATGTCACAATGAAGTTCAAACATTAGCAATTCAATAAAGTGATAATCGGATTCTGAGTAAATTAATCTAAGCAATTGTACTTCTTTTACCATTTGGATTAAATCTTTTATCTTAATTAATTTATTTTATTATTTCTTTATTTTAATAAATTAGTTTATTTAAATAATCATTTCTTTATTAATTGTTTATCAATTGTTCGATCGGAACTAAAACGTCCCCACTTTTTACTGCTTTAATTAATTGTATTAATTTCCAATTTGTTATGATTGACATCCGTTCCCTGTGTTCGACTCGGACTTACTGAGCTATACTATATATGATCAGGTATTCTTGCCTGTGTTGTGTGTAGTAAGGTAGGTATTTTCCATTTTAAAACCCCGTTTACACGACATCATTTTTCAACTTCAGCTTTGGGCAATCCTTCCTGAAGTGCCCAGTACCATTACACTCGTAGCAGGTCTTGGGTGCGTTGGTGTTGGTACCAGTGATGTTGGTTCGGCAATCTTTGGCTAGGTGTCTAAATTTCTTGCATTTGGAGCAGGGACAGGTACCGTCATGATGACGACTACATTTGGAGCAGTAAGGCTTGCTCCCCTTGTAAGCCTTCGAGTCATCGGCATTAACGGTTGCAGGCTTTTTATTGGAGG
Organism: Helichrysum umbraculigerum; assembly: GCA_949592205.1. Taxonomy (NCBI): domain Eukaryota; kingdom Viridiplantae; phylum Streptophyta; class Magnoliopsida; order Asterales; family Asteraceae; genus Helichrysum; species Helichrysum umbraculigerum. The sequence goes on along the minus strand of CATIUR010000005.1, from coordinate 78,693,263 downwards.
TCGGGTTGGATGGGTTGGGACCTACTTCCCATTTGCGTCTGTTGTTTGCAGATGGGTTTGAAGTTGGGCCACGGCGGACAGAGTTAGCCGTTAATTCATGGGCCATGCGAATGGCGTTCTGAATAGTACCCGGTTTGGATGAGGTTACTAGGTCTTGGAGTCTATCAGGAAGTCCGTCGACATACATCTCGATCCTCTTATATTCAGGATCAACCATGGATGGGCATAGAAGTGCCAGTTGGTGGAAGCGGTTGGTGTAACCGGTGATGTCATCACCTTGCATTTTGTGGTTCCAAAACTCCACTTCTAGTTGTTTCAGTTCATCTCTGGGACAGTACTCGCCCCTCAACATCTTCTTCAATTCTTCCCACGGAAGTTTGTAAGCATTCGCGATACTTACAGTCTGAGCATAGGTGTTCCACCAGGTGAGAGCAGTGTCAGAAAAAGTGATGGCGGCGAACTTAACCTTGTCCTCCTCAGTGCAGTTGCAGATAAGGAATACCGATTCGATTTTCACGATCCAGCGTACTAGAGAGATCGCTCATTCGGTACCTGCAAAGTTCAAGGGTTTGCAGTTTTGGAGAGTCCTTGTAAGTGCAGAGTTTGGGTGGTGGTGTATTGTTAGCTGTATCTTCGCTACCAGGAGTGGTTGCTCGGACAGCTAAGGCTTGAGCCACACTACGGGCAATCAGACCCGCGATTTCGGCTTCACTAAGCGTGACTTGTCGTCAAGGAGGCATGTTCCTTGAAACAACAATTAAAGAACATGTGAGGGTTTGAACAAGAATTATGATCGTGATGATCGAGTAAGTACAAAGAAACTACGCCAAAGGTTGACATGCTGCTAGTTTAATCAAAAGTAAGAAATTAAAACATACGAGTTTAAAAGATTACAGGCGTTTACAGTTTACAAAAAGTGTCGGGAATTTGAACATCCGGACGAGCAAGATAAGTTACAAAATGTGATGGGATTTTAATATAACCATCGGATTAGCGGTCCTAACTAAGACCTATTACATACACGCCTAACTGCTATACACTACGGTCATAGCTATCGTCGGCCTATTCTTGGTGTAGATTGTAGGGGTAGTATCGAGCTTCCAGCATATCTTGGTATCGTCGAAGGGTAGGATAAACCAAAGCATCTCCTGTAGCTTGTAGGTACATCCATTTGATCCATGCCGTTACTCGTTGATTCAGATGAGTAGTTACTTCCTTCAAATAGAGAACAGAGTCTCGGATTCGTTCAGGAATGGACCTTTGCAGAATCCTTAACTCCATCTCGTAAGCTTTGCATTTCAGTTGCAGCTCCCAGTTACGGCCATCCAGATCTTCAGCCTGATCCCGTACTCATTCGTACTCTTCAATGTCCACGAGTCCGAAACCGTGATTCTCAAGTTCTTCCACTAGGGCTATCTCTTCATCGAGATACGTGTACTGGATTTGTTCATCGTTAATTTGTTCGTTGTCTGACGTGTAGTCACATGACGAGAAGTGTGCCATTTCCAGATAAGCAGTTCTACAAAATGGCAGGGAAGGAGTTTCAGCCTTCGGAAGTATGTCGGTATTTGTGAAACCATAAAAGTCGAATAAGGATGGAACGACGAGAATCGAGTTGTCGTTATTCGGTGTAAGTTGTAAAATGAATTTCGCAATTGTCGAGAGAGAGTATCGTATCAGAGAAAGAGGCCTATGTATGTATATATATATATATATATATATATATATATATATATATATATATATATATATATATATATATATATATATATATATATCACATAACCACCTAGTGTGTTTCTAGCACAATCAAGTAAAAGTCACGGTTCTCTCGAGGTCAGAGTCAGCTAGTGCATTCCTGTTCAACATAACCCCTTTTAGAACTCACATCATCTTCATTTAATTGTACATAGTTGATCAGGCTATGCTAAATTAAACTTGTATGATGTAATCCCTGAACCAGTTATATCTAATGAGGAATACTGCCTAACGGTCATAGTCTAGGCCCACTAAATGCAACCTAGTTCACTATAACCTTAGGCTCTGATACCAATCTGTAACACCCCCAAATTTAATAGTTTGCGGAAGCGAGTTTTTGGGTGTTACTAATCAATAATCACAAGCACAAAGGATACAGTGAACGACTCTATATGAGACGTTCGAAAAGTTATTACATTAGTACATAAGTAATTCAAAATACAAGCTCGAGTTCGAGTAAGTTTCCTAGAGATTCTATTACATAACAATAAGTACAAAAGTAATGTATGAAAATCTCCAAGCTTGTAAATGCATGCGACTCGAGCTAATTAGCATATCCTGCTGGGCATCCATCTAAAGCTGCGTACCTGAGAATGCATTACTAAAACGGTCAACCAAAAGGTTGGTGAATCTCACAGGTTTGTAAGTAAATAGTTTGAACACATAAGTAACAGTTGTATTTGTAAATCATTAGCCAGCCAGTAAGTAAGTGGTGGTTGCAGGTCATGCTAACCGTTTGATACCCTTGCCATGAGCCACCATAGTTGAAGCTTAACGTACAGTAAATATTGTGCCCCCGTGAATGTTAATCCAAAAACATTCATATGAAACGAGTAAGAAACGCCCGTTTCTACAGTAACTGTTCGTGGTAGTGCGTGCTACCCCGGGCGGGGATTGTCAGTCCCATATGGATCCATATACTAAAACTCGCGCTTATCCTATAACTAACAACTATGATTAGGAGGCCTTCATTGGATTAAACGAAACTCATGCAATTGGCGTATCCGTAAATTAGTAAGTAAGTAAGTAAGTAAGTAACGGCCAGTAAGCAAGTAAATCGGTGTGTTCATGTAAAACAAGTAATGCATCTCACCCCTGAGTATAAAACAGTAAAATAGGGGCTGTGAGACTCACCTGAGAGTCTAGCAGATAATGCAGTATGCAAGCAAGGTAGTATCCCGAACTAGCAACCCTTAGCGTCCTAATACGCATAAGGTTTAGTAAGTAAATGGAATACTTGTAAGGTATCCATGCTAGTTGTTCCCAAACTAGTTAATGTCCATTTGTTGTTTGTACGTTTGTATTTGTTTGTAAGTTGTAGTTTGTAGCAAAGTTGTACTGCCCGTTGGTATCGGAGTGTAATAATAATCTCATCTATTATTATTATGCAGTTGTTGTTATCGTATAGTTGTCAAGTACGTTTGTATTGTAACGTGTAACGTTCAAGTGAATGTAAATCTGAGTGGGTGTAACCCTAGAGTGTATGAGTGAAATCTCATAGGTGTTCGAGTGTAATCTCGTGTATGTGCGCGAGTGGGATCTCACATTTTAAATAAGTGTAATCTCATATGTATTCGAGTATTGGTGTATACTTTCAAAAGTATAGTATTTTCATGTATAAATCGTATCGTATTTGATTTGGTTGTTGAAAAGTGATTTTTAAACACTTAGAATGTTTTTAGCTTCTGTTTTTGGGTTTTTGCGACACTAAATGCGACACAGTGCTTATGTCTTATGATTTATGCGACACAATGCTTGTGTTCCGGAACACAAGGCTTGTGTCTTATGATACACAACTTAATGCGACACAAAATGCGACACAATCCTTGTGTCTTATGTCTTATGCGACACAGTCCTTGTGTCTTATGTTTTATGCGACACAACACTTGTGTCTTATGTTTTATGCAACACAACGCTTGTGTCTTATGTTTTATGCGACACAACGCTTGTGTCTTATGTTTTATGCGACACAACGCTTGTGTTTTATGTTTTATGCGACACAACGCTTGTGTCTTATGTTTTATGCGACACAAGCCTTGTGTCTTATGCTTCTATGCGACACAAGCCTTGTGTCTCATGGATTTTTGGTCTGACGCAACACAAGGGCTGTTACGTTTTTGGGGTTCGGTTTTTGGGTCAAACGACCTTGGTTTGACCCGAAACTTTTACACAAGTTCTAGTATGTTACAAAGAGTTCATAAAAATTATTGGTTGGCGTTTTTAGTGTTTGTGGTGTCGTTTTCTTAAAAATGACCAAAATTGACATTTTCGATAATGTTTTCAAAAACGAGTTTTAATTATATATTTGGACATCATTTAGCTAGGGGAACATTATACTAGCAAAAATAAACGAAATCGGAAGTTTCGAGAGTCGCCGGAAAACTTACAAAGTCGTCGGATCGAGAAACCGAAAAGATAAACGCGTAGCCCTCGTTGCGATGATCAACTTCCTCCAAACGAGTCTAGTGATTTATGGGGTTTTTGTGGTAGTTTTTGGGCTAGTGAGAGAGACCGTGGTAGAGAGAGAGACTAGAGCTAGAGAGAGAGTGAAGTTGGAGTGTGTTTGTGTATGTATTTTGTGTGTGGAAGAAGAAAAGTGAGGGGGGTGATGTCCCCTTGCTTTTGGCCGGTTTTTGGTGGGACCACATGATGTGGTCTCACCACTTTTTACTCCTCCGTGTTCGCGCTCCGTGCGGTGTTCGTTTCCTCGGTCGTTTAAACGTTAAAATAATTTTATACGCATTTGTTTATACGTTTTAAAATACGAGATATTATCCGATAATTTAGTTGAAGTATTTTGTCAAACTACTTGTTATTTAGTTATAAGATATAACTTTGTTTCGTTTTGTCGGATGGTCGAGTTTTCGTAGAGTTCGGTAAGGTTTTAATTAAAAACGTATGTGTCCGTTATATTATAAACATAATATAAAGTAGTAGTTGAAGTAATTATATAATTCCACATTATTTAATAATTGTTTTACCAACGTCCGTATGTTTGTACCATTGTAGTTTTATACGATCTGAACGAATCGTATACGTGTATATATATATCACCTATATATATATATATATATATATATAGTAAGTAATTATTGTATTTAATCCTATTTCATATTAAATACACGTAATAAGCACGTAATTAGGAAAATTTTAAATTGACCATAATTTTGTGGTTGTTACAAAGGGTATATAGCTAAAATGTTCGGAATATTTGATACCCGAAAACACGCTAATATCGGTGAATCGATTAATATGACATAGATCGGAGAATGCTACTTTGAGAAAAACGAGAATTATTGACTCATTAATCTTCCACAAATGTTTAAATATTCCGAACATTTTAGCCATATACCCTTTAATCATAATTTTCAAATAAGTTGTTCATTTTAAAAAGTTTAGAATTTTTGATACCCAAAAACACAAAAATGAGAATTATTGACTCATTTTTTGGCAAAAAACCCCTAATATTTTTTAGTTTTATTTTAATTAAAAGCTATAGTTTATTCAATTGATATTAAAATCAAATATCACATTTCGTTGTTGAGTATTAACAAGTATCAAAATTTATAAATTATTAAGTAGTAGTATTCTCTTTATCAAAAATATTCATTGAAAAGGTTCCGCCGCAACGCTAGGGTAAAAACATACTCGTGAGAGACAAGTAGGAATGTAAAATTATCCTTCCTTTCTCTTCCTTCTTACTTGAGAAGTGATGATCCCAATAATAATTTATAAGTTAAGTGATTTGGAGTCACAATGTATAACTTGTAATTCTAGAGAGGGGGTATGGATACACTTTATCAATTATCATAACTTTAAAATAATTAATTAACAGATTAAAGATTAAAGCAGTAAACATAGTACAAATTGCAATTATGAAAGTTCATAAGAATACAATAGTAGTAGTTGAAGTTGAATTTGTTGATAACAAATTACACCATATACTGAACGCAGAATGATCTAGCCAAGACTAAGATCATATAAGTATTCTTGTAAACATTTACAATCGCTGAAGTATAAACTAACTATACACACAAGTTAGAATAACACTCGCTGACTCGAATTCGTACTTAGACAAACTTAATCGTTGCAAACAAGTGATTGATACAAAATCGTCAAACTTTTAACTACAATATGTCACTCTATGTAACACCCCGAAATTTGAGGTATTATTTTAATAGGCGTAAAATACTTATTTTAGATTGTTGTATAAATTATTAGTAATTGTGAAGTATTTTAAGTTGCTTAACTAATCAGACTTGAGGGACTAGAAGTGTACCAACCAAATAAATAAAGCAAGTTAAAATAAAACCTATACTTATATACATACATATATACATACATACATACATATAGATATACACATACATACATATCCAAACCTTGTTCCATAAACAAAAAGAAGAAGAGAGAAAGGAGAGAAAAATTGTGAAGGAGAAGAGGGAAGGAGAAATCAGCTTCAAATCTTCAAATAAAACCTAGGGAAACTTAATTCATAGCTTGTTGATAATTCCTAACCTAACCTAAGGTAATTCTTGTTCTTGCTAATTAATTTTAACCTAGAAATGGGAAAAGTTGGGGTTTGAGGGTTTGGTAATGTACAAAACGAAATTAGGGCAGATTATATCCAATTATTGATGATTAAGTATAGGAGTTATTGTTACTAACTTCAATTCAACCTACAAGTTAAGTATTTGATTAGTGTTCATAGTAATATTAGAGGGTTATATTGAATTTTTGCAAACTAATGATAATTAACCTAAATTGTAGTTTGAAAGAGTTATTATGATGTTTTGATCCTAATTAAATTGGTGTTCGAAGATATTAAACCTTAGAATTAGTTGTAGTTAGTATTAGTAAAAAGTTGATTACTTTGACTCTAAAAGTCAAACTGGTCAACTTATAAGGAAGGTAAGTTGATTAAGTTAAAGAGTTGAACTTGATGTTGTTTGTTGTTAAATGTATTATTGAGTTTCTATGTGATGTTTGATAGGTGCTAAAGACTTGGCGAATCCAAGTGATCATTGATTATTGAATTTGCTTAAATTGCAAAGGTGAGTGATATGAGAGTTATTTGGGTAATGGTTGTATGAATTCCGGATTGCATACGTGCAAGAGGTTTCATATGACTAAGTGGAAGTTGTTTACTTAATATTCTTACTTGATTGTGCTTGATGTTAATGCATTGTAGAGATTTGCTAACTATATGTTAGCCTAAATTGTGCATTTGTTGCAAGTTGTAAGTTGTTAGCGGATCTGCCTAAGTGGTTATTAATCTCTACATTGCCCAAGTTATTATTGCCCAAGTTATTAGTTGTTATTTGATTGATGTTTGATGCCCATTTAATTGCATATATGCTCACTAAGCTTAATACTTACCCTTTTTAGTTGTTTGATGTTATAGGTGCAAGTGGGTCGAAGGATAAGGGTGAACACCGGGAGGGCAAGGCAATAGCGAGGGATTAGCGTGGATTACAATTTGCTAATCGTGAGTTGGCAAGTTCATCTTTCTTTTGAATTATCGTTATGATTGCCAATTGAGTAAATCGTCATTCTTGTCTTTTGATAAAAACATAAGGCTTAAGTTGTAGTGTCAAAATGGGTTGTGGTCATAACGTTAAAAAGGTTGAACTTTAGTTAGTTGTGCAAAATGAATGGTATGTCGGATGTGTAAGTGGCTTTTGTAATCTAAGAATGTTGATCATAAAATCATTTCAATGTTAAAGTAGTTAAATTGGTAGTGATGGTTGTTTTTCCATAAAGTGTCAAAATGGGCAAAGGTTTCATAACCAATGGTTCGATCTTGAAAAGTTGAAAGTTAAATATTGGTAGTCAAGTTTCGTCATAGTTAATGTTTTAGTAAAGTGGCGTTTGGTACAAGACTTGATATATATTGAGTGTCAAAAATGATGGGTCATAGTTGAGTCAAAATTTGCAAATTGTTTTTGGGTTGAAGGTTGATTTGGCTTTTGCTGGAAAAAGGATGATTCCTGGGGAATTAAAATCATTCATGGGGAATCAGATTAACAATTTTGATCAGAGGGACCGATTCCTAGGGAATCGCTGTCATTCCTGGGAAATCAGATTAACAATTATGATCAGAAGGACTAATTCCTGAGGAATCGCTGTCATTCCTGGGGAATTACCAGCACTTTCAACATTTGCTAAAATTGAGTTCGTTTGTTTTGTCTAATGTTTCCGTTGATCATTTTGGTCAAGTTAAGTTCGATGTGAGTCCGAATTATAAAAAAAAAAAAAGTTTGGGCGTTTCACTATATATATAGGAAAATGTTATCGTAAATATCTCCTAAAGTTCATAATATAAAATAACGCGTGTCGTTGTTCGATTGGCTTCAATCCAACTGAATTTGTTTATTTGAATCAATAAAAAATAATGTGCGTATTTTATTATTGTTCACCTTCCTTTTTTTGTTTGTCCCAAAATAAATTAACTTTACCAATTTATCTATAATTTACTTTATCACAAAACTGATTAATAGGAGACTATTCAAAAGGTAAGGGTAATACTGTCTTACACAATGTACTGATTATGCATTTTCTTAAATTTTGTGTAATCTACTCAATACTTAGAGCATCCATACTGATTAAAAGCTTTACAAAGTTTTTTTTGTGAAATTTATGATATGTTAGTAGAAAAGCTTTACAAAAAAGATTTGTGTAACACCCCCAAATTTAATGATTTGCGGAAGCATACATTGGGTGTTACTAATCAATAATCAAAGCACAAAATATATAGCAAACGACTCTATATGCGTCGTTTTAACAAAATATATTGATATTAAAATGTTTACAACATTTACAGCCAATACATAGCTCGTTTTCGATTAAATGAGAGATTTCAGCACATAAGTACTTGTACAAAATATACTAATGCGAGAAAATCTCAATTGTTTGCATGCTGACTCGAGCTATTGATTCCCTGATGCAGTCCAAACCTACTGCTTAGTACCTGCGATACATGCTAAAAGGTCAGCTAAAAGCTGGTGAGCTCACAGGTTTGAAATCAGTTAATATAGTATGAACCGCAAGATTTAAATAATTGAATTGCATCCAGTAATTGATAATATATGTGTATACAGCCATGAGCACATAGTTGAGCTTAACTGTAACATCCTCAAAATTGGCCTAGTTGAAATACGGTATTTTCCCTTAATTTAATTGCTATTTAAATTGTATTTTGAATACTTGGTGTATTTTGATAGCTAAATGAATAGGTCAATTAGTCAATTGGCTTATTGTGATAAATGAATTATTACATGTTTTAAATTTATTTAGTCGACGGTATAATAAAAACTTATTTCTCGCAAATGGTTTTTAGGTTCCAGACAATAGATTTAGGACGGGTATAATTTATACCCAAAATGAGCTGAGTCATAAGGTGTGTCGACACCTGGAAATTCAGTTTTTGCCACCACTTCACTTGATCTCTCAAACTCTCACTTTCACCTTCAATGATTTCTTGATTTCTCAAACTCTCCAACAAATTACAAATCTGATTTCATCAAATAGAAGGCTGTGATTTTATTTCCATAATATTCATCATCTTCTTCATCTCATAAACATCTCCATTGTAAGTGAAATCATCTCCATTTTATGTATGAACTTGAGTTGGTTGAATTGGTTGAATTAATAGGATAAAATGATGAATTTGAGTTAATCTATGTTTGAATGTGTTTGTGTGTTGATTATAAACTGATTTCATGTTCAAATTAGATGAATCAGTTGTGTGTTCATATGTGAAATTGAATGAATTGGGTTCTAGTTGAATTTAGAGTGAACACATGATGCATGTATGAATCTTGGTGTTAGATGTTGCTATTAGTTGTTGCTATATGTTTACACATGTTTGTAGAGGTCAATTATAAGTCAAAAATCGTGTTTGATGATTGAATTGTATGAAATTTGAGTTTTTGGTTCGAGCTGAAACTAGTTGCAGGTCTAAACCATTGCTGAAAAACATATGAACGCGATCCCGAAACCCTTGCCCGGATCGCGTTGCTATGTGTATTTTGATCCTAGGATGATTTTGTAAGTATGAACGCGATCCAGCCTCTATCATCCGGATCGCGTTAGCTAGTGTTAAATTGGGTCAACGGATTTTGTTCCTTGGAACGCGATCCAGCTCCTTGTCCCGGATCGCGTTTGAAAGTGTATTTTGGCAACAGAATATTTTGGTGTTAAGGAACGCGATCCAACCACACCTTACCCGGATCGCGTTTGTCAGTTTTACTTTGACGAATTTGATAACTTGTAACTTGTGGGTTTATGTTATTTAACGAGTATTGAAATTATATTATGAGCATTATACTACATTATTATGTGAATGTTACACTATAAATTCTAAACATGAGAGTCTAACTCGGGTTTTGATCGTGTTCTCAGATAACCAGAAGACTCAATAAGATAAGATCTTTGAGTGGAGACTACAGTCGACAAGGGTGAGTGGATCTTGGACTGTCAGTCTAATTTGGTTGTAACAATATGGTTACAACGGGTAAATGTGAATTTACTGTTTTCATTGTTAAGTTAATATTTTGCCATGATGGTTTTATTTAGCTTAATTATTGGTGTCCTTGATTGCCTTGATGGTTGTGGACTATATGAATGTCGGGGGTCAACGTGTGTTGGGTTTGTGTACTATTACTTTGGACATCATAAGTGCTTTGTGCATGTGTTGTTCACTGAAATTATGTTGTAAGTAGTAATAGTACCAAGCTATCGGTTTAGCCACTGATTTGGCCTTCAGTTGGTTTTAAGTGTTACTTGGGGAACCACCGCGGCATGAGGGTACTCCAAGGACCACCGATCCTTCATGATTAACTATTGCTATGCTTTGCTGTATTCGTTTGTTAAGCTAAGTTAGTTGATAGTTTGAGATTTATTCACTTAGCTTCGTGCTAATCCCTCATTACTTCTTGCAGGTTTACTTTGGTATGTGGGTGGGCAAGAAGTACTATAGGAATGGAATGTTTGACAAGCTCACTCTGTTTTGTTAACTTTGCTAATGTTATGACATTATGTTGTGGATTTCTATAACACTAAACTTATCGTGTGTAATGTCTAGGATAATCTAGTTTAAAGACTGTATGTATTTGGATTGCCATTTTGAAATGTAAATATGCAATCCAATGGTTTGTATTTAAATCTTGCGCTTCCTTTTATTAAAAAAAAAAAAAAAAAAAATCCTTGTATTTTCGAGAAGGGTGTTATATTAACTCGAGGGTCAGGATCACAGCCTGAGCGTTTTTGCCTCCACGAGTGCCTAATCAGCACTCGTCTTCCCAAATATTAGTACATCCGTTTACCCGTTTAGTGCTTGCTAACCCGGATGAGGTGGGTCAATCCTATATGGTACCATATACTAATATTCACGCTACAATGTATTAACAACTATGCTGTCGGAGGGCTTTGAAATGATTAGTTGTGTAAAACTCATGTAGTATATGTAAAAGTTGTACTTGCGTTCACATGTTAAAAATAAGCAATGTATCACACCCCTGATTAAAACAGTAAAAATAGGGGCTATGAGACTCACCTGAGTCTAGCGAGTTTAACTTAATAAACTTTGATTGACTAGCCGAGTAATGAAGTCCAAAGACTTGTAACCTGAGGGTGTCCATGACACGCGATGGTTATTAATTGATTAGGCATCCCGAAAGACTACCCTTGCAGTTGTTTGTCCAAATTACCCCGATTTGGTTGATTGATTCGAATGTTTGAAAATATGTACGGCCCATTGGTGACGGATTTGTAATAATAATCTCAACTATTATTATGTTGATTTCGTGGTGTTTTACTTGAAAAATGTGTTTTGATTGTGTTTTAGAAACCGTTACAAACTCTAACTGACGGGGGTCCGGGGGCAGCGCCCCTGGTAGCGGGGTCCAAGGGGCAGAGCCCCTGGCTGGGGTCGAGCTGCCAAGTCAGCTTGGAAAATTTTTATTTCTACTATATTGCTTTGGTGAAAAACGCATCTTGAGTTGAATTTGGGTGAAATCAAGTGATAAAATTTAGGGTCTCGACACTTAGTGAAAATCTGTGTTTTCTGGTTTGTGCGACGTCGCAGGTCCTGACTGTGACGTTGAGCATGGCGTCGCTATGTGCGACTTTCGCAATTTAATGCGACGTTGTGCGTGGCGTCGCTATCTGCGACGTTGTTGATTTCTGCGACGTAAGGGCTTGCGTCGCTAAGTGCGACGTTCGCCAATTAAGGCGACGTTAGGGATGATGTCGCTACATGCGACGTGGTGATTAGTATTGCGACGTCGCAACTGACGTCGCAATATGTCTGGGCCAACTGCGACGTAGCGGTCTGTTGGCCGGAGTTTGTGTCGAAAACGAGTTTTCCGGCCACCGTTCGGTACAAAACTTTTCCCCAACCCATATTTGGACATTTTAAACACATATAAACGATAAACATGTAAAAATGAGGGAAAACGAAAGGTTTTGACTTTTGTCGGAAAACTTACAAAGTGTCGGATTGAAAATCCAAAAAGATGAAGATGTAGATCGTGATGAGGTGAACGTTTTTCCCTAAATGAGCTCCGAGTTTTGATGTCGTTTTGTGGTGTTAAATTGAGATGAATGGTGGTGGTGGTGTTTGTGATTTTTGGAGAGAAAATGAGAGAAAGAGAGAGAAGGAAAGTGATGGAGATGATGATGATAATGAAAATGGGAGGGGATCCCCCCCCCCCCCCCCCCCCATTTTGGCTGATTTCGGTGGGGGCCCACCAGTGTGTGGGTCTCCACTTTTAGCTCCGTGTAGTGTTCGTTTTCTCGATTATTTAAACGTTAAACGATTATTTTATACATTTAAATTTGCATTTTAAAATTCAATTAATTTCTCAATATTTTTGTTGAATTATTTTACCAAGCCCTTGATAATTATGTTATAAAATATAATTGGTTGCGTTTGCTTGCGCGTTTACATTTTAATCGCGTATATGTTATTTGTACAATACGAATTGATTACGAAATATTATAGCAATAATATTTTTAATATAATAGTGTTATTAAATAATTTTATATTATTTAATAAAATGGGTCACCAACGTCCGTAATAGTTGTGTCGAATTACATTCGATTTAAACTTGTACGATTTAATCAAACCGCAATATTTGTATATATTCAACAATATATATTAATTGATACATTAATTAGCTTAACACAGAACTAATTACATGTATTAAAACTTAGTTAGGCACTAATTACTAGTCCTAATTTGACGGGTGTCACAATTTGTGTAGCATCTCCAATGAAGAAAAGCTTTGTGCAAAGCTTTTCTTCATGCCATATCATCTTCTATAAATAAAGCTTTTGCAAAAAGCTTTTAGTCAAAATGTAAAAAGCTTTTCTAAAGCTTTTCAAACCAACTTGCACTAAAGCTTTTACACCAAATAAGAATTAAAAGGAATATTAAATTATCAAATAAGTCTTTATCTATAGCTTGAGAAATGTCAAGCTTTCCAACAAAAAAGCTTTTCCCCTAATGAAGAAAAGCTTTTCTAAAGCTTTTTTGCATAAAAAAGCTTCGAAAAAAGCCTTCATTGGAGGAGCTCTAATGAAGAAAAGCTTTCAAATCTTTTCTTTTCAAAATCTACACACACAAATAATCAAAAAAGCTTTTACTCAATGACTTGAGATTTCTCAAGCTTTACAATCATAAAGTCTTAGCTCTAATGACAAAAAGCTTTTTCAAAAGCTTTTTTACACAAAAAAAGCTTTGAAAATAGATATCATTGGAGATGCTCTTATTATGGGACGGAAGGAATATAAACAATGTATGAAATAATATCCCAAACTTTTAAAATAAACTAATGTGCCGAAAGCACTTATTATCCGCATTAGCTTCTTGGAAAACGCCATTTTCATAGCTCCACTTCAAGTGCTCCATCAGTTTCTTGACCCCTATAATCAAAATTGTACATATTAGATCAACCATCTAATGTAGTCATATGAAGTAATAAACAATCATTTATAGGATATCAATACTAACCAGAACTTTCGGCACCATTCCTCTTATCGTTAAGATAATTGGGACAGTTCCTCCTCTAATATCCAAGCTTATTACAATGAAAGCAATGATGCTCGGCTTTGGACATTTTAGGTGCTGGCTTTGAAGTTGAACTACTATTCTTCTTCTTTCTTTTGTTGCCACAGAACTTACGCTTCTTTTTAACACCCCTATCACGGATCATCAACACATCCTTAGACTTGACAGGTTCCATATCCCTTTGTGCAATTTTCAACATTTGATGCAACTCATGTATGGTTCTTTCCGTGTTGTTCATATTGTAATTAAGTACAAATTGCTTGTACTCCTTACTCAATGAAGCAAGAATTATATCAATAGCTAATTCTTGTGGAAAGGCATGTCCAAGTATTTCAAGACGGTTAAGGTACCCTATCATTTTCACTACATGGGCACTTACATTGGATCCCTCGGCCATCTTGCAATGATTCAAATCCTTAGTGACGTCGAACTATCACACCCCGCCAAACATTAACATGCAGTTAAGTTTAATGATTGCGGAAGCGTGTGATGTGGCGGGGCGCGGCAAGAGAGGATCAACAAAGCACAGAGCATATGATTATTGCAGAACCAAGTATTAAGATGCCATTAATAATAGTTGTTACAAAAGCTACGACTTATCAAGTCGTAGAAATAGTAGTGTTATAAAAATAACAAGTGTCGTGGCGAGTACAAGGTTGAGATTTTGTAAATATGACTAAAGAGTTATAGTTATACAAAAGAAATCCCATTGTTTCAAAAGTGGCATCCTAATCGTCTTGGGAGGTCGTTGTTCCAATATGCATGCATTCTTACGTGGCTGCTAATCCCCTGAAAAACATAGTAAAACGTCAACAAAATTGTTGAATGAATTTACAGATTTTTGTATACAATAAACCAAGTTATGTATAAGTCGTTGACATATAGTCAAAATAGTGATCATATCATGATCAAGTAGTGAGTTTCGTAATAGTATGGTGGAACGCATTCTAACCATAGGTTTGTATAATCGTGTGTAAATCGTTGGACCTCGTCCAATATAAATCGTTGGATAACCTTCCAATAAGTAGTTTGTTAGAAAACTTTGCCAGTAATCTAATATATCGTTTGTAGATGACCCGCAGGTGATCTAAAGTAATCGTTGGTTGTAAACACAACAATTCGTCTATGTTTGGAAAATCATTCTAGTGTATAAATCGCATGAAAACAATCATGTATAGTTATTTGTTGGAGAAACGCTCCCAAGTATGATTCGTAGGAAAACATCCTATTGTATATCTCGTATGAAAATATAGACGGTGATCCCCTAAAGGTTAGCTAGACCTTGCGATTTAAAGTAACGACCCCTAATTCTATAATCAAACCACGACCAATTTCGTTGTTGCCTTCGGACCAGGTAAATATACGCTCCTCATTGTGACATAAAAGTCGGGGGTTGGCATGACCAACAAATAGTGGGAGGGATTTCATCTCGATATTACTATTCGTATATTCAGTGGCTAGAGTCACCTAGCTAATGGTTATAGTTTGCAAGCACTAGGACTTCTATGCACTATAACATGTTCACACTAGGTCCGTACTAGGATTCGTTGTCATATTCCCAATATAGTATGAAAATCATTTCATAAGTAAGCAGTTTTCAAGTATAGTATGAAAAGTAGTTGCTATGTTTTTCAGCCCTAGTTTAAAAGCAGTAAAAACAGTAAAAGTATGGGCTGTGAACTCACCTCGTGAGCTTAAGTGTGAGAGCTAGCAAAGTGGTTGCCCAAGTAAAGTCCCTTAACGCCCCAAACTTAAGAGATTGTTTGTATAAGTAGCTGGCTAACAACCAAACTATGTTAGTTGCTCACTCGTTTCGAAAGATCATTGTGTTTAAAATGCGTACGATCCGTTGGTGATGTTTTTGTAATAATAATTCTGAGAGTGCCCCTTATCTCTGATCTAGGATGATAGAAGTAATTGATTACAAGGCGGAAACAAGTAATCAAACTAAACAAAACACAATATCAAACCGAAACAACTAATCAAAGAATATTAGCTTGATATATTGAACTATAAACGAATAGAATCGATTACAGAGAGTTTTAGTCGACAAATGGTGCTAGGGTTTCGTCAACCCTAGCCAAAAACCCGTAGGTTTATATTTATACTAAACAAAATTCCGTAGACCTGCGACACTTGGCCAGTGACGCAGGTGGCCGCCTTCATGCGTCACTTACCTAAGTGTCGCTATGCGACACTAAGGCAAGTGTCACTATGCGACACTAAGGCAAGTGTCGCCTAACACAGAAACTAAATCAAAATCATTTCTAATCTATACAAACTCTAGACCAACTGACTGACACACATAATGTACCAACAAACTCCCCCTTGTCAGCAGCTTGGTCTTCAAAAATCTTCAAAACTTTCAGTCTTCAGAAGTCTTCGATTAAGCCCAACCTGGTGGAAATACTCCACCAGCATCAATACCAACCTTCAAACAAATCTCGACCACCTTTTTAAACTTTGAAGCCTCTTCTTGATCGTATCGATCATAATCCATCTTGCATTTGTGAAGAGCTTTCAAATCGTTCTTTGTAAGATTAATAAGGCTGATCGGATCAAACACACGAAGATTCTTTCCATAATTCGCTGGTAAATGCCATTGACCCTTAGCAATAACCGGATCTTCATCAGAAAGATATTCAATAACCGCCTCTTGAGTAACAGTGTCATACCACCAATATCGTAATCGCTTGAGAAAATTTAGTGGTAGAGACTGTAGTGGCACAGTTTTCAGACTAGCAGCTGGAGGATAATGATATTTAACAATCGGTTCTCGAGTTCTTGGATCTATCTTTTTCTTGTAAGAATAACAAACTCCCAGCTCTGGTCTAATCCATAGATATTTCTTGCTATATATATCTCTTCTCAAAATCTTTTGAAACATGTTACTACGAAAATCATCTGTGTGATTAACAATGTTCAGCTGAGCAAGGCGGTTCAACTCTTCCTTTTGCAATGTACTAATACAATTGAATCGAGGCATGAAATACTGTACGCCATCTCTTCTTTTGATTAGAATAAGAAAGTTGTCAGCATCGAATTTCCAACTTCTTATCAAACCTGTCAATTCACCTCTAACTTGATAGGTTTTACATATCTTCAAATCAGGTTTAATCTTTCGAAACATAGAAGGACCTTTAGAAGGTTGTTCTTGTTCTGGAACTGAATGAGAAGAAGATTCAGGAACAGATTCATCAGCGGGTTGTTCCTGAGTAATATCCATTGAAGGCTCTTTCTCATCTTCAGAAGAATCTGAGTCAATAATTGGTGCATCAAATTCAAATGGTTGAACCGGTTTCCTTTGTACCGGTTCTGGTTCTCGTTCAGGCACCGGTTCTTGATTTGGTTTATCCATATATTCTTCATCCGGCCCTGGAACCTCTGCATCCATCTTAATGTCATCCGGATCAATTGATCTATCTTCTTCATCTACCGGATTTATCAAACTTTGCAGATATGTGAGATTGACATTTGAATAATCAACCGCAATTGGTCTCGGTTGTCCTGGAACATCAACAAAATAGTCCAAAGCAATATTTTCAATGATAGCAGAAGAATCTTGTACATTTTCAGGTTCTGGGGGAGGCGTTACATTTGTTTCCAAGGTACGCTGACCTTCCTCCCCCGAAACAATAGTAACCGACTCCAATTCTAGTAACCTAGACTCAAGATCTGTCACCTGAAGCTTTAAACCATCAACCTGAGCAGCTTTGATTTCTAAATCTTTGATTTGTGCAGCCTGAGCTTCAACTACTGCAACTTGATCGTCAAACATTTAGTCAACTGCTCCATCTGAGCAAGAAGCTGCTGAAGCGATGCAGGCGAAGACTGTTGTGGTTGTCGTTGTTGTTGTGGAGGTTGCTGTTGTTGTGGAGGTTGCTGTTGTTGTGGATGTTGTTGACCAGGTTCTTGAATAACAACTCCTGTTCTCTGGCGTCTTCTTAGCGGTAGATCAGCATAAGAAGGAGAAGACCCAGTTGGTCGCTTCCCAGTATTCGGAGGTACATGAACCCTCCCTTCAGATATCCGTCTCAAAATACGCTTAAAGCGTCTAGGATCAACCGACTGAATAGCGTCCAAAGTATTTGGAGGAGGCACATCACCCTCAGAGTCGGGGTGGTGTGGGTCCACCATCATCATCATCTTCTGCCTCAACATGCTCAACATTTTCTATATCGTGCAAGTCCTGAGCAACTTCATTCTCAAGCAAATCCTCCTCATTGACCGGTGGGGGAACAACATCCTCAACCCCATCATTGGGCGGCGCAACAAAGTTTTCGTTGACTATGTGCCCGAAAAGATCATGATCCGGTAACACCGCAGAATCCTTAGGCGGCAGCTTGCAATCATTGAAGACCCTCTAAAGCATCGGCGTTGGAATCAACAAAGATCGCTGGTCAGGAGCAATTCCCAAGTTCATATCATTCAGAATCAGCTGCAGAAACCGTGGATACAACAACCATTTATCCTTGCTAGCGCGTACATTCTCAACCATATGCCCGAAGATATAACCACTGAAGTTGTATGGCTTGTTATACACCATAGCCAACATCAAAGACAGAGTGGAATAACTTGCAGCATCGTAACCACCCTTTCTCGGAGACATACATACAATAACAATATGGCAGAGATAACGCCAAACCCTGCAGAGATACGGTTTCCGAAAATCAGAAAGTTGATCAGCTGGATAGCCCATCCGTTGAAGAGCACCAAATATAAAAGTTGTTTCTCAGTAATCTCGACCTGTTGACCAAACATAGTAGAAACGATAGTATCCTCAGTAATCTCGACCTGTTGACCAAACATAGTAGAAACGATAGTATCCTCAGTAATCTCGACCTGTTGACCAAACATAGAACGATACGCTAAACATCATTCTCCGTTCGGATAAGCGCATGGTCATAAAACTCCTCGATCTGATTCATATAAACTGGTGTAGAAGCTGTAATAGCATGATGAATCCTGGATCGTCTAAGAAAATTGATCATCGGACGAAATGGAATCGAGTTCTTGTGCGTCGACTCCAAGAATGCCACGATGTTATGGCGAGAATTTGTTCAGCGATAGTAATTTTGGAGATCTGCCATCTGTAACTAAAGTGCATAAAAGAAAAACAAGAAACTGCGTTAAAGAATAAGCTCAAATATAACGACAAACAAACAAAAAAATGTAATTTCTGACATTTTGAGCGTCACTAAGGAAGTGACGCATATAACCGTACCGACACTCAAGAAGTGCCGCATGAAACAGTGTTTTAAAATCAGAAATCACATGAAGCGTCACTTGAGGTAAGTGACGCTAACAAGGCGTCACTTGTGTAAGTGACGGTGCCATAATATGCGTCATTCGATACGACACTAAGAAAGTGTCAGTATAAAGATAAGCGTCATTTAAGGCGTCAGTTAACAAGTGACGGTAAAACCCAAGCGTCACTATCAGAGTCACTTGAGGGAGTGACGCATAGAAGGGCGTCACTCAGAAGAGTGACAGCATAAGTGACGGAAAGCATACCAAATTACCAAATAGCGTCACTTACTGGAAGTGACGCATGAAGTGACGCAACGATGAAGATCTTCGCGTCACTGTTCATACCCATAAATTACAACGAACACAATTTGGGGTTTTTGTAAAAGGAGATGACCAAAAATTGCGCGTATACAAAACGAGCAAAACACACCAAGTTTTAACACCAAACAATAACAAATAGAGGCCTAATTCGTGCGATTTCGTAAAACCCTAAAACCCGTAACCCTAAATTAAGATTAAAACATGAATTCATCAAGATAGGGGTTAAAAGTTATACCTAATGAAGCATAATCGAGAGGGGAACAAGAATATATAAGCCGATTGCACGAACAAAGCTTGAAAATCCACAAAAAGATCAAAAAATCTCTCACAGTCTAAGTAACACAAAGACGAACAGAAGTGACGCTATGTCAGAGTAAGTGACGCTTATTGAATAGTGAAAGTGATGGATTGAAGTGACGGGTTGAAGGGTAATTATACCGAAACCCTAATAGGTGTCACTCAATCCGTCACTTAGTGCGTCTCTTGTAGCGTCATTAGTAGCGTCACTAGGGAAGTGACGCGTAAAATCACTTATAGAAAATTTTGAGATTTTTATCGATCTTTTGCGTTTTGATTTTGGTACTCAAATTTGAAAGTAAATGTAACTTTGTTATAACACAAAATAAAACTAAAAATAAAATAAATTAACACAAAATTAAAGCAAAATTACAGATATAAAATCAAAATTAACGCATTCTTTTTGGTGACGGAGTTGATTGAGTCTGGTTAGGGATCATATTGGAATAACATGCAATTATTAGGAATAGTAAGTGTTATTTCGATTATCAGTATATTTGTCCACATTAAATTTACTTGGCACACTTAAAACACCTTTTATAAAAGTTATTTCAAGATGATTATTTGTATTGTTTGTCCACCTAAACATGTTACATCCATGTCTGTGAGCTAACCTTTTATTGTTAGTATGAATATTTCACCGTGGTCCCCACCATAGACATACCCCTATAACCCAGACATTAACATAGTTTCCAAATTTAGAAAGAATATAAGAGGATCAATTTTAAGAATCAAGCCAGCAGTGACAGGTCTGTACTTACGTACAACAGAGCAACATACACTTGATTCAGGTTTAAGCAAAACCGATTGCAGTCAAAGCAAACTTGATTTATTCAATTGGCGACCTTGATCAGTATCTTAGAATTTAAGACTTTGCAAGTACATTGACTCACGTTTGCTTAGTTTTGAGATTAAACTGAATTGAGACCAGGTCTGCACTTACGTACAACAGAGGAAACAATCAGTATACTCCCCCAAAAGATCTCAGATATACGATCCAAAAATAGAAGTATGTCAAGCTATGCTAAGGAATTAAGACTTAGAGTCGTACATCACAAGGTGTTTACCACGAGATCATAGACATGTATTTAAGTTACTTCTTAATAACCCAGAGATCGGTGTGTATCATGTCTACCAATACATCATATAATAAAGCTAATTTTTATAAAAACTGTTTTAAATATGTCAGATAAACCTACTGACACATCCAAGATAAACCTTAAAATTCCATTTTGTGCATGTCACCCGATGTACTATCATATCCCAAGTTGTTTACAGACACAACTCAACGTCTATTTAAAAATGTAGCAACCGTGCATTTCAGTTATACTAAAGAGTATAAAGAGTGGCTGTTGCCATTTTTTTTTTAACACACATAAAAACAAATAAATTTACTTTCCAAATCACAAATTAGTTTTTAGTCAGAAAGAACCTTAAACCAATCATATTGATCAGTTCATCAAATCGAGCACGCGAAAAAGCTTTTGTGAATAGGTCGGCGTTTTGCTTGAGGGTGTCTATATGAACAAGGTCTATCAGATGTTTTTCATAGCAATCCCGTATAAAGTGGAACCTAAGTTCTATGTGTTTAGTCTTAGAGTGCTGTACGGGATTGCGTGTGATAGATATAGCAGCAGTGTTATCTATATGAATAGGAGTCATGGTAAGAAGTAACCCGTAATCGCGTAGTTGGTGCTGAATCCAAAGAACTTGGGCACAGCAACTCGCAGCAGCAACATACTCAGCCTCTGCTGTAGAAAGAGAAACCGTAGTCTGCTTTTTACACTGCCAAGAGACCAAACGCGATCCTAGAAATTGACATCCCCCAGTAGTTGACTTCTTATCAGTATTGCAACCGCCATGATCCGAATCCGAATAGGCAGTAAGAGCGAATGTTTTCTCAGGTGAATACCATAGACCAAGAGTAGGTCTAGCTTTGAGATAACCGAAAATTCGCTTTACCGCCTTCATATGAGACACCTTGGGCTTAGCCTGATAGCGTGATCAGATTGACACGGCAAACACGATGTCCGGCCTAGAGGTAGTCAAATACATAAGAGAACCTATCATAGAACGATAGTCCTTTTCTTTGCAATCTTCGTCATCCTCAGCAGGTCTAAGATTGTGATTAAGATCGATAGGAGTCCCATAGGTTTTACAATTGAGCAAGTCATACCTAGTCAACATGTCATTGACATATTTTGACTGATGAATATAAATCCCTTTAGCAGACTACTCAACTTGTACACCTAAAAAGAATGTGAGCTCCCCCATCGCACTCATCTCAAACTCAGACTTCATGATTTGCTCGAAGTTCTTGCACATTGCCTCGTTTGTAGAACCGAAGATGATGTCATTTACGTAAACCTGCACAAGTAGCATATCTTCTCTATCCCCAGACAGTTCTCTACGGATGAATAGGGTGCTATCAATGTTGCCCCTAACAAAACCATGCTTTATCAGATGAGTAGTAAGCCGCTCATACCAAAGCCTCAGAGCTTGGTGAAGACCATATAACGCCTTGTTCAATTTGCAGGCGTATTCCGGATGCACAGGGTCTTCAAAACCTGGAGGCTGCTTAACATACACATCAGTATCCACTTGTCCATACAGAAAAACACTTTTTACATCAAGTTGATTAACGCGAAATCCTTTGAAGGAGGCGTATGCTAGGGAAATGCGAATTGACTCCAATCGAGCAACAGGAGCAAATATTTCATGATATCGCGTAAAAAGTCACGTTTTTACTACCGATATCTCTCTCATTCTGGAACGATTCTTGGCATATTAACTCAAAACCATTACAAATCAGTAGTATTATGCCAAGATGGTCAAAACAAGGTTGCACGATGAAAATCAAGTAAATCGGATGAAAAACGAAGATTCTACACACGTTTGAAGATTCAAGACATCAAAATGAGATTTCAAGACAAAATTGCCCATCACCAACATCCATTTTAACCAAGATGTTCTTTTTCAAAATAAGAATCCAACAGAAGAAGAATCAACAAAAACGGACGAAGAATGAAGATTCTACGTACGCCGGAAGATCCAAACGATTCGCATGACACATCTAAAGTTCAAAGACATATTTTTGGGATGTCTTTACATCAAAGTCTTCGTTTTTAAATTACGAATTCAACAAAAAAAGAATCGACGCAAACGGACGCATAACGAAGAAGATACGCGCGAAACAAGCAACGGGCGACGACCGGGGCTGGTGGCAGCCAGCCGCCGCCGGCCAGCCACCAGGCCGCCGGCCCCCAGCCACCAGGCCGCCGGCCCCCAGCAACCCCCCATCCGGATTGCGCTTTTTGGTCCTTTTGTGTACCCGATGCTAGGCCTTTGCACAACTTTATGTACCTCGTGCCACTATATGCGTGTACCACGTGCCACTATATGCGCGTACCTCGTGCCACTATATGCGCGTACCTTTTGCTAATGTGAGCTCCTACTTGCTAACATGCACTAAAACTCTCCTATAAATAGGAGGCTTTAGGTTCATTTGAACATGCACCTCCACACCTTCCATCCTTGGAAAAATACATTTTCTTTCTATAGCTTCTAGCTTTTCTTTCTTTGTTTATTTTCTTACTTTAAAGTAGTATTAGGCTAGTTAAAATAGAAGCAAGGAACGAGCTTGTATTCCTTGGTGAGGAACGCAATGGTAATCTGTGGTGTACGCTTGGAGCAATCTTATTAATTCAAGTCTATTCCTTCTCGCATATTAATCTCGGTTATTTCTATCCTATTATATCTTAATTAAATATGTATGCTTTAATTATGCTAGAGATCGTTTATGCCATGATTAGCGAGTAGATTACTATTGTGTTTGTTTGCGATGTAGTTAGTTAATTATGGGATGATTTATAATTAAATATTAAAGATCGGTAGTATTGCTTTGATCGTCTTATTGCATGTTCTTGTTTGATTGTTGCCTTAGGATCATCATAGTAGTAAAATATAAATGGTCTTAATTATCGTAAAGTAATATGACGGCCCCTATTCGACTGTTCTTCGGTATAGTACTGGAAACACTTCAAGGTGGAGTACAAATGTATGGAAACCGAAGAACGACCGAATGTAGTCATATTGCGAAACGATACTATATTATGAAGTAATATGATGGCCCCTATTCGACTATTACTCAGTATAGCGTTGGAAATACTTTAGGTGTAGTACAAATACGTGGAAGCTGGATAACGACCAAAGGTAGTTATATTACGGACTAATACATAAAATGAGAAACCTAGTTTAATTAACCTTTCTAAATAGACTTTTAAACATCGAATTAATATATCGCCTTTCCACCAATAAACGTGATTACAACACCTTTTCAACGACGTCTAATTAAAAGGTAGTCAGTCATCTGTGTCAATATCATTTGTCAAAGGTATGAAACTATGGAACCGCAAGACTACATGGGGGATTACCATAGAACAAGACATGGCCAAGGTTTGAAGCGGCGGAACCACTTTAAGTGAGGAACGCTGTGGATAATTAGGGGATTTATTGGGTAGTCTTAAGCAAGGGCTGGTTTAAAGTCATAAATGAACTTTTTAAATATACAAATCTGTTAGGATGACGAGGAATCGTTATATGATTGATAATCCCTTAACAATCTTTATAATATTGTTTTGAATTAAATTGTTAATATGTTGTGGAATAACAATTAACAACTATCAAGAAGATTGATTAAGTAACATGCACGTAAACAATTATCACCAAAAGCTTCAATATTATTACGTGAATAATACGAATACACTTGAGTATTAGGGTTTTCACCTTGAAGCTAATCGTAACCTATATTGTGTATCTATCTTAGGCTACCAGGATCTCTATTTATAATACATAGAGTCCTATATAATCTGTAGTTATTATGGTATACGTACTTATCCCATAAATAACTCTAACAAACTAACCGACTCATTAATTACATTAACAGTGGCTACGTGTATTCTCCACTAACAGTGGTTACAAACTATACTTCACAAACTCTAAGTATATAACGAACAGTGGCAGCAACACAAACATACTAGCAGTGGCTAGTCTTCAACTCTTCTAACCGCGGCAAGCATCAACACTAACAGTGGCAAGCATTCCACTCAACACTTGATCAAATCAGCTCAGATCCCAACAATCTCCCCCTAAACTTAATCAATCTTGCATTGCATTAAGTTTCTTCAGTTTACTTCAATCTTTTGTAGGAGACTTGGATCCCTTCTTGTTTGATTGACACCTTTTGTGATACTGATTCATAATCTTATACACTATATCCTTGCCTTTATCAGTCTTCACAGCCACTTCTAATATCTTTTTGACTAAATGTTCCAAAAGTGCTAAACTTAGAACATAGTCTCTTTCTTCCAGCATATACAAGTATTTACCATTCTTTACTGCAATACAGTATACCCCTGCTCTAGCATAATGTCTCCAGTTAACAATAATCTTAGAACACATAAATATTTCTCCATAAAGTTCTGGTTTAAACATCATTTTTAACCATTCCCACACATTCCTTTCAAGAGCAACTGTAATCAACTTCACATCCTTTTCCAAAGCAATCTTATACATATCATACACATCAAAGTTGTTTATCCTTTTCAGAATCTCTCCCATTGACTTATGAAATGTTACAACTCCATTTCTTCTTTCAATTCTGATTTCATAAGACACTTCAGAAGCTTTTAAACAAATTCCTTCCCATTTAATAATTTCTGAAAAGTCTTCATCACCCATATTGATGTTCTCAGATCTATCAGGCTTTTCCACTATCATCTTATCCAAAATCTCCTCATCTCTGTCTAAATCAGTCACTTGATCATCTGAACTTTGAATCATTTGAAAAGTTCTTTTATGACTTTCAACTCTTACTCTCAACTCTTCAGCCTTTATCTTTTCTTCTTTCTCCTTTTCAAGCTCTTCATCTATCAATGCATATCTTTCTCTTAACATTTTCTGAATTTCCTCATCTTCTTTCCTCTTCTTTTCCAACCTTTCTTTTGCTTTAGGATTCACCAAAGGATCATTATCATACATTTCTTGCAATTCTTCCAATGACATTCTCCTCAATCTCATAGTTGATATCCTATCTCCTCTCAATTTACAAACCAATTGATTTTTCAATTCTGCCCTTGTTGGTTTCTTTGCTTTTCTTCTAGCAGCTTCTCTTTCTCTTTTATCTCTCTTACCTCTTTCAATTATCTGTTTCAATGATACTTGCAGAGGATTGCCTTTCTTCTTTTCAATGTATGCATTACACACAGAATCATCTTCCAAGCCTTTAGCTTTCATCTCTGCATAGATTCTGCTTGCTTCCTTTGTCATTTTCACAACCTGTCCAGATGTAAGCAATACATCTACTTCATCAATTTCTGGTACAGATGTCTGAATAGGCACAGATTTCTTCAACTCAGCTGCACTTTTCTTTTCAGCTTCAATTCTTTCCTGTTCATCTATTTCTGCCTGCAATCTTAGAGCCAGCTCATGATCATGCTCAATACTCTGTGGTACTAGCTTCTCCTTTTTCTTTGGCTTTTCTTCCAACTTACCCTTACCTTTATCTTTTGGATCAATCTTGGGAAGTTTAGAATCAGGTTTAGACAAATTAGAAGTTTCTCTAATTGTAAATGGTACCTCAATTCTTCTAGCAGTGGGAGGTCTTTGAACAGTGGTTGGTTGAGTTGTAGCAGTGGGTTGAGGTTCAGAGGTAGCAGTGGCTTGAGGTTTTGTGTTAACAGTGGTAGATTCTGTAGCAGTGGTAGGAGTTGATGTAACAGTGGTAGGAGCAGTGGTTGTGGTTTGATTTGGGTTAACAGTGGTAAGGTTAGGCTTACTACTAGCAGTGCTTTGAACACAACTAGCCGTGGCAGGTGTTGATTTTGCAGTAACAGTGGGTAGAACCGTATGCCTAACAGTGGGAGTTACAGATTTAGCTCTTTTTGTTGACTTGGTTTTCTTTGGTGACTCAAAACTTGCAGCTTTCAGGCTAGTCAATGGAATTGACTTTTTCCTCCCCATTGTCACCTTTGGTTTCTCAACTTCAGACTCTTGCTTAACAAAAATCGAATCCCCCTCAGTCTTAGCATCATCATCATCCACTGGAATCACACCATCATCATTACCAGCTTCCATATTTTCAGTTTCCACACTTGCTTTTGTTTCATCTACTACCTTTTCATGTTGTTGAACAAAACTTTCAACACCACCCTTCTGCACATCATCCATTGACACCTCTGCATCCTTATTAGTCTCATCAATCTTCTCACTATTATCATTTACATGATCACTCAACTCAGCCATAAATATATCATTATCTGCATCATCTCTGATATCATTTTCTCTATTTTTCTCCCCCTTGTTGGAAGGGTTTTCAACACTCTCATCAACCTTATTCACTTTCAAAAACTTCACCACCACATGCTCAAGAACACTGAGTCTGTCCTTTAAATCTTCAATCACTTGCCCCTGTTCTACAATCTTAGCAGCCTGCTCTGCTAGCTTTGCATCTTGAGATTTATTGACCCTTTTTTCTTTGAGCAACCTATCCCATAGCAAATCCACAACCTCTGTCAATTGTACATTCATCAATTCAATAGTAGCTCTAGCCTCATCATCATTAGAGTGTGACTTCCAAGATGAATCATTGACAAAATCATCATCTGCCTCATGCCTAGCATGATCAACAGAAGTCTCTTTTTTCTTGGTACTGGGACCTTCACCTGCTTCATTACCCGTAGGTTCAGCATTAGAAGTTGCCTCTGGTTGGGTCTTATTGATGTTACCACTGCCCTCCTCTGTCAGTGGACTAGTAGGAGTAGTGGCAGTCCTTCCAGAATGACCATCCAACCCCTCTCTGGTCACCTGCTGTGGTGATACATTTGGCTGAGACAAATGAGCAGTAGGAGCCTCATTTTCCTGTTTCAATTTCTTTTTCTTTGGTTTAGATTGGGTAGGCTGTGTGGTCCCTTATTTTCGTTTGGTACCCCCACTAGGTATGTGTTCAGGCTCAGTTGGTTCTACTGGCCTGTCACCAAGTGGTTCAGATGTAGTTGGTGGTACTACATCTGTGGTGGAAGGAGCAGGAAGCATTGTAGAAAACAATGTTGTTTCCTTCCCAGAAAACCGCTTATTGGTATTTTTACTCATTTTTGTAAAAGTTCTTGCAGAAAGAGTACCAACACCAATAACAGAAGATTGTACAACCAAATCAGTAACCTATTTATTTAAAACAAGTTGCACAAATCTTGGATACATTATAAACATATCCTTTTTCCCTTTGGTTGTGTTTCTAATCATGCCATCAAGTATGTATTTGGAAAAATTATATTTTTGACCTGTAGCCAAGCATACAATTGCATAGGCTATTTGTGTTCCAAATTCATTGTATGCAGTTCTCTTAGATGACACACAGTGAAGAATTGTATGAATTAAAAACTTCCATTGAGGGCTAAAGAATGATTTAAAAAATGTAAAACGTGTGTAATCACCTTCATACCCCATTAATCGTAAATTATCATACAAAACTGTGTCATCTAAAGAAGATATACCTGAGGCATCATCAAGAAGAAGAACTTCTCGTAATACTTCCTTTGTAACCACCACCTTAGTTTCTTGAACTTCCGAAACTATTTGATCTTTGCCCGAAACCACTTCTAATTTGGCATTCTTCCAAAACTCGTTTAAATGACCTCTTGAAACCCTTGGAGAGACGGTAAGTGCATGAAATATATAACTTGAACGTAGAAAATCAATAATCTGTATGAATTTCTGTGCACTTGAGGGTTTCATCAGAAAAGCGATCATATTGTGTTCCTCATAAACACTCAGAATCGAATCAGATGAAGAAGAAGACGTCATGAACGTAAATTGATTATCGAAGAAGAAGTGGTTTGATTGTAATTGCAGTTGTTATAAGTGAAAATATGAAAACGTAGTGAAAAATTGAAGTGTTTTAGGTCTAAATACCGTTAGTTATAATAGCAGTGCCAAGCCCTAGAAAATAGAACCAACAGTGGCACTGTCCGATATAACTGACAGTGGGAAGGTATAAGAAATACCTAACAGTGGGAGACACTTGAACAATTTTTCAAACATTAAATAACAATTATACTTATAAAGCTAACAGCAGCTACTAGAACTAGCAGAGGCAACCGACCAAGGTAACCAAAACTTAGTACTAGCAGTGCCAGCACTTAGCTTTATAATAAAAAATATTTTTTTTTCACCAAAATAAATAAAGCTAAAAATAAAAAAAATGTTAGTTCCAGCAGTAGCAATGTCTTCTGACAGTGGCTAGGAACCTGCACAGTGGTTAGCTAAAAACAAACAGTGGCGATAACTTTACACAAGTGTACAAGCAGTGGCAGTTTTATAAAGACAGTGGCAAGAATGTTCTAACAGTGGTACCAACTGAAAGCACATTAAAGCTAACAGTGGTAAACACTTAGAACTTAAAGCACTATTCTTTATAAAGAACCACTGTTAGTATCAATTCTAATTCCAAACATAGTTTAAGTTAGATTGATCATTCCAATACTGGTGACCGAAAATGTAAACCTTCCCACATCGAAAGCCTTTGTGAAAAGATCTGCATATTGATTATCAGTATGAATTTTAAAGATTTGGATCAATCTCTTTTCATTACAATCTTTAATGAAGTGATATCTAATTTCAATATGTTTGGTCTTAGAATGCTTAACAGGATTGTTAATGATACTAATTGCAGAGTTATTATCAATATAAATAGGAGTATTTAGAAAAGTCAGACCATAATCCAGCATCTGATTCTAAATCCAAAGTACTTGAGCACAGCAGCTTGATGCAGCAACATACTCTACCTCTGCTGTTGAAGTGGATACTGTGGTCTGCTTCTTGCATTGCCATGACACCAATCTTTCTCCTAGAAATTGACACCCTCCAGAGGTAGACTTTCTGTCCAAATTCTCTCCACCATAATCACTATCTACGAAAGCCATGAGTTCAAAGGAAGAACTCTTTGGATACCAAAGGCCCAATTGTGGTTGACCCTTTAAATATCTAAAAATCCTTTTCACTGCATACAGATGTGATTGCTTGGGATTGGCTTGATATCTAGCACACACACATAGCAAACATAATATCTGGTCTGGAAGAGGTGAGATACATGAGAGAACCAATCATAGATCTATAGAGATGTACATCTACATCCTCCCCTTCAAAATCTGCATGTAATGCCTTGTGTGTCTCCATGGGTGTGCTAGCAATTTTAGCATCTTTGTAGCCAAACCTGTCCAATATGTCTTTAACATACTTTCCCTGATTGATAAAGATACCATCTGTCCTCTGCTTGACTTGAAGTCCCAAAAAGAAAGTAAGTTCACCCATAGAACTCATCTTGAATTTCTGATGCATTAGTTTCTCAAACTCCTTACACAATGAATCTTTAGTAGACCCAAATATAATATCATCAACATACACTTGTACCAACAGAATATCTTTGTGAACCCTTTTGGTGAAAAGTGTTTTGTCAATGGTACCTCTTCTGAAACCATTTTCCAATAAGTAAACAGATAGAGTTTCATACCAGGCTCTAGGTGCTTGATACAAGCCATAAAGAGCCTTATCCAATCTGCATACTCTATCTGGATACTTGGGGTCTTCAAATCCTGGTGGTTGGCAAACATATACTTCATCATCAATTGTGTCATACAGAAATGCACTCTTGACATCCATTTGATAGACTTTGAAGCCTTGATATGAAGCATATGCCAAGAATAACCTTATTGCTTCTATTCTTGCTACAGGAGCAAAGACATCATCATAATCAATGCCTTCCTCCTGAGTATACCCTTGTGCCACCAATCTTGCTTTGTTCTTAATCACTATCCCTCTTTCATCCTTCTTATTCTTGAAGATCCACTTTGTTCCAATTGCCCTTTTTCCTTTTGGTAGATCAACTAAAGTCCACACATTCTGAATCTTAAACTGTAACAACTCCTCCTACATTGCTTCAATCCAACTGGGATCTTTAAGAGCTTCCACTGCCTTCTTTGGTTCAACATGAGATAAGAAACATACATATAAAGAGGTATGAAGTTCCTCTTCACTGATCTTAGTTTGCTGTCTAGTTTGTACAGCAGAACCAACATCACCAATTACTTGTTCAAGAGGATGATCTCTATGAACAATGTAATTAGATGTAGATGTTTCATGTAATCCAGTTTCCAAGTTTGTATAATTCTCATCATGACCAGAAGTTTCACTTGACCTTTCTTTTGAAATCCTTTTTGACAATGGAGTTGTGCTCATGAACTGTAAATAATCCAGCCTAGCCTCCTTACCAATTTGCTTAGTTGGAGTCTGTTCAGGAACCTCATCACTCAGAATTTTAGACACATCAGTAGTAATAGAATCAACAACATGTCTAGTATTCTCAGTGAAATTGTTCAGATTCTTTAAAAGTTGCTGTTCTGGACTCCTATTACACTGTTCTTCACCCTGTTCATAACTCTGTTCATCACTCTGTTCATCAGATTCAAAGATGTTCATAAAAGGATTCCCATCAGATTCATCACCCTCTAAATTCTTGGATGATATTAATGGATCAGTTGCAAACACTTCTGGGGGATCAGGAGACCATATTGGAAATAAGATGTATTCCAATTAATCATTCTTCTTTCCAGATGACATTCCTGTAGCTGCTGCAACTTGTCCATCCTTTTCACTTCCATTTGTACCTGTACTTGTACCTGCACTTGAATCTACATTTGGATATCTAAAAGCAGTGTTAAGTGCATCAATATCAAACAAAGACTTAGGACCTTTCCCATCAGGATTAGATGTATTCTTATTGAAGGTTAAGTGCATGGTCTCTTCTATGATCCTAGTCCTTTGATTAAATACCCTATAAGCCTTGCTTTGAATAGAGTAACCAACAAATATACCCTCATCTGCCTTGCTTTCAAACTTTCCTAAGTGATCTTTGGTATTTAAGATAGTACAAGGACACCCAAAAGATTTTAAGAAACTAACAAGTGGTTTCTCACTAAACAAAAGTTCATATGGTGTCTTGTTATGAGGCTTAACAACTAAGACCCTGTTTTGAACATAGCAAGCTGTGATAACTGCCTCTGCCCAGAAAGACATAGGTAGTTTTGCATCAGATAGCATAGTTCTAGCTGCCGCAATTAGTGTCCTATTCCTCCTTTCAGCTACTTCATTTTGTTGTGGGGTTCTAGGTGCACTAAACTCTCTCTTAATACCTTTAACTTCACAGAACTTATCCATCTCATAGTTTTTAAATTCTGTTCCATCATCACTCCTGATGATTTTAACCTTTTTATCCAATTGATTTTCCATCTTAGTTATAAATGATCTAAGTATTTCACCTGTCTCATCTTTTGTTCTAAGAAAGAAAACCCATGTAAACCTGGTATAATCATCAATTACTACAAGGCAATAAGACATTTTACCCATGCTACTTATGTTGGTTGGTCCAAATAAGTCCATATGCAATAAGTAAAAGGGTGTACAGTTGGTATTCACACTTTTGGACTTAAAAGAAGACTTGTGTTGTTTGCCTTTTTGACATGCAACACAATGATCATCACATGAATACACCTTTTCAGGTAAACCTCTAACAAGCTTGTTTTTAGCAAGTTTATTAATGGTTTTGTAGTTCATGTGACACATTCTTCTATGCCACAGTTTAGATTCAGTCACACTTGCTTTAGAAATAAGACAGTTTAAATCAGGTTGAGGTGACATATTTGCTAAGTCACACTTATATACATTATCTTGCCTTGGAATTCTCATTAAAATCATGTTTTCTGGTATTTTAAATTCCTTGGACAAGATAAGGCATTCAGTGTCAGTAAAATGAACTGGGTTCTTTTTATCTGTAATTTGACTCACACTTAGCAAATTATACCTCAGTTGTTCCACAAAATAAACATTATCAAAACTTAGCTTTGCACTCTGAACTGTTCCTTTGCCTGTTATCTTCCCACCTTTTGGATTGCTTCCAAATGCTACATATCCACTATCAAAAGATTTGAAGTCCTGTAGCTTTTCCTTGTCACCAGTCATGTGCCTTGAGCAGCCACTATCCACATGCCATAAGCTCTTTGGCTTGCCCTGCACAAATCATCAAGAAGAGAATTAGTTTCTCTTGGGAACCCAAACCAATTTGGTTTTGGGTTTCCCACGTGCATCATGAAAATCAACTTTCTGTAAGACAATTGATTTTGATGCACTGTTGGATTTGGAAACTTTGGATTCATGTGTGTTCTTTGGTTTCCATATCCAACTGATATCAGACTTAACAGTGGGTATTGGCCTAACAGTGGCTACCCTTAGTCCTGTGTTGATCACTCTAGCAGTGGTAGCCTGCCTTGGTTTGAACATTCTTTTGGAATTTTTAACCCTAGCAGTGGCACCATGCTTAACCGTGGTAACACTATCCACTGTTTTAGTCTTGTTGCCTCTGTTGGCCTTTTGTGGTGGTACCACTGCAGCATAAGTAGTAGTGGCTGCAGTTGTACCACTGTTAGCCTTATTCATCTTCTTGACAGTGGCTACATGATTAACTTTTGATTTAAAATTTTGTTTATTAATCATGTTAGCTGCTGTCCACAATGGTTTCACAACCCTATTGAAATTCTTAGGATTATGATTACAATCATGTTGAAGATGATTAGTTCTTCCACAGATATAACAAGATTTTTCTTTTACCAACTGAAAATTCTGCCCCAATCTTTGTGAAACCATTTGGTTCCAGTTTCTCTGATTGCCTCTTGGTGCAGTTTTATTAAATGATTTTGGTTCAAAAAATCTAGTTTTGCAAGCACAATTAACACAATTATCTTTCACAGTTTTAGACTCTTGTTTAACTGTTTTTCTAATATAACCTAGACCACTCCTAGATTTATTAGTTTTGCTCACATGTTCTATCTGTTGCTTAGCCTTTTCTTGAAGCAGCTTCTTACCCTCTTCTAATTTTTCACCATTAAGTTCTGAAACTAGACCAGTTATTCTTTTCTTGACCTCACATGATGAATTAGATGATTCAGATTTTACACTCTTCTCACTTTCAGATGTTCTATCACACTGATCATCTTCTTCAGTCCAATCACTAATTTCACCTTCAACAAACATCTCATCATCAGATAAACCTTTGATTGGATCAGCCTTTTTAACCTCTTCTGTCATTCCTATTTTAAGTGAATTGATATCAATTTCACTTTTAGGAGGAAAGTAGGTATGATTATAAGGTGGAGGTACATTATTGTACCCTAATCCAGTCTTAAGTTTATCATGAATCTGTGAATCAATAAGTTTATTTACACTCTTAGAAGCATGTTCTAATTTACTTACATTAAGTCTTATGCTATCTCTTTCATATGTGACCTCAGTAAGTTTCTTAGACAACAACTCTACTTTATCTTTAAAAGTGTCTCTCTCCCACCTAGCATATTCAATGTCATATTTAAACT
This sequence comes from Helichrysum umbraculigerum, assembly GCA_949592205.1. Taxonomy (NCBI): domain Eukaryota; kingdom Viridiplantae; phylum Streptophyta; class Magnoliopsida; order Asterales; family Asteraceae; genus Helichrysum; species Helichrysum umbraculigerum. The sequence continues at coordinate 78,659,090 of CATIUR010000005.1, read as the reverse complement.
GTGTTACATTGACTTCATATGCCTTTATTTGATTTTCCAGATTTTCAATAACTGCTATGGTGTGTTTATTTTTGATTTCCCATTGTTTAAGTTCATCACACACTCTTAAATTATGATCCCTGTAATGTTTAACAGTTTGTTTACAAACAACATAACATAATTTAACTTGTACCTCATAAGGAACATCTGACTTCTTGTCAGATTCAGCAATGGCCATAAGATAATGATTCTTCTCCACATGTTCCTCTTGATCACTCCAGTCAAATCCTAGTCCATCTTGAGACACCAATGCATTGGATGTGCCTCCTTGAACTGGTATGTTTCTCCTCTGCACATTCTGCTCTTGTCTTGGACTCCTACATTCCTTTGCAAAGTGCCCCATCTTATGACAATTGAAGCACTCTATTTTACTCTTATCAAACCAACTTGCATCATTCCTTTTGTATGCAAAGTTGTTTCTCCCAGTTCTCTTTATGAATCTCTTTGCCCTCTGAGTGATCAAAGCAATCTGCAACTTAATATCCATCTCCTCTAGATCATCTCCATCAAATTGGTCTAAGTCTTCATTAGTAAGTGAAGAATTCACATTACTAGCAAAGAAAGATTCCAACATCTGATCATTTGAGCTATTAGATGATGATCCACCTACTCTTGAAACATAAGTAGAGCTTTTATGACTTGACTCTACTTTTGTTCCATCCACAGACATGAAAGCAGCATTGTGACTATATCCAGAAGTCTGCTTCTTACTATCTATCTCTGGTTCAAAGTTTCTCAGGTCATTGTACATATCTTCCAACTCCTTTGTGTCCAGGTCTGCACTTTGCCTTAAACCTACTGTATAGATTGTCCACTCTTCACTTAATGACCTTAGAAACTTTCTGTTAAGATCATCCTGATCAATCTTAACACCATGATTTTCCAATTCACCAACCAGCTTTGTAAACCTGTCAAAAGTCTGAGTCAAGGTTTCAGACTTTACAGAACCAAAGTTCTCATACTGTTGTTTGAGAAGAGACCTTTTATTCTTCCTGGTGCTAGCATTACCACCAAATCTCTTCTCAATAGCTTCCATTAAAACCTTAGCATCTTCACAGTTTTCAAATCTTCTTTGATATTCATTGGGAATAGAAAGAAGTAAAGTGCTAAGTGCTTTGCATTCTGTAGATCTAACTTTGCGTTCTGCATCAGATGTTGGTGGTGGTCTCTTTTGTCTGACACCATCTCCATCAACTGGATAGTCTGGACCATTGACAACAATATCCCACATCTGGTAATCAACCAGAAGCATATATTGTTTCATTCTGACTTTCCACAAGTCAAATTCATCAGGCTTAAGCACTGAAATTTTCGTTGCCTGAATACCTTCATTATTCTCTGTCACCATTGCTATAACTTGTTCAGAAAACTTCAAACTTCAACCTTCCTGAAGATCAAAACAAAAACTTGCTCTGATACCACTTGATAATCCCTTAACGATCTTTATAATATTGTTTTGAATTAAATTGTTAATATGTTGCGGAATAACAATTAACAACTATCAAGAAGATTGATTAAGTAACATGCACGTAAACAATTATCACCAAAAGCTTCAATATTATTACGTGAATAATACGAATACACTTGAGTATTAGGGTTTTCACCTTGAAGCTAATCGTAACCTATATTGTGTATCTATCTTAGGCTACCAGGATCTCTATTTATAATACATAGAGTCCTATATAATCTGTAGTTATTATGGTATACGTACTTATCCCATAAATAACTCTAACAAACTAACCGACTCATTAATTACATTAACAGTGGCTACGTGTATTCTCCACTAACAGTGGTTACAAACTATACTTCACAAACTCTAAGTATATAACGAACAGTGGCAGCAACACAAACATACTAGCAATGGCTAGTCTTCAACTCTTCTAACCGCGGTAAGCATCAACACTAACAGTGGCAAGCATTCCACTCAACACTTGATCAAATCAGCTCAGATCCCAACAATGATTCAGTTATGTCTAGTACCTTAAGATTTTATTCCAGTTCATATGAAAGTATCATTAAACCATAATTAAGATTTTGCTTATTATTCTAAATACTTTATAATGTTACCATAACCTAGCTCCCGGTGTGACATGCTAATAGGATTTTAATTAGTAGGGAATCTAGTGTTTACATCACAAGTATCCAAGAGTAACAATTAACAAACATCTTTTAAAACAGTTTCTCCAAACATCATCCCATAACTTAATTAACGAATTCTCAGCAAACACTATCTTTATTTTATCTGCTTTACGTTTTATTTTAATTTCACTTTTATTTATTTACTTGCCTAAGTTAGTTAATATAAAAACCAAAACTCCCCCACTATTTTATAAACCCTTCACTAGTTTGAAAGTCCTCATCTACCACGCCTCAGTTTCAATTCAGTCGGTTTGAAAAACGACTCTAGGTCATACCTACCACTTGCTTACCCTTATGTAACACCCTCGAAATTCACTGTTTTGCGGAATCATAGTTTGGGGTGTTACTAATCAAATATCACAGCACAAAGATAAAGCAAACGACATCTATATGCAACGATTGTAAATTAGTTACATTCCATATATATAATGTTTGAAAACTTAGTGTTTTCGTATACAAAAATGTAGTTTCCCTAGAGTCCACGCGTATAGCGGGAGATTCTATTACATAATCGTAATATACAAAAGATAATGCTAAGAATCTCCGTTAATGCAGTTGAGTTGAAATCATGCGACTCTAGCTAAATCCTGGAGTAATCCTACTCCATCCGGGTACCTGAGAAAACATGCTAAAAAGTGTCAACCAAAAGGTTGGTGAATCTCACAGGTTTGTAAGTAATATCAGCTTTGAACACGAGATTTCATTAGTAATGCCCGCAGGCGTAAAATCAGCAATTGCAATCCAGCAATCGTAAAACCAGTATTTGCAATCCAGCAAATGTAAATAAGTAAGTTTATACCGTTGCCATGAGGCTCATAATCGAAGCTTAACCCGTAAGTAATAAGTTTGCTCCCGTGACATGCTCGAAATTGAGCAAGCATCAGTAACGAATAAGTAGTCACCCGTTTCTACGTGTAAATCAGTACGTGGCAGCGCTACTGCCCCGGGTGGGGAGGGTCATTTCCCTAATGGATCCATTAACTAGTGTTCGCGCTTAAGTCCATAACTAACGATATATGATGGAGAGACTTCTGTTTTTAAGTAAACTCATGCAATTCCGTTTGGTATAGTAAACAGTTCTAGTACTTGTGTTCAAAGAAAAGCAGTTGCATGTTTCTCCCCCAATAAGATAAAACAGTAAAAGTGGGGCCGTAAGACTCACCTGAGTCTTGAAATAAGCTGTAGCAAATAGCAAGAAGTAATTATAGCAAGTAGGTTCTCCGAACCCGTAACCTTCAAATGCCTAATCATATGAAGTTATGTAAGTATGCGTCTCACGAGACGTTTCGTTTAGTTGTACACAACTAGTATATCCAGTGTTTATCCGTATGTTTGTAATTGTTCGTTTGTTAGAAAACATGTTTGGCCCATTGGTGACGGTTTGTATTAGTAATAGTCAAAGTATTATCATTGCGTTTGAAACATTTTGTACTGAAACGATGGGGGTCCGGGGGCAGCGCCCCTGGTTGCGGGGTTCCAAGGGGTGGCAACCCCTTGGCGGGGTCCAAGGGGCAGAGCCCCTGGTCGGGGTCGAGCTGCCGAGTCAGCTCGGAGGGAAAAATGCACATTTTCTACATAGTTTTAGTGAAAATCTCTTTCAAAATTCTGATTTCTGCGACGTTGGGTGCGACGTCGCAGGCAAGGATTGCGACGTTGAGTACGACGTCGCTAAGTGTGACATTCGCAAATTAATGCGACGTAATATGGGTCGTCGCTAAGTGCGACGTTGTTTGAGTCTGCGACGTTAGAGTCTGCGTCGCTATATGCGACCTCACGAATTAATGCGACGTAAAGGCTGGCGTCGCTATATGCGACGTTGAGTATTTGTGCGACGTCGCAATGATGAACACCAACCCAGAAACCTTCGGGTTTCGAGAATTTCCGATCAAAAACGCAAATCTAACCCATTTTTGAGCTATAAAAACGTGTTTTCTTCATGTATTAGTTTATAACTATGTTGTGTACACATCAAAACATCAAAACATTACACCAAATTGAATAGATCTAAGATTTTAGAAATTTCTTACTTTGGCAAATCGAGCTAAATGGAGGATGAAATGATGAAAACGGTCTTGATATTCTTGCTCCACTCGTGATGGTGATTCCGAATATGTAATTTTTGTGGTCGAGATTTGATTCCGAAATTTTGGTGTGAATTGAGGTTGAGAGAGTTTTGGGATGAGAGTGTGTGTTTTTGAAATGAAAAATGAAATGAAAGAGTTGGGTGGGGGATGGTGGTGGCTGATCCAAAGGCAAGGGAGGGAAAAACATCCCTCAAAACCCGGTATTTACTCCGTGTCCTAATCGATAAATCACTAGTTTTTAGTATTTGACCAAACGTTTATATATTTTTAAAATATAATTGGAGTATTTAAATAAAATACCTTGAAATTAATGATAAAAACATTTGTCGAAGTATTTAAATTATTAATTCGCGTTTATTACGTTTTGTTGCATTATCTAAAATGTCGTCGCGATAATATGTAAATAATGTCCGTTCAGTTGCGTATTTTATACAACAAAATACTTTCTCATTACTTAAGTAAATTTCTGTCACCAACGTCCAAATAACTGTGTCGGACTCCGTCCGGTTAATGCGTACGAGTCATCCAAATCGCGTAAGTACACACATATATATATATAAATCACCTTATATATATATATATATATATATATATATATATATACAAATAGAGTCTGTAATTAGTCCTATTACATACTAATTACAACTAGTTACAAACAATTAGGCATAACTAATTATCCTAATTATGCGGGTGTTACACCTTAGGATTAGCATTGTTAGGGAAAACTTAGGCCCCGCAATTACAAATTTAAAACCCCCACTGATGCCCGCCTCCGGCAGCCGGTTCAACGACGAGGGTAATTCCCTTACCGACCGCTAGGGGCGCATCAAGTTTTTGGCGCCGCTGCCTGATATCGCTCATTTTGGTTATATAAATCTATCGTGATATCATTGTTTTGCGTATGCATTTGAGTAGATTTTGTGAACTTTCGGTACTTATTTTGTTTGAAAATCTATTTCAGGTCAAAAGTTGGAAACGCATGCGATTTGGTGTAAATTTAGTGAAGTTTGGATCAAGTGAGCTGGGCTGGAAAAAGGCTACAGCCGATCGGCTAAGCAACACAAGCCGATCGGCTTCCCATGTATAGCCGATCGGCTAAGTAAAGCAGATCGGTTTTTACAGTTCATTTCCGTTGCAGAACTTCACCTCGTTTGGAGCTTGGCCTGATGTACTGAAGAAGCCGATCGGCTAGTCATGAGAAGCCGTTCGGCTATGACTTTAAAGCCGATCGGCTATTCCTAACAAGCCGATCGGCTATTCCTCACAAGCCGATCGGCTATGTGTGGATCTGAGTGAGAGGTATGGTGGTTGATGAGCTGTCCGTTTCTGATTGGTTGGCATTTAATGCCAACCGTTTTTCCCATCCGTTTTTCAAATAAAAAAAAAAAAAAAGTAAAAAATGGGGGTGTTTGGTCGGCTAGCTTCATATTCATCATCTTCATCCTCATTACACTCCTCACTTTCAACTTCCATCCTCATTAACTCACCCACATTTACTCCCTTCACCATCTCATATTTACTCCACTTCATCCAACCAAAATCATCACTTACTTCACATTTTCGCAAGGATCTAGCTAGGAATTTGTGAGGGAAACATCGAGCAAACATCATTTGGAACAATTGTGTAACAAATTTGGTATAATTTCGATTTAATCTAATTTCAAGTTATTTATGGATTTGTTTAGTGTTTATGATTTTTGCTTGATGATTGTGATTATGTGTGGCTAGTTACCTTTGTGTTTGCTTGGATGAAATAACTAGATGATTAGGGGTGTATATTTTGGATGTTAATTTATGTTTGAGTTTGTGAATCATCCATGAATTTGTATGTGTTTAGGTTGTTGTTGTTAGTAAACTTTTGGCATTTTAGTTAAACAATTTTAGCGAATGTTCTTTGTTTAGTAAAATACCTAAATGAGTTGTTTGTCAATTGTGGAACAAAGCATTTGATGATTGTAACAACACTAGTTAAATTCATATAAGTTAGCGATTATAGCGAATGTTTGTCGTGTGGATGATTTGCAAACTCACAAATCTAAATTTATGTTTAATCGGAGAACCTTGTGTGATTGAGCTTAATCACTAGAATTTAACCATTTGGTAATTTACTAATTGATATAGCGAACGTTTTCAACCAAGTAAATTGCTATCGATTATTTATCTATAAATGATTGAACAAAATTGCGAATGTGGTTTTGGAATGTGTAAAATGATTTAGCTAAATTGTGCAAGTTGGTAACCATGGAGAACGTCCGTTACTAGATTAAATCATAAGTTTGTTGATTGAAGTTGAACTATAGGTCTCAGAGAACTTTGAGCTTAGGTTTAATGAAAGTTACCATTTAGCATATGTATTAACCGGTTATAATTCCACACCCCGAAATCACTAGTGAAATAGTCCAAGCAAGCATTGTTTTTAATATCTGAAAATTTCCAATCAATCACTCCGACTCTTCAGAGTCCACCTGCCTAGATTAATCAAAGATTGTAGTTTTAAGCATCGTGACAATTCGGTCACACAACCAACCACATTTTACTTTTTCTATTTAAATTGTTCACACTTACATTGATCATCCAATCTAGTTCCCTGTGTTCAAACCCGAACTTACCCAACTATACTACTACACGATAGGGTCCACTGCCCGGTTGTGTTTTGGTCTAGCTCGGTACTTTCTTGTTCATATTTTCAATGATAATTTTATAACTGGATTCAACACATCAAGTTTTTGGCGCCGCTGCCGGGGAATGTGATTGTTTGAGAATTTAATTCAAGTGTGGTTAATTGATCCTTTCTTAGAATTTATTTCCAAGAAAGTTACTTAAAACAGTTTTTTTTAGTTATTGTTCTTGTATATATTTTTAGTGTTTGTTTATTTTGTATTGAGTGGTTACGTTTTACCATGTTTAGTTTTCATGTTGTAGTGATTTTGTCTTAGCTCCAATGTCTTATTACTCGAATTATGAAGGTTATAAACCTTCATTTTATAAGAGTGATAATGATGATGTACCAATGATCTCACAAGAAAGGTATGCACCACCTGGATGCTACCAAGATAGTCAACCTTGGACTTGGAATGAAGAACCTTCGTTCACCAAAGAGATAGAACAACCTGAAATGTCAAATCTTGAAAGGTTGTTGAAAGAGGCTATAGAGCAAACTGAGAGACATAGTAGAGAATTGGATGAAATCTTCGATTGGAATTTTGAGCCAAATTGTGAAGGGCCGTATGACACATTCACTAATGCAATTGAGCATTTGGATGATGATGAGGCCATTGAGTATAATGATTATTATTCTAACGATTATGCTCCATATTCATCTAAATTTGTTTTTCAGGATGATAGTGAAGATGAAATGGATGAGGAGGAAGAAGAGAATGAAGTCACAAGTTACCCTCATGAAACTTCACAATCTGTTTTGCAGGATGCATACATGCTAGAGCCTGAAGTGACTAAGGACGCCATTGTTGACTATGATGCCGATATAAAGGAATTACAAGGACTGCTGGGAATTAGTGATCATGAGCTAGACGAGCTTGTAAAAAAGGGATTTGGAGATGATCTTATTCTAGAGGCAGAATTTGAAAATTTGTATCGAGCTAATAGCACTCAGGTGCTTGAGGTAGATAGGTTGGAAATGTTGGAAAGGGGTATTGAGTGTGTGCATACAAACTATTTTGAAGAACCACCCGATTATCTTTGTATACTTGCCAAAGATTTTTTTGAAAACGTGGGGATAACTAGTCATTCATACTTGGAAGTGGCAATCATCCAGATTATCATTATACCACTCAAGAAATGGATAGGTTATTTTCACATTACAAATTGTAGTTGTTGGATGTTCTACCGAAATGTCGAAACAAAAGAAGACATCCTCTTATGTGAGTATGATGAGAAAGGAGGTGGTAGCGTGATTGTGGATTGGTTATGAGAAAGCAAGGGTCGAGTCTAGCTCGGGACTCGGTAATAAACCAAGCACTTTTTGGGAGCTAGCCCGTACTTCAAAGTGATGATTATTTGATTATGGTAGCTCTATGCAATAAAGAGAATGTACATGAGAGCAATGGATGTTTTGATTTGTTGATCGAAAGTTTATTAAGAATATGAACAAGCAAGCGCCCCGGGAAGTTCTCGTTTCCTTTTACCTTTGCACCTATGTTTACTTGATTTTATATTTTGCATTGGGGGCAATGCAAACCTTAAGTGTGGGGAGGTATTCACTTGAATTCCATTCCTAGTGAATTGTTGTTTCTTACCTTTCGTTAGGTTTGTGAAGTTTATTGGCTCTCCAATCGAACTTTACGAATCCCATTCACGGGCTATTGGTCACTTATTGGGTCTGTTATTGATCTTGGGTCCGATAGATTTTTGCAAATTCTAATGAAAGGCCTGGAAATGATAATTTGCTAGGGGTATGCTTGTCCTTTAAAGATTGATTGCTTTGAAAATTTTAAACTTTGAAAATTATTTAAAAGTGAATTAATCTTTCCCTCTTGCAACATAATTTTTAGAAATGTGTCATAAAAGCAACCTAATAGGGTGAATTGCATGACTAGCACGCTTGTAGCCTCCACTATGAAAAATTGTTAGAAATTTGAGCCTTATTGAGAAAAACACTTACCTTTAGTGTTTATATTGTTGATTGCTATGAGTGTGCCGGTGATTGTAGTTTGTTCTAGAACTTGCCTTAGTGATGCATTTTGAGACCGCTGTGGGATCACAGAAATGTGATATAGGTGGGGTCGAAGACGAGGAGGTATTCTTAGGAATTTTTGAATTTATTTTGCTTTAAAACCATTTATATCCAGTTTACACAGGTCGTTAGCACTCATTTTTAGTGCTAAGAAACCCCTAGAAAACTTCCACATTCAATCCACTAAATATTAGCCTTATTTTTGTGTAGTCAATTCCCGAACCATCACTTTTCTAAGATGTTGCCTAGTTGGAACTTATGATGAATTTTACCAAAATGTGACTTAAATCGTTTTGAATTGGGATTCTAGTGTTAAATTCTATGAGTGAGGTTGGAAACAATTAAATGAATAGAAGTTAACCATTGAGCTTCAAGTTTATAGTCGGATGATTGTAGTCAACTAAATGGCCTTTGAATTCCTGAACAAGTAGTTCCCGAGGGGTGTTTTACACCTAGCCACCGAAGGCCTTTATCCGGTCTAGGATGGTTGGTCCGAAAGTTCGTTACACAGGGTTCATAGAAAGTCATAGAATGCAATTATTCCAATAAAATGTGAAAAATCAATTTGAGTTAGTTGTACGCAATTGTTGAAGTATGAGTTATAAATGAGAACAAATAGTAATTAGAATTGATTTAGCACGAGAATCTTAAGTTTCATGACTGTCACGTGTTTAAACCAATAGGTAACATCTCCGCATTTTTCACGGGTCTTGACTACCACTTTTCACCAATTATTGTGTCTATCATACCCCTATTCCATAATTAGCCTACATTGTTACAACACATGCTAGAATACCTCCTTTGAGATCTCACTTGGTGCTCACGCCAAGTCGGTGGAGATTTGATCCTCTTGCAAGCCTATGGTAACATCGCATCACGACTTGGCTTGATTGAATGTTACATTACTTACTTCCCTACCTAGTAGTCTTATAGGTTGAGAGTGAGTGACTAAACACTTATCCTTATGAGAGGTGCTAGGTCGTGCATTCGGGCTTGACAAACCAAAACATCTCGAGTTTATAATGCTTATACATATGTTGCTAGCCTAATTGCTTTGGTAATTAGTGTTAGTATTGTTTTGGTAAACTTGATCTTCGCTTATAATGTTGCAAGAGTGGTCTATGAAGTATTAAAATGATGATTTGCTTGAGGACAAGCAAAGTTCAAGTGTGGGGATATTTGATATCGCTCATTTTGGTTATATAAATCTATCGCGATATCATTGTTTTGCGTATGCATTTGAGTAGATTTTGTGAACTTTCGGTACTTATTTTGTTTGAAAATCTATTTCAGGTCAAAAGTTGGAAACGCATGCGATTTGGTGTAAATTTAGTGCAGTTTGGATCAAGTGAGCTGGGCTGGAAAAAGGCTACAGCCGATCGGCTAAGCAACACAAGCCGATCGGCTTCCCATGTATAGCCGATCGGCTAAGTAAAGCAGATAGGTTTTTACAGTTCATTTCCGTTGCAGAACTTCACCTCGTTTGGAGCTTGGCCTGATGTACTGAAGAATCCGATCGGCTAGTCATGAGAAGCCGTTCGGCTATGACTTTAAAGCCGATCGGCTATTCCTAACAAGCCGATCGGCTATGTGTGGATCTGAGTGAGAGGTATGGTGGTTGATGAGCTGTCCGTTTCTGATTGGTTGGCATTTAATGCCAACCGTTTTTCCCATCCGTTTTTCAAAAAAAAAAAAAAAAAAAAAAAAAGAAAAGTAAGAAATGGGGGTGTTTGGTCGGCTAGCTTCATATTCATCATCTTCATCCTCATTACACTCCTCACTTTCAACTTCCATCCTCATTAACTCACCCACATTTACTCCCTTCACCATCTCATATTTACTCCACTTCACCCAACCAAAATCATCACTTACTTCACATTTTCGCAAGGATCTAGCTAGGAATTTGTGAGGGAAACATCGAGCAAACATCATTTGGAACAATTGTGTAACAAATTTGGTATAATTTCGATTTAATCTAATTTCAAGTTATTTATGGATTTGTTTAGTGTTTATGATTTTTGCTTGATGATTGTGATTATGTGTGGCTAGTTACCTTTGTGTTTGCTTGGATGAAATAACTAGATGATTAGGGGTGTATATTTTGGATGTTAATTTATGTTTGAGTTTGTGAATCATCCATGAATTTGTATGTGTTTAGGTTGTTGTTGTTAGTAAACTTTTGGCATTTTAGTTAAACAATTTTAGCGAATGTTCTTTGTTTAGTAAAATACCTAAATGAGTTGTTTGTCAATTGTGGAACAAAGCATTTGATGATTGTAACAACACTAGTTAAATTCATACAAGTTAGCGATTATAGCGAATGTTTGTCGTGTGGATGATTTGCAAACTCACAAATCTAAATTTATGTTTAATCGGAGAACCTTGTGTGATTGAGCTTAATCACTAGAATTTAACCATTTGGTAATTTACTAATTGATATAGCGAACGTTTTCAACCAAGTAAATTGCTATCGATTATTTGTCTATAAATGATTGAACAAAATTGCGAATGTGGTTTTGGAATGTGTAAAATGATTTAGCTAAATTGTGCAAGTTGGTAACCATGGCGAACGTCCGTTACTAGATTAAATCATAAGTTTGTTGATTGAAGTTGAACTATAGGTCTCAGAGAACTTTGAGCTTAGGTTTGATGAAAGTTACCATTTAGCATATGTATTAACCGGTTATAATTCCACACCCCGAAATCACTAGTGAAATAGTCCAAGCAAGCATTGTTTTTAATATCTGAAAATTTCCAATCAATCACTCCGACTCTTCAGAGTCCACCTGCCTAGATTAATCAAAGATTGTAGTTTTAAGCATCGTGACAATTCGGTCACACAACCAACCACATTTTACTTTTTCTATTTAAATTGTTCACACTTACATTGATCATCCAATCTAGTTCCCTGTGTTCGAACCCGAACTTACCCAACTATACTACTACACGATAGGGTCCACTGCCCGGTTGTGTTTTGGTCTAGCTCGGTACTTTCTTGTTCATATTTTCAACGATAATTTTATAACTGGATTCAACACATCACTGCCGGGGAACCAACTGTACGATCCATAGGCGTCAAGATGAATTTACTCGCTAGTGAACCTTTAGGATTAACTCTTCTCCTTAGACCCCTACGTCTTTCTTTATTTTTCCTTCCTTTTACTACTTTTACAAATTATGTTATCCCTATCCACTCAACCAGTCAACCACCTGCTAATGAGACTATGACAGCTACACTTATAACTCTCGCTGAAGACTCTAAACCTTTGATTGAAGGTCGAGGAGGACCAATTGTCTATCCGGAAGTTGGTAGAGGATCATTCGAGTTAAAGCCACACATTGTTCAGTTAGTCCAAAACCTTTGTCAATTCCGTGGCCTACCAAATGATGATCCCAACTCCCACCTTGATAAATTCATTTCCTTATCCAACTCTTTTAAGCCGATTGGGGTTAATCAGGACATAGTCTATCTATACCTATTTCCCTACTCACTCACTCTTAATGCACAAACCTGGTTTGAGGGACTAGAAATTAACTCTATAACCTCTTGGGTAGAATTAACAACCAAATTTTTGGCCAAATACTTCCCTCCATCAAAACAAGCCACGTTTAGGACCAACATCATAAACTTCCATCAAGTGCATGATAATCAATCTACGATGCATGGGAACGCTTTAAGGGATTGCTTAAGAAATGTCCAAATCATCGTTTTGAGCGCTCAGACCAGTTGCGCATTTTCTACAATGGTCTCTTCCCACATCACCGTCCTTTACTTGATACCGCCTCTCAAGGTAGTTTCATAGACTGTATGGCAGATGAAGCTTGGAGCCTTATTGAGAAAATGACAATGCACAACCATGACTGGAATAGTGAAAATCAACCTTCAATAGTGAATTCACCTACTACAATCAGTACTGAAGCTATCAAAACTCTCACTCAGCAAGTGGCAGACCTAACCAAGGAGATTAAGGAATTGAAAAGTCAACAACAACAAGTCTGTCAAGTTCAAACCTGCCTTAATTGTGCTAATCTGAACCACTCAGCCCAAATTCCTCAGTCTCATCTAACTTCGCCCAATATTAACCCTTCCTTTAACCCACCTAGGAATAACCCACTAACTTACCAACCCCAACCTTTGGAACCGTCTTCCTCACAAACCTCTAGTTTTGACGACACCCTGATACAAGTCATTCAAGGAATCTCGGCTAGACAAGACCAAGTTGATCTCATCTTAGGACAATTAGCACAGTGTATTAACGCTAAACCTCAGGATAGTCCAACTAGTTGCCATAAGGAGGCTTCCCATGTTCAAGACTCTCAGGTAGCACATACCCCACCTACGATTTCTTCTCCGGTGAAGGAACCGCCTATTGTTCATTCGACAATAGATTTAGAGTCTCCACCAAATAGGAAAATCCCATTTCCGGCTCGTCTTAAACAACGACCCGACAAGCTTAAGTCTTTTAAGCTTGATAGGAAATTCCTAGACACCACCTCTGAAGTTCACTCCAAAAAGTACTTCAGAAAACTTCTTACAACCAAGGATAAGGTACCCGAAGTACCCAATGTCCCGCTGAACGAGGAATGTTCAGCTATCTTGAAAAATACCATTCCAGAAAAACTCGGAGATACCAGACGTTTTACTCTCCCTATTTTCATCTACAATTCAGGCATCATCTGTTCTCTCGCCGATTTAGGAGCTAGTATTAATCTTATGCCATACTCGCTTTTCAAGAGGCTCGAGTTAGAAAATCTTCGACCTACCGAAATGACCATACAGCTTGCTGACCACTAGGTCAAATGCCCTAGGGGAATAGCTGAAAATGTTTTAGTTAGGATTGACAAATTTCTTTACCCAACAGATTTTGTAGTAATGGATATGCAGGAAGACGTACACATCCCAATCATACTAGGAAGACCTTTCATGAATACGGCCAAGGCAATCATCAACGTCTTCGCACAAACAATCAGTTTGCAATCTCAGGGAGAAACCACCACTTTCCATATCGACAATCCAAATGCTGGAGAACAAGCCGATATGTACATGATCTCCATGAAGACCGCCAAAGACGAAGAAACTGCAAGGTCAACAAGTGAAAGAAAATCTCGCAAGGAAATGGCGATCACGCCATATTTCCCGATTGATCTCCGACGAATAGCTCAAGAGATGAAAAACGCATCTCCATCAGCAAACAACCCAACGATGGAAGAATTGATCAGAACGAGAAAGATGGAAGAAGAAAACAAAAGAAGCAGACCGCCACTGAACCTATTTACCACTAAAGAATTGGCGGGAAGTAACCACAACCATCCCACGAGAGGAGAAACACTGGAGGAATATTCCAAACGCACAAGATACCAACCGCAAACCATCACGGATCACAAAGTGCTCGAAGAATTCATCCAAAGATTTGACAAAGTAGTAGGAGGAATAAGCGGTGTAGTCAACATGCTTACTCTTTCCCCTGCTGAACTGAAATTCTGCCAGCAACATAAACGGACTTACGATAGGATCTACAATGCCCTTAAAAGATCTAACATCCCATTCACCTCAACGCAATGGGAGATGTTAGGATCCATTAGAGCGCATGTGAAAGAAACTACTGGACATCCGAGCAGTCGTGCCAACATTTCAGTGATGAATGACCTCACATCATTGCTTAACTTGCTAAGTAGAGAAGATCACCTCAGTTCCAAGGAAAGCGGATCTATGGTTATCAACTCCACTGTGGAAAAACAAATTGAGTTATTGATTGAAGAACTTAGTGATCTTGTTTGGGAGGAATCAAGGCGCGAACGACCGTTTAGGATTTCACATGAATCACCACTTGATATTGCTACTTCTGTTACGATCCATCTAAGGGAGATTCAACAACGGAAAGGTAACTCCAGAACAAAGTTCATATTCCACTCAGGATGCAAGGAGATACTTCGTCAGCTTACTCTAGTTTTCTCAGAATCCGACTTTCCATTCAACGACCATCAGCACCGGCAAATCAAGAACCTGTGCATATCTATCAGAAGATTCAATGGAGACCCCAAAACCGAAAACTATGAAGGCATAAAACTGCAATTCTTGGCGCTTGTATGCTCTCTTTGGCAAAACCCACCGCCAAGAGAGGTTATTAAGACAGGCACAATCACCATGACCGACCCTAGTGGACCTGTCACTAAAGCAGTTGACTACATCACCTTTGGACTTCACGGACTTGCAAGGACAACTTCAGAGCATCTTCAGAACTACAAGGAAGAATCGAGAGATAGTCCATTTGAATTGATTGCGACAATAATCAATCATTTCATGAGAATCTATCCACCTCGACATACTTTTCCGCAACCTAGGGCCCACAACATCAACAAAGGGGATCCCATGGACGCATCCATCTCCATCTAGCTAGAAGAGAAGAAGTCGAGCTCTCGACTTTAAAAGAGCGCTTCTTGGGAGGCAACCCGTGTTTTACATTTCCGCAATTTTACATTCCAAGAAGTGATGAAGTCTCTGACTATCTTTCACACTTGGATATACGACCAAGTTTCAGCCCGACGCATCAAGTTTTTGACGCCGCGCATCAAAGAAAGTGTATCCAACGTGTTCACACCTACGAGACCAATCACAAGAAGACTTGATCAAGAGTGAACCCACAAGATGAAGTTCGCCGAACGCATACCAAGGAACACAGCAAATAATGGGGAGTACTTCTATACCGTCTCTTTCATTCATTTTAAATATACCATATCCAATATGCTTATCACTAAGTATGGGATTCAAACCCAACACACACACTAAAAGAATGCTTCTTAGATGTTTCAAACCCTAAGTGTGGGATCTTTACCCCTGTCAGAGCTTAGAATAACATCGAGGACGATGTTCCTTTAAGTGTGGGATAGCAGTAGTTGCACGACTGTTAAATGGATATTGGTGTATGCTTGATTCTAAAATCGTTGCTCTTTATAAGACCTTGCTTCTCCACAAAAGTAAACAAAATTTTCAAAATTGAGTTAAAAATATGTTGAAAATGAAAAATTTTAAAACCAAGAATGATTTACTTTGGGGAAGAAGGAAAAATAAAATACAAATTCTCTTGAAAAACTAGTTTAGTAATCCCATAAAGAGCATCGCATGACTAGGCACACAACAAACCAACTTTCGATTCGTGAGGTATCTTGAGCCATATAAAGCATTCATTTTTAATGCTTCACTTTTTCGATTCTTGAGTGTGCCGATGTATGCGTTTAGAATCAGAACTTGCTCCTGTTATGCATTTCGAATCTGAACTGGTGAGTTAAAAAGGAGATCGAATCACATCATTCTTAAACCCATCCTTACACCCAAAAAAATGAAAACACGTTATTCCTACCCTCTCGAAAGCATCCCTCAAACTTCATAGAAAGTTCCAAAGATGAAAGAAGAGAAGCTACAAGGATATGACGTCGAAAAAAAAATTTCAAAAGAAAAGAATTCGAAGAAAAGAAAGTCGAATGGAGAAAAAGACTCCTACCAAAAATCACGAGAAAAGGGCGTCAATTCCAGCTTTCCTCTTCACAAAAAAATATATTACCAACACAACCCCCTCTCACCTCTCATATCACCAACACTCCACTCCAAAAAGCTTACATCACCCTTCCTAGAATGATTGTGGCTAGATTGACTTCACGCTCACTTAAAAGGTAACGATTTGATACTCGATCAAGCCTATGACGATAAATGATACATGATTGGCGTTCTGAGTGATTGATAATATAATAAAATAGGGAACCCTAAACACTTTGAGTGATTTGAGTGACCACCTTGAGAGGATCGCCTAGTCATGTATCCAAGATCAAAGATCACAAGCATGCTCCTAAAGATTACAATCCTTCCTTTTCAAAGAACACGTATCTTATTTTCCTAAAACCCCTTAGTAAAGAGTTCCGCCTTAAATTTTTCATTATCTGCTTATCTTTAACCATGTTTGAAGACGAGTTTTCTTGAGGACAAGCAAAGTTCTAAGTGTGGGATACTTGATATCGCGTAAAAAGTCACGTTTTTACTATCGATATCTCTCTCATTCTGGAACGATTCTTGGCTCATTAACTCAAAACCATTACAAATCAGTAGTATTATGCCAAGATGGTCAAAACAAGGTTGCACGATGCAAATCAAGTAAATCGGATGAAAAACGAAGATTCTACACACGTTTGAAGATTCAAGATATCAAAATGAGATTTCAAGACAAAACTACCCATCACCAACATCCATCTTAACCAAGATGTTCGTTTTCAAAATACGAATCCAACAGAAGAAGAATCAACAAAAACGGATGAAGAATGAAGATTCTACGTACGCCGGAAGATCCAAACGATTCGCACGACACATCTAAAGTTCAGAGACATATTTTTGGGATGTATTTACATAAAAGTCTTCGTTTTTAAATTACGAATCCAACAAAAAAAGAATCGACGCAAACGGACGCATAACGAAGAAGATACGCGCGAAACAAGCAACGAAGCAACGGGCGACGACCGGGGCTGGTGGCAGCCAGACGCCGGCCCCCATCCACCAGGCCGCCGGCGCCCAGCAACCCCCCATCCGGATTGCGCTTTTTGGTCCTTTTGTGTAAGCGGTGCTAGGCCTTTGCACAACTTTATGTACCTCGTGCCACTATATGCGCGTACCTCGTGCCACTATATGCGCGTACCTTTTGCTAATGTGAGCTCCTGCTTGCTAACATGCACCAAAACTCTCCTATAAATGTGAGGCTTTAGGTTCATTTGAACATGCACCTCCACACCTTCCATCCTTGGAAAAATACATTTTCTTTCTATAGCTTCTAGCTTTTCTTTCTTTGTTTATTTTCTTACTTGAAAGTAGTATTAGGCTAGTTAAAATAGAAGCAAGGAACGAGCTTGTATTCCTTGGTGAGGAACGCAATGGTAATCTGAGGTGTACGCTTGGAGCAATCTTATTAATTCAAGTCTATTCCTTCTTGCATATTAATCTCGGTTATTTCTATCCTATTCTATCTTAATTAAATATGTATGCTTTAATTATGCTAGAGATCGTTTATGCCATGATTAGCGAGTAGATTACTATTGTGTTTGTTTGCGATGTAGTTAGTTAATTATGGGATGATTTATAATTAAATATTAAAGATCGGTAGTATTGCTTTGATCGTCTTATTGCATGTTCTTGTTTGATTGTTGCCTTAGGATCATCATAGTAGTAAAATATAAATGGTCTTAATTATCGTAAAGTAATATGACGGCCCCTATTCGACTATTCTTCGGTATAGTACTGGAAACACTTCAAGGTGGAGTACAAATATATGGAAGCCGAAGAACGACCGAAGGTAGTCATATTGCGAAACGATACTATATTATGAAGTAATATGATGGCCCCTATTCCACTGTTACTCAGTATAGCGTTGGAAATACTTTAGGTGTAGTACAAATACGTGGAAGCTGTGTAACGACCGAAGGTAGTTATATTACAGACTAATACATAAAATGAGAAACCTAGTTTAATTAACCTTTCTAAATAGACTTTTAAACATCGAATTAATCTATCGCCTTTCCACCAATAAACGTGATTACAACACCTTTTCAACGATGTCCAATTAAAAGGTAGTCAGTCATCTGTGTCAATATCATTTGTCAAAGGTATGAAACTATGGAACAGCAAGGCTACATGGGGGATTACCATAGGAAAAGACATGGCCAAGGTTTGATGCGGCGGAACCACTTTAAGTGAGGAACGCTGTGGATAATTAGGGGATTTATTGGGTAGTCTTAAGCAAGGGCTAGTTTAAAGTCATAAATGAACTTTTTAAATATACAAATCTGTTAGGATGACGATGAATCGTTATATGATTCAGTTATGTCTAGTACCTTAAGATTTTTTTCCCGTTCATATGAAAGTATCATTAAACCATAATTAAGATTTTGCTTATTATTCTAAATACTTTGTAATGTTACCATAACCTAGCTCCCGGTGTGACATGCTAATGGGATTTTAATTAGTAGGGAATCTAGTGTTTACATCACAAGTATCCAAGAGTAACAATTAACAAACATCTTTTAAAACAGTTTCTCCAAACATCATCCCATAACTTAATTAACGAAATCTCAGCAAACACTATCTTTATTTTATCTGCTTTATGTTTTATTTTAATTTCGCTTTTATTTATTTACTTGCCTAAGTTAGTTAATATAAAAACCAAAACTCCCCCACTATTTTATAAACCCTTCACTAGTTTGAAAGTCCTCATCTACCACGCCTCAGTTTCAATTTAGTCGGTTTGAAGAACGACTCTAGGTCATACCTACCACTTGCTTACCCTTAGGATTAGCATTGTTAGGGAAAACTTAGGCCCCGCAATTATAAATTTAAAACACCCACTGATGCCCGCCTCCGGCAGCCGGTTCAACGACGAGGGTAATTCCTTTACCGACCCCTGGGGGCGCATCACTTCATCATAGTCCAAACCTTCAATTTGACTGAAGCCCTAAACTACTAAACGTGCTTTGTTACGAATCACAATGCCCCGATCATCCATCTTATTTCGATATACCCAACGAGTGCCAGTCAGGTGGGCACCCTTGGGTAATGGAACTATATCCCAAACTTGCAACTTCTCAAATTGCAGTAGTTCCTCTTGCATGGCCTCGACCCAGGATGGGTCTTTTAAGGCCTCTTCAACCTTCTTTGGTTCGATTTGAGATAGATGACATGAATTTATGTTAGCAACAAGACTCAAAAGTTGCTGAGTTGAAGTCTGTTTCACTTGATGTCGTATTTGAACTGTAGCATGAGGATCACCAATAATATTTTCAATGGGATGATCCTTATGTACATGAGTCACTAGAACTGTATCCGGCACAAGGTTCAGCTCCAAGTTGTTCAAATCTCCCTCAGTTGCAGGAGCATCTTCTTTCTTTCAAATAATAGCAGTTTCGGTTGAAGAAAGATTCTGTGACACTTCATCATCTTCTTCTTCTTGAGTATAGAAGTAAGAATAGTTCATCTTTTCTGCTTCCTCTTCCTCTTCCTCTTCCTCCAACGAAGGCATGTTTAGATCAAAAGGAAGCTCCGCTGTGTGAACGGTCTTAGAAGTAGAAGGAGCATAAGAAGATGGTGTTGTGTGAGATGGTTTAGTTGTGGGTGTTGGTGAAGGTGTATATGTGGATGCGGGTGTTGTAGTAGGTGTTGGAGTGGGTGTCGAGGCAGATGTTTGGTTGGATGCCGATTCGGGGTTTGGGTCCGATGGTTTGAAGTAAGGATCGGGTGTTTCTTGAGAAAGACCGATTCCATGAAGTAGGGTGACCAACTCTTCCTCTTGATCTTCTTCTGGTATGTTGAAAGAGTTAAAGACATCCGCATAATTAAAAAACCAATCCGGACCCGTTCCTTGAGGAGGATCCGTATAACGCAAACATTTGACCTCAAAATGCTCCTCTACCTGGTGTGTTGATTTGTTGTAAACTCTTTTATTCGGGGAATTTACCGAGTAGTCAAGAAAAATCCCTTCAACAGCTTTATCATCAAACTTTGAGACTTTATCTTTTGTAATCATAATCAAACACGGACACCCAAACGGCTCTAGAAACTGCAGATTTGGCTTACGGTTATTAAAAAGTTCATAACATGTCTTGTTCTTCTTCTTAACCGTGAGCACCTGATTTAGAACATAACAAGCAGTGTTAACTACCTCAGCCCAGAAAATGATAGGTAACTTTGAATCAGCTAGCATAGTCCGAGCTGTCTCGATGGTAGTCATATTCTTACGTTCTGCAACTCCATTCTGTTGAGGAGTTCTTGGAGCACTGAATTGATGACCAATGCCATTTGAAGCACAGTATAACTCGAGAGAAGAATTCTTAAATTCGGTTCCATTATCACTACGCAGTCTCTTCACCTTTAAGTTGCACAAATTTGCCAACTTATCCAACAGATATACCAAAATATCCACAGTCTCACCCTTTGAAGCTAGAAAATATA
Source organism: Helichrysum umbraculigerum (assembly GCA_949592205.1). Lineage (NCBI taxonomy): Eukaryota > Viridiplantae > Streptophyta > Magnoliopsida > Asterales > Asteraceae > Helichrysum > Helichrysum umbraculigerum. The sequence continues at coordinate 78,638,158 of CATIUR010000005.1, read as the reverse complement.
CCCACGAAAATCTTGAGTAGTCATCAGTAACTACCAAGCAATAAGATCTGCCACCAATGCTCTTTGTAAAAATGGGACCAAAAAGATTCATATGTAAAATGTGACAACCGTCACCAAACCGTTATCGTAGTTCAAGCCGTAAAAAGTCATTTTTGTAAAAATACTAATTTAAAATATTCATTTACACCAAAGTCTTCATTTTTGAAAAACGAATCCAACGCAAAACATAATATCACAAACGGACGTATAAGGAATGAGATATGAAACTAAACGTAAGTATCAATTATTTTTAGACTGTGTTTTTGTGTCTTCTTATTTGGCCCAAAGAAAACCAACCCAAATTACCCTTTGGAGGATCTGGCCGGCCCAACCCATTCAAGCCCAAGTAACCCTAAAACCATAAAAAGTATTCTAAAACATAACCCTATCATTTTTATCACAAAAAAACGTCCATGTTGCTATCCCAAAATTTCAGTCACGAAGGGAGGCCGATTTGACCCATCTGCGTTCGTTTTCAGGCTTCGGCCAAAACTAAAAAGTTGTAGACTCGATGTTTTACTTCGATACGCGTGGTTTCGGCCTCTGAAACGAAGTATATTATTTAATAAAAATTATTTCGTAAACTGCTACTGTCGGTGACGATTTTCTGAAACTTTGGTAAGTTTTCGATCCTATAACTCTTGTATATGTTTGATCAATCTATAAAAAAGAACTATAAGAGTGTATATCCTCATTATTCACAGATTATAAGGGATTCCTGTCATGCGGATTTGCGTTTGTTGGTATATATTCCTTTCTCATCGTTCATTCCATTATATTATGATTGTTTCGTATTGTCGGTATTATTTCGGTTCGATTCCATTGTATTCTCGGTAGTAAAAATCATTTAGGATGGATAAAATCAGTATATATGTTGTTAGAAGAGAGAATTTTGATTGTGGTTGCGGTTTGGAATATTTATACATGTGATTAGGATTGATTTATTTCAAACCCTAATCTGATCAGAAATTTTGTTCAGATTGAGAAGCTTGTAACAGGGTCATATCACTATACTTTTTGCTGAAACAGGAGTCAAAACATAAGTATTTCGAGTCTTCTTTCAAATGGCATCAATTTCATGGTCAAATGTGGAGTATAAGTTGGTCAAAGCAAAATTTTACAAGATTATGTGTCGTTTCTGAGTTTTTCGGTTCCAGATTTCGGTTAAGTTGTCGATTTTTGAAACGTAACTTAAATTAAGAATTAGGTCTTGAAATTTTTACTGAAGCATTTTCAAAGTATTAATTATTTTATGTAAAAATATTATAGTCATTTCAAGTTTTAAAGTATTTTTAATAAATTGTGAAATTTTAGTACTCAGAAGTGGTTATGGTTTCTGAGCAGATTGTTTCGGTGAATTTTTAAAAATAGTAAACTACAATATTTACTTCTAGAAAAATTACAGGGACTTCTTAACTCTCATTGAAGTATCACTTGTAAAATTTTTAGAGCCAAATGATTTAATGAAGCAACGTTTAAAAATCAGTAAAGTGGTATGAAAATTGTCGACAGATTCTGAGTTTTCCGCGATAAGTTGAATTAAGATAATGAACATGAGTTTGAGTTGTGAGTGAACTTAGTGAAAGTGTTTTGACTTAGAATACAATGGAATGTCCTAGTTATGTCTAGGTTGTAACCCATATACGTTATGATATTGTAGATTGCGAGATTGTTCAGTGATACATTTAAGGGCTAACACTTACATCATTTACTTGAGGTGAGTTTTCGTGGCCCCGTTTTCATTAACATATTTTCAAATTGGGGGAAAAGTATGCTCACATATTTTATCAACTATTTTATGTTGTGAACGTATTCATTTCTATTTTTGGACATATGCTTGAAATGTATGACACTATGTGACTTATATGCATTGAGACTTGTTGCTTAGATCCGTGATGTACTTCCTTGTGAAGTATTTGCCGTACATTGAGATTGGTTGTTTACATACGTGCTTTACCTCCTTGTAGGGTATTTTCCGTACATTGGGATTGTTGCTTACATTCGTGCTTTACTTCCTTGTGAGGTAATTGCCGTACATTGAGATATATTGGCTGCATTATTTCACATTTGTGTACATTTCTATTGCATTGTCCTAACTTACTTCCATCCCAGCAAAATATTTTGTTTGTGGTGTTTGGTTTCAAACCTACGAAACTCACCAATATTCGTGTTGACGTTTTTGAGCATATCTTTTCAGGTTATACTAGTGGACTTAAAGCAGTGGACAAGAGAACTTAGTGGACTTTTAGGGTTGCATTAAGAGTTATTCAAGACTTGTGGTACATCATTAAGCTTGTTTGTGAAGGCATGTTTTGCCTTAACATTGTAGTGTTCATTTGTATGTAAGCTTCTGAATTCATTGTTGAAATGTATGCACGACATGAACCGTTATTCATGTTATTGGCATCATGACACATTGGATATTGTATTTCATATAGAATTATTTATAATGATGTGTTATGATCCTATCGCAGTCTTACCCCGTTGTTTCTGCTTTAGACGGGGTGTGACATAAAAGTTCCAGTGGTGCAGCAATAGAATTTAATGTCTTAGACTTATGGGACTTTTTGTGGAGTTTGCCCTTGTGGCAAGAAATACAGTCATCTTTTAAGGAAAAAGACTGTTTTGGAACTCCATTCACCAAATCGTTCTTTATAAGAAAATTCATTTTGCGGAAATGAATATGTCCCATCCGTCTGTGCCAAAGAAGTGATTCTTTTTCCAAAGCCTTTGAGAGGAGACAAGTATACTCGTTAGTTGTCTCGACAGTACGCATATTCAGAACGTAGGTGTCATTTCTCCTTGGTGCTCGCATTAGCACCCATTCCTCAGGAATGACATAACCCGGCTTCAATATCACACATTCAGATTTTGTGAATGCTGTGGTGTAATCCTTATCACATACTTGTGAAACGCTCAGCAAGTTGTGATTGAGTTGTTCCACATAATTCACGTTTTCAAAGCTAACTTTCCCATTGGTTAGCGTTCCATGACCAGTAATCGTTCCTCCCGTATCTCCTGCAAAGGCAACATATCCTCCTGTGTATGGTTTAATATCCACAAGCAGAGACACATCTCCAGTCATGTGTCGCGAGCAGCCACTGTCCATATACCATTCGCTATCTTTAACACGTTCAGACTGCTGCAACACATAAAGGTAAGGAGATTAGTGAGAAACGGTGACCCAAGCCTTTACAGACTTAGGTCTACCGAGGTCATCAACAATAATCACATCAGACAGAATTTTATTTTTAAACAAATCAGAATTTTCATCTGATGGGTTATTGTTGACGACATAAGAGTCAACAGTAGACTCTTCTTTTTTCCAAACTTTAGATGGTTCGGAAGTTGGTTTGAGAGTAATGTCGGGCTTTTGTTTTGACAAAGGTTTTTTCCCAACGTTACTTTGCTTCTCAACCGGCTTGGGAGAGTTAGAATAACGCCTAGGTGGAGAATATGAAAACGAATTTTTATAAAAGGATGTTCTAGGCATATCTCTCGCATAGCGCTGATTAGAAAGCTTGGGATAATCACGAATTAAATGTCCCTGTTTCTTGTAGTAGAAACAGGAACGCTTCTCAACAAATGGTTGAGGCTAAGGATTTACTGAAGGAGGTGGAGAAGCATTTCTTGAACATGCACATTGTGTACAAGTCTTAAGAGGTGCTTGCTCAGATTGAATAGTTGAAGTAGAAGGTTTGTCATAAGAAACTTTATCATTTTTAACAATTGAACTTCGTTTCAAAATCTTTACAGGAGTCTGTAAAGTTTGAGAGTTCTCATTCAAAACCTTTTCTTTTCCTTTTTCAGTTTGAACCTTAACCTCAGGTTTCTTTTGTAAAATTACATTTTCAGCTTTAATTTCAACTTTTTCAACCTTAGGATACTCCTGTTCAATAATATCCTTAATCTCAACAACCTCCGGATCACTAACTGGAGGTGCACTTTCAGACTTAACAAACTTAGGCAAAGGTTACTCTGGCCTTTTCGTTTTCTCCTTTGCCTGCTTCTTAGCTTCTTTAGATTTTGTAGCTGGCCATGATGAGTAGTCAGCTACAAGTTCTTCGGTGCCCTCCTTAACAGGCACAGGATAGTGGTTAGTAGGGTGTGGGACTGCGTTATACCCCAGTCCCGCCTTACTATTTTTATATGTCCTTTGCTTGTTAACGATTTCATCGAAGACGTCAAGAAAGTTTGAAAAACTTGAGATTTTTCGTGTAAAATTCTCAGACTTAGATTTTAACGCAGTAAGTTCTTCATTTAACAAATCAATTTCTGTTAGATAGCTATTAATAGCATCTTGTTGACTAAAAACTTTTGATTTAAAAGTCTGAGTGTCTAACTTATGAGCCTCGATTTGCTTATCATAAAGTTTTTCATTTGCTTTTAAAAACTTGTTTGACTCAGTAAGTTTAACAACCTTTTCTCTCAAGTTTTCATTTTCTATTTGACAAATCTTTAAAGAAGCAGTTAACGTAATACAAGATACACAGTTTAACGGTTCCTCAGGTTCATCATGTACCTCATTTGTGATGTGAGCCATTAGACAATGTTGATACTGCTCAGCTTGAGCGGTCTAGTCAAGATTTGTAGGCTCGAACACTACTAGAGCATCAGAAGCTCCAGTCTTCGGTACTTCCTTTTTCGGAGTCTTGGGTGGAGATGGTTTAGTGAGACCTGAAGGTGGCATCTTAGGTTTCTCACATTCTCGGGCGAAATGTTCCAAGTTCTGGCAATTATAGCAACGAACCTTGCTCTTATCAAAACCAAATCCAGATTTACCAGCTCCTTCCAAACTCTTGCGTCCAGTTCTTTGCAAGAATTTATGTACCCTTCTTGTGATCATGGCTATATTCCAGTTCAGATCCATTTGCTCAAGATCATCATCATCCAGCTGACCATAATCTTCCTTTGTCAGCTCCAGTGTGGTGTTTGGTTGTGAAACCAAATCCTTGTAAGAGCTCAGGAAAGCTGTATAAATGGCAGCTTGTTCCTCAATAGCTGGTGAAATAGGAGTTTATTGAGATTGTGAACCTTGTGAAGTTCCAGCTGAATAAACCTATGAGTGAACCCTAATAGAGTTTGGTTGTGAAGTTATATCTGACACAAAGGCCATTCCATCATAGGTTTTCCCTGAATTTACCTTTCCACCATAAAGAGATGGATCTTGAACAAAGCCTCCTGACTTGCACTTTTTCTTCTTTAACTCCATAGCGTGTGCCTGGAGTATCCCAATCAAGTCATCTAACTTCATCGTACTCAACTCTTTACTTTCTTTCAAATATTGGACTTTAATATCCCAGGCTTTTGGCGGTGCATCCAAAAGCTTCTTGTTAACCTCACTTTCAGTAAAAGTATAACCACCTTTCGTCAACTCACTGACCACCTGTGAGTATCGAGTAAACAGCCCAGAAGCAGTCTCATTTGGAAGAATATCAAAAAGATCATTGATGTGTGCTAAGTATAGGCAATTATAATAACAAGTTTAATTAAGGAAATACTAAATAATACTATCACACAATTCAGGCAAGATTAACCCGTTCATGTAATATAGCTTAATAAGTAAGTCCAAATTCGAACACAAGGAACACAGGAAAACGTTATTCTTATTTATAACTAATTATCTATTTATTCTAATTACAAATATTTACAATTATAATACAATTAAATACAAGGATCCAATTTTACAATAATCTACAAGATAAGGGGGACATTTTAGTTCTGAACGAACATATTTATATTTATATTTTTGATACAGATTCTAATAGATAAGTTCTAGGAAACAACTTAAGTATACTCAATTGGATAGAAGATTATGACTATTTAAACAATTATTTATTAAACTTATTATATTAACTTATGTCTATTTGCTTTGTTGACTATTATTACTGGTGAATTACTAATGTAGAAAATCACAAAGATTAAGATAATTTTCATATAGTAGCATTGCCAAAGGTGTGACACCCGCCAATTTAGGACTAGAATTTAGTGCCTAATCAAGTTTTAATACATGTAATTAGTTATGTGTTAGGCTAATTAATGTATCAATTATTATATATATATTTGAATATATATATATATATATATATATCTACACAATTATGCGGTTTGTTTAAATCGTACGAGTTTCAAATCGAATGAATTTCGATACAATAAATACGGACGTTGGTGATCAATTTCATTAAGTAATACAAATATTATTTAATAACTCAATTTTATTCAAAATATTATTTATTGTAATATTTTGTAGTCAATTCGTGTTGTATAAATAACACGCATACAAATAAAATACAAACGCGTAAACAAATAAAACGAAGTACACAAGTTATTTAAATCACATTTTAAATCTTTAAATTAGTAGATAGTTGGTAAAACAATTTAATTAGATTATTAAACAAAAATTCGTATTTTAAAATGGTTAATTAACGCGCAAAATATTTATTAAACGTTAAATGACGGAGAAAACGAACACCACGCGGAGCACGGGACGGAGACTGCGAGGTGAGGCTTTCACCTACACCCCACCTCTCCTCCCCTCTTTCTTTCATTTCCATTTCAACAAAACACACACATAAACCAAAACCTCTCAACCAAAAATCATCAATTTTCGGATCTTGCAAAACCGACAACAAAAATCACATTTTCGGAATCACCACTACAAGGGGAACAAGATTAACAAAAGCATCAACATCATTTTCGGACTCCATCTCCTTCGATTTGCATTTGTAAGGAAATTTCGAAAAACATAGATTTGTTCATTTTGATGTAATATTTTGATGTTTTGATGTTTGCACAACTTACATATGTCCAATACTAGGAAGATAACAAGGTTTTATAGCCTAAAAATGAGTTTGATTTGAGTTTTGGCCGGAAAAATCTCGACAGCCGCTGTTTTCTGGGCTGGTGTTCTTCAATGCGACACAAGCCTTGTGTCGTATGTAGTGTCGTATTTTGCCTGTTATGTCGCATAAAACCCGTTATGTCGCATCTTGTGTCGTACCAAACCTTTAGTGTCGTAACTCATGCGACACAATATTGTGTCGTACTCTATGTCGCATACTATGTCGTATTTCTATACGACACAAGCACTATGTCGCTGTTGAATCAGCATCTAGAATCTATGCGACACAACCCTTGTGTCGTATAGATATTGTGTCGCACTTTTATGCGACACAACATTTGTGTCACATGACGTGTCCTTGTGTCGCATATAGTGTCGCAAAACACAGCAGATTTACCATTTAATTCCATACTAAATGCTAGACATTTGGGACTTCAAACGATTGAACAATATAACTTCTAAGGGACATTGAAACATGTTTTTCAAGCATAACACTTCAAACAAATATAGATATGTCGAGATTATTATTTCAACTAAACCACCAACGGGCCGTATGCGTTTTCAAAACATACTTCAAAATCAAACAAGTCGTTGTAACTTGTATCAATTCAATCAAACAATTCGTAGTAACTTGTAACAATACAATCAAACAGATAGTAGCAATTTGGACATATATAGTTGTATAACAACTACAAGGGTAGTCTTTCGAGATACCGGTACAATTAATAACAATCAAGTGTCGTGAATACATTCAGGTTTCAAGTCCTTGGACATCAATTCACAGCTAATTAATTCAAGTTTTTAAATTAAACACTTCAAGACTCAGGTGAGTTTCATGGCCCCATCTTCACTATTTTTCAACTAGGGGTGTGATATTACTGCTCTGTTTTGTTTTACAAGTAGAACGCAAGTACCAACCTTCAAATACTACATGAGTTTCAAGCTAATCAATTTAAAGTCCTCTATAGCATAGTCTCTAATAATTTTAGCGTGAATGTTAGTATATGATATCATATGGGATTGACAATCTTCATCCGGGTTAGCACGCACTAGCCGGTCAAACGGATGTATTAGCATTTGGGAAGACGAGTGTGGATTAGACACTCGTAGGAGGCAAATCAGTTAAGTTTCCTTAATTGGACCTAGCGCTCGAGTTAAGCTCAGACTATGTGCTCATGGATTGTATAACTTTTATTTTGCTTAATTGCATTTTAAATTCAATATAAATCTTGCGGTTCTTACAACTATACATTGACATACAAACCTGTGAGCTCACCAGCGTTTTTCGCTGACCCATTTTAGTATGTATCACAGGTACCCAGCAGTAGGTTGGCTGCACAGGCAGGGATTATTAGCTCGAGTCAGCATACATACAACTAGAGATTTGATTGCATTATTATATTTTGTAAAAGTAATTATGCTATGTAATCTCTCAATTTCAGGAACCGAGCTAATGTGACATTATTTTGATGTAAACGTTTACTTTATTAATACAAGTTTAAAACGACGCATATAGTGGTCGTTCATTATATCTTATGTGCTTTTTGTATTGATTAGTGACATCCAAATCGAGCTTCCGCAAATCAATAAATTTGGGGGTGTCACAGATTGGTATCAGAGCCTAAGGTTATAGTGAACTAGGTTGCATTTAGTGGGCCTAGACTATGACCGTTAGGCAGTATTCCCTATTAGGTATAACCAGTTCAGAGATTACAGCATACGAATTTAATTTAACATAGCTTGATCAACTATGTACAATTAAATAAAGATGATGTAAGATCTGAAGGAAGTTATGGCTGAACAGGATACACTAGTTGACTCTGACATCGAGAGAACCGGGACTCAAAACAAGTCTGTGCTAGACACCCTAGGCTACTATGTGTTACATACTTATATATATACATAGGTAGACCTCACTCTTTTCACACCTTGTCTCAGAATGGCAAACACATCACCCAATTCGTCACGCATCATCCGCAAGAATCTCGAAACCCGCGAATGGCAAGGGGGACCACTAGGTCACCTCGAAGCAACCCCTATCCGGTTCATAACTCTCAAAACTCGGCACATCTCACGGTGCCAGTGTTGGCTACCCAACTCCGCCGTCAGGAGCATAGGCTCGAAAATCTCGAACGGGAACAACACCTAATGACCTACCTGCTTCGCCAAGCTCTTGACCGCATATCACAACTCCAGCGAGAACAAGAAGATACCAGCCTCTCTATAAGCATAATTCAGGATTCAATGACCGCTGAATTAGGCGCGGATGAACTCGTAAGAAACCGATTAGAGGAATGTGAACAGCATTCACAGGAGACTGAGGATCACTCTCAAACACTAGTACAACGACTGGCCTTGGTTGAAGACAACGCCAGGCAAACCAACAGACTTGCAGAAACAGTGGACCGTCTTGTCGCACTGATGGAGCGGATTAATCTGCATCAAGATTAGATCAGTCTGTAACTTGTAACCAGTTAACTACTTTATTAGGGTCTATGTAATTCAACCGGATGTAACAATTCCCGGTGCTTTTGTAAAACATCTAAGTCTGTAACTTTTGAAACTTGTGATTCAAAATCGTCTGTAATCATTTGGCTTCGAAATATCAATAGACGATTTCTATTAATTATCTCACGTTATTGATTTTTACCTTGAGATGTTGTATATTACCATTTTATATATGTACATCTGTGGTGATATATCATGAATTTCGGACTAGTATCTTACTTCCTTTCCTTGTACTTTCTTACTCAGCCTCATGCCTCCTCGTCGACAAATCACCCTTAGTGAAGCTGAGATCGCGGGACTGATTGCCCGCAGTGTGACCCAAGCCTTGGCTGCCCGAACACCACCACCCAGTAGCGAAGACACAGCTAACAATGCTCCACCACCCAGACCCTGCTCCTATAAGGACTTTCTGAGCTGCAAACCACTATACTTCAAGGGCACGGAAGGTGCTATTGGTTTGAGCCGATGGATAGAACGCATAGAATCTGTTTTCAGCCTCTGCAACTGCACCGAGGAAAACAAGGTAAAGTTCGCCGCCTACACTTTTCAGGAAGGCACTCTTACATGGTGGAACACCCATGCCAACTCTGTGGGTATTGAGATAGCTAATCAACTACCTTGGGCTGAGTTGAAGAACAAACTGAAGGAGAAGTATTGTCCCGAGGAAGAGATACACCGATTAGAAGAGGAGTTCTGGCAACTTGCTGTGCAGGGAACCGATATTGAGGGATACACCATCAAGTTCCAGCAATACGTGTCCCTGTGCCCTATCCTGGTGGAACCAGAGAAAAAGGGAGTTAAGAAATACATCCGCGGCCTTCCCGAGAGCATCCAGGGAAGTGTCGCCTCATCACAACCAGCAACCACTGAAAGTGCTATCAGGCTAGCACACGAGCTCATGGCACTAGTGGTCAGCCGTGAGAAATCCAACAACAACAAACGCAAATCCACCGAACCACACAGCAGCAACCAAAACAAGAGGTCCAACGCCATCCAAGCTTACAACACCAACACCGAACCCAAACGCACCTACACTGGGGACAGACCATATTGTTCCAAGTGTAACTATCACCACCATGGCCCTTGCAAATCTCCTTGCAACAACTGCAGGAAGTACGGGCATTCGTCCAAAGACTGTCGAGCCCCTAAATCACAAAAAAACAACCAACAACCCAAAACCTGTTACGAATGTGGGAAAAAGGACATTTCAGGGATGCATGTCCCAAACTGAAGAACCAGAGCAACAACAACAACAATAACCGCAACAACAACAACAACAACAACAACAACAACAACAACGCACGAAGTAGGGCCTTCGTCATCAACTCCGGGGACGCCCGCCAAGACGCGAATGTGGTCACGGGTATGTTCCTCCTCAACAACTTGACCGCTTCAATTCTGTTTGATACCGGTGCTGATAGGAGTTTTATTTCTGATGAATTTTGCCCACTACTTGACATCACCCCAGTTGCCTTAGATGTTAAGTACACTGTAGAGCTTGCAAACGGTAAACTTATGGAAACCAAGAGTGTGATCCCTAATTGCACTTTAAATCTAGCCGACGAAATTTTCTCAATAGATCTCATGCCTGTTAAGATAGGAAGTTTCGATGTCATTGTTGGAATGGACTGGTTGTCCAAGCATCGGGCTGAAATTATCTGTGGCGACAAAGTTATTCGTATACCTCTCGCCACCGGTGGAACTTTAATCATACAGGGGGAGACCGGTGGGACGAGACTCAATATCATGTCTTGCTTGAAAACCCGCAAATTTCTGAAAAAGGGCTATCCCGCAATCCTCGCGCACATCATGGAGAAAAAGTCGGAGGAGAAGCGACTTGATGATGTACCAATTGTCCGAGACTTTCCTGAAGTCTTTCCCGAAGAACTGCCTGGTCTACCACCACCAAGACAGGTTGAGTTCTCAATTGATCTCGTACCGGGTGCTGCGCCGGTGGCACGAGCACCATATCGTTTAGCTCCATCCGAACTTCAGGAGTTGTTTGCCCAACTACAGGAACTTCTGGAAAGAGGATTCATTAGGCCGAGTTCTTCACCTTGGGGAGCTCCGGTCCTATTTGTCAAAAAGAAAGACGGTACTTTTCGAATGTGTATCGACTATCGAGAGTTGAACAAGTTGACCGTCAAGAACCGATACCCATTACCTCGAATCGATGATTTGTTAACTTCAAGGATCGAGTTGTTATTCAAAGATTGATCTCCGATCCGGATATCACCAATTGCGTGTTCGCGATGCCGACATTCCAAAAACCGCTTTCCGAACCCGCTATGGGCATTACGAATTCCAAGTGATGCCATTCGGCCTAACCAACGCACCGGCTGTATTCATGGACCTTATGAATCGGGTGTGTAAACCTTACCTTAACAAGTTTGTCATTGTCTTCATCGATGACATCCTCATATATTCACGAAGCGAAGAAGAACACGCGCAACACCTCAAAACCATCCTAGAGCTACTTAGACACGAAGAGCTTTACGCCAAATTCTCTAAGTGTGAGTTCTAGATAAAAACAGTTCAATTCCTTGGTCACGTGATCGACAGTCAGGGAATTCATGTTGATCCGTCAAAAATCGAGGCTATCAAAGACTGGCAATCGCCAACCACTCCGACCGAAGTACGGCAGTTTTTGGGACTGGCCGGGTACTACCGGCGATTCATTGAAAATTTCTCCAAGATAGCCTTACCACTCACGACACTGACCCAGAAAGACAAAAAGTTTGACTGGACTGATAAACAAGAGTCGGCATTCCAACTCTTAAAGCAAAAGCTTTGCAGTGCTCCTATTCTATCATTACCCGAGGGCACCGATGACTTCGTGGTATACTGCGATGCTTCTCATCAAGGTCTCGGTTGCGTGCTTATGCAACGAGACAAAGTCATAGCTTATGCTTCCCGACAGCTCAAGATTCATGAAAAGAATTACACCACCCACGACCTTGATTTAGGAGCCGTCGTTTTCGCCCTCAAAATTTGGAGACATTACCTCTATGGCACTAGGTGCACAATTTTTACAGACCACAAAAGTCTCCAACACATATTCGATCAGAAGGATCTCAACATGAGGCAACGTCGATGGGTCGAGCTGCTTACCGATTACGACTGCGAACTCAAATATCACCCAGGCAAAGCAAATGTTGTTGATGATGCCCTCAGTCGAAAAGAGCGAGCGAAACCACTTCGGGTCCGAGCCCTAAGTATGACCATTCACAACAATTTAAACATTCAAATTCTCACTGCTCAACTCGAAGCCTTGAAACCCGAAAATATAAAAGATGAAGCCTTGCGGGGCATGGATAAACAATTCGAAATCAAACCTAACGGGATTAGATATTTCTCAAACCGAATCTGGTTGCCTAAATTTGGAAACCTACGAGACTTGGTGATGGATGAAGCTCACAAGTCCAAATATTCTATCCATCCGGGATCCGATAAAATGTACCACGGTATCAAGGACTTCTATTGGTGGCCGAACATGAAAGCTGAAATCGCCACCTATGTCAGCAAGTGCCTTACTTGCTCCAAGGTCAAAATCGAATATCAAAAACCCTCTGGTTTACTTCAACAACCCAGTCTTCCTGAATGGAAATGGGAGCAAATTGCCATGGACTTCATAACCAAACTACCCAAGTCCTCGAGCGGTTGCGATACCATTTGGGTGATCGTGGATCGTCTCACAAAGTCTGCTCACTTCCTGGCAATTAAAGAATCCGACAAAATGGAACGCCTCACCGGTATTTATCTGAAGAAAATCGTGACCAAACACGGTGTTCCAATCTCAATTATCTCCGATAGAGATAGTCGTTTCACTTCACAATTTTGGCAATCACTTCAAAAATCCCTGGGTACTCGACTTGATATGAGTACCGCATACCATCCTCAAACCGACGGCCAAAGTGAACGAACAATTCAAACACTAGAGGACATGCTACGGGCCTGCGTAGTAGACTTCGGTGTAAACTGGGAAAAACACCTACCATTGTGCGAATTCTCGTACAACAACAGTTATCATACCAGCATTAGGGCTGCACCTTTCGAGTTCGAGGCACTGTACGGTCGTAAGTGCCGGTCACCTATCTGTTGGACCGAAGTTGGGGATAGCCAACTCACAGGTCCAGAAATCATTCACGAGACAACCGAGAGAATCGTCGAAATTCAAAACAAGCTCATGGCCGCGCGTGATCGTCAGAAAAGTTATGCTGACGTGAGACGCAAACCACTCGAGTTCTAAGTTGGGGATCGAGTACTACTCAAGGTATCGCCTTGGAAAGGTGTAATCCGATTTGGCAAACGAGGGAAGTTAAATCCCAGATACATTGGACCATTCGAGATCCTCGAGAGAATTGGCCCAGTAGCATATCGATTGCAACTGCCATCCGAACTCAGCAGCGTACATCCCACTTTTCATGTTTCAAATCTGAAGAAGTGTCTGTCTGATGAGACACTTATCATTCCACTCGATGAGATTCGAGTTGACGAGAAACTTCACTTTGTTGAGGAACCCGCCGAAATCATGGACCGTGAGGTCAAACAACTTAAACAAAGTCGTATTCCCATCGTCAAAGTTAGGTGGAATTCGCGGCGCGGTACGGAATTCACCTGGGAACGGGAAGACCAAATGCGACTCAAGTATCCTCAACTCTTCACTGACTCAACATCAAACACAACTTCAACATAAATTTCGGGACGAAATTCTTCTAACAAGGGGAGAATGTGACACCCGCCAATTTAGTACTAGAATTTAGTGCCTAATCAAGTTTTAATACATGTAATTAGTTCTGTGTTAGGCTAATTAATGTATCAATTATTATATATATATTTGAATATATGTATATATATATCTACACAATTATGCGGTTTGTTTAAATCGTACGAGTTTCAAATCGAATGAATTTCGATACAATAAATACGGACGTTGGTGATCAATTTCATTAAGTAATACAAATATTATTTAATAACTCAATTTTATTCAAAATATTATTTATTGTAATATTTTGTAGTCAATTCGTGTTGTATAAATAACACGCATACAAATAAAATACAAACGCGTAAACAAATAAAACGAAGTACACAAATTATTTAAATCACATTTTAAATCTTTAAATTAGTAGATAGTTGGTAAAACAATTTAATTAGATTATTAAACAAAAATTCGTATTTTAAAATGGTTAATTAACGCGCAAAATATTTATTAAACGTTAAATGACGGAGAAAACGAACACCACGCGGAGCACGGGACGGAGACTGCGAGGTGAGGCTTTCACCTACACCCCACCTCTCCTCCCATCTTTCTTTCATTTCCATTTCAACAAAACACACACATAAACCAAAACCTCTCAACCAAAAATCATCAATTTTCGGATCTTGCAAAACCGACAACAAAAATCACATTTTCGGAATCACCACTACAAGGGGAACAAGATTAACAAAAGCATCAACATCATTTTCGGACTCCATCTCCTTCGATTTGCATTTGTAAGGAAATTTCTAAAAACTTAGATTTGTTCATTTTGATGTAATATTTTGATGTTTTGATGTTTGCACAACTTACATATGTCCAATACTAGGAAGATAACAAGGTTTTATAGCCTAAAAATGAGTTTGATTTGAGTTTTGGCCGGAAAAATCTCGACAGTCGCTGTTTTCTGGGCTGGTGTTCTTCAATGCGACACAAGCCTTGTGTCGCATGTAGTGTCATATTTTGCCTGTTATGTCGCATAAAACCCGTTATGTCGCATCTTGTGTCGTACCAAACCTTTAGTGTCGTAACTCATGCGACACAATATTGTGCCGTACTCTATGTCGCATACTATGTCGTATTTCTATACGACACAAGCACTATGTCGCTGTTGAATCAGCATCTCGAATCTATGCGACACAACCCTTGTGTCGTATAGATATTGTGTCGCACTTTTATGCGACACAACCTTTGTGTCGCATGACGTGTCCTTGTGTCGCATATAGTGTCGCAAAACACAGCAGATTTACCATTTAATTCCATACTAAATGCTAGACATTTGGGACTTCAAACGATTGAACAATATTACTTCTAAGGGACATTGAAACATGTTTTTCAAGCATAACACTTCAAACAAATATAGATATGTCGAGATTATTATTTCAACTAAACCACCAACGGGCCGTACGCGCTTTCAAAACATACTTCAAAATCAAACAAGTCGTTGTAACTTGTATCAATTCAATCAAACAAGTCGTAGTAACTTGTAACAATACAATCAAACAGATAGTAGCAATTTGGACATATATAGTTGTATAACAACTACAAGGGTAGTCTTTCGAGATACCGGTACAATTAATAACAATCAAGTGTCGTGAATACATTCAGGTTTCAAGTCCCTGGACATCAATTCACAGCTAATTAATTCAAGTTTATTAAATTAAACACTTCAAGACTCAGGTGAGTTTCATGGCCCCATCTTCACTATTTTTCAACTAGGGGTGTGATATTACTGCTCTGTTTTGTTTTACAAGTAGAACGCAAGTACCAACCTTCAAATACTACATGAGTTTCAAGCTAATCAATTTAAAGTCCTCTATAGCATAGTCTCTAATAATTTTAGCGTGAATGTTAGTATATGATATCATATGGGATTGATAATCCTCATCAGGGTTTGCACGCACTAGCCGGTCAAACGGATGTATTAGCATTTGGGAAGACGAGTGTGGATTAGACACTCGTAGGAGGCAAATCAGTTAGGTTTCCTTAATTGGACCTAGCACTCGAGTTAAGCTCAGACTATGTGCTCATGGATTGTATAACTTTTATTTTGCTTAATTGCATTTTAAATTCAATATAAATCTTGCGGTTCTTACAACTATACATTGACATACAAACCTGTGAGCTCACCAGCGTTTTTCGCTGACCCATTTTAGTATGTATCACAGGTACCCAGCAGTAGGTTGGCTGCACAGGCAGAGATTATTAGCTAGAGTCAGCATACATACAACTAGAGATTTGATTGCATTATTATATTTTGTAAAAGTAATTATGCTATGTAATCTCTCAATTTCAGGAACCGAGCTAATGTGACATTATTTTGATGTAAACATTTACTTTATTAATACAAGTTTAAAACGACGCATATAGTGGTCGTTCATTATATCTTATGTGCTTTGTGTATTGATTAGTGACATCCAAATCGAGCTTCCATAAATCAATAAATTTGGGGGTGTCACAAAAGGTTAAGTACAATATTACTATTTATTAAGATCTATCAGGAGTTTATTAATACAATTCCTAGCTTCGATTGAATTACAGTGTTACTTAACATTAATAATTGACAATCATTAATTAATTTAGAAAACTCACAAGGTTAGTAAAGCTATCTATATAAATCAATTAACTTTTACCAATATTAATATAACACAGACAATTCTTGTATAATAAGCATTCAATAATATAGTTCCAACATAAACATATAATTCATATAATAAATCTAATAAACATACATTTAAACATTCATAATGAAAACCTAATAAGCAATTAATCCAAATAAACAATATCCAAAATAACCCAAAAGATTAATAAAGTTACAAGGATAAAGAAACCGAACCAATTAGCAAACCAGCTTTTCCTAGGGTTAAAAACCTTCAAATCCTAGCTCCTTTGCCTCCAAAATCGTACCTTAAAGTCGTCTTAAAACCCTAACTTTCGGTTTAGTATTCTTGAATCGTATATCGTTTAAGCTAAATTGAGCCTCTATTTATAGTTTCACAAGCCGACCTTCCAACCGTCGGTTGGATACTTCAACCGCCGGTTGAAGTAATTTGTTTCCGAGTCCAATTCCACGTGTCTGCACCGCCTTAAACCCTAAAGCTCAACCGCCGGTTGGTTAATCCAACCGCCGGTTGAATGTAATTTCCAGAATATTCCATTTTCGGGCTTGGGCTTAACTTTTGGACTCTCAATCTTCATAACCGGACTTCTTTGTCTTCTTGGCCCAATTCTTCATTTTAACTCTTTTAGTCTTCATTTCTTCAAGGTCTTTAATCTTTATTTCTTTAAGTGCTTTAAATCTTCAGTTCTGGTCTCGTTCTTGTTCCTTTTTCTTCATTCTTTAATTAAAATACATTTCTGCAAATATTAATAAAATAAGTATCTAAAATCATATAAATGCAATAAAATGTATAAAAATATAAGGATAAATTAATATAAAATATACTATCTATTTGATGCTTATCAATCATATTGCTTCTTGATTAGTTCCAGCTTAGCTTCCTTGTACTTCTCATTGCCACCACATCGGGTTTCAATAGCCTTCCAGAGATCATATGTTATTTCATGATGCTTGAATAACCTTAAGACATCCTGAGTTAAACACATGCAGATAGAAGAGTGAGCTTTCCTTTCAGTATCATACTCCTTCCGTTCTTCAGGAGTCATAGCCTTGTATGTCTTAGCAGAAGGGACTCCTCTATAATTTCCCTCGGCAACTGGTTTCTCATACCGTTCCGTTAGAGGGCCCCACAGTTCAGGACAATGAAAGTCTACATATTGTTCGAATCTAGATCTCTAGTAAGCATAGTCCATGTCAGGTGAGAACATAGGAGGTTTATTGCTGCTTCCCACATCATTATTTTGTTTAAGCATGTCTCGAATATTTTGTAGATTATCTCTTTCTTGAGCCATATAGAGATGCCTAAAATATAGACTTAAACACAAAAACGAAAAGCTGATTAGCAGTAAAATGCGACACCAGGTTAGTGTCGCACTGAAGTGTCGCAAAGACTAGCGACACTGAGTTAAGTGACGCTAATAAGTGACGCACAAACTTAAATGCCGACACTAGAGTTAGTGTCGTACTAACAAATATGTGACGCACTTAAGTGTCGTTAATAAGTGATGTACTTAAGTGACGCACTGAGTTAAGTGGCGCTAATGAGTGACGCAAAGTACTAACTGGCGTCACTAGTAACAAGTGACGCGTAACACACAAGTGTAGTTATTAAGTGACGCACTTGAGTGTCGGTAAATACCTAATTGAACCTTACAAAGTGTCACATGAAGTGTCGCCCGGAGTGTCGCTTGTAGTGACGCAACGAGTGACGCTAAAACGGCTGTAAACACCCAAAAACCCTAAAAATCAAATTTTCGTAAACCTAACGAAAATTCTTCGATCCCAAACGAACGAAACCTGTAAATCTCGATTCAAAACGCCTGTCTAGCACCCAATCGATCCAAAAACCTTGATTTTTCTTGATTTTCTTCACAAACCGAACCGAAAACAAACTAATACGTGCTCGAAACTTCAATCAGTCCACCAAGGGCTCTGATACCAGTTGAGAGTGCCCCTTATCTCTGATCTAGGATGATAGAAGTAATTGATTACAAGGCGGAAACAAGTAATCAAACTAAACAAAACACTATATCAAACCGAAACAACTAATCAAAGAATATTAGCTTGATATATCGAACTATAAACGAATAGAATCGATTACAGAGAGTTTTAGTTGACAAATGGTGCTAGGGTTTCGTCAACCCTAGCCAAAAACCCGTAGGTTTGTATTTATACTAAACAAAATTCGGCAGACCTGCGACACTTGGCCAGTGACGCAGGTGGCCGCCTTCATGCATCACATACCTAAGTGTCGCTATGCGACACTAAGGCAAGTGTCGCCTAACACAGAAACTAAATCAAAATCATTTCTAATCTATACAGACTCTAGACCAACTGACTGACACACATAATGTACCAACAAATTCTTAACGATATTATTATTATACTCATTTCGTTGTATACTTATAAAAGTATATGTATTGCGAATAGTATGGTATATTGTTTAGTTGGCGTTATGCGAAATCTTTTCAAGCAGACTGTAAGTGGCGACACTTGATCTAGTGTCGCATTGTAGCAGTGCGACACTCAAGTCAGTGTCGCAAGTAGAGAAATTCAGTGAAGGTGCGGCACTAAGGTCAGTGTCGCATAATGTGTAATCTGATTATGTGGCGACACTTGGTTTAGTGTCGTAGGTTGTGTGTTTGTAAAAGTTGCGGCACTTCAGTTAGTGCTGCTGGTTGCGAAAAATGGAATTATGGCGACACTCAAGTTAGTGTCTCATTTCGCGACACTTGAATGTATTGCGGCACTCGTATTAGTGTCGCAGGCTGCGAGATTTGGATTTATAGCGACATTCGATTAAGTATCGCTGGTTGCGACATTCGAGATTGTTGCGGCACTTGAGCTATTGCCGCAGGTTAAGATTTCATGTAAGTAGCGACACTTGGGTCAGTGTCGCTATCAGGCGAGATTTTTGGTGCCAAAGGCGACACTCAGGGTCTGGGCTCATTTTCGTTTTTGATCAAGTGTTTATACGCGAGTGTCGTTATTCTTAAACATTATAAACATCATTTTTGTTTGAGTTTTGAAATATAATACTTAAAACTTCCGTTTTGACCAAAACCTTGGTACAAAATAATTTAGTCAAACGTTTAACGTTTCGTGTGTCGTTTTTGTTGACTTGGTCAAACGTTCTCGGTTTGACCCGAAATTTTAACACGATGCTTAAATATGTTTTCGTACTCGTAAAAAGTAAGTTTTATGATTCTTGATAAACCCGAAAGTGTCGAAAAATAAACATGTTCAAAATGGTCCCCGGGTTGAGTTTTCTAGATTTTTGATCTCACTTGTGTCCTCGTTTTGACTAGTCAAACCTTTGTGAAAAATTAGGAAATTAATTCCTGATGTTCCCCTGTGTCTTAGCTTTTCAAAAACGTATTTTACATAATTTTTGGCTAAGGGTAAGTAGTTCAAAATAAATCAAACATCAACATAGGTGCAGCAGCTCAAATCACAGACATGTGTTCAAAGATTAAATTATAAACTAAGCTACACTTAACCTCACAAAACAAGATCATACAATTATTAAAGCTAACAAAATTTGTGGTCTTTAGAGAAAGACCTCATGTCATTTTGTTCTTTGTACACGAAGTTATGACTTTCCAAAGTTAGGGAAAGAATCTGTCCTAAAGGACAGATCGGCTATGTCTCTTTCTAAAATTAGTTTTCGGGTATCAAACGGTGTTAAAAAATTACGAAACCACTTGGAGATGAAAGAAGATCTTGAACTTAAGTTTTGACTTTTGGTTCGACGTTTTGGTGTTGTTTTGAGTTCGTTCTTACTCGATGAAAAACGTACATTTTTCTGTCCAGTGGATAAAAGCAAGATCCATTGGTTTTTCATGTTTCAAAAACGGTTTTTGTGTAAGTTTTTAGTTAGATCTTTCAAAGAATGAACTTTAACATGTTATTTAGCTAGATCCATGAGATAAAAGAAGGTTAAAAGGTTCCTTACAAGGTGAAATCGCAGATCTAGATGAGATGATAATGATGATAACGATTGCTTGCTTGTTTCTTGTTCTTCCTTTGCAAACTCTTGAATAAGATGTTGTGGTGGTTTATGGTGGTGCAAGGTGGTTATGTGGTGGTGATGTTGAATCTTGGAAAGAGAGGGAGAAAGAGATGAGAGAGTCTAAGGGCCTGTTTACTTTCCACTTAATGGTCTGTTTCCAGACACTTCTTAATCTAGACAGATAAATTACTGTTTCTCTTTCACTTAATCTGAAAGGAATGTCTGTTTCTGAAATAGGAGATCACACTTTTTGAGTGGCAAATTAGCCCCTAATTTGTATTTCGAAGTGAAATATGACTCTTAAGGAAAATAAATTGGAAATACGATATTCACACTTTTTGTGTGGCGAATTTGCCCCTAATTTGTATTTCGAAGTGAAATATGACTCTTAAGGAAAATAAGTTGCAAATACGAATGAAGCCCTTACCAAAAAGAGGCACTTAATGATAAATATACATTTTTTTCAACATTTTTTCTCCAATAGAATTTGAAAACGTCATTTTTTATTCAAACTTTATATCATTTAAGTTCATCATTTTGGTCAAAACAAAAATTACATTTACATAAACAGCACTTGTTATAAACAGACATATTTATCCAGACAGACATCACATGTAAACAGCACTTAATAGGAAAAAAAGTAAACAGCCCCTAAGATTGAGTGTGTGTGTGTGTGTGTGTGTGTGTGTGTGTGTGTTTGTGTGTTAGAATGAGATTGTGTATTGAGTTAGTTGAATGAAAACATGAGGTAAGGTGGGGGTGGCATGGTGGACGGTTTTGGGAGTCAAACAAGGGGGCATGGCCTCTTGAAAAATTGTCCCCTCATTAGACTAATTAATCCTTAGATATTTTGCTAGTTAATTGGTTAATCGCGTTGAATTGCTTACGCGTTTGTTCGATTAATTTTAGTTAACGGTTATTACGCGTTAATTTCTTTATAAGTATTATTTCAAATACTTTATTTTGAGTTTTCAAAATATTCATTTCGCTTCGTTTGGTTGTCGGGTTCGATTCGTGTGTTTTCGTTGTGTACGTTACGTTTATTATAAAACGTATAATCGTTATGTATAAGTGTTATGCTTTTATGCTATAGCATACTAATACAAAGTAAATAACTACTATTTAAAAAAAATAGTTTTACATTATTTAAAACATGTTTCACCAATGGTCGTATAGTTGTCAGGCTCACCCGATTGTTTTCGCGTAATTATAAATAATTACAAAATTCGTAATACATCGCGTATTAAAATAGTGGGCTTGTGCTAGACTTATCTCATTAAAAATAGTTTGAATTCACTAAGCAGGGAATTAACACTAAGTATGCATGTGATTAAGTACGGAATTATACCATAATTTGAGAAGTGTCGCACGAACCTTTAGGTTCTAGCAGCGGATTGAAATGTCTCTCTCAATCGACTAATCAAATCATACGCCGAAGTCTCCATGTAATTAACTTGGAGCTCGGGAGACATAGTAGCAAGCATTAAACATTGCACATCGAGGAAATCGTTCTCATGCTTAGTATAAGTATTTCTAACGTCCTCGGCGGCATCGTTTGGTGGCACGGGACCAAGAGGTGTCTCAAGCACATACCACTTTAATTTATGGCGAAGGACAATTTGAAGGTTCTTTTCCCAATTACAAAATAAGGCCCGGTCAACTTATCCATCTCAAGGATCGAACGAAGCGACAAGTTCATGGTGTTATTCGCGTTAATGTTATTAGTAGCCATCTACAGTTTAACAAACAAACTTAGTTATTCTAATTTAAACTCTTAATAATTCATAAACCCTAATAGAACTATCAAGCTAGAATCCAACATTTACACTAAAGTGTGCCCCCAACGAAGGCTGCAATGACACACGATAGCTCTTTAGGTAGATCACATATCAATTGCATCACATACACAACTCCTAGGCTCTTGAGATTCCAAATTTAATTATTTGGGTATATTTAATCTCAACTAACACCTTGGGCCAAGTCTCACGTGGAATCACCAATAGACCAAACCATTTGTTAACTATGGGGAACCGGACATCTTCTCAAGTGGAATCGCTACCCTTTCACTTCACCCTAATCGAAATGCAACCATGCCCACCCGCGGAGGCGGCAAAGGACACGGAGTCGGGTTCGGTATTAATGTCCACAAATGGAGGGTGCTTACGGTCTTAATTAAATAGGGTTTTAGGTACTAATACCTAATTAAACCTACTTCGATATTTTTTCATTAATTAAACTAATTTCAAAGATTCATTTTAATATATATATATATATATATATATATATATATATATATATATATATATATATATATATATATATATATATATATATATAAACTATGCATGAGTTTATATACAGCAGTTTTAATAAAACACGACCCTTAAGAATTCATCAAGCTTAAACTATGTACTAGTTTTCCATCTCTTATCAAAAACAAGTGTTTTACTAAGTTTCTAATAATGTGTTCATTTTAAAGGAATCAACATTTCATTAATGCGTTCACTCGATAAAACCACATTATCTAATATTTTATTTATGTCCTAATTATTATTCTAACAATTCACCAATCATTCAAATAATTAAACAAGCAATGACATAAAATAAAACATATAAAATATAGTGTCATAGCTTTGCCATAATCTAAATTTGGTTTCCATGAGCCATTACGGAAACCAAGGGTTAACCTAAGGGACAAACATGACATATGATTGGCAATCTTGATCTTTGTGCTCCCACTAGCTCTAACAACTCCTCGTCACACCATGGAATCCAAAGACTCCTTGTGGTTGTTCCTCTTCTTTTGGACTCCATCTTCTTTTGTATTACATTTATAAAAATGAAATTGAAAAATACGTCTTACATAAAACTAAAACTACCTTTTTACATATAAAATAAAATTACAAAATAAATGAGGTTGTAAGTGATACGCAGGTCTCCCCTTACATCAAAAGAAAATTACAATGCAACCAAAAATAAACACAACCACGTTGTTCATATATTAGGTCAAATTTGGCTCGGCTATGGTCACAATGCATGCAACAATTATAATCTAAATTATAAAACTATAATGGAAACTTAAGCTATAGTTTGCTTAGGGCGTTTACTTGGACACATGCATTATCTAATAAACGCACATATTCAAAACACACAAACCACGAGTTCCATTATATCTATTATCTTTGTATCAAATACAACAATTAATAATTGTCTATTTACAATTCTATTGAATTATAAACTAACAATTATCTATTAATCGGTTTCTTGATTTATTACTTCTTTGATCTTAACTTTTAAATAGAATTAACATGTTTGACCGAAAATTACACTTTCTTTTAAAACAAACCTTTTTAACCAATTTAATTTAAAAACATGTCAATTTTATTTAAACTTTTTAAAATATTATTTAGTATATTTCTCAAAAACTAACTTGTTTTAATCTTAGTAGTTTTAAATAGGTTTCCTTAGAACATTAACTTTATACAATATTATGATTTTTCACAAAACTTAATTTGTATAATTAAACTAACCAAAGATTAAAGTCATTATAGTTTCATAAACCATAAACTTTGATTACTTTTAATGTTCTACAAACCTCATCTCAATTTTTTTAACAATTCTTGTACTTTATTAAAAATCAATATCTTTGGATTAAATAACCCTAAGCTCAATTTTGCTAAAAGATCAAAAAGATCCTAGTCAAAAACGACCAATCCATGTAGTTCAATAAGAACCCTAAATCGACCTTGCTAAAAGGTCTCATATCTTTACAAGAATCAATTTATACCTAGAGTTTCATATACTCTAGTTGATCACATCAATGGATTAAAGAATTAATTTTTATGGGTTTATATAACCCTTGTATTAATCGGTCAACAACAAAGATTTATTCAAACCTTTGTATCGTTTTCTTGTTTACTTAGTTAATTACTAATTGTATTAAATTAAGTTTGGATATCAAATACCTAACACTTATGCCAAAAACGATTTTCCTATGGGTTTTGGTAAACCCTAAAATCGATTTTGCATAAGTTTGAACCAATACAATTAATATTAACTTAAAACAAGAGGATTTAACCGTAAGTTCTCGAGTTAAATAATTTAAATCATTAATCTACGAAACAATATATGATTTTGGTTATGGTGTTAAACACCATATACCTAAAATCGATCAATAAGGTTTCTCATAAACCTTGGAGCAATTTTGGTACAACAAATCACACCATATTTCGGATCAATCGCGAATAACCAATCTACATGCATTGCTTAAACTTTCAACAAACGATATGGTTTACGCCGATTCACAAGAAAGGTAGAAGAAGAGATTGAAAATTAAAACTTAATAAAATAAGCATACAAGAAACCTAATTACAGTTTTATTAGAAAATTATATGGCTCTGATACCACTGAAGGGTTTAAATAGAATTATACGTTATAAAATTTAATCTTTATTAACAATTAATACAATT
This sequence comes from Helichrysum umbraculigerum, assembly GCA_949592205.1. Classification (NCBI taxonomy): domain Eukaryota; kingdom Viridiplantae; phylum Streptophyta; class Magnoliopsida; order Asterales; family Asteraceae; genus Helichrysum; species Helichrysum umbraculigerum. The sequence continues at coordinate 78,612,913 of CATIUR010000005.1, read as the reverse complement.
AATATGCGAAAGCGTTTAGAAAAGCAATTTAATTACATTAAATAAACACTTTAGCCAAGATCATAATTTTCATAATAAAACATGTACACAAATTAATTGCACTTAATTAATTACAAACTTACACTGGGTGCTCGGCAAGATCTCTAGTCTTCAACTCGTTGCCAAAGTACGAGTTGACTTATCTTGAACTTCTTTTATTCTTTCTTGAATTCAGCTAACTACGTGGACACGTTAGGTATCCACCTTTGATTCACAGTTGAACGGATGGTAGAATCCTAAGTGTATCCTTAAAACCCTAGCACAAGAACATGATTGAATCACGAACTTAAGAACCTTTGGAGGGTTGGCCGACTTTCAGCTTGGCTAAGGGTGGGGCCGGTCGACGCAAGAGAGGGAAGAGGAGAGGGAGAGATTTCGTTAGGGTATTGATCAATTAAATAATGAACCTCTAACTCTCTATATATATAGGTTTAGTTAACTTGTCCTCCAAGTAAAAACCCTTTAGTTTAAAAACTTATTAAACTAATCCTAAACTTATATATATACAATTAGAACCTCGTAGTTTAATAATAATTAAACCAGTTAATTTATTTACAAAATAAATCCTTTTATTAAATAAATAATTACATTAATTATTTATACTAATAAATCTTTCTAATTGTGGTTGACGAACTAATTCATTTCTATGAAATGAACGATATCAAATATCTTTTCTAGTATCACACTATTTGTTCGGTTGTGCTCATCGGTGTGATCATGCGATGTTCATATGAAACTGGAATTGATATTTATTTATGTTAATATTAAACACATAATCCTTCATCGACACGGAGAAATGAGAATGTTTTTAGGAAATCACGGTCTTCATATTTCGATTTCCATCGGAAATGTGGAAAATGTGGTGAAGGGGAAAGGAAAAAAATAAAAATTAAGATTTCAATTAAATATGTACAATGTCCTACTGATTCTATCAAAGGTTGTTAAGATTTCAATAATCATACAAACACACAACTTTTTATAATATTATATATTACAAACTTTGTAATTCATTACTTTTGTGAAAAAACATGCTTTACAATCAGGATAGAAAGGTCACAGAGGATAAGTTTAAAAATTTGTGAGTCACAATATGACAATATCATGTTCTAAATCTCTTTTTTTTGCTGTAGGTGTGAAAAATGATCTTTTAGTTTTTGCTGTAGGTGTGTAATGTCATTTTTGCTGCTGTCTTTTGCTACGTCTTGGTAGTCTGCCCTTGTATCATTGCTGTATTTTTTATGGTATATAATAATAGTCTAATTTTTCCAAAAAATAAAAAATAAAAAATTGGTGCAGATACAAAAAGTTACAAATGACATGATTTGGTTGTTGGAGTTACTACATTTCAGGATTCATGCAGATACATTACTTAATACTAGCTACTAAACCGCGTGATGCGGCGGGAACAAATTTGAAATCAGTTAAAAAGTGATTAAATGTGAAGATAATTATTTGAATGATACATTGTAGATCAAATAAATAAATAATAATAAGCAGTTGACGTTTTGTTGTAGTTAGAAAATGATAAAATTTAGTTTCTTTGACTAAAATATTGTGTATTGAGTATAGAGGGTTGACATTGCATAAAATGGAAGTGAATAAACCAAGAATACATTTTAAGTAGTAAAATGGTGGACTTTTTGTATTGTGAATGAATTTTGTTACTTGTTCATTGAGCAAATTTGGTGTATTAAGTATTTTAAGAGATAGTGTGTCATATGTTTTATAAGGGATAGAGATAAGCAGACGTGGTTGTATAATATCAAATGGGCCCATTAAATATATAAAAGGCTCAAAAGGATTGGGTTGTATTTCTTTATTATTAAATTAAGTCGGTTCATGTAGATAGTCAACAATTCTGGCGAGAAAAACTCAACGTGATTGGTCGGATGCAAGACAGCGAAAGAGCAAATGGGTGCATGCGATAAAACTCAGGGATGAACAGTAAAATACCGGCCCTAATGTATATATATAGAATATGATAAAATTTCACGGATCTTTTTTTTTTTTTTTTTTTTGAGCCAACACCATGTTACTAGCCGTGCACAACCAAACCGGGTTGCATAACCCGACCCGAAAAAAAACCGAACCCGAACCGGTCAAAACCGGTTTTGACCAAAACCGGTTCGGGTTATACCCAACCCGTAGGTTTGAAACCGGTTTGGCATGCGGACCGTTGGAACCGGTTAGGAACCAATTTGACCGGAACCGGTTTGAAAAACCGGTTTGAAAACCGGTTTGAAACCGGTTTTTTGAATTTTTGAAAAATATAGCCGTTTGGCTCGTTTTCTAGCCGTTTTGTGGTATTTTTTTTACATTTTTGTCATTCCAAATCACTATAAATACAAGGCTTGAGTTTATGTTCATTCACAACTTCCAAACACTCATACATATCTACAAAAACTCAAAAAACTCAAAAACGAATACTATATTCTCATGGCAACTCAATCTTCTTCGGCTTCCCATGGTGTTGGTTCTTCAAATGCACCAACGATTGTGAAACAATTGCCCAACAAAAGAAATCCGGAGATTTGGAGTGCTTACGACAAAGTGTTGTTGTCGGATGGTTCGATTAAAGCGCATTGTAAACGTTGTAAGTTGTTCTTCAAACCCGACTCCAACACCACCTTGAAAAATCATACCGAGAAGCATTGTGCGGGACTCAAAGGTAATCCGGAAGCAAGTGGGCAATCTTCGATGGCACGAGATGGTTCTATATTTACATACGATGTGGAACGGTGTCGACAAGATTTTGCGGGTTATGTAATTCAAGAAGCTTTGCCTTTCAACCACTTCGACAACCCTCGGCTTACTAGGGTGATTCAAACCACTCTTCAACCGCGATATAACAATGTAAGTCGTACTACTCTTAAACGCGATGCCCTTAAATTGTGGAAAGATGCTAAAAAATAACTAAAAATCGGTTTTGAAAATTTAAATACATGTGTATCATTAACAACCGATGTTTGGTCGGCTCCTCATGGTTTGCCCGGTTCGTACCTTTGTGTAACCGCACATTGGGTTGATCCCGCAACTTGGCAAATGATGAAACGTACCATTGCTTTTGAAGACTTTGAGTATCCTCACACGGGTCAAAACTTATTTTACATGTTACGAAGTGTGATTAAAATGTTTAAATTGGAAGAAAAGGTTTTTTCAATATCTTTTGACAACGCTAGTAATAATACACTTGCCGTTTCAAAATTAATACTAAAATACGCACCACCATTGAAGGGCATTTTTTATCATAGTCGATGTGTTGCACACATCATTAACTTGGTTGTGCAAGCCGGACTAGCGGTTGAAGATGTAGACGAAGTAAAAACGAGGTTTAAATCTATGTTGCAAGACGTTTTTCAAAAGGGTAAAGCTAGATACAAATCTTATATGAAATTGTGCAAGGATACGAATTCTATTTTTTTAACCCCTAATTGGGACATGCCCGTTAGATGGAATTCGACCTACCATATGTTTGTATGTGGTTTACGCCAACACGATACTTTACAAGTTTTCCATGATCATCTTGTTACAAAAGGTCTTGCAACACCATTTCCAATCATATATTGGGAGTATATTAAAAAGATTGTCGAATTGCTCAAACTTTTCAAAACCGCGACTACTTTATTATCGGGTGTTTATTATCCAACTAGCCATTTGGTGCTTAATCAAATTTGGTTAATGACTACAAAATTAAACGACTACGTGTATGAAGGTCCTATATTTGAAGAAATGGTGGCTCCTATGAAAGAAAAACTAAAAAAATATTTTCAAGAAATGCCACCGGTAATTACTTGTTCCGCCGCAATGAACCCTTGTTTAAACGTTACCGGGGTGGAAATGCTTATCGATAACATTTGTCACAATTTGGATTTGAATGAGGCCGACCCATTGTTTTCACATAATGCAAAAACGGATTTTAACAAATGTTTGGGAGATTTATTTGGCGTATATTTTCAAAAATATAGTTCAACCACACATGTGTCCGGTAGTACGGCTAACCCAATGTTTTCTTCATCTTCTTCTAGCAATCCAATGCTAAACTTTTATAATAGTTTAAGACAAGAAAACAATAAACGGGCAAGGGGTGATGGTAACCAAAATACCACTAACGAATATGGGAGATATACGACCACGGATTTTTTGGCCACTATTCTACCCAATGAGTTCGAACAATTTGATATTTTGGCTTGGTGGAAAGAGAGGGAATCTCAATTTCCCATTCTAGCCATCATGGCCCGAGATTTACTAACCGTCCAAGCTTCTACGGTAGCTTCGGAATCCGCTTTTTCTCTTAGTGGCAGGGTATTATCTATACGAAGAACAAGACTCACACCGGCCTCCTTAGAGATGTGCATTTGCTTGAAGGATCACTTGGACGCCGCGGAACGCATACAAAATGTATCAAGTCTTGAAGGTGAAATGGAATACGAAGAAGACATACACAATATCGAGGTGGAAGAAGGTGTAACAATATCACTTTCCGACGAAGAAATTGCTCTTGATCAAGCTTCGCGCGAGGCTACCTCCGAAGAAGATTTCGACTTTTGAAGATTGATACAAGTTGAAGATTACTACACGATTACATTTTCGGGTGATGGCCATGCCGAAGCTCGAAATGTATTCGTTGGTATATTTTATATTTTTAGTTGTAATTGTATTATGAAGACTTAGAAGACTTTTGTTTAAGTTATTGTTCAATTACGTTTGTATTACTAATGTTCTACCAATTCAATAAAAAAAATTTGCTCCAAACATTGTTTATCCTTAAAAAGCCTAACGCCAAAACGTGTTTGATAAATGCAAGGAAGTTTTTACTAAACACACGGAAATGTACAACTCTTTATGCATACAGTATCACTTTTTATGCACATGTTTCCTTGCATTTAGTAAAACATTCCTTGAAAGTATCAACTCACTTTGAATTATATAGAATTTTCGGATTCAATAATATTTTTAAGGAGATTTAGAAGTCTTTTGGTTATGTTATTGATCAATTATGTTTCCATTACTAATGTTCTACAAAGTTAATGAAAAAAATTTGGCCCAAACGTTGCTTTTCATTAAAACGCTTAACGATCGAACGTTTATGAATTATATAGAATTTTCGGATTCAATAATATTTTTAAGGAGATTTAGAAGCCTTTTGGTTTGGTTATTGATCAATTATGTTTCCATTACTAATGTTCTACAAAGTTAATGAAAAAAATTTGGCCCAAACGTTGCTTTTCATTAAAACGCTTAACGATCGAACGTTTATGAATTATATAGAATTTTCGGATTCAATAATATTTTTAAGGAGATTTAGAAGCCTTTTGGTTTGGTTATTGATCAATTATGTTTCCATTACTAATGTTCTACAAAGTTAATGAAAAAAATTTGGCCCAAACGTTGCTTTTCATTAAAACGCTTAACGATCGAACGTTTATGCATTATATAGAATTTTCGGATTCAATAATATTTTTAAGGAGATTTAGAAGCCTTTTGGTTTGGTTATTGATCAATTATGTTTCCATTACTAATGTTCTACAAAGTTAATGAAAAAAAATAGACCGAAACATTCGTTTTCCTTAAAACGCTTATCGATCGAACGAAAAATGAATTATATAGACTTTTTCGATTCAATACTTTTTTTTAACAAGATTTAGAGTCGTTTTGGTTTAGTTATCGATCAATTATGTTTCCAATACTTATGTTCTACGAACTCAATGAAAAAGTTTTGACCCAAACATTCGTTTTCCTTGAAACGCTCGCGAAAAACGGAATTATATAAAAACCGGTTTGAAACCGGTTTTGGAACCGGTTCGGGTTCGACCCTATACAAATCGGGTTAGATCGGGTTGGGGTTTGGGTGGCCAAAACTGTAACATCCTCGAATTGGACCTAGTTGTTTTATATTATTTCTTGATCTAAATGTGTTTGGAAATAATATTGTTTAAGATAGTGAAATAATTGGAATAGGAGTTAAATATTCCAATGTGATAAGTGAATTATTAATTGTTGTAAATTAATATAGTTGACGGTGCAATAAAATGTTTAGACTCGCAAGTGGTTTTCGGGTTCCAGGCAATAGATTGAGATTGGGTATTAAATTATACCCGTATAATTGGAGGCGGTTGGAAAAAGTCGATATATATATCAACTTTCCCAAAAAGGAAAGTTTATTTCCTTCCTCCATTTCCATTGAAAAACCCTAAAAACCTTTAAACTTTGAATCACAAACTGGAGATAAATTGGAATTGAAGCAGGGATCTTGAGTTAGTTTCATCATAATCATGGTGTTCTTCATTCAAATTTGTAAGTAAGTTTGATTTATTAGGATTATGATTGAAATCTTAGAAATTATTGATTTGATGTGAAATCAATGTTAGAAACATGTTAAAAGTGTCATATATCGATTATGCAATGTTAGTTGAGGTATATGACTGTTTGAATTCGAGTTTTTGCGGTTTTGGGTTATAAACCCGTAGCTTGGGGTTTGGACAGAACGCAGGGTTTTGGGGACGAAGGGGGTACCCGGCGGGTACCTTCCTTACCCGGCGGGTAAGTCAAGAAAGTAGGGAAGCCGGCGGCTTCTGAGCCAAGCCGGCGGCTTGTGCAGTTTTGTGGGTACCCGGCGGGTATGGGTCTTACCCGGCGGGTAAGGCTGTTTTCCAGCCACTTTTGTGTTAAGATTAAATTCTTAGGAGTTGTAAATATAACTTGAACATGATATGTTAATGTAAGTTATATTGTAGAGTTTAGTTATAATTATACCTAAGATAATATGGTGACTTAGGTATTAATTATTATTTGAATAATTGATTTGAATTATTGGATTGATATAAGTTATGTATTGATATTGATTACTAACTTATATTTAATTGATTGATTCTCAGATATGGAGAAGACTCAGTGATATTAGACTACTGAGTGGAGGCCTGAGGTTGTCGGTGAGTGGATCTGTAACCTCAGTGTGATTTAGTTGTAATGATTTGATTTACAACGAGTAATTTATTATATTACTGTGATATGATGCATCTGTGAAACATGTGGCCATGATAGACTGGCATGTTACTTACTTAGCTTATTTGTGCTAATATGTAAGATTCAGAGGTCAACTTGATTTGATAGTTGGGCTTGTTGTTGTTGTTGTAGACGACAGGAGATCTCATAAACTTGAATTGTTGGTTTAGAGATCTAGGTCGTGTGTGATCAACAACACGTTATCGGTAGTGCTGTATGGGCCTATACAGTTGAACTATAAGTGTTCCTGGGTGCCAAACCGGTATATGGTTGCTCAGGGACCACCGATCCTCTTGACGTAGTTTGAATGACATTGTGTGAATGTCGGCTAGTAATTGATTGAGTCAGTGATTTATATTCTGTTTATTGTGTTTTATGTAAACAGATTGTTATGCTGAGTTGGACTGTTGTTATTGGTTCACTCACTTAGCGTTGTGCTAACCCCACCACAGTTCTTCCTGCAGGTTGAAATAGATGGGACATATTGGGCAGGGCAGGAAGTGTTTTGACTGGATGGAATGTTTGACAGGCTTTTACTCTGATGTTCTTTTGATAACTAAAGTGATGTTTGAATTATATAACACCGAGCTTGTTGAAACGTCATGTATTAGATTTGAAAAAGTTTAATGACATTTTGAGTACATTGATAGTATGTTTTAAATATACGCTTCCGAGTCGCAATTATTATATTATTGTTTATATTGAAACGAGGGGTGTTATAAGTTGGTATCAGAGCAATAGTTTGGGTGAATTGAACATGATAGATTGTTCAATCCTAAACTTTGATTGAGTTGAGTCAAACATTCCAGTGGGTGCGGGTTTAATTGATTAGTGAATGTGTGAGAAAGTGATTAGTTGCATGTGTACTAACCCATAACAAGTTGTGAAGTTCTTGTTTGAATGCAGAGACGGAGGAACATGAGTAACTGGTTGGTTTATTTCATGTTTCCTCAACATTGCTGGCTTAAGATTTGTCAGGTAATCTTTGATAAGCCTTTGTTAATTTAAATTAACTTGTATTGTTTACTCTGTTATGTTGAGTAAGCTTTGTAGTGAAGTTAATCGAGTCAGACTGATATGATTCCCCAGTTTTGAGTTAACTGTGATTGTTATATGTTGATATCAGATAGAGGTATTAAATGAGTTACTCATTGTGGTGGTTATTTCTGATTGAATTGAAAATGCAGAAATGTGATTAAATGAGTAGATAAAGAGTTGATTAAGGTTTAACATGATTGATGTTGGAACCTAAGGAGTGTCTTTATTGGTGAGACAAAATAATTGATAGTATTATATTAATGGATTAATCACAAGGTGTGATCTAAATCCTTGTTTAAGGAAGGTTGTGTCATTTGAATTGATAATGATTGCTATTTGAGAAAATATGTGTTTATGTGACTGTATGATATGTGTTGACTATAGTTAAACACTTGATATAAACCATGACTGATAGGTTTAAGAGAAATGTAGAGTGTAATAATGTGAAATTGATTGGGAAGTGATAGATCTTTCTGGTCAATTGTGAAATTAATAAATGATATGTTTGATAGTAACATGATTAAGTAGACTTGTTGTGACAGTGATGCTTGATATGATGGCATATGTCAAAGTGATGATAATTAATTAAGATGTGTCCTGAATTCTGAGGTAAATAGGGACATTGATTAGTGTTAAGTATTGAAACTATGATGATGAGTTATCATGTGTTTGAGGTTTCAGATAAGTGATATACTGAGTAATTCAGTTATTGAAAATTAGAACATTGTGTGTATGTGAGATGACTTGCATATGTAGGGTTGAATATGTAAGTAGTAAGCTGATTTTGAGTGTGTATCAGCTGATAGAAACTATTAAATGAAGTATGATTGATTTGAAATCATGAAGTATTTAATACGTATGAAATGAGAATAGAGCACATTGATAATTATAATGTAGAGTAGCCTGAGAATGGATTGTGAAGAACATAATCTTGCAACGCCTGATCACCGTTGTTATATTATGTTGTGTCACATGAACTTGTTGAGGCTACTTGGTATAAAAGAAATATAATGTGATTTTGGAAATGGAGCATGATAGTATGCTAAGTTGTTTAATAATTGTTTTGATAAGAAAACAATTGGTTAATAGAACAGTGTCAGTGTAAGTAATAGTTGTCATTGATATAGGTTTTGATGATAAACCTAAGTGATTAATTTGATTTTGTTGAATAAGTAATTGTGATAAATTACTTGTAAATGAATTTGATAGTGTTTAAATGAATCACTATTTGATAATTGGCTTGTATGAGGCCAAAGTTGAGACATGATGGTATTGTCTTGCTTGAGGAATTCTAAGTATTATTAAATGTAATAATTGAAAGTTTATGTTTGATAATAAACATATAAAAGGAAATGGCTTGTATGGAGCCAGGATTAATATAATTTGACCTGGTCCTTGTGAAGGATTGATAAGGTCATTAAAAGCAATAAATTGAAAATTTTGTTTGAAAGTAAACATACAAGGTGTAATGGCTTGCATGGAGCCAAAGTTGAGGTAGGTTGATTTTGTCCTTGTGAAGGATTCATAAAAACATATAAGATAAAATGGTTTGTTGTGAGTTAACTTGATGGTATGTTAACTTTGAAAGTCAAACCATGAATAGAAAATTGTGTATAAAAATTAATTGCTTGTGATTGGTTTGAGTTTGGGGTCAAACTTGAGGAGAGTAATTTGAAAATTTTATAGATTGGTTGATTGAAACCAGAGTTGACATATAGTCAACTGTTTGTGTTGAAAAAGTCTAATATTGACTGTAATATTATAATTGTGTGGGGAATGTGGTTAAATTCCCAAATTTTCTAAGTTTGTGAAACTTGACTAATTACTTAAAGCTAGTGTTAAGTAATTGAAATAGTGTTAAGTATAATTGAGTATTCAGTTAAGCAATGATTGATATTTGAACTGAATAGGTGTTGAAGAATTATACAGATATGAAGTCATTGTTTGATATGACAGTTATAATTTGCTAAGATATGTTAGAATAATTAAATCACATTGATTAGAATTGTGATAGGAAAGTCTTACCAGTGTATGAGGCTTGTGATGATAGCTTTGATTGGGTAAGACTGTGAGATGATGAATAATTGAAGGTTATTATTATTAGTTGTATAGGTTGATTGGTACCTCATGGTGAGTTACTTAAATATTGAAAGAATTGAATGGATTCTTTAGTTATTTGTTGATTGTATACAAATGACGTAAGTGATAAAGTGGTAAATTGGGATTAGATCCAAATAAGGAGAAAAGATATGAAAGTATATCTGTAAATAGGCAGTATTAAAGATCTAGTTGATTTTTGTTAATAATTGAGGAAATATAAATTGAGTAGTTGTTCATATTTTAAGAAATCAGGTATGAAATTAAGTGTAATGATCATTATTTTGATAGTTTAAGAATAATGATTGCTTGACATTTGGGGCTGAAAACCTGATGTGTATAATTGTAAAGTGTTGGAGAGTAAGAGAAACCTTGAGATTGATAGGTGATGATTGTATTCACCAAACTTTTCTTGAAAGTTTAGAATGAAACGTTGAAGTTATATACTAGTTGATAAGTATATAAGTGAAACATAGAGTTATTGATTGTTCCATGTCCTGTGGTATGGATATGTGATGAATAGTAGTATTGAAAAGGCGTGATAAAGACTTTAACAGTCTGAATGGCCTAGTATATAGAATGAAATGAAATGGTTGTGTATGTGTCCATTTTAGAGAATATCTGAAATTGTGTAAATATATATGTGTAGTATACATGATAATAAATGGCATGATAAGTTTTAATAGATTGAATTAAAATGTGCCATAGGATATGTGGAGGTTAGTTAATTGTGATTAACTTGATGTAGATTTTGTTGAAATGTGTTGTAAAGTAGCACATTGTGATATTGTGATACTTGAATTGTGGTATCATAATGTTGATTAAGATTGACTTAGTTGCTAGATTGATGGAACCTAGTGTTGAATGATTAAGTGATTCAAGTTGTATAATGGCTAATGGTTTGTGATTAGTAGCTTAAGAGCTTAAGGTTGAGTTGAAATAACTGGTTGCTAAGAATAGATTTTGATGTCTTACCAGTTTAAGTAGTATATAAATTCTAACTTGATGGTTAGTTAGAGTTTGAAGACAAATATTAAGTACTGATAGGTGTACTGGAATGTATAATCACTAATGTTGTGATTATTGTTGAGCAATAGTTATTGTCGACTTAGATGTTGTTGACAATTGATAGGTAGTAATGAAAGGAGTTACAAATGGAAATAAGTCAATGTAGAGGTTGGTTGATTGTAGGTAAGATTGATTGTGGTACTTTTGTTGATTGAGCAAAGTACTTGTTGATTGTGGTTTTACCTACTGAGTTGACCTCTGCAGTACTTATTAAGGTGATAGGAATCTGGATTACTTTTAAGTAAAAGGTTTCATATGATTGAAATGATATGTGAATATGATTGGGTATTCAAAAGAGTATAGGTATGAAACTTTTGGATGAAAAGTTGACCTAGATTTGAATTTCAGATCTTTGATGGTAGAGATTTAAGATTGTGATCTGTATATTAGATTGATTGTTGGTCGTGAGTTGAATTATATTTCAATGTTGCTAGGTACATTGGGGTTTAATAAACACTGTTGTTGTGATATTGTTGCTACTGTTTTATTGTTAACAGTGATGAACAGTGAGAATAGGTTAAAGATTTTAGCATGTTGCTAATTTCTGGTTGTGTAGACCTAGTAAGTGATGTTAGGTTTCACTTATTGTTGTTGGTTAGTGTGATAGGGTGCTTGAAACTTTTATCTGATTGGTGATAAAGGAATTAGATAGATGATTGGTTCCTATGAGATGTTAGAGGGATGCACTGTATGTGTGCATAGGAAAAAATAGAAGCATGTACATTTGGATATGTGCATGTGGAAAGAATTCCAACAGTCTAAGTATAGTTGTAAGTTGCTATTGAGGACAAATGTATATTAAGATATATGTGATTATATCACAATAGTTAGATTGATTGAGGTTAGATTTCGGGGACGAAATCTCTTTAAGGGGGGGAGAGTTGTAACATCCTCGAATTGGACCTAGTTGTTTTATATTATTTCTTGATCTAAATGTGTTTGGAAATAATATTGTTTAAGATAGTGAAATAATTGGAATAGGAGTTAAATATTCCAATGTGATAAGTGAATTATTAATTGTTGTAAATTAATATAGTTGACGGTGCAATAAAATGTTTAGACTCGCAAGTGGTTTTCGGGTTCCAGGCAATAGATTGAGATTGGGTATTAAATTATACCCGTATAATTGGAGGCGGTTGGAAAAAGTCGATATATATATCAACTTTCCCAAAAAGGAAAGTTTATTTCCTTCCTCCATTTCCATTGAAAAACCCTAAAAACCTTTAAACTTTGAATCACAAACTGGAGATAAATTGGAATTGAAGCAGGGATCTTGAGTTAGTTTCATCATAATCATGGTGTTCTTCATTCAAATTTGTAAGTAAGTTTGATTTATTAGGATTATGATTGAAATCTTAGAAATTATTGATTTGATGTGAAATCAATGTTAGAAACATGTTAAAAGTGTCATATATCGATTATGCAATGTTAGTTGAGGTATATGACTGTTTGAATTCGAGTTTTTGCGGTTTTGGGTTATAAACCCGTAGCTTGGGGTTTGGACAGAACGCAGGGTTTTGGGGACGAAGGGGGTACCCGGCGGGTACCTTCCTTACCCGGCGGGTAAGTCAAGAAAGTAGGGAAGCCGGCGGCTTCTGAGCCAAGCCGGCGGCTTGTGCAGTTTTGTGGGTACCCGGCGGGTATGGGTCTTACCCGGCGGGTAAGGCTGTTTTCCAGCCACTTTTGTGTTAAGATTAAATTCTTAGGAGTTGTAAATATAACTTGAACATGATATGTTAATGTAAGTTATATTGTAGAGTTTAGTTATAATTATACCTAAGATAATATGGTGACTTAGGTATTAATTATTATTTGAATAATTGATTTGAATTATTGGATTGATATAAGTTATGTATTGATATTGATTACTAACTTATATTTGATTGATTGATTCTCAGATATGGAGAAGACTCAGTGATATTAGACTACTGAGTGGAGGCCTGAGGTTGTCGGTGAGTGGATCTGTAACCTCAGTGTGATTTAGTTGTAATGATTTGATTTACAACGAGTAATTTATTATATTACTGTGATATGATGCATCTGTGAAACATGTGGCCATGATAGACTGGCATGTTACTTACTTAGCTTATTTGTGCTAATATGTAAGATTCAGAGGTCAACTTGATTTGATAGTTGGGCTTGTTGTTGTTGTTGTAGACGACAGGAGATCTCATAAACTTGAATTGTTGGTTTAGAGATCTAGGTCGTGTGTGATCAACAACACGTTATCGGTAGTGCTGTATGGGCCTATACAGTTGAACTATAAGTGTTCCTGGGTGCCAAACCGGTATATGGTTGCTCAGGGACCACCGATCCTCTTGACGTAGTTTGAATGACATTGTGTGAATGTCGGCTAGTAATTGATTGAGTCAGTGATTTATATTCTGTTTATTGTGTTTTATGTAAACAGATTGTTATGCTGAGTTGGACTGTTGTTATTGGTTCACTCACTTAGCGTTGTGCTAACCCCACCACAGTTCTTCCTGCAGGTTGAAATAGATGGGACATATTGGGCAGGGCAGGAAGTGTTTTGACTGGATGGAATGTTTGACAGGCTTTTACTCTGATGTTCTTTTGATAACTAAAGTGATGTTTGAATTATATAACACCGAGCTTGTTGAAACGTCATGTATTAGATTTGAAAAAGTTTAATGACATTTTGAGTACATTGATAGTATGTTTTAAATATACGCTTCCGAGTCGCAATTATTATATTATTGTTTATATTGAAACGAGGGGTGTTATAAAAACCGGGTTGGACCCGAACCGGTTTTGGGCCAAACCGGTTTTGACCATGTTTGACCAAAACCGGTTTCGGGTCGGGTCGGGTCGGGTTCTCTCAAAACCGGGTTATGTGCACCACTACATGTTACTATATCAGTTCATGGGATGGCCCAATGTCCTCTCTATAAAGCCTGGTTCTTAGCCCAATCCACACTAAGAATTTAGGTCTAGTTTTGATTTCATGATTTTTACCACTCATTGAAAGTTGAAACATACATAGAATTATCAATTTCTGGTATTTGTAATACTTAAAATTGTAAGGTAGGTTTACTTTATTCATGTAATGTGATATTTGTATATCTTGACACTTTTTTTTTTTTGGAGATCTGCACCTAATTTCATATGCATCATTGACACAGGTGATGTAATTAAGAAGAGCTATACGACTTAACGTCTATGCGGTTGACTGCACATAATTTATATGAACAAAGATGATCGAAACAACTTTTATACAAGTTTAGCCCTCTAAAAGTCAGTTTCAAAAACCATTGCATTCCACCAAAACCTGACTTGAAAATGAAAGTTGATGTATGGCTAGCCACTGCCATGCATGTGCTTGAAGATGGCTTTTAATTTTATGGTCCATCCCGTGACAAGTAGTTTTTTTTTACACCATACAAAATAATTGGGATTATTATTAAATGTACTATGATGGATATCAAGACAAGGGTGATCTATACTATTATGAAAACTATTTATTAAACCAATTAGGTTTTATTAGCATAATACTCGATCGCGTAATACGATGAAAGGAGATCTCATTAAGTATAATGATAAATCATTGATAGTGGTAGGTTGTTTTTCTAAGTTTCAAATGGATTCGCGGATATGGTGAAGTGATTATACCGCTATGCGCTCATATATAGAACTAGCGTGAATCCCGTCCGATGGACGGCTTCATTAATTATCTTTATGTGATTCCGATGTATTATTATTTTGACATATGTAAAATGCATAACTATTTATATATAATCATCCTATTTAGCATAATGATAATAAAATTTAGAGTAAATTGCATGAATGGTCCCTGTAGTTTACACACATTCTTACCGTTAGTCCTCATACTTTGTTTGTTGCATGGACAGTCCAAAAATTCAAAAGATGTTGCATGCTTAGTCCCTCCTCTACCTAAAATGACTAAAATACCCTCCTCAAACCAAGCAAATATATATCTTCACCAAGGGTATTTTGGTCATAATTAGTAGAGGAGGGACTAAGCATGCAACAACTTTTGATTTTTGGACTGTCCATGCAACAAACAAAGTACAGAGACTAATGGTAAGAATGTATGTAAACCACAGGGACCATTCATGCAATTTACTCTAAAATTTAACTAAATAGGTATGCAAATCTTGTTTATAGTCTAGATAAAATAAACTTTGATAAGAAGCTCAAACATAAATACCCAAACACCATATTTTGTTTTTTTTACGTATATATTTGAGATGCGAAATAATATTGAAAGTAAACGTTATATCTACCAACCAAACGACATTGAATTTTATTACTGATAAAACTATAAATTGAATATATATTTGAAGATTTAAATGATTTAAAAATAGCAAAACATTGGCGGAAATAGTGTATCTTTTTATTTTGTACTTTTTTGTTATCAACTCCGATATTTCGTCAAAAATTTGATTGACATTACATATCATTCCATAGCATAAAAGATAAACCTTTCGAATTTGTGATAATCTTCAAGCACTTTATCGGTATACATAACACGAACCCTAAGTTAATATGATTAAAAATATAAGCAAACGTAACCGCGCATAAGAAGAAAAAAGAAACTATAAATAAGACGAAATTATGGACATGATACACACTGAAGATTAAAGGAATAATGTAAAAGTTCTTACAACTTAACAGCAAATATTGTTTTTGAAAGTTAGAGATAATGTTCACCGATGATGATTTATGTGAATAAATAAGTCTCTTCAACTCATTTCTTTCTTTTAAATATAGAATATAAAATTACATTGAAATTGTGGAAGGTGAAATGATCACGAAATAATAAATAACAATATAAAAGAGTATTGACAATTAATTAAGTTAGACAACTTGACATGACACATTATAAGGTGAATGATATATTGAAATGTTGACACATGAGAAATCAATAAATAGGTAACCTAAGATGATGTCACATAAGCAAGGGGATAGCCTCTTAGTAATATAGAGAGATTGTAGGCTTGTATTTATCAAATTAATAATTTTCGTTTATAGGCTCGTATGCTCTTAAAATTATGACTAGTTGTTTTAATATGTTTATCATCCCACTAAAATATGTTGACAAATTGCATCATTTTTTGTAATATAAACTAATAAAAGTATGATTGTCACATTAATTTCTCTAATTGTTAGTTTTCTACGTGAATTTGGATATCTTTAAATAAATAATAATATTTTAGTAGGATCTTACGATCCCGATCCCAATTTTGCAAAGGTGAAAACGATCTTACGTAAGATCCCGATTCTGACAACCTTGATTTTGATATCCTCACAATTCGTTAAGAGGTCTTAGTTATAAACATTACTAGCAGCACATCTTGGTTTGGGCAAAGAAAGAGTCGGAAACGATTACGGAATAAATCGATTAGGCCGCAGAAATCTAAGTAAAATTATTCATGCTCCATGAATAATCTGAACAGGGAAATACCTTCTCCATTTACCCGTAGTAATCTACTACTAAATGCAATACTCATGGTGCGTTTAGATGCAGGAAAACATTGAGTTTTTCATAAAAATTTTCTAAGAAAAGTGAAAAAGTAGAAAATGTGTTCAAAATGAGGTTTTTCTAGAAAAGTTTTCATAGAAAATATAAAACTCATTTTCCATGTTATAAGGGGGAATTGGAAAATCACCCACCCCCACTTTTCTAAAAATTTCCACTTTTTTCCTTTATAATACCACCTTCACTTTTATAAAATTTTCCAAACCCTTCTAACCTTAACTAGTTTTCCAAAATAGAAAATACAACAACATTTGAACATATTTTCTAAATTTTCATTACTTTTCTAGAAAATGAAAACTCTTTTCATTTCTTATAAATTTTGAGATGGAAAATTGTGAAAAATTTTCCACAACTAAACGCACCCTCAGTGTTTATATGCAGTTGGACTTTCGCATTAATGCAGAAATAAACATCCAATAACATGTCTTTTTTAGTAGGCTTTCTATCAAAACAATGAGTCATTAGTTCATTTTACATTATATTTATAATAACTCTCCTGGTTTATAGGCATTTCTTACTTTTGTTATTTAAAACAACAAGTTAATTATATATGTCAAAATAAAGTTACACCGTATAACTTTATTTAGAATAAAGTAACCTACGGCTTTAACCAAGGACAGAAAAATTGCACTTCTTTGGTTGTTGTAGCAAAATTGATCAACAAACAGCAAATAATAACATCTTAGAAATTTATGATTAAAGCTATCATTCTAATTCAGATAACATAGTTGATACAAAATCATCCATAGCTTTGTAAGAAGAACCCTTATTGATCTCAACACTTGCTCTAATCAATTTCCCCAATTCAATTGCTTTCCTTCTCATATTTTCGCCTTTACCATCTTTATTTTTATCCAACAGTAGATCGATCACCTTCCTCACCTCCTCTTTCTCGAGCCTACTATGCACCCCTCTCGTTAACACGACACAAACATCCATCTCTTCCACCAACATCTTTGCATTATAACCTTGCTCTGCCGCCAATGGCCACCCAATCATCGGCACTCCTTGACTCAAACTCTCCATCACTGAATTCCACCCACAATGAGTCAAAAACGCACCTGTTGACCGATGACATAGTATCTCCAATTGAGGTGCCCAATTATGCACCACCAATCCTTGTTTTTTAATTCTATCCTCAAAACCATCAGGCAGCCATTCGGATTTAAACTCACCTTTGAGGTCAAACCCGATTGGTGGCCTGATCACCCAAATAAAAGGTTTCCCGCTCTCTTCCAACCCTTTTGCCAGTTCCATCATTTGGGTCTCGCTTATTGTGTTTTGAGACCCAAATGATATATAAAGCACCGACCCATCAGGGTGCGAGTCTAACCACTCTATACATGTTTCAGGCTGGATGCTGGGTTGTTTCCCGGACCTTTGTCCGATCAGCCCGGAACCCATATTCTTTTCTAACATTTTTAATGGGACAAGTGGGCCTACACACCAAACAGGGAGTTTTATGTAATTTCTCAGAACCTCCAATCCCAATGTTTCTATCTCTTCAACTGTATTACATAACCAACCGTTAGATTGCATGGATAACATAAGTTGTGTTTGGAAGAATCTTGACCACTCATCATTGCCATCTGCATCTCTAAGAAATTGATGAAGTTGATTAATTGAAAACCGGCAAGATTTTGGAAATCCTGGCACCGGAAACTCGTCATGGGTCTCACCCGTGACGAGATTCTTATGAGGTAGATTCAACCAAATGGAATTATACGCGGCGGTGCCATACGCACCACCGGTAGTAAAAGAATAATTAACAATCCCAAAAGATTTCGCAACCTCATTAGCCCAACCCAAAAACACATCTGATATCAAACACATGGACGGACGTCCCACGTCCGCTATAACTTCAGTAATGAAATGACGTAAGGGGGATTCGAGGGAAGCCGAGGCGTTAAAGAGTTTAATGACTTGGGTTAATGTTAGCCCGTCGGTGTTGTCGGAGTTGGGCGGAAGGCCGTGATCCAAACTGTTGAATGCGAGGGACTTTAGGTGGATTTGGGAGTGCGGAGAAGGGCGGTTAGCAACGGCGGCACGGAGGTAGTTGATGTTAAGAGGGGTGGTGGCAATGGTGATGGTGAAATTGGGATTGTGGTTAAGGATTTGATGGGCTAATTCTAAGAAGGGTATAAGATGACCTTGTGCCATCATTGGTAACATGATTATGTGATTCTTGAGTGATGCATCCATGGTCATTGTTAGATTGTGGTGGTTGTGTTGTATGAATTATATCTATAGTTTTGATGTGTTGTTATAAAGTAAACATAATGTCTTTTTATAAGCATTTATTAATATTGAATACTCATATATAACTGATCAAGTGAAAAAAGAAAACTTTGCTTGTATTGGTTATAAAAGCATTACTGCCTTGTTGGCCAATTCCATGACATGCATTTTGCCCATCAAGAAACACTTAGCAAACATTATTAATTGCTGGTCTTTAAATTGTTTGTGACTTGTTAATTGTCCTGTTTCAACTAACCTTCTAAGAAAGTAAGACTTTAGAATTGATATTATATAATCACCCCTAGCTAAATCGACTATTGATTCTTAAAACTTGACGCGTGAAACTAATCTAGTAGTATTATTTGTTGGAGTTTGACTCAGGCTCGAAAATTATCAAGCTCGAATTCAAGTTAAACGTTTAACACCCCTAATATAACGATTTCAAATTTTAAATAAAAACTACTCCTTTTAGTTGAAATTCCGTTTTTAAGAAAATACATTATAAACTAAAATGCTTGCGAATTCCGTTTTAATATTAATTGCGTTAAGTTTTAATATATTTGTTGTTTTGCTAGTCTTGCTGTTCTGGATGGCTGTACATGAAGTTCTGATCCGGATGTTAGATAAGCTTCTGTTATTACTATTTTGTCGTCCCAGGAGTGCAGGCAAAGGAACGGTCTTGTTTGTTTTTTTATTTTTGTGTTGATTCTGGCGTTGGTATGATCACAAGGGGTGCTAGTTATTTTTGTATTTTTGTCTTCTGCCATGTTGTGTTTGTTTGATAGCAGTGAGTGGATTTTTAGATTCTTTAGTGAGATAATGAGGTCTTTGCTTATTTCTCCTAATTACACCTTGTAATTTGGTCTTGGCTATTATGTTTGCTGTTGTTGCAAGTGACTTTGGTTTCTATGGTAATAAAATAATAGTTTGCTTATTCTAAAAAAAAAAGGCTTAGCGAATTAATGTGACTTTTTTAAGCAATCGGACTCACGGGCCATTAGGAGAAGTGCCTGTATAAAGGGAAACATGACTTTTCTACATGGGCCATCTTTACACGTAAGAAACTTGTCCCTACTATCCAGTTTTAAGTCTAAAGGGTGAGAGAACTGCAAACGTACGGACTACCGAGTCTCCAGAATTTTAAGACCTGAGTAGATGCTCTCCAGTAATTTTTCACACAGTATCATCCATTTAGGCTATGTCTCTCCATACCGCAAAAATTACTCACCATACCCTCTTTAGTACAGAATAGTACCGTAAGAAAAAGTGATGGAATAAAGTGATGGAATAAAGTGCAGAAAAAAGTAATTTAAAAAAAGTAAGTGGTATGGTGAGTAGCAACCATTCTACATTTCCGCTCTGAATCGATAACGCCACATCAGCACTTTCCAGACTGACACACAACTGACAAAATGGCGCCAACAATGACTGCCACTTCAATTTTTAAACCCCACATTTACCAATATACATTCATTTACATACACTAAACAAAAGAATAATTTACTGCTCAATGTTCAAAACTTCAAATTGTTTAGCTTTAGCTCATGGTTAGATTAAAACTAAATTTCACAACAAATCTATTTTAGAGCCTTCAGCTTTTATTTTTATTTCTTAAGCCTCATTTTTAAGTAGTTATAAATCTATAACCAGGGTCTTTGAAAAGTCAAGGACGACTGGGTACATCCAAGTATATAACCAGATATCTCACACGCACGCAACACAGGGAGAGCTTCGTGTGCTTGCAACAAGTAACAAGTGAATTTCTAAGCGCACTAGTATAGAATCCCATATATGGACCAAGCCTAAATGAGCTAAACAATGTCTCGAACTTATGTGAACACATATACAAACTTACAAGAACCAGATCTACCTAAGAATGACCTAAGGCTCAAGCTTTTGGCAAGCTGAACAATACCTGCTCAATTCAGCTCAGATATACCCCCTAAATTGGGTTAGCTTGGATACATGTTCAAGTAGTGCCGAGCTTCAACTTCCTAGTTCTGTTACAGTTATTTTTCCCAAACCTCAATCCTTAAATCCTGTATTAGAATCCCACCATCAGCGAAAAAAACCAAATAAATGTATGGTGTCCGACTCTCCAACAAGAGAGCTTCTCTAATTGAGCTTTGACATTTGAGTTGTAAGAAATAAAATTCCAAAAAGTGGTCTTTGACCCAAATGGTTCTTATTGCTTTTGAAATAGTACTTGTGGACTACTGGACTCGATACATGCAGTTATAGGAAAAACATTTTCTTCCAACTAAAATACTGAATAATTCATTTCTCTCTGGACTACTGCAACTAATGTTCCATGGATAATTTGCAACAATTTCAACTTAAGGCACGTCTGCTTCTGTAACTAAAATTACCATAGGATGCGCACTTTAGTTCGTTAGATTTACATTCGTCTGTAAACTATATTTAAGTTTAGAACACTTTCTCCAATTATTATTCTGAGAGTCTACTATTCACGTCTGACTAATACTACTTTCTAATATGCATGACAAACCGAATGTTGCAAATTTTGTGGAATGGAGATGATATCAATTTGGCAATGGCCACCACCTACAAAACTATGATTATATTGAGAAAACTACAATCAAACAAAAACAGAATTCATCACCGAAAAAATGGCAATTATGATGCATTTATTATACGGTCAATTTGGCTATGCTTAATCTCCAACATGTCACGGTATAATCAAAAAATTATAGCTACAATGAAAACAGTTGAAAGTCACCCAATTTTTTTTTTAATGCACAAGACCTAAACATTTATAAAATAGAATAGAATATTATCATTAATATAATATAATATTGAGATTTATACTAGGCACATAAGTTATCCAAAGAAGTGTTTCAGGTCATCCCAGCCCAAACCAAAACATACCAATAATTTGCCATTTTGACTGTTAACCTGCTCATTTTTTTCACCTTCATGTCCAGCTATATAGAAAATGAACATGCTTGGATGAATATGAATCCCCATACTTTTAGGTACTTCTAAATCAAATCAGAAATTATAAACAGAAAAATAATTTGAATAGGAGTACCTGCCAGGAGATCGTTTTATGGTTTCAGCGGCATAATGCTACATTTGATTAGTGAATACGGTGTGTTAATGATATAAAGATCACTCCAGTAGAAGAAAGCAAAAAAGAATACATGCCCAAAAAGTTGGCATAAAGCGTTTTCACATTATACAATCAGGATAGATTTGTCTTTTTAACATCTCATAAACCTCGACGCCTATAGGATGACGCTTAACTTTGTCTCTAATAAACTGTTTTTCTGAGCAAGCAAGAATAGTGCTAATAGCCATGCCGTTAGTTGCTCCTTGTTCTTTCAGCCAATTATAAAACGTACACCTTAGTTTAACCTTCTCTATTGCATAAGACAGTGAAGACGGGTATCCAGAAATAGAAGACAATGGATAGCCTAAATGATTTACTAAAAAGTCAACCTTCATTTCAAGAAGCTCTTTTGTCTGGTTAACAACTTGTGGTGCCGATTTCAGCATTTCCACCACAACTTTTCGGTCAAACCCAAGGTTGACCAAACAATCAAACCGTTCTTGAAGTTCCCCTGCTCTCCCACGAAACCTTTTTAAGGCTCTTTTAAGTTCACTCGAGTCCTCAATGAATCCCATATCCAACAAGAACTTTGTCTTCTCTAGAGTACAGTCCCTTGATGATGGAAGAGGTGTAACCTTCAATCCAATAGCTAAATTCTTTAACTCTAGTGGGTTATTCTTAATGATTTGACATAGACGTCTTTTCCCAGCATTTAAGCAATTTAAAGCGGTTTTCACACCCTTTAAAGAGTACGAGCCAAGTATATAGGGATGTGTACAAAAAAGATTTGCAATGCTATCAACATCCATTTCAATTTTTGAAAGGAAATGATACGTACGCCTTAGATTAGAAAAGAATTCTAGAATCTTGATTTCAGGAAACTGAAGAAATGAGGATAAAATCTCATTCTTAGAGGCTCCAAATTTAAGTAAGAAACCAATAATCGAAGCTGCTGTGATTCCCGAATCTTGCAATAGAATGGTGGGATGTTTATGGATTATTCTTCCTACAATCTCAATTTCGCATCCTAACTTTTTAAATAAACACAAAAGCTCAAGCATATGTTTCCAATTATAAGAATCTTCCTCTGATAAATGCTCGATAAACCAACTATTCACAATCCCTGCAGTCTTTAATTCTAATACAACCTTAAGAACATCATGAACTCCATCCCCAACTAATATAGAGGGACACGAACCCACAAGCTTAATAACAGTAGACTGATCAAGAACCGTATGTTGAAGATCATGAAGTCGTGACAACAAAACTCCATCTTTGCATCTAAAAACTTCTTTAGCTTCCTTGTAAATCTTTCCTATCTTATTAGGAGCAAAACCGTATTGACATAATACATGATAATTTTCTAACAACACGTGATCATCACTTAAAAACATCAAGTTACGAGGCAAAAGTGTTGACAACTCACTCAGTTCCAAGCCCATGCTCTCGAGAAAAGGCTCAAATTCATTAATCGGATGGTATCGCAAGAATCGGCTAACCGATTGTCCTACATTTTCTTTATTTTCAACTCCATCTAACAGCTTTTCAAGAAACCTAGGTGAATTTCGACTAATATTTTCAGCATCCATAAACTGCAAACTTCTAGTGGAATGCAAGTAATCTAACAAAGCATCTTGAGCTTCTCTGCAATCTACACGAGACCATATATTTACATTCCCATCATCTGTAAACAATTCATTCAACTTTTGACCATTTTTGGGCTTACAAGCTGCTTTTGTGCTATAAAACCTAGGGTTTTGCGTAGCATAGTGTGACCCAGTTGGAAAAATTGGTTTTTTACTGAAATCAACAAATACCCATCTCAAAAAAGATGAATTCTTACAATTATTGAGATGATACATGAATAAAGTTACTAACCTTTATTAAGATATTGATGAATGTAAGCTTCAAGATTAGGGACAGCAATTATTTATGCATACCCAGATGAAGAGATTTTACCTTATAATTCAAATGGGTTTTGTTGGTTGTAAAGCTCTGATTGCCGCCATTATTGTGGGTTTAATAATGAAATACTAATTCAGTGGTAGCCATTAGAGGCTCTCAACGAGGGTTTTGGGGGGTTTTGTGATGCTAGTTTTTGTTCATTTGAGGACATTTTGTATGTTCTTTTATAGCCCTCAATTTTTTCTAGGTTGAAATACTAATCCTTCTGGTATAGGAAATTTCACAATGGTTAAAAATATATTATAACCATTGTATTTGATAAATCTACTACGGAGTATATTAATAATTTATACTCTACAGGTTCTTACTGCATAATTTTGATGAATTTATTCAATTCAATTGTAGAAATATCACCACCCTTTCATAAGCCGTCCTTTACGTAATTATGTTACATTTTTACATTTAATTGAACTAGTTTAAGACCCGCAAAATTTGCGGGTTAACTTTATGATATGTCTTATATGGATGTGTTATATGGATTTAATAAGTGTTTTAGTGTAGGTGTACGGTACATCGGTTTGTATTATTTTAATTTTAAACGAAACATGTATTATGGATTTGAATTGTGATAGATTTTGGATTGATGAGTCCAAATAAATAAATTAATTAATAGGGATAATATTGTGTATGATATCACTTTGTTATTTGTATTGATATTTAATAATACTATATTAATTAAATTCGTACGGATATGTTTTTCCAAATAAGCAAATTTACCGGTTCAGCAGGTAAATACTATTCTGTACTTAAAAAATAACGTTCTTTGTAGTGCATTGGTGGTTTTAGTCCATCTAAGTTACTCTTTGTAATTTAAATTAACAACCTATAATGCATTATTTTGTTTTTTTAACTTTGACGAAAGATGACAAAACATGACAACTCAAATGCAGACTCTACTGACCCGAATGACGTTAACACAGCCTAAGAAGATTTAATATAAGATAGATTGATAAATTATTTCAGGGATGTAGATAGAGATATAGAGAAATTAGAGGCAAAAGAGTAAATTAATTAATTAATTATTGATAATATTGTGCATGATATTACTTCCTTTTTTGCATGTATTTGTATTGTTCTTTAATAATAATACTATATACTATATTATATATCGAAACTTTGAATTAGTTAATTAAAAAGTTAAATTATTATCTTTAAGATTTCAAATATTGTAATTCGGTATTGTTTTTTTTCGTGTTTTAAATTTGTGTCGTATTTTCAATAACTAAATTTTTTTTGTCACAGTTACATACATGAGGATATTTGAAACTCACGAATAAATTAGTAAAAACCGATGGGTAATACTAATTTGGTACCCAACGGGTATTGGATCGGGTATCAGTACGAATATTTTAAACCGGTATGTGTACAGACACATTAAAACCCGTTGGAAATCGACCCATTGGTATCCATAATCCAAGCATTGTAAATTAGAAATTGATAAAAGAATTCAAAAAAGGCGGTAGTATGGGTACAAATACACTAAAATCCTTCGAAACCCGACCCATTGGAATCCATGATCCATAATTTGTAAATTAGAAATTGATAAAATGATTCAAAATAGTGGGCGATGGAATGAAGTTATGAATATTTTGGAATTGAAAATAACTTATTGAGGGTTTTTTTCAGAAAAAATAAAATAAATAAGATTGTAGGAAGAGTTTGAATTATAGAACAAATAATAATTTTAAAATATTTGGAGAATTATCTCCAATTAAAGGAAAAACAGAGGATTTATATTGTAAGTAGGGCTGCAAACGAGTCGAGCTTTTATCGAGCAAATCGAGCTCGAGCTCGAGCTCGACTCGATCGGGCCGAGCTTTTATCGAGTTCGAGCCCAATCCCGAGCCTAATAAAGCGGCTCGAAATACATAACGAGCCGAGCTCGAGCTCTTAAGGGCTCGGCTCGAGTTTTTATCGAGCTTTTCGAGCCTTTATATATATATATATATATATATATATTTTAATATATATATATATATATATATATATATTATAAATTATAGTTAATTTTTATTATATACTCCCTGATGGACTTTTGAGTTCCCCCAATCCTCTCTAAGGCACTAACACACGCTTTGTATAATTGTATCCGACTTTTCAGTCCCCAAGTTGGCTCTTTCAATCCCCAAGGACCCAACGCTTCTTTTTCTTTTTCTTTTTCAACCATACGAAAAAAAATCAAATTTGTGATTCATTGTGTTGTTGCAGGTTGAAGTTTAACTCTTACATTGCTTTAGTTTCAAGAGGTGAGCTCATTTATCTACAACTTTTAATTATAAATGTTAACATACATCTTCATCAATCTGCATGATATGCATGTCTCTGTGAGTCTGTGTTTGTATACTAGTTAGTTATACAACTTGATGAAAGAAAATAATATTATATGTTGCACCCATCCCTCTTGAATCTTGATACTCATTTCCGATATATATGCTTGTATATAGGACCACGTAATTGTAACATATATATATCATAAACAAGTATTACTTAATATGGTGTTGCATTAACTAAGATTCATGGATATATTTACTATATAATTTGATGAATAATTGTAAACTTCATTGTCATGTTTTGTTTTTGTTTGTAATCAGGTTATCGATGTCAACAACACCGGATCCGATTGTAGTTGATGATCCAACATCGAATCCTTCCATGGATCAAGACGATCCAATGATTGGTAACGAAAATGGGAGTATTGACCAGTCTCGAGCAAATAAAGGGAAAAATGCATTAGATGAGCAAAAGCCTGAGAGGAAGAAAAGAGCTGGTGTTTGGGCTGAATTTGAAAGAACAGAGAAAAATGGAATGAAAAAAGCAAAGTGTAATCATTGTGGTTCACTCTTAGCATATAACGACAGTGCAACCACTTCAACACTCCACAGGCATTTGAAAAACCATTGTGCAAAAAGAAAGCTAGTAATGAAAAGAAAAGCGATGCTTAATTTCCAGCCCGAAGGGTCAAATATAGGTGGTAGTCAACCTGACCTTGCACCTGCCATAGTAAATGGAAAGTATGATCACATGAGGATGCGAGAATCTATCGCTCATTGGATCTTAATGCATGAACATAGCTTTTCTGTTGTTGAGGAGGCGGGGTTTAACTTTATGTTGAAAATAGGAATACCTCAATGGCCCGGTTTATCTCGTACAACTGCGAAAAATGATTGTATTAGAGTTTATGAGGATCAGAAAAAAAGTTAAAGGAGATGCTAAAGAAAGTTGACTCGATTAGCTTGACGACTGATATGTGGAAATCAAAATGTCAAAAGATCGGTTATATGGTGATTACAGGTCATTTTCTCGATAAAGATTGGAAGTTGAACAAATGGGTACTAAATTTCGTGAATCTTCCTCCTCCACATCGTGGGATTGACATTTCTGATGCTTTGTACAAGTGCTTGAAGGAGTGGGACATTGAGAACAAGATTTATAGCATTTCAGTGGATAACGCTTCTTCTAATGATAGTGCTATAAAAAATTTAAAGACAATTTTTGAGGTAGATAGGAAGTTATTATGTGAAGGAAAATTATTTCATGTGCGATGTTGTGCACATATACTTAATCTTATTGCTCAAGATGGTTTAGAAAAAATTAAGTTGGTGATCAAAGATGTGCGAGACAGTGTTACTTTTATCAATGCAAGTGAGGGGCGGACAAAGATATTTACTGATCATGCACAGCAAATGAAATTGCCCAACAAAAAACTAATTCTAGATTGCAAGACCCGTTGGAATTCAACTTATGAGATGCTTGCTAGCGCTTATATGTTCAGAGAAGTTTTCCCTAAATATGAAGAAAGAGACCCCGAGTATCTTTCATGCCCTTCAATGGATGATTGGGTGAAGGTAGAGCAGATTTGTGAAATCTTGGAGGTGTTCAGCAAAGTCACCAATATTATATCAGGAAGTGACTATCCAACATCAAATTTGTTTCTTTGTGAAATTTACAAGGTAAAACAAGTTTTAGATAGCAAGGAAAATGATGAGAGTAAGTTCATTCGAGATATGGTGGAGAAAATGAAAGAAAAGTTCGACAAGTATTGGGGAGAATGCCACCTACTGATTGCTATTGCAGCAGTTTTAGATCCACGGGTGAAGATGAGGTCGCTTGAGTTTTGTTTTCCCAAAATATATACTCCTTCAGAAGCTAAGGCACTCACAAAAACGGTGGAGACAACTTTAAAAGACCTACATGCTGAGTATGTGACCATATATAATAAATCTACTGCACAATCAAGTGAGCAAAATGGTTCTTTCATGTCGAAATCTTCAAAGGAACAAACAAAAATTTCTTCAGGATCTGGATTCCAAGAAGTTCGAAATTATGTTAAGCAAGTTGAAGCTGCTCCAACACAAAAGAGTGATCTTGATGCATACATTGATGATTGGTGTCATACATGTGCACCAGAGGAAGACCATCTTTTTGACATATTGGATTGGTGGAAGAGCAATGAGTCAAAGTATCGTATATTGTCCAAATTAGCGCGTGATATATTAGCGATCCCCATTACTACTGTAGCTTCTGAAGCTACATTTAGTGCAGGAAGTCGAGTGATTGATAAATACCGAGCGTCACTAGGAGTTGAGACAGTGCAAGCCTTACTTTGCGGAGGGAATTGGGTTAGAAACATTCATGGCGTTAAGATGAAGAGCCAAGTAAGTCATTTATCTTTTAAAACTTTTTCATAGGAGAAATAATGAATCTAATATTTACATCTTTTTCTTAGAACTATATTAGTACACTACTGATTGTAAATTCTGCAGGGATCAAAAGTGCCAACTGTGATTGATCCAAGTATTTAACTTACAGTGAGTGTAAGGTTTGTTAAATTAGTTGCTACTTTAATATTCATATGTAATATGTATATGTATATGTATTAATATATATATAGTATATATAGTACGAGTATATATCAACGCATGAGTTGCTTTTCATTTCTCTGTAACTTTTCCTAACACACTTCATATTCTTCAGGTTCTCTAAATAATGTCAAAGGAAACAACAAATTATGGAAATCATTTCTCTCAAGCATTCAAGATTTGTGAACCTTATAATGCCTCATGGAGAAAATTTTGTTGGAATATTTTAGACACTCGATTCTAAATCAGTACTTACTAGTTACTATGTTATTTTAATGTTAGACTTGATTATGAGCATGCTATTGTTGGTTTTTGAATTATGGTTATAGTTTGCTGTACTTTTTATATGCATTTGACGATGACTTTTGGCTATTCTAAATACAATGTTTATATGTATAATCGAGCTTTTCGAGCCGAGCTCGAGTATTGCTCGAATCCTACTCGAGCCGAGCTCAAGCCTGGACGATGAAAGCTCGTCGAACTATCGAGCCGAGCTCGAGCCTACCTCATATTTTCACTACAACAAATTTATCGATTGCTCACACTTTTTAGTTCACGCTTCATGAAAGCGTGATAATAAAATTCAGGATGCTCACAGTTAAAGGTGTGAATATTCTTTTACACATCCATTGAAGTGAAGAATACATATTTTCTTAAAAAAAATCACGCTTATGATTGTGAATAAAAATGCTCACTTTCATAGGTGTGAACAAAAAGATATAAGTTTTCCTCACATTTTTAAGCATTAAAACTATATACTGTTGTGACATTTATTTATCTCACAATTTTAATCGTGAAGAATGACATATAAAATTTCACGTTTGTAAGTGTGAACTAAAGTTGCATAATTTGATCACAATTATAACCGTGAAAATGTATCTAACTTAGCACCTGAATTTTATTCACGCTTCTATTTGTGAAGAATGACATAATGAAACTAAAAAGATCACGTTTCTATGAAGTGTGAACAAAAGACCAAATAACTAATAAAAATTATAAACGGTTCACTTCTTCTTTATTCCGTTTCTTCTTTGTTCCGTTGTGATCGAAACCCCAAATTCTAGGTTTTTCTTTTTACATATATAAAAAAATTATGCTACTAAATGTTATAAATCGCTAACTTATCCCTTAAGTCGTCATACAGTTCTCTTGCGTTTGTGCAGTTGTAAATCAAGATTTTAAGCCCTAATTTTCTACCGTACATATTGCAACTTGTCCATGTAAATCATAAGTGATAAATGCGATTCTCATCTATCAGACCTTAAATCCTTCATTAATCTCCGTCCTCTGCCATTCAATTGAAGAGTAATTACGGTATTCTCATCTTCTCATTGGTTAATCGATCGATGTGTTAAGTTTTCGTGATAAATCTAGTTATTTTTACGCCATTTCAGTATTTTTTTTGTTCACTTTATGTCAATTTTGGACTTGAATTGGTGTGATTTTGACATCAATATATGTTGATTCTTGTCTCAATGATTATTTTTTGAAGATGATGATTATGATGAAGACTCAAGATTTCAGATGAGGCTCCATGAAGGTGATACATTTTCTCGAGCACTTCCTTTTTAAGCAATGGATTTGTATGTCTACGTATATGTTTAAAATGATATAGCCATTTGTTGAGAGCTTGATACGAGCAGCTATGCACTCAATTTTAAACCCTAAGCTATCATTTTTCCGTTGTTCTTGCTTCTGACACACCGTTACCGCTTATGTTTCACATTCTTATACCTGCAATTGTTTCTATCTATAAGGTTTTGTAATTGTTTATAGTAAAAATCCTTTACCAATTAGTCTAAAGCATTCTAGGTGTATGTTTAAATGCCTGAATGAAAATGAATATAGAAATTATCTTCATTGTGTTGTATTTTCATTAGATGTTGAGTATTATGATGGTAACCAAGTATTGATGCAATAAGGGCGGTGGATCTCAAGGTTAAACTGTTAAAGATTACTAAAATTGAATTTAAAGATGATAAAAGTTCAAGAAAAAAGAGTAAAAGGTTTGGATATTGTGTCAAATAGTTGCTGTGGTTGTGATGTTTTAAAGTGAAGTATACCTTTCATCCTAATCTCATCTACTGAAAAAGGGTATTCTTGATCAACTGAAGATATTTTAATTATTCGTTGTTCATCAAGTGATGTTGAGGTTGGGGATATTTAGGGAGTTGCCAATTCCCCAATGAGTTTTTAAAGGTTTTAGCATTTTATGTTGGATTTATTCCTCTTTGTTTTAGGAATGTGTCTTGGCTGATTAATTCCGTTGTTGGTAATGTTTGCTCTTTATAACTGGTTTTTGTGTTTTCAAGTGTTTGATGTTTATTAATTTCTTTTTTCTTATGACGGTTTTAAGTTAATCTGCACAGGCGCGCAAGTATATATATGGAAGCACATCAATGGAAAAGGTTCGTACGCTAGGGGTTTCTCTAGTCCTACATAAAGCCGCTATTACTTTTTTAGTCTTAGTGTTATCATTAATTTGATGTCGTTATTCATACAGATCTTATGGCGCCTCAGAGATCGTATTCTAACTGTCAAGAACTTTCTTACAGTTAAGGTATCTACTTTTGAAGTTGGAGTTAAAAAGAAGCTTAAAATTGTTGACTTCTATCATCGTTGTTGACGTCTATTTTCTTTTGATATTTTACATCAACATTCCTGAAGAGATTATTGATTGTGTAACATTTGACAAAAACTATTTTACTTTGCTATTATGATAATATTACATCTACACATGGTCTTTCAATAAGAATATAAGTTCTAAAGGTTAGAAATTTATATGTTATGTTTTGTGGATATTTATATGGTCTTAAAGCCCTTGGTCACTTCGGAACATCCCTAACTGTTACAAAAATCACTTATGAATTGTTATATACGGATTTTGTTAGTCATCTTTGATATAATGCCTAATGACTCGATAAACGCGGCTTTTTTTAGTTATATTTGACCCTGAACTCTTACATAAGCTATCTATCTATTAGTCTTTCTAACGTGTTTGATGTACATGTAGTGAATTTCAGTGCCTAGCTAAGATAAATGTTGCATATTTGCAGGTGTTTGGGGTCATATGGAAGTCCACTTAGTCAATCGTCATGGTTGAGAATAGTCTTACATGTTCGCAATCAACTTGGTTGACCACCAGTACCTTTGGACCCCATTCGTTTAGCTATAATTTGTTCATAGAATTGGGTTTACTCACATGGATATATGTGGATAATGATGTAATTTTAGCTTGAATTTTGTTTGTTTTGTATTTGGTGTAGATTTAATCAAAGTCTTATAAATTTCTGTTTAATAGTTTTTTAGAATAATTAATAATAAAATAATGCATACATGTATCCATCTAAATGTGTTTTTTTTTACACCATATATAGTTTCACGTTTAAAAGCGTGAACTATCATGTTATTATGTTGTAGGATTTTCACACTTAAAAGTGTGAAGAATATTGGTAATATGGTCACACAAAAAAAGCATGAAGAAATTGTCAATATCTTCTCATTTAGAAGCGTGAAGGTTTCATTCAATATTTTCACACCTAAACCTGTGAACAACCATCTAAACTTGTTCACACCTAAAAGCCTGAAAATTCCATTGTAATTTGTTACGCCCTTTTTCCTCACGCATAGCCCAGCCGTGAACTTTATGATTCTACACACATTTAAGTGTGTACATTTGCCTTAAAATGTGTGAGTACTTGATCATTTTGTTGTAGTGTTTTTGAGCCGAGCTCGAGCTTTGTCGAGCTCGAGCTCGGCTCGACTCGATTACACCCTATTTGTAAGTATTGAAAGGTGCATATTGTAAATATAAAATGGCATATTAGTATTTAATCACACAAAAAATTAGATTAAGTATGTCATTATTTTTATCAATGGTTAGATCTTTAATGTTGATCTCCATCTAATGGTCATTATTCTCTGAAGATTTTTCTTTTAACATATAAGATAGATAGATAGATAGATAGATAGATTATCTAGTTAAAGATACTAAAGAGCATCTCCAATGATCAAATAAGTAAGCTTTTTCTATAGCTTTTTCAAATTGTAGTGTAATTTTTTAGCAAAGCTTGACATATATCAAGCTATATGCTACCATACTCACTCACTTTATATAAATTTTATACATTTTTAATAGATTTTTTATGTACTTGAAAGCTTTATCTTGTTGAAGTTAAAGCTTTTTCGAAAGTTTTTTTTTGTATTAAACTTTTAAAGCATCCCCAATATAAAGATTTTTACAAAGCTTTTTATAAAAATGATGTAAGAGTTTCAAGAGTTTTACATATTTGATCATTCAAAATACTCTTACACCATTTTTATTTAAAGCTCCGTAAAAAACCTTATTTAAAGCTCAATGAGTATTTTACTTGAAGTGAATTCATTATGCTTGGTTATCTTTTTTCCTAAAATAATGAGTTAATCACCGCAAAATACAATCATTCTGGTTTTACAACTTTGAAAACTCAGGACTAGGAATAACATGCTTATGGCCTACGCGTTGTGTCACATCGTCCTACGTTGTGTTAACATATTCATCATCACATTATCGTTTAATTATTGCACTTGAATTATTGTTGAATTTAGTGTTGGTTCTGTGTGCATATCTAACCGCCGCTTTATGACTTTATCGGTATGTGATAGGCCGTTTAAATTAAAAGGTTACATATTAAGTTTAATGGAAGATAATTTGTATACATGTATATGTGTGTGTAACATATATACTTCATATGAGTAACATATATATTTTTAGAATATAAAAAAATATTCCCTCCGTCCCAAATTATTTGTCACCAAGTTGAAAACACACATATTAAGAAAATCACATTAAATGCAACTTTGACCTTAGTGTAATGTCAACTTTAACCCTCAATCATTAATTAAATTATTTTCTTTGAAGTATGTGTAGTTTTAAAGTTAAGGGTAATATAGGAAATCTAATCATTGTTGCATATTTATTTTTAGAAATGGACAATAATTTTGGGACAAACATAAATAATAAGGTGAACAAACACTTTGAGACGCAGGGAGTAACATATGTTCTGCATTATCTTTCATATATTGTCCTCGTAGCAGGGCGTGTAAGTCGATCCGTTTTGTTTATCAAGGTTTTGGAAGAAGATATGAGTAACTCATTGTAAATTTAAAACAAAACATACTCACATTTGACCCTTCAACTTTTTTTAGTGTAACTACCAATCCCTTATCTAGTGATTCATTAGTGTTTATTGCATACATTAACACTACCAATCTAAATCTATCCCATGACAGTTAACACCCCTTAAATCTAAGCCTTAACAATTTACTACTCCCTAGTCCCTATAATAATATTATAAAAACCTAGTCTTCATCTAAAGCCCAACAAGTTGAGCCCAATATTAATATCATAATCCAAACACCCTAACACTGTATTAAACCCATAAATTTAGTTCAAAATCCAAACCAAGTGAGCCAACAAATTCTTCAACGACGCTGTCACTAACTCATGCTATCAAAATCTTGGAATCGTCTAAAAAGATAAAATCGCAATGCTCAAGAATTCATATATTTTACTTTTACAACCCACATTACTCTGATTCATGTTAAGTGTACGTCTAGCAATAATGCAATAATGGTACATAAATTTGTTATCTCAAATAATTACTAAAAACCTGCATACGAAACCATATCATACAATGTAATCGAAAACTCGGAACTAATTATTTCGGAATCTCTAATTATACCCTTTGTAAGTACAGATTTGTGGAGGCTAATATGTTTTCTATAAAACTCGCATTATATTGAAGCAATAAAGTTTGAATTGATCTGAGAGTAGTTGTGCGCTTTCGTCATTAGTTACTTGGTTCATATATTCATTCCCCAAAGTAAAGATTTAGGGTAGATATACCATGTATGTAAATCTTTAAGTATGACATGATCCTGCCTTTATACCGCTCAATTATTGGGTTATTGAACTATTATGCAAACGCTTTCATCATGTACATCTATATAACTCGTACCTAAGAATGACGCGCAAATCTTTTATTGTCATTCACGTATCGTTGCTAATCAAAAACTCATCACCTTCTTTTGTCATCCATGTTAGCCAGTTGTCACACGAGATTGCGTCTTACTTTAGCCTCTCTTCGTTACTTGATATGGCAAAATACGTCTAAAACATGTATGCCTTAACTCGAATTACACGATTTCTTGTGCTACAAGTTTATGAATGACACATTCATTGAGAAATTAACCTTAAGAATTTACAACTGTCATTTAAGTGTTGTACTCTGTTACATGTTGTGTTGATAATATAATGATAAATTGATAATGTGGTTTTTGTACTTTTTGACAACTAAAGTGTTGCTAATTTGTAAATATATAGTTGTATATATAAATTATTAAAGGGAAAAAATCACAAAATAAAGAATGATGTTTGCTCTATGATAATATAAATGGGCAAATACCTACGTGCAAGATTTGAACCCAATATATGCAGAGTTCGTTTAATTCGAATATTCAATGTTTCAAACCCAATTAATGCCACTAAAATCTTTTTAACTTATGTTGCGTTTGGTTTGCGAAATATTTTTGAAAGAAATTAGAATTCCAAGGAACATAACTTCCTTTGAGTTTGATAGCTTAAAAACAATTCACATTTGAACCAAACACCATTATATTGTAGAATGCAACTGAGTTTCTAATTCCATCGAACTCTATCAAATTTTTCAAACCAAACGCAACCTTAGTGTTATCTTATTTGTGACAAAGAAACTAAAATATATATAAGTATATAACTCATGATAAGATCAAATAATAGTAGCAATGATTAGGTAAGAGAAAACAGAAGATGAATGAATACAATAATAGTTAAGAATCAAGATCCACAAAGGGGGCCGGGTTTAGGTTCTTAAAAAGGTGTGGGAAGTTGTAATAAAGTTAAAGGGGTTCGTGATGTCTACCAATATCTTCCTTTCTATGATTCTAGAGATGTGTATCAATCTTTAGCTACGTACGTACGTACATGTGTGAAATTGTATTGTAATTACTTTTTTTTTTGTTAAAATGTTGATGTAAAAATGAATCTCGAGTGGATTGTTTTTCTTCATTTTGGAAATGTACGGAATGGATATGTGATAAGTGAAAATAGGGTTAGGAATTGGATGAAATAATAATTGTATATGCTTATTGAATCGCGTTACGTGTCATGAAATGTAGTTAACTATGAATGAAAAATCGATGTATGTATAAACTCTCAAAACTTTTATTATATTGTGTATTTTAACTTTTTATTTAAGGGTTCAAATGAGTACACTCAATTTGAGTGAGAATGGGGGAATGATTCTCAGCCATTAGATTTGTGAGATCAATGGTTCATAATAATGCATTATTTTTTAATTAAAAAAATCCAAATAAATAAGATTTTGGGCGGAAGGGTATAATGGTAAATATACAATTTAATTAATTAATTAATTTTGTTTTTCATTTTGTTCAAAATTTTACCCATTCATTTGGTTACCTCTCGTTCCTTTCATTGTCTTCTTTGGTGATTCACACCAAACCCTAGAATATCTATCGCCTCTTCATCAAATCATCAAATCATCATCGTATTATCACACATTTATCGTTTTGTTCATCCAGGTGATTCGACATAACGTATTATCGCACATTTATTTACGAAAAATCGCTTTTAGAAAACCTTAATTTTCATTCGCGTATATAATCTAACTTGTTTTTGTTTTTTGTTACAGAAATCACTTGAATATGAGTGATTTGCGTGAAGAGATTCATGTTAGAACACATTCGCCAACGCCAATCGACGCTCAACCTATTACTTCCGTACCGTTTCGTAAGTTTCTTCGATTTTTTGGTTTTTATGCTTTTTTATTGCGTTTTGTGTTATACGTTGCTGATGTTGATCTTTGTAGTTGAATGAATGATATGTGTGTTAGTGTTAGTGATTTTATTGAAATTAGGTTTTTGCTAACACATGTGTTAGCTTTTGTTTTATACTTTTTATTATAGTGTTTGTTGAAATTGGTTGAGTATATGTTATGGTTTTTGCATCTCAAGTATATGTTATGGTTTTTCAGTTATTGTTATATGTGTATTTTTTTTATTGTATTGAATTTAAGTTTTTGGTAACACAAGTGTTAGGTTTTTGTGTATATTGAATTTATAACAGTGTTTTGTTATATTTTTGAAATTACACAAGTTTGTTTAAAAGGTGTTTGTATCATTCTGTTATATGTTTTTTTTTGTGCTGTATGTATATGATGATATATGTGTATATGTGTTTTTTTTTTAACTTAGGGTTTAGGAACACATGTGTTAGCTGCGTTTGGTTTGTATTTTGATTTCTGGCAATACAAGTATAGTGAGTCGTATATAGTTACATTGAGTATGAATATCATGCTTATGATTAGATATAGGTGTGATCAAAGTGAATTTGTGCATTTGGGATAATTAAAGTAAACTTGCATATAAGGTGTTCGATGAAATGTCTCAATGAAATATGAATCAAGTTTTTGTCGTTATAGTGATTGATTAGCATGAAAATTTATCATACGGAAATACAAATTACAAATTCTGAAGAGTTTTGCTGAACACAAGGATTAATAGGAGTTACTATCAAATGTGGTATTGTATTGTATCACATGTGTTACTAGATTATTATTTACATTTGCACTTTGTTAGTTTAGTAACACATGCATTAGCTATGTATGATTTGTATTTTCCTTATAATTTTTTTTTTTGTTTTTTTATTGTTATCATAATCTGTTTACACGTTTTTATTTTTTGCTTTTGGTTTTTTCCCAGGTGAACATCCTCATCGTTCTCCTACACTTGCATATGTCCTTGATACACAACTAATAAAGTTCGCTAGACATAAGCGTAAAGCTTCTAAAGGAGGTGGCCAAACAAAAGCATCGGCTGCAAGAACTGATTCGCCAGCTGCAAAGGACGGTGATGCAAAAAGGAAGGTCGCGGATGACAAAAAGTATGTTAACAAGGAGGTGCAGTGGAAGAAAGTTGATCATATGGAGGCGAATAAGAAGGCTGCAGCTGATAAAAGGCTTGATATCGATGAGGCGAAGAAGAAGGCTGCAACTGATAAAAAGGCTGTTATCGATGAGGCGAAGATGAAGAAAGCGGATCAGGAAAGAACGAAAGCTGTTGATGCCGATGAGTTGAAGAAGAACAAATTGGTTATATTAGTATGTTTAGATTTTTTGAATCTAAGTTGCTGATGCTGATGGGTTTATCATTATTTTTATCTAAGTATGTTTGCTTTGATGCAGTTAAGTACAATTGGTTATATTAGTATGGTTTATATTTTTTTGGTGAATTTGTTTGTCTGTCTGCATTTTTAATCATATCCTTTTTTACTTATGTTGTATGTTGCTGACCCCTAACACTCGGGTTACCACCACTAACACTTGTGTTACCAACTATTAACACATGTGTTACCAACCACTAACACATGTGTTAGGTAACACTAGCACTAGTGTTAGCTACCACTGAATTGTTATTTTTAGCCCTAACACTTGGGTTACTTCCACTAACACTTATGTTACCTGTCCTTAACACATGTGTTAGGAAACACTCACATTAGTGTTACCTAACTATTGTTATTCTTACCACTAACACTTGCTTCACTTGATACTAACATTTATGTTACCAACGTCTAACACTTGTCTTACCTACCACTAACACTTGTGTTACCCGTCTCTAACACATGTGTTATGTAACACTAACATTAGTGTTAGCTAGCGCTGATAATTGTTATTCTCACCACTAACACTTGCTTCACCTGATGCTAACACATGTGTTACCAAATTATAACACTTTATGTTATATACCACTAACATTTGTGTTACCAGCCCCTAACACATGTGTTAGTTAACACTTATTATTCTAACCACTAACACTTGTTTTACCTGCCCTTAACACATGTGTTGGTTAACACTGACAGTTTTGTGCTAGCTATCACTGATAAATGTTATTCGTACCACTAACACTTTCTTTCCCTAACATTAACACATGTGTTACCTACTAACACTTGTGTTAACTGACACTAACACATGTGTTAGATAACCAACACTTACTTTACCTGCCATGAACACGTGTGTTACCAATTATACACACTGCAATTTTAGCAATATATAGCAGAAACAAGTACTACTTCTAACATATGAATAGTAATAAAATTGTTTTACTGATACTAAAAATAATAAAAAGATAGTTATCCAGTAATCATGTTAAAATCTAAATGAACAATACACAATTGGTCAAAAGTTACAATTTATTTAATCTAAAATCACTTTCTACTTTTCGTCTGTTCCTCTGCTATCTTCCTAGCTGATGCTTCTGCTTTTTTCCTCTCGTTTGCTTCTGTTTTTTCCTTAGCCTCTGCTATCTTTCTGTCAAACGATCGACTGTTATGACTTGCTTCTCTTTCTCCACACTTTCCACATTTATTTCCTCTTTGAGGCAGCTTTTATTGCTTTTTCTTTTAAGCTCAACAAACGTTTGTCTCTCCCGTAGCCTTTGTACCTTAACACATCTGGATTTCTGAATTTCACATATGCATATCTTAAATAATACACGTATGCATCTTGAAGGTCATTAAAAACTTGTCCAACATATGGCTTTACATCTTTTGGCACTTCAGGTATCCATAGTGTACTCCCACCAGGCGTTTCAATCTCCTTTGTATCACCCATCATGTTTTTTGGTGTAGCCATTGATCCTATAAAAGATTTTGCAAAAATATAAAATTCTTTATATTAAGTAACATATGTGTTAGGTAACATTAGCACTAGTGTTAGTTACCACTGACAATTGTTATTCTTACCCTAACACTTGGGTTACCACCACTATTACTCAACACTACTGTTAGTTACCACTAACAATTGTTAAACACTAGTGTTACCTGACCCTAACACATGTGTTAGTTATGTGTCTATGTCCTATCACTGTCAACTGTTTATTCTCACCACTTACACTTGCTTCACCTTATACTAACATCTGTGTTACCAACCCCTAAAACTTGTGTTACCTACCGCTAACACTTTTTGTTAAACTTCCCTAACACATGTGTTATCTTAACACTAACACATGTGTTAGCTATCTCTGATAATTGTTATTCTCATCACTAACACTTGTTTCACCTTATACTAACAATTGTGTTACCTATATGTTAGTATTTATTATAGAATCCATTACAAATTATTTTGAAGAGAAATTAAAGAACTCATACCTGTAGCATTTGATTGATCCTTTTGCTCCACTTCATTTGCGTTAATTTCTTCTAATATTGCCATTTTAGTGTTCTGCATCATAAATGTATAATACATAAATTGTATTCAATTTGTTTTTAAAGAGAACGACTCAGAAATAATGTACAGTATTAGTAGTCTCAATAAGTAATGAAAACAGCCACCTTAAATTTCTAAATCAGATGACAGTGGCACATCACCTATTTCATGCTAGATTGGCCAATTAACTATACTTCACCTCTAGCTACTCTAGGTGATCCGAATAGCTTGAACACTGTTTGGAGTGCAGCTCAAGACAAATCCTTTTCATTCATACCAGATCATTCAATAAGTATTACAACTCATAACTACCTATTTATACGCTTGACTTAATGACCAGTCAACTATTAACCAACTAACATGTACTTACAGACCAACATCCAAACCCCAAGTATTTGAGCAGTTAAGCAAATGACCAACTGAAAAGCGTCAGTTATAAGTCCAGCTCTTATATTATTATTATACCATATGATGATAGTGTCTCTAATGCCCTGCATCACTAGGTTGGGAGTGGACAGCACTCTCCAAACGATACTGTACATTCTACGCTCGTAAACTTATCTAATTTAACTTTAATTCATAGAACAAACATGACTATTGTTTTAAAAAGTAAATGCGTTTTTCGGTTTTTCATCAGCCTAAGGATTTTTACTCTAGTACACATCATTTATAAATCAATTATGCTTAACTGACCTCCATGATCTGGAAACTTCTTCAGTATAGTATCTGCAGCCTTCAGCCCCTTCTTATACTGTTTCGTTTCATAAGATTTCTACAAAACATATAATCATTCAGTCAGATAACAATGCATTGTGCTACAAAACATATAAGAATTTTTGACACAGTAACACATGTGTTAGCAAAGGTTGACACATTATTTATGAAACACGATTTATTCTAACATCTGTGACAACTACATTCAGTAACACTTGTGTAAAATGCAGTAACTCATGTATTAGGATACGCTAACACAAATGTTAGTAAAACAGAATATCACAGTGTCGTACGATTTTTGTGCGTATTTTGATTTCACGTTTTCATTATAAATTTCATCGGTGAATCATCGTAACTCAGAATGCTATTGCATTTTCCTCAATCAATTCGTAAATAACAGTAGATTAATGATGTTAAAATCATGAAAAATATGAGCGCATTAACCTAATCGACATTAACATAAAAACCTAATCGAATTTTGATTCACAGGTAATAAATCGATTAATCGAAGTTTGAATGAAGAATTTTGAGTCGAATTAAAGTAATTCGTACCTTCAATTTGATATTTTCGTCGATCGATTGGAGAGAAAACCCTACGATTGGGGTTTGGTTACGTACGAGTTTTCTTCTGTATCTATATGTTCTGTATGTATTTGTATATATCTGTATATTTTTTTGTGTTTTTGTTTTTGTTTAATAAGAAGTAAATATAATGTAGGTTTACCAAACTACCCTTCCACTCTTAAGTGAAATGGAGCATTGTGATTGGTTCCCCCATTCTCACTTAAAATGTCATTCTCATTTGAACCCCACCCATGATATTTTTATGTAATATTTTGACTTACCACTTTGTATGAACGTGAGATGAGTAACTTATATAAATGACACGTCAGTTAAATTACATTTAAATATCTCTGTATTATATTTTAATAGTATGTGTCCGCTTGTAAGGAGTATCCATATACATATCCC
The DNA here is from genome assembly GCA_949592205.1 of Helichrysum umbraculigerum. NCBI lineage: Eukaryota > Viridiplantae > Streptophyta > Magnoliopsida > Asterales > Asteraceae > Helichrysum > Helichrysum umbraculigerum. The sequence goes on along the minus strand of CATIUR010000005.1, from coordinate 78,571,027 downwards.
CGTATCATATTTCAATAATATGCGTCCACTCCACTCGTAAGGAGCATCAACGTTGACATGCCCACAAATCACCCACATATGCTGATGCACAAATTCGAACCCCTGACATATAAGTCACATATGTGTCGTGTGGGCGTTTTTTGATAATAGTTTATTACATTACATCATACTTACCCTTTATTAAATAGTGATAACTATCAGTTATCACATTTGTATGTTCATATCGTAGATCGAGCAACAATCTATATTTTAATTATATATTATATTATATTATATATAGATATAGATTTTATATAATAAAGCTAATAAAAGAAATGAAACATAATTATACGGCGTAGTTCAAGGCAAACATCGCAAGGCGGGGTATCTTTGATTGCAAAGCATTCCTTCTCTATATTAATGTTTTCTTGTCAGTATCGTATTATTCTCTCTTAATAATTTTATTATTTTACGGATTATTTATTTATATTAAATATATATATTTATATATTATAAATATATAATAATATTACCTATTTGCCAATGATCTCTTACCCAAGTAGTAAAAGTGAGGTGGGAGGCTTGCCTCCCTGGAGGTCCTGGGTTCGAGTCCAAGCAGTGATGTATGGGGGGAATTAAATATGGCCGTTCAAAAAAAAAATATATATTACCTATTTTATTAGTAAATTTAATTTGATACATTAATTCCCCATAATTGTGTGGATTCACCCACATAGCATTTCCTTCTCTATCCTAATCTACTTGAAAGACAAGTGGTGATCTTACTAATATTATTTTTACAATTTACGAGATTTATGTAGATTACGTAGTTATCTACATTAATTACTAAACTCTAATAAATACGGAGTATTAAACTTCTATCTTTTTTTTTGAACAGCAAAAGCAAGGGACACGGGGAAGGAGCTTCGGCTCCGCCATCACCCCTAACCCGCATCCAGATAATATTATTAATATACTAGCAAGATGCTAGCAATCACGATACATTTAGAAATTACAACTATTCGGAATTACAATAAAATTGAAAAACAGCTACTCTAAACATCAAGAACTCGATTCTTCTTTATAGCCTCTGAATTATCTCCTCTCTTGTGACCCGTTTCCACATCTTATAACCATGGTTTTCCATTCCAATCTGCCCAATTTAGTGCTCTTTCTTTTTTCCCGATCCTATGTTTTAACCAAAAAAATGATAATCCCATTAATTGTGTTGCGGTATAATCAAATTTCGAAATCTCCTTTCCTTTGAATGTAACTTCATTTCGGAGTGTCCACAAAACCCAAATGTAAGTGTATATAACACCCATAAAACACTTTTCGCTTCTGCCTTTTAGTCCTGCTTCAATCGGCCACCTTATTAATGATTCCAAATTTACGATTTGACTTGCATTCACCTTCCACCATGCACTTATGAAGTTCAATAGATGTTTTGCAACATTACATTCAATGAATACATGATCCTCATTTTCTCCATTTATATTGCATAAAGCACACGACGTGTTGCCAATTTGAATCCCCCTTTTTTCCAGATTTAATTTCGTTGGTAATCTCCGCTGTAAACATCTCCAAACTATCACGTTGACTTTTCTAGGGACGATGCTTAACCATGTAAATGTGGTGGATTTTGATGGAAGAGACAGATTATCAAACATGAGTCTGAAAGAAGCAACAGTGAATATCCCATCTTTATTATACCTCCATGCCCAACCTGCGTTTTCGTTAGTAGCCTTATCTGGATCGAGTTCAAGTAGGCTAGAAAAACCCATGTTAAATTTCTCGAGTTCTTTGCTTACCTTCAAAATGTTGTTCCACATACCTGCACTTTTCCCTTTCGATATATTAACACTTATACCTCCATTTATCCCATCTTTATTATACCTCCATGCCCAACCTGCGTTTTCGTTAGTAGCCTTATCTGGATCGAGTTCAAGTAGGCTAGAAAAACCCATGTTAAATTTCTCGAGTTCTTTGCTTACCTTCAAAATGTTGTTCCACATACCTGCACTTTTCCCTTTCGATATATTAACTTCTATCTTACTCACTCAATCTCAAATTAACTTTCCACCTTTTTACTTGAATTTTGGCACAAAAATGTTAAGCAATGCAACACATTTGTCATTCTACCCTTTTGTTAATAGTATATATATACAACACCGCATTACTCAACGTGTGGTTAAAAGGGTAAAATGAACATTTAATTTATATTAAGTATATAGTAATCGCACATTTTGTAAATCTACGTGAATTTTATAGGTTGAAACAATTAATTTGGGGCAGATCGATGAAGTACTATTAATTCATTGACAGAACAAGAACACCATGTAGGACATGACATTTTACGTAACAAAAATGAGGACAACATGTGCCCCAAAACATAATCAAGTTACATAGGAGACAAGATCAAGGTCCATATGGTTCATGTTCATGAAGTAGATTCCAAGATATATATGTATTCAAATATGAAGTTAACATAGTTTGGTCATTGGGGTCTTAGCCCAGTGGTAAGGGAGTTTTTCCATATAGGGTTTCTTCCTTGAGGTTATGAGTTCGAGCCTCGTTGAGAGGGGGAATCCTGTGACGCTATACCCATCCAAGACATAGGAGAGCAACCCCTTTAGGGCGTCACCTAGGCTGCGAACTCAGGGGCGGTTACTCGTATCAGGGGAGTAACCATTAGTGGAGATGATCGGGTGGGCCCAGTGAGTCCGTCAGTGATTCCACAACTGCCTTTCAAAAAAAATAGTTTAGATATTATATCATAGGTACTAATATATAAACGTAATTGTAAAAAAAAATCACACATGGTTGTGAAGAAACTAGTGGTTACAAAAAACAATGAATAAAATTACTCGAGATTGATTATGTCATTAAGAATTAAAAAAATTGTATTTCCAAAGAGAATATATTTAATTTAATTTAATTAAAACTTGTTTATATATCTTTTTTCTTTTAATTAAAAATTTAGATTTAGATATTGGGGTAGTTATTACGGCGCGGAATCGGCCATATTTACCTCATCGAGTTGTACAGACTGATCCTTTCCGTTTAGTTTTTGTTTCTTCTGATTCCTATGGACCACCTTTTACTTATTTTATTTTATTTTCCTATTTTTTTTTAATTTTTATTTTGTTTTGGTTTGACCCATTTTACCATTTTGACCTCTTCGGACTATTGTTTCAAATAAATTAAGCGGGTTCGGAGCCATATATATTGGTGGGTCTACATTTTCCAAAAAGCATACACAGAATTTCTGGTAGACAATGTTATAAAGTTTGAGTTACAAATTCAAGAAATTTGTTTGAATCTATTTGTTTGGATCAGTCAAATAGGAGCTAATTACTCCTTAATTTCTAAAGTAAACTACCATAAACACTGGCATTAAAAGTTTAATACATCTATAAATGTTTGTACTTTGAATATACTAATCTCGAACTTTTTGGACTTGTCTAACATAAGTATACATGGATAAAACACAATAATCTAATTTTTTACGGACAGTTCTTAACACTGTCGTCAACAAAACGCTTTAAATTATACGGAGTAGTTGAGTAGGGACGGATCTAGTCCATTACTAAATGATTTTTTTTTTTTTTTTGTTTCAATGTAGAAGATCACTATCTTTATGGAACATCTTTTGATGCATGACTTTGATCCAAGAAAGAAGGACATGGTAGCAGAAGTTGGTCTTGTCGGGTCGGGTCTTGTAACCATCAAAGTGGTCCTGGATACAATCAACAAAAACATAAGAAGATGTTTAAAAGAAAAAGAAGGGGAAAAAGTGGACCCTTCAAAATCTGCAAAGTGGTTGTCCCTTTTATTTAAATTACCTACTCCCCCTCCTTGTATATTTGTAAGTATATATATACAACACAAAAATTGATGTCCACATCACACTATACAAATATTTCAGCATACAGTACAAATATATCATAGCACAGTTTTGGTATATGCATTAACTTGTGTGTTGTAGATATCATCACCCTATATATTTGCGTTAAAACATATATAATTTGATTTATGGGTAACTAGAAATCAAGATAGTGTTTTACTTAATGAGGATGATATATGTGATGTGTTAATTAACATGAATTTTGGTATACAAGGTTAAAAATACTACAAGCAACTTACATTTTTACCTATCTAAATATTTTTAATTAAATATAATCATACTATCGAAGGCTCGTGCAACTAAAAACACCTAATATCATATCATAATTAATAACAATAACAAAATATGATATTACTAGAAAAGGTGGAATAAAGTCTTGTGTTTCAAATTTATGATGTGATACAGGAATAGGACTCACTATCATTTAATTTTATCTTTATCTTTACCATATAAATCAAACCAAGATCCATGATATATATATTTTTTAGAAATATGACATTAAGGGCCATTTTGGTAACCATGTTCCCTTATAAATACCATTTGAAACTATGTCCCCAAAATACATCCCCCAAGAAAGCAACAAAATGGCTATTCCATCTCAACTAAAAGCACTCCCTTCATCCCCTCAAGCTTCCTCCATTAGAACTACACCAACTTCCCCATTTTCTTCACCTTCTTCCTTAGCCACCTCCATGAAGTTTAAAACATTGATCCACAATTGCATCTTCTCCCATCTCTTTCGGCTAGCACGGGCCCTCACCAAGGCCAAGACCATCATCATTGAGCTTCTTAAGGAGATCCATCTCAACAATGTACATTTCTTGGAACCCTTGATCTTGAAAAAGAACAAAAACAAGAATAAGCTCTATTTTGGATCGTTTAGGTTGCATTACAATTGGTGCTCATCACACGTCGTCCCAATGACCTCATCCAATCCTTTTAATGGTCATGTCTACTATGATTCCACTTGGAACTCATTTTTGGATGAAATGGCGCCGGAATCCGAGCTATCAGGGTACCTTCAATGGCTTGAAGAGAAGAATGGTAAAGATAATGGAAATAAGAGTTCTAGGATGACAGTTGATGAGATGAACGAGATTGATCGTCTTGCCGATAAGTTTATAGCGAATTGTCACGAGAAATTCAGATTGGAAAAGCAAGAATCTTATAGGAGATTTCAAGAAATGATGGCTAGAAGTGTGTGAGTTAGAAATCTTTAGTTGATAACTTTATACGCTTATTTCCCTTATGTATCAAGGGGTTGGGGGTGGTATAGTTGACACAAGGATTGCATGGTTCAAATTTGGGGTAGGGGGTTGTCTCCTATAACTTCTTGAACTTCAAGTAGAATGAATATTGAGAGGATTGTAGAAGAGGGAATTGTTTGTAATTGTGCAATCCTTGTGTTTGTAACTGTAAGATCTTTAAGAATTATGTGTCACTTAGACCCTTAAACTAAATATATTCAACTAATATATTGAATCTATAATCATAGTCCATTTATTATTTATTTTTTATTAAATCACTATTTAGCCATACAGAAAAAATTGAATACCAAAACTATAAATAATAAACTAAAGATACGTATGTCTAAATGCTATAGTCTATACACTATACTCTAAGGCATCAAGTAGATTTTCTTGCCATCATCTTGAAGACGATCTAGCCGGACTCCCCTATCATAGTTTCACGGGTTAGTTAATCATTGTCGCCATGCGGGCTTATAGTTTTGTAGGTAAACTGTTGGTATACGTCCACAATACATTGCTTTAATTGGTCATTAAGCTTTAGCTATAGCTTGTCAAAACTGGATGGTTGATAATAATAGAGTAAGTACATGCTTAAAAGTGAGCAATTAAATTGACACGAATGAAGTAATAAACAAAAGAATTTGTGAAACATAACTTATTTGTTGTGATATGAGATGAAATGTTAATGATAAAAGTTATATAAGCCACGGGTATAAGTTAATATAAGTTGAACTTATAATTCGAATTTGATGGCATCAAATAGTAACAATTTATTTTATTTAATGAAAATCAGCACGGGTATAAGCCACCTATCTTGACTATATTACAAACCACTAAAAAAACTAGTATGTTGTTCCTTTATAAATTTAATAGGGGCACTAAAAGACTCAGGACCAGCCCTGGGTTGATCACTGTAACACTAGTGAAAAGATATATTCGACTGGTTCATAATTAAATTAAGTAATGTTAACTGTATACAGAAACAACAGTGTACACATCTATAATTTCATTAAAATTAACAAATTTGTCTGAGGGTTGGAGATCTTCTGCGGTGTTCTGTTACATTGAGAGACGAATACCATTTTTCATGTGCTACGCTCATGTCGACCCAGGTCAAGAAGCTTCCTCTCCCCATCTAGAAAATTTACAGTCTCTCAATTTCTATTTCACGTGTAACAATTTATCTTCGGTCAATTTATGCTTTTTTTAAGATCCCTTCAACGAGGAACCAATGTACCTCTGAAAGTCTGAAGTGACTCAAGTGTATCTTGTGGGTTACTTCATTTATAAAGGTTGTTAAGTGCGGCAATCATACCTTATTTTGGTTGATACTTTTGAGTCATATTTCTCACATAATTGTGCCTCTAAATTTAGTCCTTTTTGTCTCCCCTTTGAAGTACCATTTAAAGACCTCTTTAGAAAGAACTGAGTTTTTGATGATGAAAATGGAGTAGTAATCTTTAAGCTTAAGGGAAATACTTATGACATAATTATAATAGTCGGTGAGTAAAAAAATTCGAGGCGGAAGCTCATAGTTTCCTCGATCTATTCATGACTCCTTTTCACCAAGTCCAACCGTTTCATCATCTTAGCTTAAATTTAAATTTTGAGTCTTAATATTTCTCAATGCAAAGCAGCATAACATGGACAATAATTTCATACTGTACAATACCAACCACATTCATTCAGTTTTGAAACAATCTTCAAGCTAGTGTTCCTAATAATTTTCATTACATACCTTTCTCTGGATATAAAATGTTACAGTTCAGCCTGGCATTTTCTACTTAAAAAGCAGGGGCAGATGGAGAGATGGGGGGTGGGTGGGGGGTGCAGCTGCTACCTTAAACGACATAATAGCTTGTTAATGTACAATTAATCAATGCATGTAATCACCTCTCAATGATATCCCTTAGGGTGGTCATTAACAAAACCATTACTCAAATTAGGTGTTTTTGCAGAGTACCATTTTAGAGAATAAATTATAACATTATATTTCTGCATACATTTCCCGTTTTGGTTTCAGTCGTTTTAGTATTAGATGTAAGAAAAAACTTCTGCGTTGTTATGGATTTAAGAGGATCGATGCCAGGTCATATGGATAGATATAAGTTGTTATCGATTTAAGACAGACGCCAGATACTAATGTTTGATCTAATGAGTATGTGGCCCATGAGCATGATAACAATATTGAATAACAACTTGAATTATGTTATCAAAGTGGTTGCTACACCTATAATAAAAGATCACTTAGTGTTATGCATCATTTAAACCGTTACTCAACCAACCCATTTTGCCACTCTACTATGTATAGAAACTGTCCTAAAATCCTGCTTAAAACACATGCTATGGACTATTGCTTTTGATATTATTTGTAAATACAATACAATTAACATAATCCATTCATGCCTAGCAAATGCAATTAGGGTGGTTTGAGTTTCATATGTTATTGACAATTTTGAAAATTTAAAAGACATTTTTTGTACAGACATGCACGCCTCTTGGCTTTGGTTCTACAACAATACAAATTTTAATTTAACAAATCAGCAAACACATAATACAACTTCAGCAAAATCACAAGAACAAATGCTATAAGTTTACAATAACAGGGGTATAACTACAATGAAGAAATGAATGTAACGATAAGATTAGCCATTTCAGTATCATAAGATGGACCTTCCATTTGGAAATGACTAACTCCTTCAATAAGATGTGTTTCCGCTCGCCCTGCTGCAGTTTTTATCTTGTTAGCCAACTGTTTAACACTCGTAAACCCATCTTTAGTCCCCATTACGAAAAGCTTTGGTTTAGGAGATTGTAATATCGCCTTGTGATGTCTTCCAAATAGAATCGAAGCAGTCAACCCAAAAGGATACCCCAGGCTCACATAGCCCACAATTTCATCCACCTGATCAACAGCAGACCCCGCAATCGGTGCACCTGCAATCAAACAACAAATCAATTCCATACTCGATTTCTCATAAATACAACGCCCAAATAAGGAAACTCAATAACTCGACCGGGTCACTTTCTTATTAAAATGAACGATTCGTAATATTCCATAGTGTTAGGAATTTGCTAATTTTAGACTGCTTACTTACAAAGAAATAAGCAGGTATACAACATTTCAACCTACTTACATCTTATGTGCTCATTCCTTATAAAAGAATCAGACAAACTAGTTTCAAAAGCATATTTAGCGATTGCTTATTTACCTAAAAGAATGCAAGCAATCACAAACACGGTTCATATCATCTCATGGTCAAGCTAGCATCTCAATTTTATCGACAAAACAACACGGGAAAATTTTGAACTAATATAACACAATATGCCCATTTTGACAATGTTAGGTATGTAACATTTGATCGCTCCGTAATTTAGATTCAATAATTAGCATTTATAGGGGAACTTAACCTAGAAATTTCAATTTTACATACCCCAATATTTTCAAAATTATGCATTACATTGTCAAAATTGGTATATCATAGTATTACTTTTCAAGCAATTTGCAATACTAAATAAACATAATTAATTGCGGCAACAAAGTAATTAACTGTCATAAATAAATATAAAGTCTTAACAATTGAATAAACCTAATAAATTACAATTACTAATAAATAATACTCTTCAATAATTACAGTCTACAATAAGAAACTAATATACCTGCAGACGAACCAACAAGTAAGATCCTATTCGAGTTCAAGTTCTGACAACACCACTTGCAGATCGCAACGACGTCGGCGACCTCAGAGAATCCGGTAAGAGACGGCCGGCCGGTGGACTTACCGACGCCTCTCATATCAAAAGTGACAGCAGTGAAACCTTGATCAGCTAAATTACGAGCAATGCCTTTCATAAGACCTTGACAACCGCCTAACACTGAATACGGGTGGACTAAAACGACTATTATTTGATTTTGGTCAGTAGAAGTTGATTTGGTTTCATCGGGTGATGGTTTGTAGATTCTAGCGTCGAGATTTATTCCGTTGCTGGATTCGATCGTTGCCGATTCTCTCGTTGTTGTCATTTTGGGAATTTGGGCACACAATTGAGTGTGTGTTTCTGGTTCGCGTTTTGTTTAAGATCTAGAAGGTGTGATTTGATTTTTTGGCGTTATGATCATAAGGCGTCCTTGTTTTATTAATAATGGTCATTTTTGGTCCTTCAGTTTCAGTGTTTGGTGCTTTGTATGTAACCGGTTTATCAGTCTCAAATTTATAGTCCTTTTCCAATTTGATACGTCTCAAATTTATTATCTGCTTTATTCTTTTAACGAATCAAAATAATTTTATATTATAAAAGATAAAATCTTATTTACTGTACTATACAATAATTAAACTGTATTTTTTTATCTGACAATAAATTTAGGATGAGGAAGAATAGTTTTGCATCCTTTTCTTGACCTTTTACTTTCGGAAGTGTAATTTTTGTGTCGGTTAATACATTTCAAATCCATCTTTTTATAATTGAGAAAAGTAATTATTAATTATTTTTATAGGAAATAATAGTTTAACTAGGTATTTGTAATCATGGTTGTTGTCTCACGACTCGAATCATAAATTTCAACTTGCGACTCGTTTTATGACTTAAGTTGTCGTGTGTCAATATATTTTATAGATCATAAATAATTCCTTAAAATTTATTTGGTTGATTTACATATTGTAAATTTTTTAAGAAATTAGATTGAATTATAAGATTTAACTCTCTATAATAAACTAATACGAATATATTGTATATATCATTCAAGCAATAAGTTATATTAAACTAACTTTTTTTAAATTTTCTGAATTCGAGCTTAAGCTTGGTAATTGAGTGGTTGATACTTGATAATAGTAATAACTCGACTTATCAATAAGCAATTAACTACCCAACCGTTTTTTTAATCAAAACTTTTCACAGTCTCTACGCTGCCTCTAAGATATCACTCAAAAGAATAAATTAAAAGTAAGATTTTTGTTCTCAATAATAGTAGAGCAGTATGATGGTCGATGGTAAAATTATTGACGGGCAAGAACCACAATTGCTTAATTCAAAACAAAACTATACTAATTAAATTTTCTTTTCATTTGTTTTTTATCACACCAAAAGTTTGCTTGATATTATGGCTCATAAGAGTCACGAGTTGAGTTGAAACGTCTCGAAAGAGTCAATAAATAATTTGTAAGAGTGTCATAAAATCAACTCATTTTTTATAATTTTGACTCGACTCGTATATGTAATAGTCTAACAGATGGTCTATTATGCACTTTCCTAGTTTGCAAATAATGCAAAAGTTAGTAATGCTTTGAACCTTGTTTGTGTATAATTTTTTTTAGTATGTAACTAATTCAGTATGTTATTTGCAATTAGCACATGCTATGAAGACACTAATAAAGGCTCTCTCTTTGGTATAACTTTTCTGAAGTTCACTTATGAAGTCCTATGATATAATTAACATTGGCAAAATCGTAATGAGATAGGTCCTAATTATATGAACCATCTTAAATTTGGGCTAACCAATTTAGACTCATTATTTCAACATTATAACCCCATCAAGGGGTTTGATATATACCTAACTGTTCAATCCACATTACTACGATTTAATAAGGGCATTGCATTTGTTTATACAACACATGTAGTAACCTACGTTTATTTATGCTACATAATTGAAACAACAACATTATTACTATATAAAGTTGTCACTCACATACTTCTACATCTACATAAGATACATACATCATATCATTATGGAGTAATATATTAGATGTTTGAAGCAAATGTCCTATCAACCAAGTTTCCAGGATCTATAACGTTGGGTGTGTTTGACAGACCACTATTGATATAGGGGTTTCGGGGGGATAACATGAATCGTATAAGCCTGAACCCTATTAGTTATAGACTTTGATCGAGCTTTTAGTTTTAATAAGCTTCAGTCCATATAAAGAATAACTTTCGTATCTACAAGTTTATTTATTGAGAAAATAAACCCTTACAAGTGATAAACATATCAAGTGTTTCAAGTAGAATCTAGAAAAAAGCTTAACGTACCCACAAGCTGCAACTTCGGTTAGTTGTTGGCAAACATACTAGTCTAAATATCTAATCTTAATAACCTTATAGAGAGAGGCTCCCTTGGTTTTGTTCGACACGCTGTGACGTTGCATGTGCTATCATATCGAACGGAGTTTTAATAAGACAGTCTTAATGACATTACCTACCTTTTGCTGTTGATGTTGTTGTTCACAGAGATGGATGGTTAAATAAAGCAATTGCCCAACTTACAAACCATATATTGTCGATGGCGCCATCGCCATGTGCCCTACTTAATGTATAACCATAACCCACCCTTATTCCATCTCCATAAATTCCATACCAAATGCTTTTTACTTTTTAAATAAAGTTAAGAGTATGCATAGATTCATGTATTCTAGCTCAATTTATATTTATCAAATGATAAAGATTTCTTTTGGGTGACCACGGAAATCTCAACTGACCCAACTTTGTTGACAAGCAAATTCGAAGCTTTTTTTTTTTTTTTTTAATTGTAAAAAAATAAGTTGATTTAACTTTTAATGAGGTGGATTCTAGTAATAATGTTGCGAGTGTACGTTATTAGGACAGCTATATATATATATATATATATCGTTTAGTTAACTATCAAAGGGTTCGCCAATAGCTAGCGTCCTGAATCCTGATACTTAACAACCTGTTGAGGTAATAATTGTCAATAAAGAGTTTGTTGTTGTGATATTTTATTTCATAATAATTGGAACGGTGGTTTTGGTTTGTGATGAATCTTATCGATGTCTTAATTAATGACATGACAACATAATCAAGGTAAACAAACATGTACAAAGCAAGACATTGATTAGGTGGTCGGAATAAGAATTTTGAAAAGATGGATGTTAGGATATCGAAAGAACAAAAAGACATTCAATACGGAAATGATAACTCAAACTGCAAATCAATTTCGAACGTACAAAGTTTCTAAAACTAATTATCCCTGTTGATTGAACAAAAACTAATCGTATCCAAATACTAATCCTCATATGATAACTTTACCAATCCTAAACCGACTCAAGTCTATGCAAAACTAAATTTACCTTATAATTTCAAGTCCTTCATATGTATTTACTAACAACGGACTTGAACAAGAAGTTGGAATTGTCGGAATAATAACAAATGGGTTTTAGAAGACTGGTACACGTTTCTTTGGGGTAGTTGGCCTTTGTCCTTTAGACAAAATTTATATAAATTAATAAATCAAGTTGGGAGAGTTTCAAAAATATTACTCCGTATTATTTTCTTTAGGAGGTATATATATATATATATATATATATATATATATATATATATATATATAATGTGAAGTATATAAGAATTCAAGTTATAGTTGTTGGCGACTTTAGTCTTTTGGTAAAGTTATATGCCAAATGAATATAGGAGTACTCTTTAGCTTGGGTAGCAAATACTCTCGTTGACCTGGAAATAGGAATGTCCTTGTACTTTTCGGTTTTGTGTTACTTATAACAATTCAAATGGTTTACGTTGTACGTACTTTAGTTTTGATGTTGGGTTTTGTTAGTTCATAGTTTTGTTAGGGTTAGCATATAATGAATCTGCATGTTGGATCGTCTCTGAGGGTGCCTTACTCTGATCCGACATATGCGAAAACGTGGGACAAATCGAATTGGTCTGATTCATGGTGGAGATGGGCAATGATGAATGATACCTTGTGACTTGGATCAAGGAACATATTAACGTCTTTATTCTCACTTAGTCACTTATATGCAAATAATTAACTTGGTAAACTAGGCATTACAAAGTAAAAAATAATCCTAATTGGAAGAAGAGATAATATTGCAGCAATGTCAATTACCCCATAATTAATTAGTATAGCTAGCTAGCAGTCGCTAGTATTGTCCCCAAACATGTGAAAGAGAATTCTTTTGTGTATATGTAACTATCTATGTGTGAAAAACAGAAAATAAATAACAAAAAGTTTTGACAATTTCCTTTGATCCACAACTGCTGATCCCAGTGTCTTAAAAGAGTTTACATGAACCAAGTTGCCTTTTTCCAAAAGAGTTGACTTAATAACTAGATGCTTTTCCATATACATTGACTTCTAACATGGCCTTTTTCCCATGCCTATGACACTATAATCTGTAACGAATTTGATTCCGAATCGGAAAATATCAAACGCAACACGACCCATGATCTGATCCCATATACTGAATTCGGGTTAACTTGATGAATCGATCATCCATTCGATGAGCTAAGTTTAAAATTAAACAATAACAACGAATAATGACCGAATCAAAATAACCGAAAGGGCTATAAAATAGTGAAGAAGATGGTAACTTTTATGAAGCTGACAACTGCCAAATAATGGTTAAAGGGCAGTATGACAAGTTTCTTGGAAAATAAAAACCAAATAAAGAAGTATAGGTAGGTAGGAGATGAAAGGAGAATTTAATTTGTACAGGCTGAAGTTTGGCCATATCTTTCCACCTTTCTCACTCAATGCTATCTAACTACCATGACTTCTATATACATACACACACATCAACATAATTTCTTCACTCTTATAACACATTAAATTTTACTTCCTACCCTTTCATCACTTATCCTTTTTCTACTTCAATTCCACCACTACCACCACCACAGATTGTTTTCCAACAATGGTCAGATCAAACACCGCCACTATGGCCGTCGCCATGTTGGTGGGTCTGATTTGTGTAGGGCTTCCCTGTGTGGAAGCCCAATCGCCATTAGCAGCACCAGTGATGTCACCAGGTGTACCAATGGCGATGGCACCGGCACCGGCAACTGATTGTATCACTGCGCTGACAAATGTTTCTGATTGCTTGACGTTTGTTCAAAATGGAAGTACCATGGCCAAGCCGGACAAAAAATGTTGTCCGGAATTTGCAGGGTTGCTTGATAGCAACCCTATCTGCTTGTGCCAACTCGTTGGACAAGCTGATAGTTTTGGAATAGATATCTCTAGGGCACTCATGCTTCCAGATGCTTGTAAACTAGAAATTCCTTCTCTTGATGCTTGCCCAGGTTATTTCTAGCTCTCAATTCTACATTTTATTATATTCTTAAAAAATTTGTCATAACTTAATTTATAATATATAATATAATATAATATATTATTATAAGAAACTGGATTAATTGTTGATGGGATTATACAAAAACTAAAAAAATAGATTTGCTGAAAATGAGATTAAAGCATAAGTCCTTGTTGTAGGGGCCATGTAATGAATTGAAGTACACATCTTAATGCACCGTTTGAACAGACTCATAAGTTTCACTTTTTAACATTTATTTGTTCACCTAACATCTTTATTATTGCTGGTGGATCATGGTTAGCTACATATGCAAATCCTTTTAATGTTATCAAAATTGTCTGTAACAAAATTTTAATAATTTAAACATAATTTTGAGTTCATATGTTATTTTCAATAGTGAATGTAGATGATATTAAACTTAAATCATCTGCTAAAAATAGTGTAATAATAGAACCTTAATTTCTTTGATATATTACAGCAACTCCAACATCAGCTCCCGCACCTAGTGCAGACGCACCTGGATCGACAGCAGGTAACCGAATTTAACCTAATAAGTTTATGTAGTTGATGTTCTGGTCGCTCTGTTTTTTGGTTTGATTCAATTATCTAATTACTCTGATTTTGTTAAATATATGTAATTAAATTAATCTTTATGGTTTAGTATATTATAGACAAAGTCGCAATGGCACGATTATTGTAATCGTTCGATAAACATGCCTTTTTTGTAATGTGACATTGCAATCATGCTTTTAAGTCTCATTTGTTTCTCATGTTACATTTTGACAGCTGGTCCAATTCCTGATGGAGGAGCATCATTGAGCCCTACTGCATCTGGAAATGGTGTTGGCAATGGAGCTTCAAGCACTGCAGTTCATGATCTTTCGACGTTCATATGCTTGGCGGTTGCTATCTTCATCGCATACTATTTTTAGTTTGATTCTTTCACTTTACAATATATGCATTTCATTCTCCACATTTTTCGTATTCTATTTAAATTATATGTAACATTAATTCACATACTTGATGCTTGAATGTACTCAATAATATATGTAGCGAGTTTAATTTATTTCATCTTCAGTAATCGTTATGTAGGAGAGTTTCTTCTATTGAATTCGTTGAAAATAATATTTGTTAGAATAACACGATTATAAAGCTTGATAGCGTGATTACAAAAATTAAATTAAGACAGCAACGTTATATATAGTCCGAGACTAGCGTATTTCTGGTCACAACACCATTCAACAAGTGGTCCAAGACGACGCCTTCTCGCGACAAAAAGTTGTTATTATGTTGATCGCTATGAATTAAAGTTACTTTTAATGTGAATCTTGATTGATATATAGTGATTGATGATGAGGGCATAAAAAGTTAATCGTAAGACGCAAAGAAACAGATTATGTTAACAATATTTTCGACAGATTGTATTTTTATAACAACGACCTTTTTCGTAAGTTGCAACTTGCCAACTTGCAAATGTAATCATATATATTTTGTGCAAATACATGGGCGGATCCAGCCCAGAAGGGGATTTGACCCATCAATTTCTATTATAAGGCCGCATATCCAATTTCTAAACGGGCCTTTTGTGTATACAGTGCCAATTACTATAACTTTGGGTTTGAACCAATATTTAAACTTTTTTTAGTTAAACAAATGGTTTACGTTATTTTAAGAGTGCAGCTCAAGAAGGATTGGAAAAAAATTATAAGGGTAAGAAGTTGTATTGTTAATATGCAGTGTCGTTATGATGTAGTGAATCTGTCGTAGATCAAAAAATTATGGTTTGAGGTTGTTTGCCCCTATGGCCCTGTTGTCATATTTAAGCAACCATTCTCGATCACAAACAAAATTTTAATTGACTTCTAGTGTGGTTTTATAAAAATTGGAATTTTCTTATTAAATTAATTTTATTAACATTATCTTGGTTAGTTATTTTACGCCTCCCACATAACGTATTTTCTAGATACGACACTGATCAAGCATAAAAAGTAGCCTTGAGTGCAGGTGGGTTGGATCGATTCGATGCTCTCCGATTTACATGGTTAACCTGTTAGCCTGTGTAGAACGATTGCTAAGGGTGGCGAGAATCGGCTTGGAAAAGATAAGTTTGTTATCTTTTCTTGAATTTAGGGTTTGTAGGGTTTGTGTGATGAAGGTAAATTTGAAGGTGCTTGAAGGTAAATAATGTACACACCCTTGTATTTATAGTGATGCTTGGATCAATTTGGTGGCAAGTTTTGACACGTGGCATCATCTAGTGATGCCAGTGGATGGATGCGGCTGATTGCATTTGCGCGTGGGTTCCCTGCGTATGACGTGGACCAATGGCATTGCTAGAATTGAGCTCTTGTCGGCTCTTGGGAGACCACACTACCATTGGTGATACTCCGTACTAGGTGGTCCCATATCTTGGGGACATAAACCCTAGCTTGGTGAGCTTGCTCCTGCATTGGGCCTGATTTGTTGGACCTTCACCTGGCAATTGGGCTCCCTGTACAAATGAATTGGGACTCGATAGCCCTTTCCTGATTTTGTGTGGTAAGCCCAATGAATATGGTACACGATTAGACACCACACCATGCTAAATTGATAATTCGTCGATAGCCCAAAGGATATTTTTTCAACTTGCACTCTCGATGTAAATAATGAAAGAGTGGTCGAGAACTTGGATGGCCGAGTTACATGAACAATACTTGAACTTATCGAATTAATATCATCTCACGTCAAATCAAAACATAAAAAGTTATGTTATGAATCCAAATATGCTCCACAACATTGACGATGATGAGGAGTCGTGGACGAGGACGATGTATGATGATGATGGTGAAAAATAAAACAAAGAAAATTTTTGATTTTACTATATATGGAATGGTGGTGATCGGTCATCGGTGGATATGATTGTAGATCTTGTTGTGTGAAGAACTAATATATAAAATATTCACCCCTACAAATAATTCGAGAAAGAAGATGAACAATTTTTTTTTTTTCTGATTTAACAAGAAATCTAATCGGAATTGGAGTATTGGACGGAATGACAAAATTGGTGAATATTTTTAAAGTATTTAATATTTCAATCAAGTTGAGGCTTAGAGCATTATATAACCGAGTCGAGCCGTAGCTAGACATGGCTCGAGCTCAGCTCGACTCATTTAGGGTCAGCTCGAGCTCGGCTCGATAGCTCGACGAGCTTGCACGATGCAAGCTCGAGCTCGGCTCGATAGCTCGACAAGCTTTCACTATTCAAGCTCGAACTCGAAAAGCTCGAAATTTTATATAATAATAATTTTTATATTCAAAATTATTTTATATTTATTTAAAAATTAGAAAAACAATAACAAAAATAATTTCTAATATATTTAAAATTAAAATACATTGTAAAGACATGTCAAAAACTATGTAAAATAGTTTAATAGTTTTATAATATAATAATAATAATAATAATAATAATAATAATAATAATAATAATAATAATAATAATAATAATAATAATAATAATAATAATATCTTTTAAATATCAAAAATTACATATATATGTATATACAAATATAGATATTAATAAAGGCGCAAAAATCTCGATAACAGCTTGAGCCGAGCTCTTAAAAGCTCAAGCTCGGCTCATTATATATTTCGAGCTTGATTTTTAAGCTCGAGCTTGGGCTCGAACTAGATAAAAGTTCAACTCGATCGAGCTCAAGCTCGACTCGTTTGCTGCCCTAGCATTATATGGTAATGTATTTGTTTGCTTCTATTTTGCAAATTTGTGTTATGTTTATGATTGATTTGGGATTGTTGGGTGCTTGGGTCTATTGTTATGTTTTTGACTAGGTTTTTATGTGTTACCAAGTCATGTAAGTGTGGTCAAATACTTATTTTGATAGTTTATTTAGGAATTGATTGGTTACTTTTTATTATATAATGGATGAAAAAAATGAAACATGATGACAAAATTGATGTAACTACTTCAATTACTACTAAGAGCACACGGAGTGGGCTGATGTGGATCGGCATTTTCCCTCCAGAACGCCGAGGTACGGCGTTGAGCCACTCCGTGGCGGCGTTCTTCTCGGCGTTTCGGCCGGCGTCCAGCGAGCAGCGTCGGGCAACAAACGGCGAGCAAGGCAACGTCTTCCTTTTTTTATTCCTTTTTCCTTCTTCTTATTCTTTTAATTAAGTTTGTGTTTTGTGTTTTGTGTATGTAAGCGTTTGCTCTTACAGGAAGGAAGGAGAAACAGTAGAAACAAAATAGAAGAAGAAGAGAATAAAGAAGAAAGAGAAGAAGAGAATAAAAGAATAAAGAGAATACAGATTAGAGGATAGAGAAATTTTGTGTTATTTTTTTGTCTTGTGTTGCCTACTGTCTCCAACCGTGGTGGGTTTTTTTTCTTCAATGGATACAAGTTAAAGAAAATAATTTTAATTTTTAGAATTTGTAATTTTTTAATTTTGTTTTAATGAATTTATTTGTTTTTAAATATTAATTTATACAATTTTTTACATTAAAAATAACAATTAAAACTAATAATAAAAAAGTACTGAACACTATTACCACTCCACAGAATCCTCACTCACAAGATTTTCTAGAACACTGTCATGAACATTGTGTTTAGACCGTCACCACTCCGAGTGCTCTAATATCAATTGAGAACCTTTATGAATAGTAATTTTGTTGTCTTTTAGTGATAAGTAAGTTAGATTCTATATATAAATTAAGTTTAATCAATCAAATAACATTGTTGATGTTGGTGTGATGGAAATGTGCTTACTTTGAAATGTGAAGGTCTCAAGTTCAATTCTAAACATCAATATGCTTTTACCTCATTTATTTTTAATGACACTTTTACATATATATTAAAATAATGACCTTCTAATTAGACACACTTTACATTACTAACTTCAAATCATTATATTTATGAATAATGAATATTTTATCTTTTTCTAAATTCAAATTGTAGATAAGTAATACATAAAGTTAATAGTTTATAATGGTAGATTAATTGTAACACTAAGTATTTTTAGTCTAAGATAGTTGTTAATTTACTCTACCATTTAAGTTGTGTGAGTTGAGACGTAATTATTATTTATTACGACATTTGAACTTTACTCTCTATATAAAAATTAATACATATAATATTAGTTAAAAAATAAACTGTTATTATTTTTAAAAGTTAATAGATTTTTTAAAATTCAAATATTCACATGCAAAATAACCACAAACATATACATTTTTCTTATACAAAACATGAACAAGTATCTAAGATTTTAAGGTTAGCTTGATACCATTAGTTTAATTGTTATTACTTTCATAATAAAAATAAACATATATGGTATATCAAAATTTATCCCGACATAAAGTGCATGCAATGACAATTTAGCTCATTAATATTAAAGAGTTATAAATAGTAACTAATGTGTTTTTTTCCTCATTTACATTTACATATATTATTATTATTATTATTATTATTATTATTATTATTATTATTATTATTATTATTATTATTATTATTATTATTATTATTATTATTATTATTATTATTATTATTATTATTATTATTATTATTATTATTATTTTTATTTTTTAATATTATTATTATTATTATTATTATTATTATTATTATTATTAACAATAGTTAACAAATGTAGTGTGAAGATAAATGGTTACGATGTTTACCTTAGAATAATAAAAAGTGTATTCGAGTTTCGCCAACACGATCTTTGGCCTTTTATTTTATTTTTTTGTCCTTCTATATATATACTTATTTTTAGTAATCTTATATGCTTAATGATATAATGTAATGGTTTATTTCTTTTGGGGTTGTCTTTGAGTGTGATTGATGTGGTCGACGCCAAAGAACCTCCAGTTTATAAGATCCTCAAAAGATATATGTAGACAGATAATTTGATATTAATTTGAATTTTATTTTAAATAGAAGAAAATAGGTCGGATTATTTCAGACGTGAATGGTTCGTAGAAAAAAATAAGAAATTTAACTAACTATAAACTACTACGAACTATGTACTATAATTAGCCTTTAATTATAGGATCGCTTTTTGGAGATTAATAATTTTTGTCTTTGACCTTCAAATACTTAAAGACGGCCTGAGTCCTTTATAGATAAGAAAACCTTTATTTTGTAAATAGTTACATATTTCGTATTTTTCAATTAATATAATATATTTACTTCATGTTTTTAATAATTGTTAATCGTTACATATACTTTATAATTCCTTAACATATGTATCATTTTACACTTTTATGAATATAAGGTTACTATAATTGTTAAACTGTAAATTGGTATAACTTTTTATTAGCTTATTAGATACGAATTAAAAGATAATTATTTCTCGATATAAAACGTGGACATTAAAAATATACTATCATCGTCTCTTTAGTAATTACAAGTGACTTACCAGTATAACTTAGTAATGTTAGATTCATCCCGTCGCAACGCGAAAGCATGTAATACCTTGTTTATTTCAATTCTCAGCAGAATCCAAACTTCCATTGATTTATTGTTCCAATATTTTGGTTGTGTTTATAGTTATATTTCAAGAGAAAGATATATATTTGTAAGTTTCCTTTCTCTATAACTTTAAAAAAGATTTGCTTACGTCTTCTTGGAAATGGAGTTATTTTGTTTGTATAAATTTTTTATCATTTCTAGTTTACGTTGATATCAGCCCCTTTTAACGGTAAATTCTAGCTCCGTCCCCATAAAAATCTTTGGGTCCAAATTAACACTATTCATCATCTAAAAGCGAGCTTGACTAAACAATGTTAGGGCCTGTTTACTTTTCTCTTAATGGTCTGTTTCCATATACTTCTTAATCCAGACAGATAAATTGTTAATATTTATTTTTAGCAAGTATTAGTGTTTTGAATTGTTGTTAATAAATAAATAAAATAAAATTATTGAAAAAAATATTAAATCCAAAAACAATTATTTTACCACATTAAACTACAATAATTGGAATCGAACAATAGTAACGCAACCAATGAGAGTTATATTGGAATTTATTTTATAATTATTTACTAAATATAAATTAAGTAGTATAAAAATGTATAAAGTTGTTTTTTTATAGTTGGAGAAGAGATTTTTTTAGAATAAGGATATGATGAAAATATTATATATTCCCTTTATATTTAGGGTGGTGATATTTCCACCACTGTTTTTGATGAATCCACCATGATTGTGCATTAACAGTTTGTACTGTACACATGATCAATGCAGAACTTTGGTGGATTTATCAAAAAGAGAGGTGGAAATATCACCACCCTTATATTTATGGAGAGAGATAGAGTTTATGGTTGGAGAGGGTCATAGCCGCTTTCGATTTAGGTAGCTCGTTAAATCCCACTTGTGAAGTTAAGATATTTCAATTCCAACCTTTAGCATATATGAAAGGTTTCTCCCAAAATACTACATGAACTTAATCATGAATACTAGAGTATAAGAAATTACGTTGTCTGATGGAAATTTGTGTTTTAAAGCTTCGATTATGTCATCTTTTATACAATTAAAGTTATCATTTTTGTATGTCTCTGTTCCAATATTAATTGGGATAGAAATGGTTAATTACTACTCGTAATTAGTATTTACTACGTAGTACGGAGTATTTAGCAATCTAATTTTAGAGTGGTCTAACAAGTTATCATTAATTATTTCGGTATGTCTCTACGAATTGAGATATAAATGGTTAATTACTATAGTACGAAGTATTAGGTAATCTAATTTTAGAGTGATTTAATGGTCTTAAATTCTTAGGTTTTTTTTTTTTTGATAATATTCATGTATGCACATCTTGACCCAAGTTTTATATGACTAGAGAGTAGTCATGCATATTAATATGTTGGAACCACATGATTCTTATTATTTTATTGAAATTAAATGCCGCTTGATCAGATCCACAGGTTTAGTTATATGTCTTTTTCATTGCGGAATTTTAAGAGCACAGGGTGTGGTATCGATATTCTGGGACAGTGTTCTGGAGAATATTGAAAGTGAGGATTTTGTGGTGTGGTGAAACTGAATTCTAAGTGTTCTGGACACTGTTCTGGAGTTTTTTATTATTTGTTTTATTTGATTTTTTAATAAAGATAATTGTTTTAATTAATATATAAAAAATAAATAAATTAAATAAACAATAAAATAAAACAACTTTTAATTTATTAAAAACAAAATAAAAAATTACAAAGTTAAAAAAAAAAAAAAACATTACGGCTTATGATTTTACAAATTTTCATAGTTGTACACGAAAGTACTATGCCTTACACTATAGTACAAGTTGATAATGCATTATCATTAACAATTGCACACCAGCATAGTCCAAAATAGTCCAAACACATGCCCCACCACCCCCTCTTTCTTTCCCACTTCTTCTCTCCCACATAAACTCCGGCGAGCATATCAAAAAACAAAACCATAATCCCGGAATCTTTAATACAAATACACAAAATCCATCTTTTATTTGGATCCAAAAGCAAAAAAGAAAAAGAGAACACTGAACCTTCCGACGTCTTCACACGAACGCTGCACCAAAAAAAAACTCGAGCCAAATTTTAAAGTTACAAAACATAGTATTGCTGTCACGGCGTTATATAAACCAAAATGTAATATAATTATCAAAATGACATCAGAGTGCATAATCGTCAAACATTCCTTCTAGTAACTCCTTGTCCCGCCCATAACATAATTTCATAACCTGCAATGAGTGAAATGGTGGAATTAGCACGAAGCTAAGTGAATAGACCTATACAAACAGTCAAATTCAGCATAACAATATCTATTTACAATAAATAAATCATAAACACATAATATCACAGAGGATCGGTGGTTCTTGTGACGCCCTCAGCCGCGGTGGCCCACCAAGGAACACTTATAACCAACTACAGGCCATCACAATGGTATTACCGATAGTTCATTGCTATATTTACTCAACATAGGGTCTAATTCATAACAAATGTTCACAACCCGATGTTGACTAACCTATAGCAACTAAACCCAACCGCAGTTGACCCATATATCACATAATCACATACTCCATATTCATCATGGAATCACATCAGTCTAACAGTCTATCAGCAGTAAAATCTACGTTTACTCAATGTAACCAAACATGTCACAACTAAATTACACTTAGAGTACAAGTCCACTCACCTGTCAAATCTCAATCCACAACTCAGATGGCTAATATCACCGAGTCTTCTGCTGATCTGAGAACACAACATAATATAAATTAGTATTCTAGCTCTCAAGTGTATACTTAATCTACTATATATATATAATATCAAATGAACACTTCATAATCAATTCATATCATATTTATATATCATAAGTACTTATGCTAAAACAAAGTCACCATAACATGTTATCATATAAATATAAGTTGTATTCAGATTTTAATAACTAATAGTGAACATGATGTGATTGATTAGATAGGTAAGAGGGGTAAGGGATAAAAAGTAGAAAGAAAAAACATGATGTGATTGATTAGATAGGTAAGAGGGGGTATGAGATGGTAAAAGATGGGAAAAGAGGGATATGTATAGTAGACCCTTATTTTTACCTTTTTTGCTTTTAACACGTACGTATCAGAAGAAGCTATTTGTCTGGATATTAACTTTTCTCACGTAGTGTTTCTATTTTTTTTACTTTGAAATAGCTTACGTGTGATTGGTTCATTTAGTTCATAGCTCGTGTACACGTACAACCGTTATGGAACAATCATCTTTTTTATTTATTTAATCACTTTTTTAATTATAACCAATTAAGCATAGCTCAAGTGGTAACGCCATCGAAAATGTAGGCCTCACATATGCGAGCGTCAAATTGAGGGGTCAAATTCGTGTCTTTGTACATGTGGATGATTTATGGACATGTGATTTGTTGGGCGTTGATGCTTGTTGTGGCTGGGGCGGACGCGTACCATTAAAATATGATACGGGGGTTAGGGGCCGGGTACCCTTCAAATTACCTTTTTTAATAATTTTTTTTGAATGATGGTGCCATAACCATCTGGAAGTTCTGGAATTTTATTATTGACGAAGTGTTGATAATATATCTATGTATATACTAAGCGAGTATCAAAAAAGATTCTAGAATTTGCCACATAGGTAAAGATGCCACATGTCAATCTCTTGTGATTTTCAATTAATAAAAAATAGTATTAAATTATTAAGAAGTGTATAGTAAATCAAATTAGCTTACATTTTATTTTATTAATTTGTAAATAGTATTAAATTATTAGGAGTTATAGAGTAAATCAAATTAGCTTAATTTTATTAATTTGTATATAAGAAGGTGGACGTAATACACATATACAAAGACTATTTAAGTTACAATCTCTCTTTACAATTACACGTTTGTTTACAATCTCTCTTTACAATTACACGTTTGTTTACGCAAATAGTTTGATCAATCAAATCTTAATATAATTATCCTTTATTTTCTTTCAATATTAAGAATTAAATTAAATACGCATAGTTTTGCATTACTTTTGTATCCAATTCTTCAAGAGGTCTTCTTCTATTACATCATTATATTATATTTTGTTTTACTTCATGTTTTCTTTTTCTTTTTTTTCTTTGATAAATAGATGTGTGTTCTTTTCTAAATCGTTTAGTTATGTTACTTTTGCTATAACAATTTAATCTCTTTGTTGGTAGTTTCGAACACAGATTACACAACTTGCATATTCTCTAATCTTCTTTTGTCATCTTTTGTAGGTATACTATTGTTCTATATGGATCTATATTAGTTCAAAGGTATGGATTAATTTATTTACTCAATTAAATAGTACTCCGTATTAAAATCTCTATAGAACAATAATTAAAATCTCTATATTACTTAATTGTATAATTATAGTGAATGATTTGAAAATCCGTAATTAATTACTCTTTAATCACATGTGATTAATACTTTGATGTTCAATCGCATGTGATTACAACTTAATTTTTCATGTTTAAATTTTTTAAAATCATCAATTATTTAAATTTAATGTTTGATTAGAGATATAAGTGTGTGTGATTATTTTTTAGTGTAAAATCACATGTTATTTCACATTACATATTTTCTAAACCCAATAAAAAATGAAAATAAAAACTTTGTCGAAAATATAGCTTGTGAGATCTATAATCGAAGAGAAATAGACGTTGATTCCGAATATGTAATTTTTATAATTCATAGACATACGGTTTGTGAGATATTTAGTTTTTTCTTTTAAAACGGTGGAAATGAGTTTTTGAAATTGAGCAATCCTATTGGTTCCTCCATTCTTCATTTTTTCCCCCTTTTTTTAAATTTTTTTCTCTGTGTCTTAATAACCTTAGGGAATAACACACACAATGTAACAAATATAAGCAGCTAGCTTGTACAATCAAACATTCCGCAAGTACGCATACGTGGTTCTGTCTAACCAACGCCCAACGGAATTGAATTTCGGCTTAACATCCACCACTATCACCAACCGCTGATTGTTACTTAAGCACCGACTATCATGCTCACCTTATATCGAACGCATTAGTCACACTTTGTAATTTCTTCACGTATCTTTCCATCGTTGAAGCTCCTTTTTTAAAAAATCTATGATATTTTGTTCATTGTACTGAACCCCATTTTATTTACATGTCCTACCCAAATACTACCGCAATACATTTTACTCACACGCCCTACATAAGTCATTGTTAATTACGTTAAAATTAGATCAAATACAGCAATTAACAAAAGACAATGACACTCATTGCTAACCATGAAATCTTATTTAAGATGATCGATTTTCACTTATGAACAATTTTAAGTAATTGTATAATTTGTTGACATTAAATAGGATTTATAGGTAAATATGGCCACTAGACAAATGCTACAACAAAGTTGGGATCTAAAGAGGTTTCATAAAGAATATAGCTGCTACTCTAAGGATCGTACTTTTAAGAAAGCAGTAATTAATTGACTATTGGTAAAAATGTCATTTTGCAAAAAATAAGAAAGAAAGCAGTAATTATTGATTATGATTTTATTAAATTCTGTGTTTTTTGTCGGGTGACAATTATTTTGGGATGAAGGAAGTATTATTTACGCATAATTTTTTTCCTTTTTTAAAAAATAAAATAATTTGTGGTTTTATGTGGTGTGAGTTGTCCTACGCACTTTACATTCAAATATTTTTGTTCTTTTTTTTTTTCCTTTTTTTTTTTATCAACATTTGCATTTGTACGCTTGGAAATAATGACTTACGACTTAGAAAAAAAAATATGAATGCAACAAAAATAAATCACACAAAGTAACATTACCATGTAACCTACTAAATGCTTAATATACATAATAGTTCTTAGGTTTTAATTCATACGGAGTATTTGTTACCTTTGGTACTACTTCAATATATGCTAAAAATGTCGATTATAATTTTACATTTGTATTAGACAATTCATCCTAATTATGTATAAAGTATTAATTCCTTCTTTATAGAACTTAAAAAGATTAATATATACATTATTTCGAATATAAATGAAAAAAAAAGTTAAGTTGAATGACCCGTGTGTATGCACAAGTTTAAAAGCTAGTATATAATATATGCTAAGCGAGTATAAACGAAGACTCCAGATTTTACCACATAAGCAATGCCACGTGTTGATCTCTCATAATTCCAGAAGTTATTATAATAATTAATAAATAATAATACAAAATTAGTTTATATATATGTAGTATTTGTATCCATATCAAACACTCAAACTTTATAAGTTTTATCAAGTCATACGTAAGAATTTATTAAAATTAAATAATAATTAATGATATAAAATTAGCTAACATACATACTAGATTAGATGGACGATAACTCTTGAAACATGAACTATATTAATATATTAAATTAATTAATTTGATTAACAAATTCAATGTTACTGATACAATGAAACTTATATTCAAATAGGACATCTATCCAGATCAATGTTAATTAATTGATTTACGTACGCTTTAATGTGATTCATTTGAGACTAAAGTTTAAGTCTCTCATAGGTATAGAGTTGTTTTTCAAATTGTGTTCAAAGTTGGATGTCATACTCATATAGCTAACACATGTAACTTTTAATACTTTTAATTTTAAATTTTCTAAGTTTTTTTTTAAAATCATATTAGTAATATATATTCTTTACTTATTACTATACCTATTAATAACATGAACCGTATGTAAACTATTCATTAATGTAACGATGAGATATACTTCTATACGCTATGTGTTAGTAGCTTATGATCAAATTTAGATGAAGATTGTCGTGCATCGTACGGGTTTGCATCTAGTATATATATATAATATATAATTTTAGGTAAGTTCTTGGCTGTGCATTAATGAAGCTTTACGTTAGAGATTTTCGACCTTCAAACTCAACGTTAATTATTTTGAATTATTGGACCTTAAAACTTCGTAATAAAATACTTATGTATTCTTTCGTAATTTGAAATCTGGACCGTACGTAAAAGAACAAATTCAAGTTAGAAAATAATGAAAATCATTAGACCACTCCCAATGGTGGGTTAAACCACTTCCAAACCAGTTATGCCACATCAGCATCACATCAGCTTTTCACCAACTGATTCAAAACTGATTCGTCCCTGCCAACAGTTTAAGCACTTCCAAACCACTTTATTTTCATTTTAATTATTTAATACAAAACAAATTAAAATAAAACATATTTCATTAAATTAAAATAAAACATTACATAAAATTAAAATAAAACATTACTTTTCCTAAAAAAATTAAAACACACATTACTTTTCCTAAAAAAAATATAATAATTAAAACACACATTACTTTTCCTAAAGAAAAAATACAATAATTAACACACACAGAAAGTTGAAGTTTTTGTGGTGAAATAGAGTAGTGAAAGGTTGTATATATATATGAAAGTGGTAGTGGAAAGTTGTAGTTTGAAGTTAAAATTTGAATTTATTTTTTCTGGCCGTTCCACGCTCCTGTTACCGTTGCCATTCAATTTTTTTTTTTTTTTTTTTTTTTTTTTTTTTTTGTTTTTACCCCCAAACGGTCGGATATAACGATAATAAAAAAAATTATTTAATTGCATGAGGCCCACGATTTTTGAACCGGTTTGTGAAGTGATTTGAATCACTTTTCCGGTTATAATCGGTTACACCCCCCAACCGGTTTGGAACCGGTTCCCGTTGGCATTCCCCCTAACCAACCGGTTGCAACCGGTTGGTGAAAGTGATTTGCCGTTGGCATTGGTCTTAGAAATCCTATAGACACCATTATTACGAAAATAGAGGGATGTATCCGCACTATATACTAACCGAGAACTGAGAATGAAATATATGAACAACATAAGGACTGGCAATGTAATATACTATCTCTATAAATGGACCAACAACTAAACTAAATGACAACATAGATATCAATTAAAATTACAACCATGGCATTCATGCAATACACAGATATAATTTATATTCTTATTTGCCTACTATTATCCTTTTACATCTATAGTAAATATAAATGGTGGAGCTCTATAACACCAACGAATTGGCCTCTAGTAGGTATGATCCCTAGCTTGTTATGGAACTTTCATTGTACTAATGAATATATTACTAGTGTTTTGAAACACAATGGAGGTACATTCATGTTCAAAGGCCCTTGGTTTTCCAACACAGACATCCTTATCACCAGTGATACAACCAACTTTCGCTATATTTCAACCACCAACTTTAATAACTATCCGAAAGGTCCAAAGATCAGAGAGATTTTCGATGTTCTTGGAGACGGTATTTTCAATTCTGACTCCAAGTTATGGGTATTGCACCGTAGAGCAACCATGTCACTTTTCGAAGGTTCTGAATTCTTGAAATTTAGTGAGAAAACCATGTGGGACAACATGGAGAAAAAGCTAATGCCGGTTTTAGAGGTTATGTCCAAAAGAGGATCCAAGATGGATTTGCAAGAAATATTCCAGAGGCTCACTTTTGATAGCACTCTTAATTTACTTGTAGGTTATGATCCTGAAACTTTATCTATAGATTTTCCTTACAATAGATTTGAGAAAGCATTCACCAAATCCGAAGAGGCTCTCTTCAATAGACACTTTCTTCCAAAATGGATGTGGAAGTTGCTAAATCGCCTTCAAATTGGAAATGAGAAATATTTGAATGAGGTTAGCGTGCTAGGGGATGAGCTTTTGTACAAGTTTATTAAGAACAAGCGAGAAAAGGAAGTCACAACCTTTGATGCAGAGAACGAACAAGTTAAGGATCTAACTTTAGTAACAGGCTTTATGAGGGCATATAAGGACCAAGATGACAAATTTATCAAAGACACCTTACTTAGTATTTTGGCAGCCGGGAGAGATACCACAAGCGCAGCTCTTACATGGTTCTTTTATCTCCTTGCTAACAATCATGTAGTTGAAGGTAAGATCCGTGAAGAGATTGAGGCACAATTAGATATGAAGGATGGTGAGAAATGGAAAAGGTTTGGTGTAAAAGAGTTTGAAAAGTTGGTTTATCTTCAAGGTGCGTTATATGAAGCATTAAGGTTATTCCCACCTCTTCCCGCAAACGAAAAATTTTCAATCGAAGCGGACATATTGCCAAGTGGTCACCGAGTACAAAAAAACACGAAAATAGTTCTGCATACATATGCAATGGGACGTATGGAGACAATATGGGGACATGATTGTTTAGAATTCAAGCCAGAGAGATGGCTCTCAGAGAAAGGAGGGATCAAATATGTGTCATCAAACAAGTTTACAACATTCCATGTGAGACCAAGAACTTGCGTAGGTAAGAAAATCTCATTGATTCAAATGAAAATAGTCGCTGCAACAATCATACGCAATTACAATATCGAAGTAGTGGAAGGGCTTTCTGGTACCCAAAATGCTTCGGTGTTTCTCCAACTGAAGCATGGTTTGATGGTAAAATTGATCAAAAGAAATGGTGTGAAACCATATTAACTTCATTCTATGAAACCCGAATATGAACGATGGGTTAACCCGAAGAATTTATAGATGATCTTCTGACTACTTGTGCTTTCGGGTGTTCTAAAAATGCATGTATACTATACTATATATAATATAATAATAATAATAATAATAATAATAATAATAATAATAATAATAATAAAACTTTCCTTGTTAGTCTTGTTGCATGATGAATGTCTTGTTGAGACTGTTTGGTAAAAGTTAAGCCTCTTCGTGTAGATGTTCTCACACTATTTTCAGTGTTTAATGGTTAAGTTGAGCAGAAGAAATGGTGCGAATCCATGTTAACTTCACGGGTGGTGATTTGTACACCACCAAAAATTAGCCATTACACCATTTTTATGCATTATCATGTTGTACTGTACGACACTGTAAAGCAGTTTTAGTGGTGTATGGCTAATTTTTAGTGGTGTACAAATCACTACCCTAACTTCACTTCAACGATATGATGGTTTGATAATAACAAAAAGGAAATAAAAAAATAAGAAAAAAATAATATCAACATTTTACGTTTAGTTCGCTAGTTTATATTTATTGAAGAGGAAGTAGATATAAAAGCAAAAAAGTAGACTTGTAATTTGGGTTATGCAAACACATAATCTTTAATGTACAATTTGATCATTCTCCACGTACTGTTAAGACACTTGTTGATCGATATTGTTAACTTATATAACTACTTTCTTGGGTCACGAATTTCACACCACCTGTAAAGTGCCTAATAAATAGGTTGACCATTGATCGACAAGCAATTAACTCAAACTAATCCACAACTTATATTTGAAAGATACTAGTTTTATGACCCGTGACAACACGGGTTTGTTAAATGATCTATTTTATGCTTGTACTTGATATAATTTTTAAGTAAAATGTAATATATGATTATACTTGATATAATTTTTGAGTATAATGAGTTCAGATGAAACTTGTATGTATAAAATTGTATACTATTCCATTTCATACTGGGATGAGCATCCGTATACAAATTCCCAATCCCAAACTCATACCATCACTATTGGATATACATATTTACACTCACTGCAACTCTTTAAAATTCATTTTTAAAAACTCTTTAATATAAATTTTTGAATTCTTTAAACTCTTTAACATGATTATTGCATATATATATTTATAGTCACACCAACTTAACTACAACATCAATTACAACCCCAATAACTATATACATATTTCATGCATATCACATACATACACAATTGCCACACACTTTGAAGTTTTCCAATAATCCTTGTACACCCTCTCATTCACTGCTAGTGATCTATTTACAGTAGCAACCACAACAACATCCTATCCGATTCCACCTCAACCAAAACTTTTATGCGCCCAATTCATTTTACATCCCTCTTGCAACCACAACACAATATATTTTCTCTCTAAGAATCGAATATTGGAGATAATGTGTTTAAGCTAACATAGTAAGCATCACTTTCCTAACAGTATCCGTTACATATTGAATGTATAGCGTTTTTTGCTCTAAGATATAAAGTCGCTATATTTTGGCGAGCCTGGTGATTTACTTTGCAGCAGCAGGTGGAGCACCACCAGTAGTTGGCCTAAAGAGATAACGGAAAGCGGGTCAGAGAAGAAATTCGGTTTTCATTCACAAAATTCTATAAATATATGATTTTGGAATATGTTTTATAGGAGTAAATTACTTACAGCCCAACAAAAACTGTGAAAGCGTCATATATACCCCATTGTACTCCTGTAAGAGTTCCAAACATAAAGATACGTAGAGGAAGACCACGAGTGCTAAGACCCCACAAACCTAGCTTGACGACAGCCTGCAATATGCATGTCACAGATGATGTGAATCTTACATGTAAAGATAGCTTATGTTTATAATGATCATTTAAAATGATAGAATGTGTTGCTGATTCTGTTCATAAATAGGTCAGGGGTTGGAACACTCTGTGTTGACCCAAACACATTTTCACCGAAGTTCAGTTTTCTTTCTATCTTGGTAGCAAGTCTAATAATAATACAACATTTGAGTAAAATACTTTAGGAGTCACTGGAAACAACCTTTAACGCATCTGACCTGTTTTCATTTTAGTTCATTACATTATATTTGTTTGACCCATTTATGATGAGAAATAACCCAAATCGACCCATTTAAAAATAGATAATAAATAGATGAAATTGCCAACTCTAATTATCACCCTTGTTGGAAAGTAGGCTAATGAAGAACATGAATATACTTACATCTCCAACAGTTGTACCTGGCGTGTTGTTAAGGAAAGATACCAAATTATCAGCTGGATGAGAAATGACCACACAGAATATTCCTGCCACATAACCACCAGCAAAGCTCACTCCAAGTTGAAAATTGTCTTTACATTGTTCTTTTGGTGTTGGAATGATATGCTTGCACATCAAGTCCACGATTGTCTCAAAAGATGCAAACTTCATCATGGTATCTGAAAATTAAGGTATTCCTTAGCAACTATTCTTAACGCTTAATATATATGCCAATCACAAAATTCAACAATTATTAACTCACATGGAATTTGTCGTCCCCATAGAGGAGTTAAGCCTTGGTATAGCCTGTGCGATAAAATATAAAATAATTTAAGAAAGTAAAAGGGCAATTATCTTGGATCATATTCATGTTAATCGATATAGTGGTCATACACTGCAACACCTTCAGCTTTGACAATCTTTGGAAGGCCATCTGACAAACCCTTAGCAAATCCAGGTTGTGTTTGAACACGAACCTTAACCGCCTCAAAAGGACAGAGTGCAACATCAACAATGATTTTGGCTGATGTAGACCAGCAAGGTAAATCACACATGTATTTTTCTCACCATTATAACAAGCGCAAGTACAACTGAATAAAGTTTCAAACATTGAATATAAAACCTGCATAAATCATAACAACAAAAAAAGTTAGTGGAGAGAGGAGACTGAAAGCAAAACCCTTTTCCTAACATATTTTTTAAAAACACACTTTCTTCATATGACTTGTAAGGATAATGCCTAGTAAGCAATTAGAATAAATAAACATATATTTAAAACTGAAAATGATACTACCTGGTGTATATTAGAGTCCCAATACGACATCTTGTTTCGTTGATTTAACATCCAATATGCAATGTCCTTTTCTAATAGAAGTAAATTCATCTCCGTACACCAAAAGACGTAAAATTTAATCAATAGTGAGTAGTAGCCAAACCTATTATGAGAAGTTCAAGCATAGCCTCATACGAATCCAACTGATAACAAATATAAATACACTTCTATCAACTATGTGCTAAAGAAAGTCCTAGTTATTCATTTAGGCATTTCATCAAACACTTGATATGCATATAAAGCAATAAACTTGTTTACATACCTTCTACTCACTGTCAAAACCTAAACAAAATGCAATCAAAATCAAAAGTTAAACCACATATACAACTGCAACTACTGTAAAAACTAAAAATAGGAACAGAGGAAAAAGAAGCTCATCTAGACGAATGAACCCCACAAAATATGAAATCTAGGATAAGATTAAACGTACAATCCTAAATACAAAATCATCGATTTACACCCTAAAAATCACAACCAAACTGTTTAATCGACTCTTATATTAACACCCTAAAAAATCCCAACTAAAATTGAATAGAAGAAAACTGAAAGAATTAATTTCTTACCTTTCAAGCTGAAATCGAATTCAAATTAAAAATCGAATTTGAAGATTTTAGAATGACGATGATGTAGATTTCAAAACCTGAGAAAAGAAAGACCAAGGTAAATGAAGCCATATGAATCGAGTAGCATTGTTTAGGAAGCACACTGTTCCTTTTTGAATTCAAAACATATTGGAAGTGGATTTCTCGGTTCAAATTCAATTGGAAGATGATGGCGGTGGTATTGATAGGAGAAAACCAATTAGATGCCTGAAGAGGCTTGATGTATTGGAACTCACAAAATAAAGATGCGGGTAACCAATGGCTCACAATAAGCATGGTTAGAGTAATTATTTTAATGCAGGCATGCAAGGCTTAGTATCTCTGTATGCATAGGAAACCTAAAAAACGAAAACCGAGTTCTTTAAAGGTGCAATTAGGTTTAACTTAAATAAATAAAGAAATAAAAAAAAGGAGTTAATTTTAAGGCCTATCATTACGCCACGTCATCAAAATAACATCCATAGATTGGGCCAAGTCAGCTTGATGACATCAGCGTTAACTAGGGCTGCAAACGAGTCGAGCTTTTATCGAGCAACTCGAGCTCGGCTCGAGCTTGAGCTCGTTCGAGTCGAGCTTTTATCGAGTTCGAGCCCGATCTCGAGCTTAAAAGTAGAGCTCGAAATATATTTCGAGCCGAGCTCGAGCCTTTTAGAGCTCGGCTCGAGCTGTTATCGAGCTTTTCGAGCTTTTATTGATATGTATATTTTTATATTGTATATATGTAATTTTGACCTAAAATGATTCTATTGTTATACTTTAAATATCATTATACTACTTTACATATGTTATAAGTAATTTTCACACTTTATAATTATTTTTCAAATAATTTTTGCTATTTATTTATATATATAAGATGATATGAAATAAGTTTGGGTATTTAAAATTATTTTTTATAAGAATATTCGAGCTTTTCGAGCCGAGCTCGATCCATCCTAAAATATTTTCGAGTCGAGCTCGAGCTTGCGTCGTGAAATTCGTCGAGCTATCGAGCCGAGCTCGAGCCTATTATAAATAAATCGAGCCGAGCTCGAGCCCTGTCGAGCTCGAGCTCGGTTCGACTCGATTACAGCCCTAGCGTTAACCCCCTTATATTATATAGTATAGATATCCGTGCAATGTTTTAAGACCCGGATTGACTCGGCATGAGACCGGGTCAACTAGGGCCGGATTTACAGGGGTTTTCGAATCGGGTTGGACCGCCGGGTTTTATGATCTGACAAGTGAACCGGGACCCGGAACCGGCCGGGTTTTGAACTTTCAACTTTTTTTGTTTCTTTTAATTCCTCTTCTTTCACCAAATCTACCAATGCATAAACAAACACAACCTTCATTGTTTGTATGTGTAATATGCGAGTTGAAATTGGGTTAAAGTTGAGAAGAAGTGAAGTTAAAGATCCACCCTTTTCTTGCCGGATTTTGTCATCTCCTCCACCAATAATACGAAATTTAATAAGAAAATGAAACAAAAACACAACTGATTACTATGGAAGAAAGATGGTGAAGAATGATATTTGAAAGTGTAAATGGTTTTGTGAATAGGGAAGATGGTAAAGAGATTTAGGAGATAGAAGGTTATGGAAAAATTATACGGAGTAAATTAATTTGAGGATGGTGGGACTCATTTTGAAAGAAGCAAAAAGTAAAAGCATCTTGGATAACCATAAAAGTTAAATAATATTTTTTATGTTAGTCTAGTGAAAAGTCACCATCAATGTACTACCTTGACTTTTTTACTGATAATCAGTTTATGACCTGTGAAAACACGGATTTTGTTTAAAAAAAGTTTAAATGAGTAACATTAATATAAAAATAAAATTCATATTTATATATGCTATCTATACAATAAGTGCATAAACATGTAATAACTAATTTAAACTTTTTTTATGTATACTATCTATACAATAAGGGTATAAGTGTAAAAACACGGGCTTTGTCAAAATAATCAATAAGAAAGATATATATTTGGCTTTTTTATATACCATATAACATCAAAATAAAAAATAACTATAGCTCGAATGCTAAGGAGATTAAAATCCTAATTCTTACCAAAATCCAATAAGTGCTTACATTACACAAACTTCAATTTAGACCGAGCATACCATGAACATTCACCTTTGGTTTGTTCAAAATCAATGAAATAAATCTTGAAAATAACATGTAACCATCTGTTACAAGTCAATGAAATAATGATACATACGGAGTATATAATTAGATATTAAATTTGATATAAATCTTTAGCATAGAGAACAATCTAATTTCAACAACTTGAGAAAAATCAAAACCTGTTTTGAATCCGGAAAATGAAGTTTTATATGTATTAAGTTTCATAAAATAAGCAAACAACCTAAAGAAGAATTACATTCAGACATCTAAGAGTATATATATTATACTCTCCGACGCAACCCACATGTAGAAATAAACTCGTTTAATACCTTTTGAAACCATAAATCCGAAATACACATAGTAAGGACTTTGATCACATACATCAAGATGGGTAACCTAGTAAGACTCGATGGTGTGGGCTGGCCCAACGTTATTTTTGCAGGCTTTATGCTAATCAAACCATGAACTATGGGGTTGATACTGTTAACTGCATACAAATTTATTGTACATTATTTTTATTAAAGTAGATCTTTTACTTATTACTCCATCCTCCAACTACTCGGAAAGTTCACAATTGATCCTTCAGTATACATTAAACACATGCAAAATTATGTGTTGCTGCACGAAAGATTTTCCCTAAAGTTTGAGTTCTTTAACTTACTATCTCGGCTTTGAATTTGCTCATGTTTAGAAGTAGCCCCCGTTAGAAACACCTCTTTGACATCTTTACGAATCTCGTTAAGAATAACGGCTGCGGTTAATGTATTTCCATGGACTACACGAACTTTGAGATCCGGAAGTTTCATCACAAAGAGTTTCCCACCTCCATTCAAAGCTTCATTCTGTGAAAGATTTTCAATCGGGAAGGTCTAAAATTGTGCACAAATATGATCAAACACAAAATAATTTGACACATAAACTTGCCAAGACATTTATGGAATTTTTGGGCCATGGCGAACCTACATAAGGATCAAAATAATTGGGCTCAAATTAATACCTTATGTTATCAATGATAAATTTTTTTTACATAATGTTGAACTCCAAATTACGAAGATCTAACGATATTAATAGCATTCTTTAGCTTCATCACTGCGTCACCTCCTATATACATACAATTCGCTTGATCATTCATTTGAGCATCAAAACACAAAAAAAATTGTTACAACTTTCAATACAATCTTACATTGTAAGACTATCTTTTGTAAGAAAGTGTTTGTAAAATATTTGAATAAATAAACAAAGAACAAGCATTTTAGGTCATCACAACTTGAAAATTAAGACGACAAATATCATTCTCCATATTTAAAATATAAAAAAAAATTCAAAGACCTACACTCATCTCAATTCCAAGAAATATAAGTTCCAAAATTCTAAATACGACTCGAAAATAACCACAACAAAATCTTTCAAGGTTCTCACTTCTTCTTCTTGGTAGCATCCCCAGCCTTTGTCTGCACAACAGAATTGAATCGTTTACATAAAACATACCCATAATAACTTTGTCAAATTTAAGTGAAAGAACCACACAAACAATCCCTTTAATGATATATGCACTGAAAATCGCAATAGGCGTATTTGACCAATTTACTTATCGATGAGTTGATGTGGGTCGCGTTTTATCTCCAGATTTGTCAAATTTAAAAGTTTGCTATAAGGAAAATGGGTCAAACTGAGTTAAATGTTTACCTTTTTAACACCTCTAATCTTCTTGGCTCTGTTTTTCTTTTCCTTCAATTGCTTCCTCAACTTCTCAACCTTGGTATCCAAACCATTCTGCAGAAACACCAAGAGGATACTATTAAAATTCCATGAAATCTTTCAGAATACATAAGTAAAATGAACATATAATATAGTGACCGACAGAAACATTGCTAATTGGTTCTGCATCCACCTTATACTATAACAACATATATGAGATTCACCTCTGATTGTTTGATTTGCTTCAACTCCATCCAGAATTGAGACGATGATATCGATATTTGGTCTTTTGGATTCTTCGTTGTTTATATAGGCATCTGCAGCTTGTATCATCCGAGATATCTGTTCTAGGTTTCTTTGAGTGAATTTGATGCGGGGATCGAGTAATTTTTATATGGATCCTTGCTGTAATAGAGGCTTTGCCAGCAAAATTTGAGCAGCTTATATGAGTTTGGAGATGAAAATTTTAAAATCTTGAAAACTCACCAGATGCCAAGAATATAACTAATCTCAATGATCAGTTTTATCACAACTATACTTACTCTATCTTATTATTTTTAATAATCAGATAGCAGGAACTATGATCAGATTGCAAAACACGTACTGATGGTTCAGACGACTTTTGACCGCAACAAACAGTTTATATGGATAACTAATAACAACAGTCAAATGAACGAAAAACTCACGCAAGTTGAGTAACGTCTGCAACAACTTTCCCACAAAACCAAATTCTCTTCTCCGGCTCCTCTTCTCGATTCAATTGGCTTTCGTCCTGTTATCAACTCCAAAAGGACCACCCCAAAAGCATAAACGTCGGTTTTATCAGATACCTTTTCCGTGTTGGAAATATTCAGGAGCCAAATACCTGCCCAAATAAAACATGTTAAGTTATCACAACCAACCAAACACTGTCATGCCAGTAAAACCTTGATCAAAAGTTCAAAATTTACCCGAATGTCCCTTTCACAGTTTTGTACAGAAAAGGAACCGAAGGAGCAGATGTCCACGTAGCTAATCCAAAACCACATAGCTGCAACCCCCAAGTAAACTATTAATATAAATTCTTGACAGAGCCTAGAAGTCATGCTATAAATAAATACTATAATAAATTAATAATTTCTCACCTTGGGTGACTTTCTTGAAGAAAGAAGGATGTTTAAAGGCTTAATATCTCTATGAACAACACATCTTTCGGTCCCATTATTCAAGTACCTCACAGCCTGAGCAATCCCTTTAGCAACTTTATTCGTAACCTACGTGAAAGTTTTGATCCACCATTTTTACCATTTCTTGTTTCTACAAAGTAAGAGTTTTCTTAAAGTCAATAAAGATTCAAAATTCAACATTCAAGATCAATAACGAAAACAAAAAAATATACTCCATGTATAGTCGCACAATGAAGTCACAAAAAATATACTCCATCTATAATTACCTTTGTTGTTTCTCTTAGGCATTCCATCAAACACTTGTCTTGCACTAAGTCATCCATTCCATACCTATATTTAACAATCATACATATAAACGAAAAATCAAACAATCAAACCCTTTACTAAACAATTCTCACAAACGCAAACCCATAAAAATATGAAACCTAACTCCTTCAAATCAAAGTCGTAACCTACATAGAAACCGAAACCCTCTTCCACAAATGTTTAATATAAAGGCGAAAATAATATACATACTTTTGGAAAATGACGAATTACCTGATTTGAATTCGCCAAGAAGAAAATTGAGGAGAGAAACTATAACGCCCCTCCTTTTATATATCAATATTATATTAATAATACGGAAACGTAGTAACTTAAAACACATCATTCATTTACAGCACCATAATTAAATTTCATAAACAGTTCATAGTTTAAGTCATACTAGTTCAAAAACTATTTAACCACATCTTAAATGGGGCATTATATAAAACCAACTTGATTAGTACAAAACATTATCAGAGTAGCATGCTGTCAAGACATTCCCAGCTCCTAGAGCATCAACTTCCTGCTACCCATCTATCCAAAATATAATCTGCAGGAAGTAGAGAGGAGGGATTAGCACATAGCTAAGTGAGTGAGTTCATCACACAACATCCAACTTAGCATAATCACCTAATTACATCAAACAACCGCAAATACAACTATCAGCAAATCAACAACACAATAATGAGGATCGGCGGCTCTGGGGATAACCATAAACCCGGGTGGCTCCCCAAGAACACTTATCCAACCTATCCGTATGGCCATAACAGACGAGACCGATAGCTAGTGGTTATCCTACTCAGATACAGTTCAATACACACAACAAATGAAGTAAATCCCTGTATCATTCACACGATAACCAACTAGCCCAACCAACAGTTCAACAACTCGTTGACCTCATTAACAACTGATGCCCGAAGGCCACACATAGCACAATGAGTGAAAATCAACAAGGTATATTAAATAAGCAACAACAACATATCTACGCTTATTCATTGTAATCCAATGATTACAACTAAATTTAATGGTGAGCTCTGAATCCACTCACCGATACCTCGGTAGCCACAAACTCAGATTCCAGGTGCTACTTATCTTTTGGAGGATCTGAGAATTAACAACCAACACAAATTAGTACTTTGCCTCATAATTTGTAAATATCAAAATGGGCCACTATAGCATCCAATAAGTGCCACTAAAGGCATTTCATATACAATACTCACTTGACTCAAAACATCTTTGTTAAGTCCCGTAACTCATTTAAAATGTTCACGTTATAACATATTTTTCAGTCAAAAAGTGCCACTAAAGTACCCCTTAAGTGCCACCATAGGTATATGAAATAAAAGTGCCACTAAAAACACCACCTTCTAAACACTTATGCATTTTTGAAATTTTGCAAAATCCATCAAAATTAAACATGCAAACGCGATCCAGACTAGGCATGGTGGGATCGCGTTCTTAAGTAGAAAATCACGTTCTTAAGTAGAAAAACATTCTGTAACCGAAAAGCACTAGCAAACGCGATCCGGATATTTGGCGTGGATCGCGTTTCCAAGGCCAAAACTCGACTGAGACATTTTATAACTCGGGAACGCGATCCGGAAACATTGCTAGGATCGCGTTCAGCTGTTTTTCAGCTCAAGAACAAACCTGCAACAACATTTCAGCTCGAACCAAATTTCACAATCTCTAA
Source organism: Helichrysum umbraculigerum (assembly GCA_949592205.1). NCBI lineage: Eukaryota > Viridiplantae > Streptophyta > Magnoliopsida > Asterales > Asteraceae > Helichrysum > Helichrysum umbraculigerum. Next base: position 78,530,206 of record CATIUR010000005.1, on the reverse strand, counting down.
ATTTTCATATAGCAATTCGACCAAGTATCATTTTTAACATCAAGGAAGTGTGATATTACATCTATTAGCTACAAACAACTTCCAAAGACACCATTTCCTTGCCAAAATCATAAAACCCATTTCTAAACCATTAGGTCACTTATTTGAAATCAATTCACATTTCAAACATATAAACACAAGATTCAAGCTAGACAATCAATTCATAGCATCATATATTACCACGAAATCATCATATAAACTCAAGGAATCCCTCAATTCATCAATTCCTTTCTAACCTAACATTTGAGTTTGTGAATGAAACTTACTTACAAAGGATAGATGAACAAGGTGATAGAAGATAGAAGATGATGATGATATTTGCTATGATCCACAACTCCAATTTACACCTTCAATTTTGATGATAAAATCTTGGGTTAAGGTTAGGGTTTGTATTGGTTTGAAAGGAAATAAGAATTGGGAAAGTGGTGAATAAAAGGGATCGGCCCTTTATTTAGCCGACCACACATCATGGGTATTTTATACCCGCTCTAAATCTATTGCCTGGCACTTAATTACTAAATGCGAGAATTTATTTTATTGTACCGTCAACTTTAATACTTTAAACCAAGCAACATTTTATTTATCACAATAAGTCTTGGGACCTATTTTCTAAGTTTCACTATAAAGCAATTTATAGCAAATAAATTTCTAAAACAATTTAAATATTCAATTTAAATAGAAAAATACCAGGCCACTGGAGAGGGTGTTACAAATCTCCCCTCCTTAAGGAGATTTCGTCCCCGAAATCTCAACTCGGTCAAACAATCCAGGATATCTGGATTTCATCGATTCCTCATACTCCCAAGTTAGATTGGAACCTAAACTATGCTTCCACTTTACTAACACCATAGGAATTTGTTTCTTCCTAAGTTTGGTAACCTTTCTATCTAGAATTTCAACTGGTTCTTCAACCAACTTCTGAGTTTGATCAACTTTTAAATCCTGCAAAGGAAGTATTTGCGACTGGTTTTCGATGTTACACTTTCTCAAGTAATACACGTTAAACGTGTTGTGAATACCCGCGAGTTCAGGAGGAAGATCCAATGTTACTGACTGGTCATTCACCACTTGCCGAATTTTCAATGGACCTATGTATCTAGGCGCCAACTTTCTCCGTTTTCCAAATCGAATCACACCTTTCCACGGAGAAACTTTGAGATATACAAGTTCACCTTCAGAAAATACAACGGGTCATCTTTTCGGATCTGCATACCATTTTTGTCTATCACGCGCGGCTTTCAACTTTTCACGTGCAATTGCCACCTTTTCAGCAGTCATCTGTACAATATCGGGCCCAGCAAACTGTTTCTCACCGGCTTCTAACCAACATGTCGGTGTTCTACAACGTCGACCATACAACATTTCATACGGAGGATACCAATACTAGAATGATACAAGTTATTATAAGCAAATTCAACCAATGGAAGGTGAAAATCCCAAGAACCGCCATATTCCAAAACACAAGCACGAAGCATATCCTCTAATGTTTGAATTGTGCGTTCAGATTGACCATCTGTTTGTGGATGATACGCAGTACTAAGGTTTACACGCGTCCCCAATTCATGTTGCAAGCTTTGCCAAAAATGAAAAACGAAGCGAGAGTCTCGATCTGACACAATCGACAAAGGGATACCATGTCTCGAGATAATTTCATTAAGGTACAACTGAGCAAGTTTACTTAAGGAGGCAGATTCACTTGTAGCAAGAAAATGCGCGCTTTTAGTCAATCGATCAACAATAACCCAAATCATGTCATTACTTCGAGCGGTACGCGGCAGTTTAGTTACAAAGTCCATAGTTATATGTTCCCACTTCCACTCTGGTATTTCCAACTGTTTCAACGATCCGTACGGCTTTTGATGTTCCGCTTTAACTTGGGCACAAATATGACAAGCACCAACAACATTTGCAATGTCAGTCTTTATTGTGGGCCACCAATACAGCGGTTTCAAGTCATTGTACATTCGAGTACTACCGGGGTGAATAGATAGCCTAGATTTATGGGCTTCATTCAAAATCAGTTCCCGGATTCCACCAAGTAAAGGAATCCATACACGAGATTGATAGGTCATTAATCCTCTCGAGTCTTCAACCAACTCATCCTTTCTTTTCAACATAATCTCGGATTTCAAATTATAATCCTTCAAAGCTTCTAATTGTGCAACCTTTATTTGATTGATCAAATCGGAAGAAACATCCACTTTCAAGTAATAAACTCTATCAGAAGTACTTTTTCGGCTCAGAGCGTCAGCAACAACATTGGCCTTGCCTGGATGATATCTAATTTCACAATCGTAATCTTTGATTAATTCTAGCCATCGTCTCTGACGCATGTTCAACTCTTTCTGGGAGAACACATACTGCAGACTCTTGTGGTCAGTACAAACAACACAACTAGTACCATATAAGTAATGTCTCCAGAGCTTTAAGGCAAACACAACCGCTGCAACTTCCAAATCATGAGTGGGATAGTTCTTTTCATGCGGTTTCAACTGACGAGAAGCATAGGCAATAACTTTATCCCTTTGCATAAGAACGCAGCCCAAACCCGAATGAGAAGCGTCACAATAAACCACAAAATCATCTGTACCATCCGGTAATGTCAACACAGGTGCCTGACACAACATGTGCTTTAACGTCTGAAAAGCTCGCTCCTGCTGATCAGTCCACACAAATTTCTCATCTTTTCGTGTCAATTTAGTTAATGGTCCGGCAATTTTAGAAAAATCTTTTATAAATTTCCGGTAATAACCCGCTAATCCAAGGAAGCTCTTTATTTCAGAATCAGACTTTGGAGCATTCCATTTCATCACTGCCTCGACTTTCTATGGATCTACTTTCACACTATCCTTACAAATTATATGGCCCAAGAATTGAACTTCCCGAATCCAAAATTCACATTTTGAAAATTTTGCATACAACTGTTCTCGTTTCAAAGTATCAAGAACTAATCTTAAATGCATGGCATGCTCAGCTTCAGACTTCGAATACACGAGGATATCATCAATGAAAACAATCACAAATTTATCCAAGAAAGGTCGACAAACCCGGTTCATCAAGTCCATAAATACTGCGGGAGCATTTGTCAAACCAAAAGGCATAACCAAAAATTTATAGTGCCCATACCTAGTACGAAAGGCCGTTTTAGGAATATCTTCTTCCCGAACACGAACCTGATGATAACCCGACCTCAAATCAATCTTAGAATATACCGAAGAACCCTGCAACTGATCAAATAAATCATCTATACTGGGCAGAGGGTATTTGTTCTTTACTGTCCTCTTGTTCAATTCTCTATAATCAATACACATACGCAACGACCCGTCTTTCTTTTTCACAAATAATACCGGTGTACCCCACGGTGAAGAACTAGGTCTGATAAACTCCTTATCCAACAATTCCTGTATCTGATTTATCATTTCACGAATCTCAGAAGGCGCTAACCTATAAGGAGCTTTAGCTACAGGGGACGAGCCCGACACAAGATCAATACGATACTCAACTTCCCTAACTGGTGGTAAACCAGGCAATTCATCAGGGAATACCTCTAGATATTCACAAACAACCGGAACATCGGAAATGGTTTTCTTTTCAAGCTTGGCATCAACTACATAGGCTAGGTTTAACATCCGTAAATCGGACCTAGTTGTTTTATATTATTTCCTAATTTTAAAATAATATTTAATGTGTTTGGAAATAATATTGATTGAATTATTTGTAAATAACTAGTAAATAAGTTTCGGGACTTATGGTTAGTAAAATATTAAGTGATTTAAATTAATATAGTTGACGGAACAATAAAATGTTTAGACTCGCAAATGGTTTTCGGGTCCAGACAATAGATTGAGAAGGGGTATTAAATTATACCCATATAATTGAAGGTCGGTTTGGGGAGCCGACCTCCTCCCTTTTTATTTGATTTCTTTTTCATTTTAAAACCAACAAACTTAAAAAAAAAAAAATAAACAGAGTAAAATCGTGAATCGTCCCTGTGGTACATGAGCTAGCCAAGAACCAAAATTAGACAAATTTCAAACCTTAAACATCAAATTAATCATCATCTTGATTCCTCCTTCCTATTTAATTGTAAGTGTTTTAATTTGATTATATAGAAATCAAATGGTTAGTGAAATTAATGATTGAAATTGTGATATGTGATGTTAATTAGCTTTAGTAAGTGTTATTCACTGTGTATGATTGATTAGAAAGCTGAACTAGTTGATTTGAGCAGGTTTTGATTCGGAAATGGGGTAAACAGGAAGAACAGGGTTTGGGACGGAGGCCTGTGGCCGGCGGTCAAGCCATTTGGTCGGCGGTCAGGAGGCTGCTTTAGGGGCCGGCGGTCAAACCGTTTAGCCGACGGCTAAATGACCCCAACGCAGAAAAATTATGTTTTGCTACAAACCTTATTTCAAACACTTTTTCGTGTTTAGCGGCGACTAGTGAGTGAAGTGACCTAATAAATATTGTAACTGGATAATGTAATGGTTTGATATTACAATTTGAGATAAGTTGTAATATAATTGGGATGACATAAGTGTTAGTTATCATTTGATAACCGTTTATCATGATTGATATGATATACTGTGTATTAAGATACTGTGATATGTCATATGATTATAACATATGTTGCTTATTATAACGAGTTCTTTATTGATGCCAAGTTACTGACTTGTGTATTATGTTATGATTTCAGATTGAGAGAAGGCTCAGTAATATTAGACTTCTGAGCTTGCGGCTGAGGTATTGGTGAGTGGACTCGTACTCTCAGTGTGATTTAGTTGTAACATAATTGGTTACAACAGGTGAACATAGTGATATAGTGATTATGATTGTGATTGTTGAATTGTTGAATTGTGAAATACACGTGTAATAAGTGATGTGTTGCCTTTGAGCATTCTGTGATTCGGAGGTCAACTTGACTGATTAGTTGGACTGGGTTGCTACAGGTTAGTCAATGTGAGATTTGTGATCATGTGTTGAGAATGGAACACATATTGACTAAAGGTAGCAAACAGTTATCGGTAAAGCCACTGTATTGGCCTGCAGTTGGTTGTAAGTGTCGCTTGGTGCACCTCCCGAGTCTGAGCGGTGTCACAAGGACCACCGATCCTCTTGGTGATGTTGTGTCAGTGTCTATGTGAATTTTGTGATAATCAGTATTGTTATACTGAGTTGTACTGATTGTGACAGGTTGACTCACTTAGCTTTGTGCTAATCCCACTATTTAACCTTGCAGGTCTTGAGATGATTTGGATTTGGCAGGGAATGGACTGAAGAATGTTTGACTGCCAAGTGTTACTCTGATATTTAATTTTATAAATTAGTGTTATTCTTGTTTCATATAACACCCTGGTTGAAACTGATGGCTTAAATTGTTAGGGTTTTGTGATCACAGAATATTGTAAATTATAAATGTCTATTTGGACTAACGCTTCCGAGTTTAGTATATTAAAATGATTGTTTTAATTTGGACATACGCTTCCGATATATTGTAATTAATAACTATAATTACGAGGGGTGTTTTAAGTTGGTATCAGAGCATAGGTTTGGGTGAATTGGACATTGGTAAGTGTTCAATCCCAAATCTATTTTGTGTTGAGTCAAACATTCCAAAGCGTGGGTATAGTAGTTGTATGAGAAAGTAATTATTAAAAGTGTACTAACCTATAACAAGATGCAAAGTTGTTGTTTTGATTTCAGAGACGGATGAACATGAGTAACTGAATGGTGTTCTCAATGGTTCCTCGATCTTCGTCGGCATATGTGTGACAGGTAACTTTCGATAAGCTTGTTGAATTTAAATAAGCTTGAATTGATTACTTTGCTATGATGTGATTAGTAGTAAAGTGATTGAGTCAGACTTATATGATTCCCTAGTAATGAGTCAGTGATGAGTGTTAATTGCTATTATGATGATATAAGCATTAGATGAATCATTCAGTGATAAGAGTAGTCCTGACTGAAATTTGAATTGTGGAATATGTGTTAAGTTGTGTAGACACAGCGTTGATCAAGTTGTTAATAGTGAAACTGTTGAACCTGAATGTGTTTATCATATAAAAAAAAATAATAATAATAATAAACAGTTGTATGATTTCCTGTGATAAATGCAAGGTGTGATTAGGAAACCTTGCTAGAGAAATTGTTGTTATGTGATAAAATGAATAAATGTGACACCAGATAGAAAATTTAAGGAGATGTGATATATCTCAATTAATAAGTTGAGAGTTGTGCTGTTGTTTAAAATGGAAAAAATGTACAGTTGTTGTAAGGTGTGCCTTGATTATGCAAAGTTAGAGTTGAATGTAATAGCATTAAACTTGGTAATAGTTATGCTATAAAGCGATAAAGGTGATTAAATGATATGTGTGATATTGATCATAATTATGGGTGAATTATGATTTATATATTAAAAAGTGATGTATTAAAGTAATAAGAAAATAAAGGTAGTTGATAAACCTTTGTATATGTTGAACAGGTTGTGAAAAGTATTTGTTAAATACTTGTTGTAAGTGGTATAAATAGGATATTTTAATGAGAAATTAGTGTTTTAAGATTGTAATATAACACTAATAGTGAAACTAGTTGTGTGTGATTTAAATAGTCAAAGAAGTGTGAACTAGTGAATGATTTAGAAATGTTGAATTAATAACAAATGTTATTAATAGGAGAATAGTTGTTATGTGACTTGAGGCATGAGATAATGCAGAGTAATGTGATAAAGTACCTAGTACCTGGTTGTAACACCCCGCAAAATTTATCGCGATTATTAACGTTAATCACTTGCATTATTAGGCTAATTCCCTACTTTGAGTGAATTCACAACCCATTTTAGAGGTAAGTCTAGCAAATCCCAACTAGTTAATACGCGTAGTGTTACTTATTTGTAGTTAGATGTAATTACATTCGAAACGATTGGAACAAACACGACAAAAATATACGACTGTTGGTGAACAATTTTATTTAATAAAACGAAAGTTATTAAATAACATTAACGTATAATAAATATTATGTCGATAATATTTACAATTATTTCGTAACGAAAAACGTTTAGTTTGTACATTAAAATAAAACAAAGTTAAAAATTTTATAAACTCAACTAAATAAATTTTATAAATATCTCAATTAAAAATATTAAAAGGATATGTATTTAAAAACTTATTATTTAAAATATTGTAATATTTAACGATCGGGTAAACAAACACGGGTAAAATACCACAAACTTGGGACGGAGCCCCTTCCTTTTGGCACCAAAATCAGCCATCAACCCCCACCACCCACCTCATTTTCAACTCCACTCTCCCTCTCTATTTCCATTTCTCTCTCAATCTTCTCTCTAAAATCACCAAAAAAATCACCAAAACTACTATCAAACGTCTTCAAATCATCAAGCTCATTTAGAGAAAAACGATCACGGGATCACGATCTACACTTCTACCTTTTCGGATTTCAAAACCGACACGCGTAAGTTTCCGACATTTCCCGTAAATCCTTAGATTTCGAAGTTTTCTTTCATATTTCATGTTTAATATACTTAATATAACATGTTTTAGTGTTCTATACAACTGGAAATGTCCAAATCGAAGCTTAAATCCCGTTTTTACATACCGATCCACGAACAGTCCATAACGTCGCATCTGGCTTGGGCCAAATGCGACGTCATCTACAACGTCGCAAAACATATCACGACGTCGCATTGTGCGACGTCAGCCTTTACGTCACATTACATTGCCAACGTCGCACATAGCGACGCCGACCCCTACGTCGTAGTAACAAACAACGTCGCATGTAGCGACATAACAACTAACGTCGCATTAAATTGCGAACGTCGCACTTAGCGACGTCATGCTCAACGTCGCAGTCATGACCTGCGACGTCGCACCTAACGTCGCACGAATCAGAATCTAGAAATTTTTACTAAGTGTTGGGACTAAGATTTTATCATCTGAATTTACTCCAAATTTGGATTTCGAAGGCGTTTTAACTACAACAACATAGTGTAAATAAAAATTTTCCAAGCTGACTTGGCAGCTCGACCCCAACCAGGGGCTTTGCCCCTTGGACCCCACCAGGGGTTGCCACCCCTTGGACCCCGCTACCAGGGGCGCTGCCCCCGGACCCCCGTACACAATTCCGTACTTTATGAAACTCAAAAGGAATGAAAATGATAAACGCTTTCAAAGTTTATTATTACAAACCGTTACCAATGAGTCGTATACAGTTTCACAAACAACGAAGTACAAACTTAAACGTTTAACAAACACTTTGGACATAACTTGGTTGTACGAACACTAGCATGGATGGTCAACTACGACATTCACATACTTATTAAATCTCATACGCTTAGGACGTTAGGAGATTCGACTAGGTGAACTTTAGGCTTTGCTAGCACTCGCACGACTACTCAACTCAACAGGTGAGTTCACAGCCCCTACATTTACTGTTTTAACTGCTTTGAACAGGGGTGGAAAACATAGTCAAACACTTTTACTACATGACAGTACACTTGCTTTACTCGAACGTATAGAGTACTTGAACAGTTGAACAATTACAACGAAACAATTAACTATGAAATAGTGTTTTCATACGACGAACTATTACAAACGGGATAAACTATACTGGATAAACCGGAGAACGACCGGTAATATTTTGAAAACGCTGGAGAACGACCAGCAACACTTTTTACTTAACTGATTGAGTAACTGTTGAAAAGTCCCTACTGACATGGGCACAAACTGTTGAAAAGTCCCTACTGACATGGGCACTAACTGTCGAAAAGTCCCTACTAACATGGGCACTAACTGTCGAAAAGTCCCTACTGACATGGGCACTAACTGTTGAAAAGTCCCAACTGACATGGGCACTAACTGTTGAAAAGTCCCTACTGACATGGGCACAAACTGTTGAAAAGTCCCTTCTAACATGGGCACTAGATCCTGCGAACATGGGTCTACTATTGTTATTAAACTGTTGAAAAGTCCCTACTGACATGGGCACTGGGTTCCTACTGACATGGACCCACCAAACGATTAGGATACTGACATTCCTACGAGACACAACTATTAGGATACTGACATTCCTACGATCATCTAATAGGATATCTACATTCCTACTATAACTTGAAATATACTTTTGGGCAACATCCCAACGAAACATACCTACTACTAGGATACGTATATTCCTACAGAACATACTTGGAAATAAGATACTGCTTTCCTACAACTACTAGGATACGAACTTTCCTACAAACAACTATTTGGGAACTGATTTGGTTTTACGAATTACACTTTTGGGTGACATCCCAACTATATTGTATAAACAACAAGTGGGTTACCAACTGTACTTGCAAACATAAAACCTGTGAATTCACTCAACCTTGTTGTTGATTTTTACTATGTTTTTCAGGGAATTAGCTGCGCACGTAAGAACCGCCTGCACATATGGATTATAGGCGACCCACGAAGGAATAGGATGCCAACTTTTGACAACGGGATTTCTTTTGTATAACTAAAACTGTTTAGTCATATTTACAAAATCTACTTTTGTAAACTTAACAACTTTCATACGATTCAATGAATCGTAAACTTTGTAATCATTATATTTGGCATCTTAATATATATGTTCTGTTGTAATCATATGCTCTGATACGTATGCATGTACAATGTTGACGTGGCACCCCCATGCTTAACCAAATGCTTCCGCTAAACAAAACCGATGAATTTGGGGGTGTTACACTGGTGTTGTGTTTTGTACTGATTATTGATATTAAATATATGTAGTTGATATTATACGTGGAATTATGGGGCATTAGGGTTTAAATTGATATTGTATCATATATTGAAAATGATAGATATTAAAGGTGGTCAGCTGATATGGGAACAGCTATAAAGAGAAATACTTAAGTATATAGTGAATTGATTGTGTGGAATTACTTGCTCCTACAAAATGGTGGGTTTTGGAGCAAATTGATTTAGTTGATATTATAATCAAGTAATTGTCGTGAAATACCTGTTTGGAATTACACGTGATATTATTATTTCATTATTATTTGACAAAGTGTTATGTGTTAAATTGATGAGGATAGATTATCAGGTGTTTGGAGTTTCAAATAAGTTGAAATACTGAATAAATCAGTTGTGAAGTGAATGTATATATAAAAGTTGAAAATAATTGAAATAGGTGTGAATAAATACATACCAAAAGATGATTTAGTATATATATCTGTGGTTAGGAGGCATGTAGAGTGATCAGAATTGTTTTAAACAAAGGTTTAAGTAGCATGTGTTTAAGTGAAAGAAATCACATTGTGATTGATGATATGAAGTAACCTGAGAAAGAAGTGTGAAGAACATAATCAAGCAACGCTTGATCACCGTTGTTATATTATGCTGTATCACATGAACTTGTTGAGGTTACCAAGTAACTAAGAAAGTGAATGTGATTGAGAGAATATAATATGAAATTGTGTGAAACTAATTAGTTGTTAATTACATGTTAAAGGTTAATTAATGAAAATAATGTTAATCAGTAAGTGAAACTTGCAAGTGTGTATGGTACTTGCAATTGTTTGAATTTGTTGAAATGTGATTGTGTAACTAACGGGTGTGGATGACCTATTAGTGAGTCATATAGTATCCTAACGGATTACTAGTGTGTGTATGGCTTGTATTAAGCCGAGTTGAGTTATTGGCTCTGTATGGTGATTGAGTCGTTAACTTAATGAGAGCAATGTTTTGAATTTTGTGATTGGGTTAAATCTAAAATTTGAGATAATTATCAGAAGATATAGGTATGTGATCAGTGATATGAGTATATAACTTATATTGTGTGTTAAATAAATTATGAGAATGTCATTGAATGGAAATTGACTAGAGAAAGGTGTAGTGGTTTTATTTTGGTTGAATGTGCCACTGTTATTGAAGGTAATTATGGAAAATTTATGTTTGAGGTTAAACATAGTATTTATATGTTAATAAGGTGGTAAGTTGACTTTAAAAGTCAATCAGAAATAAAAGGTTTAGTGTTTAATATGAAATAATTGGAATATGATTAATTTTGTTGCGAGTAAAAATTGAGAAAAGTGACAAATAGTCAACAGTATTGAAACTGTCAAATGGGTTAATTATAACTCAAATAAGTGAAAAGAGATATCAAAGGTTATGAAACTTTGATTTATGAATAAGAGACTGAACTTATTAGAAATTTGATTGTGACATAAATTCTTAAGGATTAATTGAGTTATACGCCTAAATCAGGTGATGCTATAAAAACTGAGTTGTGTAAAGGAAAGAACCTTCGTTGTGGAATAACGAAGGTATTTGTGAATGATATTGGCTAAATTAAAATTGTGTGTGCAACTTGTGAGTGTTGAAACTGTGTAGACAGTTTGTACTGATATGTAGTTGTAATATGATCCATATAAGATCACTAACTGATTTAAGATAATTGTAGAACGATGCTCGATGATCGTGATGCCTTGTAATCAGTGTTGATGTAATAGAGTGGTAACATGAACCCTAAGGGGGAGAGAACTAAATAGATGATAATCCCATTCAGGTGAATGTGATAATATAAATTAATGATTAAGTTGAGAATTTAGAATTTTGTGCCATTAATTGAGAAAAGTGATATGTTATGAAGCTAACGGTTGAAATTGTGGAAATAATGGTTATATTTCCATTATAATATGTGTATGTGAAATCAAGTAAGTTGTTATATACTTGATGATAGAATAAATTGTGACTTAAAATTTCAAGCTGAAATAAGTCAATGTAGAGGTCGGGTGAGTGTAGGTAATACGGTGTGGCAGTACATGTGTTAATTTAACAATGTACTTCTTGATGATGTTTTACCTACTGTGTGTGACCTCTATTTTGCTTATTAAGGTGACATGAATCTGGATTACTTCTAAGTAAAGGATTCCATAGAGTTGAAGTGATAGGTGAATATTTGTTTAATTGTTGGTTATAAACTGAAATTAATTTTCAGTGTTATTAAGTGTATTGTGTTGTTAGGTGTATTGTGGTTTTATAACCACTGATGTTAGCTGTTATTGTTTGTTGTTGTTCTAGTTGTTAGAAGATAAGTTGTCAAAGATTTTAGCATATTGCTAATTTCTGGTTAATATAGTTGTTAAAGATTTTGACACGTTACTAGTGTCTGGTTGTAAGTGATTATGTGTCTGATTGTTAAAGTGAATGTGTGTTTTAAACATATATCTGATTAATGATAGAGGATTCAGGTAAATGATTGTTTTATAGTAAAAGTTGGATGAATGCACATTATATATATACAGGGGTGAAAGATAGAAACATATACCTTTAGGCATATGTGAATGTGGAAAGAATTGAGATATATAAGGATTAGTATAAGTTGCTCTTGAGGACTAAATATGATAAGATGTATGTGATTATGTGTGATCAGATTTCGAGGACGAAATCTTTTAAGGGGGAGAGATTTGTAACATCCGTAAATCGGACCTAGTTGTTTTATATTATTTCCTGATTTTAAAATAATATTTAATGTGTTTGGAAATAATATTGATTGAATTATTTGTAAATAACTAGTAAATAAGTTTCGGGACTTATTGTGGTTAGTAAAATATTAAGTGATTTAAATTAATATAGTTGACGGAACAATAAAATGTTTAGACTCGCAAATGGTTTTCGGGTCCAGACAATAGATTGAGAAGGGGTATTAAATTATACCCGTATAATTGAAGGTCGGTTTGGGGAGCCGACCTCCTCCCTTTTTATTTGATTTCTTTTTCATTTTAAAACCAACAAACTCAAAAAAAAAAAATAAACAGAGTAAAATCGTGAATCGTCCCTGTGGTACATGAGCTAGCCAAGAACCAAAATTAGACAAATTTCAAACCTTAAACATCAAATTAATCATCATCTTGATTCCTCCTTCCTATTTAATTGTAAGTGTTTTAATTTGATTATATAGAAATCAAAGGGTTAGTGAAATTAATGATTGAAATTGTGATATGTGATGTTAATTAGCTTTAGTAAGTGTTATTCACTGTGTATGATTGATTAGAAAGCTGAACTAGTTGATTTGAGCAGGTTTTGATTCGGAAATGGGGTAAACAGGAAGAACAAGGTTTGGGACGGAGGCCTGTGGCCGGCGGTCAAGCCATTTGACCGGCGGTCAGGAGGCTGCTTTGGGGGCCGGCGGTCAAACCGTTTAGCCGACGGCTAAATGTCCCCAACGCAGAAAAATTATGTTTTGCTACAAACCTTATTTCAAACACTTTTTCGTGTTTAGCGGCGACTAGTGAGTGAAGTGACCTAATAAATATTGTAACTGGATAATGTAATGGTTTGATGTTACAATTTGAGATAAGTTGTAATATAATTGGGATGACATAAGGGTTAGTTATCATTTGATAACCGTTTATCATGATTGATATGATATACTGTGTATTAAGATACTGTGATATGTCATATGATTATAACATATGTTGCTTATTATAACGAGTTCTTTATTGATGCCAAGTTACTGACTTGTGTATTATGTTGTGATTTCAGATTGAGAGAAGGCTCAGTAATATTAGACTTCTGAGCTTGCGGCTGAGGTATTGGTGAGTGGACTCGTACTCTCAGTGTGATTTAGTTGTAACATAATTGGTTACAACAGGTGAACATAGTGATATAGTGATTATGATTGTGATTGTTGAATTGTTGAATTGTGAAATACACGTGTAATAAGTGATGTGTTGCCTTTGAGCATTCTGTGATTCGGAGGTCAACTTGACTGATTAGTTGGACTGGGTTGCTACAGGTTAGTCAATGTGAGATTTGTGATCATGTGTTGAGAATGGAACACATATTGACTAAAGGTAGCAAACAGTTATCGGTAAAGCCACTGTATTGGCCTGCAGTTGGTTGTAAGTGTCGCTTGGTGCACCTCCCGAGTCTGAGCGGTGTCACAAGGACCACCGATCCTCTTGGTGATGTTGTGTCAGTGTCTATGTGAATTTTGTGATAATCAGTATTGTTATACTGAGTTGTACTGATTGTGACAGGTTGACTCACTTAGCTTTGTGCTAATCCCACTATTTAACCTTGCAGGTCTTGAGATGATTTGGATTTGGCAGGGAATGGACTGAAGAATGTTTGACTGCCAAGTGTTACTCTGATATTTAATTTTATAAATTAGTGTTATTCTTGTTTCATATAACACCCTGGTTGAAACTGATGGCTTAAATTGTTAGGGTTTTGTGATCACAGAATATTGTAAATTATAAATGTCTATTTGGACTAACGCTTCCGAGTTTAGTATATTAAAATGATTGTTTTAATTTGGACATACGCTTCCGATATATTGTAATTAATAACTATAATTACGAGGGGTGTTTTAAGTTGGTATCAGAGCATAGGTTTGGGTGAATTGGACATTGGTAAGTGTTCAATCCCAAATCTATTTTGTGTTGAGTCAAACATTCCAAAGCGTGGGTATAGTAGTTGTATGAGAAAGTAATTATTAAAAGTGTACTAACCTATAACAAGATGCAAAGTTGTTGTTTTGATTTCAGAGACGGATGAACATGAGTAACTGAATGGTGTTCTCAATGGTTCCTCGATCTTCGTCGGCATATGTGTGACAGGTAACTTTCGATAAGCTTGTTGAATTTAAATAAGCTTGAATTGATTACTTTGCTATGATGTGATTAGTAGTAAAGTGATTGAGTCAGACTTATATGATTCCCTAGTAATGAGTCAGTGATGAGTGTTAATTGCTATTATGATGATATAAGCATTAGATGAATCATTCAGTGATAAGAGTAGTCCTGACTGAAATTTGAATTGTGGAATATGTGTTAAGTTGTGTAGACACAGCGTTGATCAAGTTGTTAATAGTGAAACTGTTGAACCTGAATGTGTTTATCATATAAAAAAAAATAATAATAATAATAAACAGTTGTATGATTTCCTGTGATAAATGCAAGGTGTGATTAGGAAACCTTGCTAGAGAAATTGTTGTTATGTGATAAAATGAATAAATGTGACACCAGATAGAAAATTTAAGGAGATGTGATATATCTCAATTAATAAGTTGAGAGTTGTGCTGTTGTTTAAAATGGAAAAAATGTACAGTTGTTGTAAGGTGTGCCTTGATTAGGCAAAGTTAGAGTTGAATGTAATAGCATTAAACTTGGTAATAGTTATGCTATAAAGCGATAAAGGTGATTAAATGATATGTGTGATATTGATCATAATTATGGGTGAATTATGATTTATATATTAAAAAGTGATGTATTAAAGTAATAAGAAAATAAAGGTAGTTGATAAACCTTTGTATATGTTGAACAGGTTGTGAAAAGTATTTGTTAAATACTTGTTGTAAGTGGTATAAATAGGATATTTTAATGAGAAATTAGTGTTTTAAGATTGTAATATAACACTAATAGTGAAACTAGTTGTGTGTGATTTAAATAGTCAAAGAAGTGTGAACTAGTGAATGATTTAGAAATGTTGAATTAATAACAAATGTTATTAATAGGAGAATAGTTGTTATGTGACTTGAGGCATGAGATAATGCAGAGTAATGTGATAAAGTACCTAGTACCTGGTTGTAACACCCCGCAAAATTTATCGCGATTATTAACGTTAATCACTTGCATTATTAGGCTAATTCCCTACTTTGAGTGAATTCACAACCCATTTTAGAGGTAAGTCTAGCAAATCCCAACTAGTTAATACGCGTAGTGTTACTTATTTGTAGTTAGATGTAATTACATTCGAAACGATTGGAACAAACACGACAAAAATATACGACTGTTGGTGAACAATTTTATTTAATAAAACGAAAGTTATTAAATAACATTAACGTATAATAAATATTATGTCGATAATATTTACAATTATTTCGTAACGAAAAACGTTTAGTTTGTACATTAAAATAAAACAAAGTTAAAAATTTTATAAACTCAACTAAATAAATTTTATAAATATCTCAATTAAAAATATTAAAAGGATATGTATTTAAAAACTTATTATTTAAAATATCGTAATATTTAACGATCGGGTAAACAAACACGGGTAAAATACCACAAACTTGGGACGGAGCCCCTTCCTTTTGGCACCAAAATCAGCCATCAACCCCCACCACCCACCTCATTTTCAACTCCACTCTCCCTCTCTATTTCCATTTCTCTCTCAATCTTCTCTCTAAAATCACCAAAAAAATCACCAAAACTACTATCAAACGTCTTCAAATCATCAAGCTCATTTAGAGAAAAACGATCACGGGATCACGATCTACACTTCTACCTTTTCGGATTTCAAAACCGACACGCGTAAGTTTCCAACATTTCCCGTAAATCCTTAGATTTCGAAGTTTTCTTTCATATTTCATGTTTAATATACTTAATATAACATGTTTTAGTGTTCTATACAACTGGAAATGTCCAAATCGAAGCTTAAATCCCGTTTTTACATACCGATCCACGAACAGTCCATAACGTCGCATCTGGCTTGGGCCAAATGCGACGTCATCTACAACGTCGCAAAACATATCACGACGTCGCATTGTGCGACGTCAGCCTTTACGTCACATTACATTGCCAACGTCGCACATAGCGACGCCGACCCCTACGTCGTAGTAACAAACAACGTCGCATGTAGCGACATAACAACTAACGTCGCATTAAATTGCGAACGTCGCACTTAGCGACGTCATGCTCAACGTCGCAGTCATGACCTGCGACGTCGCACCTAACGTCGCACGAATCAGAATCTAGAAATTTTTACTAAGTGTTGGGACTAAGATTTTATCATCTGAATTTACTCCAAATTTGGATTTCGAAGGCGTTTTAACTACAACAACATAGTGTAAATAAAAATTTTCCAAGCTGACTTGGCAGCTCGACCCCAACCAGGGGCTTTGCCCCTTGGACCCCACCAGGGGTTGCCACCCCTTGGACCCCGCTACCAGGGGCGCTGCCCCCGGACCCCCGTACACAATTTCGTACTTTATGAAACTCAAAAGGAATGAAAATGATAAACGCTTTCAAAGTTTATTATTACAAACCGTTACCAACGAGTCGTATACAGTTTCACAAACAACGAAGTACAAACTTAAACGTTTAACAAACACTTTGGACATAACTTGGTTATACGAACACTAGCATGGATGGTCAACTACGACATTCACATACTTATTAAATCTCATACGCTTAGGACGTTAGGAGATTCGACTAGGTGAACTTTAGGCTTTGCTAGCACTCGCACGACTACTCAACTCAACAGGTGAGTTCACAGCCCCTACATTTACTGTTTTAACTGCTTTGAACAGGGGTGGAAAACATAGTCAAACACTTTTACTACATGACAGTACACTTGCTTTACTCGAACGTATAGAGTACTTGAACAGTTGAACAATTACAACGAAACAATTAACTATGAAATAGTGTTTTCATACGACGAACTATTACAAACGGGATAAACTATACTGGATAAACCGGAGAACGACCGGTAATATTTTGAAAACGCTGGAGAACGACCAGCAACACTTTTTACTTAACTGATTGAGTAACTGTTGAAAAGTCCCTACTGACATGGGCACAAACTGTTGAAAAGTCCCTACTGACATGGGCACTAACTGTCGAAAAGTCCCTACTGACATGGGCACTAACTGTCGAAAAGTCCCTACTGACATGGGCACTAACTGTTGAAAAGTCCCAACTGACATGGGCACTAACTGTTGAAAAGTCCCTACTGACATGGGCACAAACTGTTGAAAAGTCCCTTCTGACATGGGCACTAGATCCTG
Source organism: Helichrysum umbraculigerum (assembly GCA_949592205.1). Taxonomy (NCBI): domain Eukaryota; kingdom Viridiplantae; phylum Streptophyta; class Magnoliopsida; order Asterales; family Asteraceae; genus Helichrysum; species Helichrysum umbraculigerum. The sequence continues at coordinate 78,512,383 of CATIUR010000005.1, read as the reverse complement.
CGAACATGGGTCTACTATTGTTATTAAACTGTTGAAAAGTCCCTACTGACATGGGCACTGGGTTCCTACTGACATGGACCCACCAAACGATTAGGATACTGACATTCCTACGAGACACAACTATTAGGATACTGACATTCCTACGATCATCTAATAGGATATCTACATTCCTACTATAACTTGAAATATACTTTTGGGCAACATCCCAACGAAACATACCTACTACTAGGATACGTATATTCCTACAGAACATACTTGGAAATAAGATACTGCTTTCCTACAACTACTAGGATACGAACTTTCCTACAAACAACTATTTGGGAACTGATTTGGTTTTACGAATTACACTTTTGGGTGACATCCCAACTATATTGTATAAACAACAAGTGGGTTACCAACTGTACTTGCAAACATAAAACCTGTGAATTCACTCAACCTTGTTGTTGATTTTTACTATGTTTTTCAGGGAATTAGCTGCGCACGTAAGAACCGCCTGCACATATGGATTATAGGCGACCCACGAAGGAATAGGATGCCAACTTTTGACAACGGGATTTCTTTTGTATAACTAAAACTGTTTAGTCATATTTACAAAATCTACTTTTGTAAACTTAACAACTTTCATACGATTCAATGAATCGTAAACTTTGTAATCATTATATTTGGCATCTTAATATATATGTTCTGTTGTAATCATATGCTCTGATACGTATGCATGTACAATGTTGACGTGGCACCCCCATGCTTAACCAAATGCTTCCGCTAAACAAAACCGATGAATTTGGGGGTGTTACACTGGTGTTGTGTTTTGTACTGATTATTGATATTAAATATATGTAGTTGATATTATACGTGGAATTATGGGGCATTAGGGTTTAAATTGATATTGTATCATATATTGAAAATGATAGATATTAAAGGTGGTCAGCTGATATGGGAACAGCTATAAAGAGAAATACTTAAGTATATAGTGAATTGATTGTGTGGAATTACTTGCTCCTACAAAATGGTGGGTTTTGGAGCAAATTGATTTAGTTGATATTATAATCAAGTAATTGTCGTGAAATACCTGTTTGGAATTACACGTGATATTATTATTTCATTATTATTTGACAAAGTGTTATGTGTTAAATTGATGAGGATAGATTATCAGGTGTTTGGAGTTTCAAATAAGTTGAAATACTGAATAAATCAGTTGTGAAGTGAATGTATATATAAAAGTTGAAAATAATTGAAATAGGTGTGAATAAATACATACCAAAAGATGATTTAGTATATATATCTGTGGTTAGGAGGCATGTAGAGTGATCAGAATTGTTTTAAACAAAGGTTTAAGTAGCATGTGTTTAAGTGAAAGAAATCACATTGTGATTGATGATATGAAGTAACCTGAGAAAGAAGTGTGAAGAACATAATCAAGCAACGCTTGATCACCGTTGTTATATTATGCTGTATCACATGAACTTGTTGAGGTTACCAAGTAACTAAGAAAGTGAATGTGATTGAGAGAATATAATATGAAATTGTGTGAAACTAATTAGTTGTTAATTACATGTTAAAGGTTAATTAATGAAAATAATGTTAATCAGTAAGTGAAACTTGCAAGTGTGTATGGTACTTGCAATTGTTTGAATTTGTTGAAATGTGATTGTGTAACTAACGGGTGTGGATGACCTATTAGTGAGTCATATAGTATCCTAACGGATTACTAGTGTGTGTATGGCTTGTATTAAGCCGAGTTGAGTTATTGGCTCTGTATGGTGATTGAGTCGTTAACTTAATGAGAGCAATGTTTTGAATTTTGTGATTGGGTTAAATCTAAAATTTGAGATAATTATCAGAAGATATAGGTATGTGATCAGTGATATGAGTATATAACTTATATTGTGTGTTAAATAAATTATGAGAATGTCATTGAATGGAAATTGACTAGAGAAAGGTGTAGTGGTTTCATTTTGGTTGAATGTGCCACTGTTATTGAAGGTAATTATGGAAAATTTATGTTTGAGGTTAAACATAGTATTTATATGTTAATAAGGTGGTAAGTTGACTTTAAAAGTCAATCAGAAATAAAAGGTTTAGTGTTTAATATGAAATAATTGGAATATGATTAATTTTGTTGCGAGTAAAAATTGAGAAAAGTGACAAATAGTCAACAGTATTGAAACTGTCAAATGGGTTAATTATAACTCAAATAAGTGAAAAGAGATATCAAAGGTTATGAAACTTTGATTTATGAATAAGAGACTGAACTTATTAGAAATTTGATTGTGACATAAATTCTTAAGGATTAATTGAGTTATACGCCTAAATCAGGTGATGCTATAAAAACTGAGTTGTGTAAAGGAAAGAACCTTCGTTGTGGAATAACGAAGGTATTTGTGAATGATATTGGCTAAATTAAAATTGTGTGTGCAACTTGTGAGTGTTGAAACTGTGTAGACAGTTTGTACTGATATGTAGTTGTAATATGATCCATATAAGATCACTAACTGATTTAAGATAATTGTAGAACGATGCTCGATGATCGTGATGCCTTGTAATCAGTGTTGATGTAATAGAGTGGTAACATGAACCCTAAGGGGGAGAGAACTAAATAGATGATAATCCCATTCAGGTGAATGTGATAATATAAATTAATGATTAAGTTGAGAATTTAGAATTTTGTGCCATTAATTGAGAAAAGTGATATGTTATGAAGCTAACGGTTGAAATTGTGGAAATAATGGTTATATTTCCATTATAATATGTGTATGTGAAATCAAGTAAGTTGTTATATACTTGATGATAGAATAAATTGTGACTTAAAATTTCAAGCTGAAATAAGTCAATGTAGAGGTCGGGTGAGTGTAGGTAATACGGTGTGGCAGTACATGTGTTAATTTAACAATGTACTTCTTGATGATGTTTTACCTACTGTGTGTGACCTCTATTTTGCTTATTAAGGTGACATGAATCTGGATTACTTCTAAGTAAAGGATTCCATAGAGTTGAAGTGATAGGTGAATATTTGTTTAATTGTTGGTTATAAACTGAAATTAATTTTCAGTGTTATTAAGTGTATTGTGTTGTTAGGTGTATTGTGGTTTTATAACCACTGATGTTAGCTGTTATTGTTTGTTGTTGTTCTAGTTGTTAGAAGATAAGTTGTCAAAGATTTTAGCATATTGCTAATTTCTGGTTAATATAGTTGTTAAAGATTTTGACACGTTACTAGTGTCTGGTTGTAAGTGATTATGTGTCTGATTGTTAAAGTGAATGTGTGTTTTAAACATATATCTGATTAATGATAGAGGATTCAGGTAAATGATTGTTTTATAGTAAAAGTTGGATGAATGCACATTATATATATATACAGGGGTGAAAGATAGAAACATATACCTTTAGGCATATGTGAATGTGGAAAGAATTGAGATATATAAGGATTAGTATAAGTTGCTCTTGAGGACTAAATATGATAAGATGTATGTGATTATGTGTGATCAGATTTCGAGGACGAAATCTTTTAAGGGGGAGAGATTTGTAACATCCGTAAATCGGACCTAGTTGTTTTATATTATTTCCTGATTTTAAAATAATATTTAATGTGTTTGGAAATAATATTGATTGAATTATTTGTAAATAACTAGTAAATAAGTTTCGGGACTTATTGTGGTTAGTAAAATATTAAGTGATTTAAATTAATATAGTTGACGGAACAATAAAATGTTTAGACTCGCAAATGGTTTTCGGGTCCAGACAATAGATTGAGAAGGGGTATTAAATTATACCCGTATAATTGAAGGTCGGTTTGGGGAGCCGACCTCCTCCCTTTTTATTTGATTTCTTTTTCATTTTAAAACCAACAAACTCAAAAAAAAAAAAAAAAACAGAGTAAAATCGTGAATCGTCCCTGTGGTACATGAGCTAGCCAAGAACCAAAATTAGACAAATTTCAAACCTTAAACATCAAATTAATCATCATCTTGATTCCTCCTTCCTATTTAATTGTAAGTGTTTTAATTTGATTATATAGAAATCAAAGGGTTAGTGAAATTAATGATTGAAATTGTGATATGTGATGTTAATTAGCTTTAGTAAGTGTTATTCACTGTGTATGATTGATTAGAAAGCTGAACTAGTTGATTTGAGCAGGTTTTGATTCGGAAATGGGGTAAACAGGAAGAACAAGGTTTGGGACGGAGGCCTGTGGCCGGCGGTCAAGCCATTTGACCGGCGGTCAGGAGGCTGCTTTGGGGGCCGGCGGTCAAACCGTTTAGCCGACGGCTAAATGACCCCAACGCAGAAAAATTATGTTTTGCTACAAACCTTATTTCAAACACTTTTTCGTGTTTAGCGGCGACTAGTGAGTGAAGTGACCTAATAAATATTGTAACTGGATAATGTAATGGTTTGATGTTACAATTTGAGATAAGTTGTAATATAATTGGGATGACATAAGGGTTAGTTATCATTTGATAACCGTTTATCATGATTGATATGATATACTGTGTATTAAGATACTGTGATATGTCATATGATTATAACATATGTTGCTTATTATAACGAGTTCTTTATTGATGCCAAGTTACTGACTTGTGTATTATGTTGTGATTTCAGATTAAGAGAAGGCTCATTAATATTAGACTTCTGAGCTTGCGGCTGAGGTATTGGTGAGTGGACTCGTACTCTCAGTGTGATTTAGTTGTAACATAATTGGTTAAAACAGGTGAACATAGTGATATAGTGATTATGATTGTGATTGTTGAATTGTGAAATACACGTGTAATAAGTGATGTGTTGCCTTTGAGCATTATGTGATTCGGAGGTCAACTTGACTGATTAGTTGGTCTGGGTTGCTACAGGTTAGTCAATGTGAGATTTGTGATCATGTGTTGAGAATGGAACACATATTGACTAAAGGTAGCAAATAGTTATCGGTGAAGCCACTGTATTGTCCTGCAGTTGGTTGTAAGTGTCGCTTGGTGCACCTCCCGGGTCTGAGCGGTGATGTGACCTAAAAAGTCATGATTTTAGGCACATTATTCTACACTTATTGGACTTATATTTGGTGAAATCATCTTAAAACATCTATTATTTACTTAAAATCACCAAAGTGGTCCAATTATAGGCATTGCTGTTAAAATCACCAAAAACATCCGTTTATCACGCAAAACGAATCAAATAATGTCACCTTAAATATTCCCTTCTTAATTTACTTATGGATTTAGATCTTAATTCATATTTTATGATTCCATAGGGAAATCCAAGACCGGAGGTGAAAGAATCAGAAGAAACGGACGAAAGACGGAGAAGATACACAGTCTGGAAGCTCGCCGATCGTCATCCGGAACACGCAAAAGTCAAACACTTCCAAATTTGGAAAACTCAGTGTCATTAGAAGCGTAATGGAAAAACGAAGCCAACGGCGCAAGAATAAAGCAAATCGGAGCCCAAACGAAGAAGATACGGACGAACCAAGCAACCGAGGAATCAGCGGAGGCCAAATGGAGCACCAACCCCCCCCCCCTACCACCAAGAGTGCCGTATACGGCACCTTAAGTGCAGTATACGGTACCTAGGGTGCCGTATACGGGGTCATTTGCCTTGTGAGGTGCCGTTTGACCCCCCTTGATCCGCTTGTCCCGTATGCTGCTTTGATGCTTGTATTTGATGCTTCAAGACTTGTACCAAGGCTTTCACTCTCTCCCTATAAATACTAACCTCCATTTCTCATTTCCACACACCTCTCATCTTATTCTCATTCTCTCTCTAGAATTAGGTTAGCATTCTCTCTCTAGCACTACTCTTAGGAGTTAGAGGAGAATTAGTAGGAAATTAGCATCCTCTCTCTAGCACTACTCTTAGGAGTTAGAGGAGGATTAGTAGGGTAGCTTTTGTAATAGAGTTGGAATTCTTGGAGGATCTCCTTTGTAATATTGTTCGAGATATTTCGGAGCTCTGTCCGTGTAATCTTTCAGCTGCTATTCAATCTACGCATTACTTTCGGTTATTTCTATCCTTATCTTTCATAATGTTGCATACTATTATTATGTTTGATTTAGGATACATTGCCATGATTAGTGAGTAGATTAGCTATTGTGTTTGTTATGATGTAGTTAGCTTGTTAATACTTTGGGTGATGCTACTTTACATACAATTGGGATAACATCGTTATGAAACAACGGAGGTAACGTTATACGGCTTTCATTTGTATAGCGCCAGAAACATCACGAATGTGTGTAGTACGGAACGTGGAAGCTGTGAAAGTCGTGGGCACAATCCGTAGTGGAATAATGATCGCAATTTTTAAATATTGAAAACCGGTGTACTGTTAACTATACATTTATGATTTTAAACTAAACTATCGCCTTTCCTCCAATAAACGTGGTTAGAACCTTTATGACAAGGAGTAGCTAACCTTGTTCAGACGGTCACTACCTATCTATGTTTTCCAAAATAAACATGGTCTGATTTTGTAACTAGTGGAAATACTGTTTAAACTATCGTATAGTACACCGTGAATTAATCAGGGATTTATTGGGATTGAATCATTAAAGTGAACGGGATGTTTAGCTATCATAGATGGTTTTACTGTAATACAAGCTTAGATATATTGAGTTTAGATGGCTGAAAAGTATGTAATCCAGTTAAAGCCCTAATACGACTGAGTATCCGGTATAACGTTGGAAACACCTTTGGTGGAGTACAAACACGTGAAAACCTTGGAAAGGTCGAAGGCTGTATACTGTATTACATCCTGGCATAGTCTGTGATTCAGGAAAGACCGTAATACGGGTGAATACACAGTATAACATTGGAAACACCTATCGTGCAGTACAATTACATACAAACTGTGGAAAACCCTGTGGGTCGAAGACTGTATCACAGCCGAATATCTCTGAACTCAATCACAACCATTAATGTATATGTTAATCAGTCACCACCTGTCTTAAATCTTAAAAGCCTTGCCTAGCTTAAATATGTTTGTCTGTGTTAAGGAAGATCAGTGGATAAATTGCGGACTGTCGCCTTATTCCTGCACCCCATCTGAGGGTCACCTAGTCTCGTCACAAGAGACGGTGAGGAGGGTTTCAAGACAGTCCGATCTGATCAGAATCTTGATAGCTTAGTACTCAGTGACATACTGATCGGTTAACCTGATCAGTAGGGTGCTAGTGTTTACACCACAATGTATCTACGTGAACGCAAGACACAAATCTTAAAAGACGTTTTCAAATATAAAACCCCAAATACAGCATCACCCCACCTAAAAGTAACGAAGTCATAACAAACACAACTCCCCTTATACTGATTCAACCTACCGCTTTTAATTACTGTTTTTAATTAGTTTAAATTTAATTAGGACCTAAGTATAAAACCCCACTTAAAAAACTGTTTCCCAATACGATTAACTCTTTAGAACGACCCTAGGTCATACTTCAGTTATACAGCTCTAGTAGAACTTAGGTCCCCAGCAAAATATAAATTTTAAAACTTCCACCCCGTCGTGCTCTCGTTAGTCGCGACAACGACCGTGACTGCTGGGGGTGCGACAAGTTTTTGGCGCCATTGCCGGGGAAGTTAATCGTAAGATTCTGAGGCGTACCGACGAACTTTCTCTTTAGTGATACCCGTAGATTAGATTTCTCTCTCGTAACCACCGAAAATTCTTTCCCACAATCCACAACGATATTCGACCAGATCATCCGGATCTGAACCTCTCATTTTCGTACCCGATCCTGAGTCGATTATCCGTACCATCCGCAAAGAAAGACGTTCCCGTTTTCCACAAATGGCCGCTCGTGTTACTCTTGCTAACAGCACCAAACCATCAATCGAAGGACGAGGAGGACCAATCAGCTACCCTGTGATAGACGGAGCATCTTTCGAACTCAAATACAACACCGTTCAACTCATCAAAGACCAATGTCAATTCCATGGTCTACCCCATGAGGATCCTAACGCCCACATTGACCAATTCATTCACGTCTCCAACTCGTGTAAGCTGAACGGGGTTGATCAGAATATAGTCCGCTTATACTTGTTCCCCTACTCTCTCGCTTCTCGTGCTCTTTCTTGGTTTGAGGAACTTGAGACCGGATCAATGACCTCATGGACGGATATGGGTGACAAGTTTCTTGCAAAATACTTTCCTCCGTCCAAACAGACCAAAGCTAAGAATGACATCGCAAACTTCAAACAAGCTCACGGTGAATCAATCTACTATGCATGGGAGCGACTCAGGAGTTTACTGAGGAAATTTTGAGAACATCAAATGACAAAGACTGAAAAACTGTACACGTTCTATAACGGTCTAGACCCAAATCATCGCATCACTCTTGACGCTGCTGCTCAAGGAAGTATTATGCTACGCACCGCAGATGAGGCTTGGTGTGACACCCTCAAATTTCGGTTTGCGGAAGCTGTCGGGTCGGGTGTCACTAAATCAAATATCACAGCATAAGATACATAATGAACGACTCTAAATGAGACGTTTGAAAATAATTATACCATTCCCAAAATAGAACGTTTACAACGTTATGAGTTTGACAGTAAATTTCAATTACATAATTTGAAAATACAAAAGTAAATGCAGAATAGTCCCAATTGTTGAAAATATGCGACTCGAGCTAATTAAGCCTTGAAGCGATCCTAATCCTGCTGGGCAACCTGAGAACACATGCTAAAACAGGTCAGCTATAAAGCTGGTGAGTTCATAGGATGGTTAGTTGAAACATAAAGTAATAAAACAATTTATGTTTTGTAAAGTTGTTTCCAAAATCAGCAAATTTATAATATGTAATATGTTGAAGTTTGTAACACCAATGTGTAAAAATCTAATCGAGGTATTCCATACCTACTAGTTTGAATTGTAAGTCTACCATTGAAATTGTTTATCTAACTTAATGTCCAAAATACCCCGATTTGGTTGGTTGCATTGTTACAAGTTATTTAGACTTGTTTGTCTTAAATTGATACAAGTTACAACGACTTGTTTGATTTAAACTGATACAAGTTACAACGACTTGTTTGATTGAATTTATACAAGTTACAACGACTTGTTTGATTGAAGTTATACAAGTTACAACGACTTGTTTGATTGAAGTTGTGCCCACTGCAATACCGTGGCATCGTTTTGTACCCACTTTACCGTGGTATCGTTTTGTGCCCGCTGCAATACCGCGGCATCGTTTATGAAGTGCTCGAGAGCATAGTTGAAATGTAGAGCCAGCAGTACAACGACATACTAGCTATTGCAAATAAGAGCCGACCGTACAACGACGCGTCAGGCTTGAATGTGTGTATGATTGTATGTATACTAATATACATAAATATTATTGAAGTTAGCACCAAGTGCTAATGATAATATATAAACATGTATATATATATATATATATATATATATATATATATATATATATATATATATATATATATATATATATATATATATATATATATATATATATAAATATATATATATATTAGTCGAATGAGCAAACGTAAGTAACAATCATGACACGCATGAAAATAATTGATTTTATCTAAATACGTATAAGCAAATATTTAGATATTAAGTAGTACGTTGGTCCTAGGTATGAATGCTCATCACTCAGTTGAGTTGTATTAGTATAAAGGATCTATACTAACATATTATGTCATCGTATACTTCTAGCCTAAAGCCTAGCAAGTATATTGGGGTTCTGAATTGTATTGAAAATATTAGTTCCTAAAAGAGAAACTAATCCTGTAATTGTATATATGTCGTCTAGTGTAGGTAGAACTAACCAGTTCTAATGTATTTGATAATATTGTCCCGCGACAATATGGCCAATGAATAGTACTAACTATATCAAGTTATGTCTAGGTAATTGTTTTCCAACAATCTGATAGTGTACGATTGTGACCTATTTAGGTTAGGTCTTGATATTGTTCCAAAACAATGTGTTGGGTGTAATTCCTAAGTATTACACATTTATATTACATACAGTAATTAGATTAATTGTGAATTATAAAGATTTATTAATATAATTCGAAAACAGTTGTTGAGCATGTGTTTCACCCTAAAAACAGTAAAACAGTTGAAAGAGTGGGGCTATGAAACTCACCTGAGGAGCTAGCGTCCTAATGCAGCGAATCGTATCGATAATAATCTCCTAGTGTCCTAAACACGTGAGATTTCGTATAAGTGAATGGATATTTTTATATAAATCATCCAAGTTTGTTATTTATTTGGGTTGTTTGTACTTGACGTGTTTGTTATATATTTACGTTTGAACTTCATAAAGAAATTGCGTGTCGTTTGTCTCGTATTGAAATTATATTTAGAAAATATAATTTAGTTGATTTTGTATAAAAAGTGTGTACAAACGTGTTTCGGTTCATATATAAATTGCGTATACGTTTCCGGATAAGTTTGGTACTTTAAAAATGAGTTTTTGGTCTAAAAACTGATAATAGCGACACTTCATGCGTCACTGACTGATTTAGGGCGTCACTAGGCTAGTGACTCAAAAGATAGGAAATTTCTGAAATTTAGCGACACTTCAGAAGTGTCGCTATAGGGTTAGTGACGCATATAGCGTCACTTAGGGAGTGACGCAGGAGGTTAGTGACGGGATTTAGCGACACTTCGCTAGTGCCGCTGTCGCTATTTTGATGATCTACCCGCCGGGTACCGGCCTTACCCGCCGGGTACCCGGGTCTGGTTCAGACCTGTTCGATCGGAAAACACCAAAAACCCACGGATCGAACCCCAAATTCACGAAATCGATACTTACAAACTTATATAATGATAATACATGAATTATAAAGTGATATAAACATGTATTTAAGTGTAGATCGGGGTTTTCTTACCAAATAAAATGGAATCCGAAAATGGTGAAAATGGTGGTGAAATCGGATGATGATGACGATGGTGGTGGTCCCGACGTGCGGCGGTGGTGGTGATGATCCGGTGGTGTTGGTTAGTTGTTGTTGTTGTATGTTGATATAGAGAAAGAGATAGAGATGAGAGGTGAAGAAAAGAAGAAGAAAAAGAAAATGAAAAAAAAAAGGAAAGAGTGAGGGGGGTGTTTGGGGATCGGCTGATCAAAAAGGGAGGGAGGGGGTTTTCCCCACTTCGTCCCCAATTCGCGGTACAAAATACCCGTGTTTTTGTACCCAATCGTAAAATAAATTTATTATTTTGTTTTTATAATTTCATTTGTATGTTTCGTAATGTTTTAAAAGTATTTTTGGAACAAAGTTTTATAACGTTATTTCGCGTTGTCCCAACTAAATAGGACGCGTTTTTAAACTCAAAATAATGACCTTTTTGAGTATTTAAATATTTTTGTCCGAGTTTATAATGTTTATTGCAACTAATAAAATATTAGTTATGAAGTTTTGACACCGAAATCTGGACACGTTAATTTCGTTATTTGGACCAAATTATTATTATATATATATCTATATATATAATTATTGAATACTACGGGTTTGGAGCGTATTAAATACGAATAATTTAAGTTTGAATTTGGCACGCAAATTACTTTTTGACGAGGTGTCACATTCTCCCCCTGTTAATAAAATTTCGTCCCGAAATTTCGTATGAAGTCGTGGTCTCGTGAAATCTGGGGAGCAATGTTCGTACAAGAAGTTTGTCAAATAGGTAGTAGACATACAATGTCTATATCGAGTTTGGAAGCAGTCAATCTATGACTGTGTCGATGTTTATTGTCGTAGTCACATTCAGGACTAAATGTTTAGTGCACGTGCAGTAGATCAGTCTGCTGAAAGCAAACATTGAGTTTTATGTGGGCCTAGGTCAACTAGCCCTAAGATGTAATCAATATTAGGTTGATAAAATAATATCGGGGATAATAAGTACATGTTGAACGAATCTATAATTGAAGAGTTATGTTTTCGAGGAGAGGTTGTACTTACATTATTGTTGGAGATTTATTTGATTTAATCGGAGTCGATAAGGTGAATTTTGCGTCTTTTTGGGCAGTCCTTCTTGTAATGACCAGGTTCCTTACATTTGAAGCATATCCTTCGAGAGTCGGGATTGGCGGGAACTCTGCAGTCCCAGATTACGTGTCCATATCGTTGGCATCTTTCGCAGGGTAATCCGCAAATTCCGTCATGATGACGTTTACAGCCGTGACAAAATGGTTTGTTACCCGCATAGCCTTGTCTGTCGTTGGGTTCAGCAGCGTAGGACCTCAAGGGTTCAGGTTTATTCGTTGGATTCTGGCTAGAGCTGGAACTTCCACTCCCTTTTTCTTGATTGTTTTCTGTCGCAGGTGGCCCGCGTCGAACCACCTGTGCCATGAGTCTGTGGGCCATGCGAATAGCCTCTTCAATAGTAGTGGGTTTAGAGGCGGTGACCATTCCCTCAATTAGCAACGGGAGTCCACCAATGTACCTCCCGATTCGTTTGTTTTCAGGGTTTACTATGTTTGGACAAAGGGATGCTAGTTGTTGGAACCGATTGGTATATGTTTCGATGTCGTTATCCTTTACGGTGAGATACCAAAGTTCGTCCTCAAGTTTGTGAACTACTTCGATGGGGCAATACTTGTCCTTCATGATTTGTTTCAGGTCTTCCCACGGAAGTTCGTGAGCAGTGTCGATTCCTATATTTCGGGCGTGAAAATTCCACCAGGTAGAGGCATCATCCTGTAGGGTGGATGTGGCATACATGACTTTGCAGTCGTCGGGGCAGTTGCACATGTGGAAAATAGATTCCATTCTCTCGAACCATTGAATTAATCCAACAGCTCCTTCAGTCCCGACGAAGTTTGGGGGTTCGCATCTCAGGAAATCCCTAAAAGTGCAAGGCTTTACTTAGTTCTGAGCAGCTAGGGTTGCAGTCACTGCTTGATTAATGATTTGATCTTGCTCAGCTCGAGTGAAAATTGGTCGTTTAGGAGGCATGATTCTTGAACAAGAATGAAATGACAAAGTGTGAGATCTTTAATCAAAGGTGATGATTATTACAATGACATAAGTAGTTAACTTGAGTTGGAATTTATGATACACGGGATCCTACGATCCTTGACGTTGAAGTTTTTGATATTGTAGGTGGCAGGCGTATCACTGCCCTTTTTGCATTGTTGGTACAACAGTTTAAGTAACCGTTGTTTAATTTTCTTTAGTTAAGTTATCATGAATCTCATGTTTTTCGAGTGTTGTGACCAGTTGAGTTGTAGTTTCTAGGTGCGGTCGTACCATGACCGAGTTGTGTTTTCTATGTAGTCAATCCAAGACTATGTTGTTGTGAGTAGTCCAATGGACTATATCGTAGTACTAGAATATAGTACGGCCATTCATGCCTGTGTATGTGACAACTACAGTGTCCTCGGTGGTGTTGAAGCAGGGTCCACCAACACAACCCATGTGTGTGGTGACATCATTATGTATTTATTGATTAAAGCATTACATGCTTAATTGGTAGTATATACATATATGGTGTACACGTAACTATACAAGTATACGTACATAATAAGAATCAAGTGTGACACCTCGTGTCCAGTTAAGTAAGTGTATATGTATATATGTAAGTCGTACATGCAACTATAACAAGTCTACATGCATAATTGAAGTAGCACCTAGTGCTATAATGCAGTGCTATCAGCACAGTAATTGAAATACTAATGTTTTGTAATTGTAGTACCAAAGTGCCATGAAACGCAGCACCACGTGCTGTAATGAAGTGCCCGCGGCATTGAAATTGTAGTACCCATGTATTATGAGTGTGGCATCAACATGCCCTGATTGTAGTATCGACGTACTGTGAAGGTTGCACTAACGTGCTCAAGTTGTGGTATTAACATACCTTGAAATTGTAGCACTACGTGCCATGTGTTGTTTGATTTGTAGCCCCAAGGCCAAAATGTGTTTGAAGTTCGAATTTCTCAGTTGTAGCACAAAGGCTAAAATGTAAATGCCAAGGCACTAAAGTATTGAATTGATTGATCTACATGATCAATTTGTGATTTGAGATGATTTGCGTTGCGGACTTAGTCAACACTAATCCGATTGTGATCCATATGGTCAAGGTTGAAAAGTTGTCAATTTGTTTTAAGTTTCGTGAAGGTTTAGCATGTGCGGGTTTCCATTCCCATTGATGGCGTTTGTACCTCCTTCCCGAGGCTTAGTGATATAGGTGTCGAGTCGCGATGGTGAGGAAGACGGCGATATGCCTCTTCACGGATTTATGTTGGTACAACGGAATTGATTGTATATATATACTCGATATATATATAGGTATGTAATAGTAGTACACATGTAAGGCCTATTCATATATACCTACAGTACATATAATAGCCTAGGGTGTCTAGCACATAAAAATCAGAGTCAACTACGCATTCCCAATCCAGTATAACCCCTTTCAGATCTTACATCATCTTTATTTAATTGTACATAGTTAGCTACGCTATGTTAAATTAAACTCGTATGATGTAATTCCTGAACCAGTCATACCTAATGGGGAATACAGCCTAACGGTCATAGTCTAGGCCCACTAAATGCAACCTAGTTCACTACAACCTGGCTCTGATACCAATCTGTGACACCCTCAAATTTCGGTTTGCGGAAGCTGTCGGGTCGGGTGTCACTAAATCAAATATCACAGCATAAGATACATAATGAACGACTCTAAATGAGACGTTTGAAAATAATTATACCATTCCCAAAATAGAACGTTTACAACGTTATGAGTTTGACAGTAAATTTCAATTACATAATTTGAAAATACAAAAGTAAATGCAGAATAGTCCCAATTGTTGAAAATATGCGACTCGAGCTAATTAAGCCTTGAAGCGATCCTAATCCTGCTGGGCAACCTGAGAACACATGCTAAAACAGGTCAGCTATAAAGCTGGTGAGTTCATAGGATGGTTAGTTGAAACATAAAGTAATAAAACAATTTATGTTTTGTAAAGTTGTTTCCAAAATCAGCAAATTTATAATATGTAATATGTTGAAGTTTGTAACACCAATGTGTAAAAATCTAATCGAGGTATTCCATACCTACTAGTTTGAATTGTAAGTCTACCATTGAAATTGTTTATCTAACTTAATGTCCAAAATACCCCGATTTGGTTGGTTGCATTGTTACAAGTTATTTAGACTTGTTTGTCTTAAATTGATACAAGTTACAACGACTTGTTTGATTTAAACTGATACAAGTTACAATGACTTGTTTGATTGAATTTATACAAGTTACAACGACTTGTTTGATTGAAGTTATACAAGTTACAACGACTTGTTTGATTGAAGTTGTGCCCACTGCAATACCGTGGCATCGTTTTGTACCCACTTTACCGTGGTATCGTTTTGTGCCCGCTGCAATACCGCGGCATCGTTTATGAAGTGCTCGAGAGCATAGTTGAAATGTAGAGCCAGCAGTACAACGACATACTAGCTATTGCAAATAAGAGCCGACCGTACAACGACGCGTCAGGCTTGAATGTGTGTATGATTGTATGTATACTAATATACATAAATATTATTGAAGTTAGCACCAAGTGCTAATGATAATATATAAACATGTAGATAAATATATATATATATATATATATATATATATATATATATATATATATATATATATATATATATATATATATTAGTCGAATGAGCAAACGTAAGTAACAATCATGACACGCATGAAAATAATTGATTTTATCTAAATACGTATAAGCAAATATTTAGATATTAAGTAGTACGTTGGTCCTAGGTATGAATGCTCATCACTCAGTTGAGTTGTATTAGTATAAAGGATCTATACTAACATATTATGTCATCGTATACTTCTAGCCTAAAGCCTAGCAAGTATATTGGGGTTCTGAATTGTATTGAAAATATTAGTTCCTAAAAGAGAAACTAATCCTGTAATTGTATATATGTCGTCTAGTGTAGGTAGAACTAACCAGTTCTAATGTATTTGATAATATTGTCCCGCGACAATATGGCCAATGAATAGTACTAACTATATCAAGTTATGTCTAGGTAATTGTTTTCCAACAATCTGATAGTGTACGATTGTGACCTATTTAGGTTAGGTCTTGATATTGTTCCAAAACAATGTGTTGGGTGTAATTCCTAAGTATTACACATTTATATTACATACAGTAATTAGATTAATTGTGAATTATAAAGATTTATTAATATAATTCGAAAACAGTTGTTGAGCATGTGTTTCACCCCAAAAACAGTAAAACAGTTGAAAGAGTGGGGCTATGAAACTCACCTGAGGAGCTAGCGTCCTAATGCAGCGAATCGTATCGATAATAATCTCCTAGTGTCCTAAACACGTGAGATTTCGTATAAGTGAATGGATATTTTTATATAAATCATCCAAGTTTGTTATTTATTTGGGTTGTTTGTACTTGACGTGTTTGTTATATATTTACGTTTGAACTTCATAAAGAAATTGCGTGTCGTTTGTCTCGTATTGAAATTATATTTAGAAAATATAATTTAGTTGATTTCGTATAAAAAGTGTGTACAAACGTGTTTCGGTTCATATATAAATTGCGTATACGTTTCCGGATAAGTTTGGTACTTTAAAAATGAGTTTTTGGTCTAAAAACTGATAATAGCGACACTTCATGCGTCACTGACTGATTTAGGGCGTCACTAGGCTAGTGACTCAAAAGATAGGAAATTTCTGACATTTAGCGACACTTCAGAAGTGTCGCTATAGGGTTAGTGACGCATATAGCGTCACTTAGGGAGTGACGCAGGAGGTTAGTGACGGGATTTAGCGACACTTCGCTAGTGCCGCTGTCGCTATTTTGATGATCTACCCGCCGGGTACCGGCCTTACCCGCCGGGTACCCGGGTCTGGTTCAGACCTGTTCGATCGGAAAACACCAAAAACCCACGGATCGAACCCCAAATTCACGAAATCGATACTTACAAACTTATATAATGATAATACATGAATTATAAAGTGATATAAACATGTATTTAAGTGTAGATCGGGGTTTTCTTACCAAATAAAATGGAATCCGAAAATGGTGAAAATGGTGGTGAAATCGGATGATGATGACGATGGTGGTGGTGACGACGTGCGGCGGTGGTGGTGATGATTCGGTGGTGTTGGTTAGTTGTTGTTGTTGTATGTTGATATAGAGAAAGAGATAGAGATGAGAGGTGAAGAAAAGAAGAAGAAAAAGAAAATGAAAAAAAAAAAGGAAAGAGTGAGGGGGGTGTTTGGGGATCGGCTGATCAAAAAGGGAGGGAGGGGGTTTTCCCCACTTCGTCCCCAATTCGCGGTACAAAATACCCGTGTTTTTGTACCCAATCGTAAAATAAATTTATTATTTTGTTTTTATAATTTCATTTGTATGTTTCGTAATGTTTTAAAAGTATTTTTGGAACAAAGTTTTATAACGTTATTTCGCGTTGTCCCAACTAAATAGGACGCGTTTTTAAACTCAAAATAATGACCTTTTTGAGTATTTAAATATTTTTGTCCGAGTTTATAATGTTTATTGCAACTAATAAAATATTAGTTATGAAGTTTTGACACCGAAATCTGGACACGTTAATTTCGTTATTTGGACCAAATTATTATTATATATATATCTATATATATAATTATTGAATACTACGGGTTTGGAGCGTATTAAATACGAATAATTTAAGTTTGAATTTGGCACGCAAATTACTTTTTGACGAGGTGTCACACTTGGGAATTGATCGAAAATATGACGATGCACCATCATGACTGGAATACCGATGAACAATCACCGATGGCAGTCTCTAATCCAGCACAAACTGAGATGGTCAAATGTATGGCAGGATAGATCGCAATCCTAACGAGACAAATCGGAGAAATGAAACAGCAACCTCAGCAGGTCCACCAAATCCAATCCTTTCGGAATCATACCAACCCATATCAGGTTGCGTACGAGGACCCTGCCATCTACTACGCCCAAAATCATCCACCTGGCTTTGCTCAAACCTCTCCACCAACTAGACCTATCCAATACCCACAACAACCCCAACTTACCTACAACCAACCATTCTCACCCAACAGACCTTCACCCGACACAATCCAACCTCGTGAACTTGCCACACCAATCACTAATTCAGACAACATGATGATGCAACTCATACAAAGGGTTATGGCTAAACAAGACCAAACTGATATCCTCATGAAGAGCCTTGAAAACAAGTTAGATCAGTTTGCTCAGCGTCTCGATACTCGACCCCAAGGATCCTTACCTAGCAACAGCGTTCACAATCCCCACATTGCGGAAGCTAAGACTTTGAACACCACGGACACTCAGAGGGCACCAAGCCACTCTAATGTTTCTTCTCCGGTGAAGAACCCTTCCCCTGTCCCAATGACAGTTGAGAATCAATCCGTTCCTACCCCTACTCAGGAAGTTCGAGTCCCCTTCCCAAATCGTATCGGAAAAAGGTTTAACGCCAAATCTTTCAAACTTGACGGAAAATTCTTAGACACCGTGTCTAGAATCCCTTCCGGCTCTAAATACATCCGACGTATGCTGTCTACTAAAGAAAAGGTACCCGAAGTACCTAAAATCTCTCTCAACGCCGAATGCTCAGCCGTTATTCAGAATACCCTTCCGGAAAAAATAGGAGACACGGGCCGCTTCACTTTGCCCTGTTCCATCTATCACTCGGGCACGATACACTCCTTGGCCGATCTTGGAGCTAGCATCAAGCTCATGCCCTACTCACTCTACTCTAGACTTGAACTAGGACCTCTGCAACCCACTAAGATGAGCGTCCAGCTTGCCGATCAAACAACTCGATATCCTAGGGGCATAGCTGAGAATGTTATGGTTAAGGTTGACAAGTTCTGGTTCCCTACTGACTTTGTAGTGATGGATATACAGGAAGATATCAATATACCCATTATCCTAGGAAGGCCTTTCATGAATACTGCTCGTGCTATTATTGATGTTTACTCGCAGACTATCAGCCTTAGAGCATATGGACAGACTATTGCATTCAGAATCAACTAGGCTGATGAACTACTCACAGAGCAAGCAGAAATATATGCAATCTCAATGGGCAGGATTACTTCAAACGATGATACGTCTGATTCAGAGCCACCAGACATATACGTATCAGATAAACACACTTGTCTATTATCAGAAGAATCAAAGTTAGAAGAATAAATGGGAGATTTCAAGCCAGACGAGTCAGAACAAGAAGAAAAGAAGGAAAAACTCGAGGAAGTAGAGGTGGATATATACCAGTCCACACTGTCGTATCACCACTTACCTGATGATAATCTACCAACTGATGAATCACATGATGCAGGATTTGGCATAACTATGGAAAGGCTAATAGCCTCGATCATAGACCCCTCACAACCTCTTGTTTTATCAAAGCAACACCCCAAGCGAGAAATGATGGAATTAGATGGATTCTCTGCAGTTGATCCCAATAGAGCTATCTCTAGAGCTATAAAGGACATTATCTGGGATCTTCTGCACATGCAAAGAGTTACTGTGCAAAGTGTCCCCTTCTTTGCATCTAAGAGTCCAAACGTCATCTATCCCCGTAAACCCAGGGTTCCACTTCTGAGCACTTCCGACCCTGGAGGTTCCAGCGTCAACTAGACTGAAGGAAGGCAAAGTCAGGCTCTCGACTCTAAAAGCAGCGCTTCTCGGGAGGCAACCCGTGAAATAAAGTCAGGCTCTCGACTTTAAAAGCAGTGCTTCTTGGAAGGCAACCCATGGAATAAGACGTAGAAGAGAGTAGAGTATTGGTAAATGAAGTAGATCTCCGACTATCCTTCACACTTGGATGAGCCCAAAATGTTTTAAAACATATTCTGAAATACAACTCGTTTTGCAAATAAACCACTCATCTCAGAAAATAGGAAATCATATTGAAATAACCTAATAATTCATATGTTTCGAGCATTTGAGGTACTTGCATAGTAATTTTATGCATTATGCTCAAACTCGTTTAAAAACACATGTTTTATAAAACTGATTTGAAGTAGAAAATATCTTTTCAAATTCTGAGACGGTGATTTCTTTCTCATTTGCAAAAACAACACCGAGTTTGTAAAAAGGGTTTTATTCAACATGTTCACACTTACGAGATCTCTTCACAAAAATGAGATGAATTGAAGAAATGAGGAAATAATAGCAAGCAGCTTGAAGCCGATCAATGCAGAAGAAGATCCTGGCAACATATCTCTTCAGCAAATTCAGACTTCCAGCTTCAACGTGGCTCGCTATCTGGGGAGTATCTGATCCTTTCCTTTTTTATCTGTTTTATCTTTATTCATGTTTATTTGTTTTGTTAATGTGATCTATACTCTATCCTAAACTTATCACTAAGTGTGGGATTCCAGCCCAAACAAAACACTTGAGAAACATTTTCTTACATGTTCAAACTCTAAGTGTGGGATTTTTCAATCTCAACTCAAGAGAACATTAGGGACAATGTTCCTCTAAGTGTGGGATAGCAGGTATAGAATACCTTGGTTTGTTTTTTTAATGATTTTAGTTCAAAATAGTTAAAACAGAAAATGTTCCTCTAAATTTTTCAAAATTTTTCAATTTTCAAAACCCTTTTTAATCATCCGATTAACTTTGAATTTTTGAGTCTTAATGTTTTTAAGAGAAGTCATTTTCAAAATATGAATAAGTTGTTTTAAAATCTAAGGAAAATAAGTTAATAATTGCTTAAGCAAGAAATGATAATCTAATAAGAACATGACTAGGCACATACAACCTATTTTGCAGTGAGGACTTGAGCCTTAAAAGCATTCAATTTTAATGCTACATTGTTCATTTCTTGTGTGTGCCGATGCATGTATATCTGAATTAGAACTTGCTCTTGACATACGCTTCGAGACCATATTGGTGAGTACCGTACGCGGTACAGGTGCAATTAGATGACCTTGACATTCCTTAGGATTTAACCCACTTTTTAGCCTTCTCTTTCAAGCCCAAAACCCTTTCCGATGCTCATTTTTAGCATCGATGATCCACTTAGTAAACCCTGTTGAGCCTAAACCTTTTCGTTTCATAAAACCCACATGTTTAAACCCCTACTTTCCCAAATATCCCTAAACTTATCCTAGAATTTCTGAGGTTATGAGGAACGCTTTTTAGAAACATCACTTCAAATTGTCTTACTCTCTCGTGTTCTCCAAAAAAGAAATATCCTTGGTGTGAAAAATTGACACCATGAAAAGACTCGAAGAAGAAAGATGAGAAGAAGGATTTCTGCATTTAATAATCCTTGGAAGTTCTCTGGCAAAGAAGTTCTGAAAGAAAAAGAAAAAAAGAGAAAATCAGAAAAAGAAAATAGAAAAAAATAAAAGAAAATAAAGCTAGTACTTCGAAGTATCGCCCTAAAAGAAGAAGATCCGATAGAAGACAAAAGCTACTTTACTTTCATCCGTTTCTAAATTAAGTTTTTCGTGACCTTAGGAGTCTTAAGATAAGCAACACCCTTACACCCAAAATTTCCACTATCCATACCCCTTAACCCTCACAAACATTACAACCCCTGAATGTCTTAGGATAATTAGCATCGTTCTCACCTAAGTGGTGGAGATCCGATTCTCGATCAAGCTTATGACGATGAGTACTGCATGACTGGCTAATTGAGCGATTTCTTTGTTTAGAATATTAGGAAACCCGAAACACTCTTGAGTGAATTGAGTGACCACCTTAGTGAGATCGCCTGGTCATGTATACTCCAGGATCACGAGATTTGGAAGTATGCTTAAAGAGAATCATTACTTGTTTCTGAAATGATTATCTTATCTTTCCTGATGTTTTTAGAGCAAATATATGAATATGAGAAAATGATAACTTTTAGAAATGTTCTGACACACCCAAAAACCAGATTTTTAAAATATCTTTTTCACGAGGCATGGATGTATTGCTTGAGGACAAGCAACGTCTAAGTGTGGGATACTTGATGTGACCTAAAAAGTCATGTTTTTAGGCACATTATTCTACACTTATTGGACTTATATTTGGTGAAATCATCTTAAAACATCTATTATTTACTTAAAATCACCAAAGTGGTCCAATTATAGGCATTGCTGTTAAAATCACCAAAAATATCCGTTTATCACGCAAAACGAGGCAAATAATGTCACCTTAAATATTCCCTTCTTAATTTACTTATGGAATTAGATCTTAATTCATATTTTATGATTCCATAGGGAAATCCAAGACCGGAGGTGAAAAAATCAGAAGAAACGGACGAAAGACGGAGAAGATACACAGTCTGGAAGCTCGCCGATCGTCATCCGGAACACGCAAAAGTCAAACACTTCCAAATTTGGAAAACTCAGTTTCATTAGAATCGTAACGGAAAAACGAAGCCAACGGCGCAAGAATCAAGCATATCGGAGCCCAAACGAAGAAGATACGGACGAACCAAGCAACCGAGGAATCAGCGGAGGCCAAATGAAGCACCAACCCCCCTACCACCAAGGGTGCCATATACGGCACCTTAAGTGCAGTATACGGTACCTAGGGTGCCGTATACGGGGTCATTTGCCTTGTGAGGTGCCGTTTGACCCCCCCCCCCCCCTTGATCCGCTTGTCCCGTATGCTGCTTTGATGCTTGTATTTGATGCTTCAAGACTTGTACCAAGGCTTTCACCCTCTCCCTATAAATACTAACCTCCATTTCTCATTTCCACACACCTCTCATCTTATTCTCATTCTCTCTCTAGAATTAGGTTAGCATTCTCTCTCTAGCGCTACTCTTAGGAGTTAGAGGAGAATTAGTAGGAAATTAGCATCCTCTCTCTAGCACTACTCTTAGGAGTTAGAGGAGGATTAGTAGGGTAGCTTTTGTAATAGAGTTGGAATTCTTGGAGGATCTCCTTTGTAATATTGTTCGAGATATTTCGGAGCTCTGTCCGTGTAATCTTTCAGCTGCTATTCAATCTACGCATTACTTTCGGTTATTTCTATCCTTATCTTTCATAATGTTGCATACTATTATTATGTTTGATTTAGGATACATTGCCATGATTAGTGAGTAGATTAGCTATTGTGTTTGTTATGATGTAGTTAGCTTGTTAATACTTTGGGTGATGCTACTTTACATACAATTGGGATAACATCGTTATGAAACAACGGAGGTAACGTTATACGACTTTCATTTGTATAGCGCCGGAAACATCACGAATGTGTGTAGTACGGAACGTGGAAGCTATGAAAGTCGTGGGCACAATCCGTTGTGGAATAATGATCCCAATTTTTAAATATTGAAAACCGGTGTACTGTTAACTATACATTTATGATTTTAAACTAAACTATCGCCTTTCCTCCAATAAACGTGGTTAGAACCTTTATGACAAGGAGTAGCTAACCTTGTTCAGACGGTCACTACCTATCTATGTTTTTCAAAATAAACATGGTCTGATTTTGTAACTAGTGGAAATACTGTTTAAACTATCGTATAGTACACCGTGAATTAATCAGGGATTTATTGGGATTGAATCATTAAAGTGAATGGGATGTTTAGCTATCATAGATGGTTTTACTGTAATTAAAGCTTAGATATATTGAGTTCAGATGGCTGAAAAGTATGTAATCCAGTTAAAGCCCTAATACGACTGAGTATCCGGTATAACGTTGGAAACACCTTTGGTGGAGTACAAACACGTGAAAACCTTGGAAAGGTCGAAGGCTGTATACTGTATTACATCCTGGCATAGTCTGTGATCCAGGAAAGACCGTAATACGGGTGAATACACAGTATAACATTGGAAACACCTATCGTGCAGTACAATTACATACAAACTGTGGAAAACCCTGTGGGTCGAAGACTGTATCACAGCCGAATATCTCTGAACTCAATCACAACCATTAATGTATATGTTAATCAGTCACCACCTGTCTTAAATATTAAAAGCCTTGCCTAGCTTAGATATGTTTGTCTGTGTTAAGGAAGATCATTGGATAAATTGCGGACTGTCGCCTTGTTCCTGCACCCCATCTGAGGGTCACCTAGTCTCGTCACAAGAGACGGTGAGGAGGGTTTCAAGACAGTCCGATCTGATCAGAATCTTGATAGCCTAGTACTCAGTGACATACTGATCGGTTAACCTGATCAGTAGGGTGCTAGTGTTTACACCACAATGTATCAACGTGAATGCAAGACACAAATCTTAAAAGACGTTTTCAAATATAAAACCCCAAATACAGCATCACCCCACGTAAAAGCTAATGAAGTCATAACAAACACATGTCCCCTTATACTGATTCAACCTACCGCTTTTAATTACTGTTTTTAATTAGTTTAAATTTAATTAGGACCTAAGTATAAAACCCCACTTAAAAAACTATTTAAAACCATCGCTAATTTGAACTGTTCGTCCCGACAAGTCGTTTCCCAATACGATTCACTCTTTAGAATGACCCTAGGTCATACTTCCGTTATACAACTCTAGTAGAACTTAGGTCCCCAGCAAAATATAAATTTTAAAACTTCCACCCCGTCGTGCTCTCGTCAGTCGCGACAACGACCGTGACTGCTGGGGGTGCGACAGCGGTATCACAAGGACCACCGATCCTCTTGGTGATGTTGTGTCAGTTTCTAAGTGAATTTTGTGATAATCAGTATTGTTATACTGAGTTGTACTGATTGTGACAGGTTGACTCACTTAGCTTTGTGCTAATCCCACTATTTAACCTTGCAGGTCTTGAGATGATTTGGATTGGGCAGGAAATGGACTGAAGAATGTTTGACTGCCAAGTGTTACTCTGATATTTAATTTTATAAATTAGTGTTATTCTTGTTTCATATAACACCCTGGTTGAAACTGATGGCTTAAATTGGTAGGGTTTTGTGATCACATAATATTGTAAATTATAAATGTCTATTTGGACTAACGCTTCCGAGTTTAGTATATTAAAAAGATTGTTTTAATTTGGACATACGCTTCCGATATATTGTAATTAATAACTATAATTACGAGGGGTGTTTTACTAGGTAGGACTCGCAACCTTTGGACAATGACTTCCTAGCCTTCATCATGGAAATCAGGGGTATTGACATATTATCCCGTTCTCCTCGAGCCACAACGTATGACCCTTCGGAGATTGGGATCCTAATCAACTTTTGGTGACAATCAATGCTAGCCCTATTCTGACTCAACCAATCCATACCAATTATCACATCAAAACTAGGGATTGGCATCAACAGGAATGAAATAGGGAAAGTTCGATCATCAATCACAATATTAGCTCCAGTCACCGAGGTGGTAACAGGAACTAATTTACCACTAACAATTTCTACTTCTATGGGTTTTGTTATCACAGTGGGGACTAATTTCAACTTGTCACAGAAGCATACAGATATGAAAGTACAATTAGCACCAAAGTCAAACAATACACGAGCCGGTACAGAGTTTATAAGGAATGTACCAGTTATGACATCTTCTGTATGCATAGCCTCATCGACTGTCATTTGAAAGGCCCTACTTGTTGGTGGTGGAGGATTCTTCCGTTTCTGACCGGAAGATGCCGAACTCCCGACCGAACCCGACCCCGACTTCCCTGCCTCCGGACATTGACCCACACGATGTCCCTCCTTCTTGCAAGTCCAACACACAAAGTTCGGGTACCAACAATTCTTTATCTCATGGCCAAGTTCACCACATTTCAAACACTTATTCGTTTGCACTGTACACGGGCCAGAATGCCTAGATCTACACGAGTTGCACCAATTAGAGTTGCTAGACGAACTACTTCTACTCACAAATTTCTTATTCTGTCGACTACCCTGCGAATTAGATTTTCCCTTGCTAGATGAATCCGCTTTAAATCTTGAAGAAGAATTGTCCTTAGTTTGAGAAGCACGAAAACCTCTAATATCACTATCAACCGATCTTGCAAGATTAAAGGCTTGCGATAAACTACTAGCTAATCTCACGGTAGTGCGGTAGTTATGGGGTAAGGCATCCACAAACTGCTCGATTCTGGTTTTCTCATTGGGAACCCACTGTTGAACAAACCGAAGCTTTTCAGTAAATTACGCTATCAAATCATCATTGGTCATCTTATCCGATAAATGAAGGTTCACAAACTCCCTCCTAATCCGTGCCATATCAAAATCAGAACAATATTGATTGCAAACGGCTTGATGAAAATCAGGCCATCGGATTGATTCTTTTTGTTGTTGTGTTAAATGACCTGTAACTGAGTCCCACCAAACCATCGCCTCATCCTTCATACACTGAAAGGCAAACATAACTTTTAATTCCTCCTCACATCGAGTCACATCGAATTTCCGTTCCATGTCTCTGAAACAGTTTAAGGTCACCGTTGGATTTGTACTTCCATGAAACTCAAGTGGTTTGCTAGACATAAAAGTTTTGAAAGAGCACACCTTGTTTGATTGAGAGGATGGGCTAGCACCAAAAACAGAGGATTGTTGTTGTAAAAGTTGTCTAGCTGCAGCTTCCTCAGCTTTCCTTTTAAACTCTCTAAGGAATATCAACTCATCCTCCATCTCGTGTATATACTCATCCCTGTTAGATTCTTCACCCGCTGGATGAGAGGTACCTTCCTGGTTATGTTGTTCTGGATGAAGCTCAAAAGGAGGAGCAACGAACCGAGAGGCATTATTGGGGTTGGTGGTCGGTTGTTCTTCATCTGCCATTTCTGAAATCAACACAACACTTGAAATTTGTTAATCGTTAGTACCTATCTACTAACAATTTACAACCAATGCTAAATCCCATACCCAGGAATGTTTGACAAACAACGCTCTAGTTTTGGGATTGAACATTTAACAATGCTCGATTAACCCAACACCATGCTCTGATACCAACTTATAACGCCCCTCCTTTTATATATCAATATTATATTAATAATACGGAAGCGTAGTAACTTAAAACACATCATTCATTTACAGCACCATAATTAAATTTCATAAACAGTTCATAGTTTAAGTCATACTAGTTCAAAAACTATTTAACCACATCTTAAATGGGGCATTATATAAAACCAACTTGATTAGTACAAAACATTATCAGAGTAGCATGCTGTCAAGACATTCCCAGCTCCTAGAGCATCAACTTCCTGCTACCCATCTATCCAAAATATAATCTGCAGGAAGTAGAGAGGAGGGATTAGCACATAGCTAAGTGAGTGAGTTCATCACACAACATCCAACTTAGCATAATCACCTAATTACATCAAACAACCGCAAATACAACTATCAGCAAATCAACAACACAATAATGAGGATCGTCGGCTCTGGGGATAACCATAAACCCGGGTGGCTCCCCAAGAACACTTATCCAACCTATCCGTATGGCCATAACGGACGAGACCGATAACTAGTGGTTATCCTACTCAGATACAGTTCAATACACACAACAAATGAAGTAAATCTCTGTATCATTCACACGATAACCAACTAGTCCAACCAACAGTTCAACAACTCGTTGACCTCATTAACAACTGATGCCCGAAGGCCACACATAGCACAATGAGTGAAAATCAACAAGGTATATTAAATAAGCAACAACAACATATCTACGCTTATTCATTGTAATCCAATGATTACAACTAAATTCAATGGTGAGCTCTGAATCCACTCACCGATACCTCGATAGCCACAAACTCAGATTCCAGGTGCTACTTATCTTTTGGAGGATCTGAGAATTAACAACCAACACAAATTAGTACTTTGCCTCATAATTTGTAAATATCAAAATGGGCCACTATAGCATCCAATAAGTGCCACTAAAGGCATTTCATATACAATACTCACTTGACTCAAAACATCTTTGTTAAGTCCCGTAACTCATTTAAAATGTTCACGTTATAACATATTTTTCAGTCAAAAAGTGCCACTAAAGTACCCCTTAAGTGCCACTATAGGTATATGAAATAAAAGTGCCACTAAAAACACCACCTTCTAAACACTTATGCATTTTTGAAATTTTGCAAAATCCATCAAAATTAAACATGCAAACGCGATCCAGACTAGGCATGGTGGGATCGCGTTCTTAAGTAGAAAATCGCGTTCTTAAGTAGAAAAACATTCTGTAACCGAAAAGCACTAGCAAACGCGATCCAGATATTTGGCCTGGATCGCGTTTCCAAGGCCAAAACTCGACTGAGACATTTTATAACTCGGGAACGCGATCCGGAAACATTGCTAGGATCGCGTTCAGCTGTTTTTCAGCTCAAGAACAAACCTGCAACAACATTTCAGCTCGAACAAAATTTCACAATCTCTAAATTTTCATATAGCAATTCGACCAAGTATCATTTTTAACATCAAGGAAGTGTGATATTACATCTATTAGCTACAAACAACTTCCAAAGACACCATTTCCTTGCCAAAATCATAAAACCCATTTCTAAACCATTAGGTCACTTATTTGAAATCAATTCACATTTCAAACATATAAACACAAGATTCAAGCTAGACAATCAATTCATAGCATTATATATTACCACGAAATCATCATATAAACTCAAGGAATCCCTCAATTCATCAATTCCTTTCTAACCTAACATTTGAGTTTGTGAATGAAACTTACTTACAAAGGATAGATGAACAAGGTGATAGAAGATAGAAGATGATGATGATATTTGCTATGATCCACAACTCCAATTTACACCTTCAATTTTGATGATAAAATCTTGGGTTTAGGTTAGGGTTTGTATTGGTTTGAAAGGAAATAAGAATTGGGAAAGTGGTGAATAAAAGGGATCGGCCCTTTATTTAGCCGACCACACATCATGGGTATTTTATACCCGCTCTAAATCTATTGCCTGACACTTAATTACTAAATGCGAGAATTTATTTTATTGTACCGTCAACTTTAATACTTTAAACCAAGCAACATTTTATTTATCACAATAAGTCCTGGGACCTATTTTCTAAGTTTCACTATAAAGCAATTTATAGCAAATATATTTCTAAAACAATTTAAATATTCAATTTAAATAGAAAAATATCAGGCCACTGGAGAGGGTGTTACAGAAACATAAAGAAGTTGAGATGTTTAAACCAGTGCCACTGCTACTGCAACATTGATACCAAAACCAATTTAGAATGGTAATACATAAATCGAGAAAGAAACAAAAATTAGAAGAGAAGCTGAAGCAATCAAGCAAGTTTTATTTATTGAATATCGATCTTTTTTTCATTTTCTATTCGAATCCGAAACAAAAACTGATGTTGGAGAAATATACATAAAAGAAAAGTGGGAGAAATACATTGGTGGATAAGATGATTGAGAATGAAGATGAATGTTTTGATGAATTAAGATGTTTGAATTTTAATTTGGGCCAGTGTGCAGAGAAACCAAGGCTAGCGTGATAGAGTTGGGTAAAGAAATCAATCAAATTAAAAGGCGTGATATTGGTACCAGTGTAACCATAAAGCAAACTTAAACATTATTATTGTTATGCCCTTGAAACTATAAAAACAAATAAAAATTGAATTTATTTTGTAGTTAAATCTTTTAGCCCATTTTTGTCCTTATTTATGATGTAATGCTGATGTTAGCGGATTAATATTGTATTGACATGTCAGCAAAAAAAACTACCTTAGAAGTCACCATCAATGTACTACCTCGACTTTTTTTTACTGATAATAGGCAGAAAACGGGTTGGCCTGGTTGAACCAGTGGTCGAACCGATTGAACCGGAATCGGTCAGATGCCCGGGTCAACATAAAAACCAGGTTTCAAAACATTGTATCCGTGTGACAAATCATTTTGTAAACATTTTTAATATATATTTGTTTGTAAGTATAACATTGCTCTTGAAGATCGATTTAGTTTCAAAAGTTTCTATTTCAAGAATTATCTTTTCAAAAACCCGTACTTTATTTTAACAAAATCGAAATATAACTAGAATACCTTCCAAAAAAACGAAAAGACAACCAATACAAAAACCTTCTCCTAGAAAAAGGACCACAAACCATATATAAATGCAAACAACTACAACACCAGACATATTAAAACGTACTCGTTTAAGGACCAAAAATTTCATTCGACGTTAAGAACCAAAAATTTCATTCGGTTTGGTAACCCAAAGTCCCTAAATCCTTCATTGATTCTCGATAAAATCCATCCTCGTGAGAGTTTGAAGCCTGGAAAATTATGCCAAACGCTCGCAAACCTTCTATTCGAAGCCTGAAAAATTATGTTAATTATAAACGCTCGCAAACCTTCTATTCGAAGCCAACATGAAAGATTCCATGCATCGTAGTTGGGAGTTTCTTGAAATTGTCGATCTTCGAGAATCTCCCATAAAATGTTGTTTTTTTTTAAAGGCAGAATAATATATATAAATAACTACTAGCAAGACATAGAGAACCAATGTACAAAAGTACATACACCATCAATAAAACACCACTAAACTTATACTCCTCATGTCTAGATCCGAACCGAGAGGGAACTAAAATGGATGAAAAACGGAGAATCTCCCATAAAATGTTGTTACTAACACCTCCATAATTATTATTATATACTGTAAAAAGAAATTGAAAAAATGAAAACGAGGTTTTTATGTTTCTTGTAGGATATGATCAATGCTCTAATCGATCTACTCTATGGAGTAGTAGCATATACCCTTTATCATCACTATTGTATACCTTTTGACATCAAATTAAAGACTCAATCTATGCATATAAAGTTTTCACTATTTCATAAAAAAGTACATCATCATATGCAAATTCCACAACTACGTAAGAGAATCCACATATAGTAAATGAAAAAAGGACTACAACTACAAATACTACCACTCATAAAAACACTAACCGATCCAAACAAACATCAAACACAGTTTTATTCTAGTATACAACATGATCGATCTCGATCAACAAACACGACTCCACCACATCCAGTCCATGTGCATCAATGGAATGGAGTAGCACCGGTTCCAGTGTGGTGACCGGTGGTGGCGGTGGTGGTAGTCGTGTGTTTCGTTCCGGTGGTTCCGGCTGCCGCTCTCTGAGCGGCGTTGTGCTCCTTGGTCGCCTGCTTTTCGTACTCAGCTTCATGCTTCCTCTCTTCCTTCTTCTCTCTAGCCATCTCCTTTTGCATTGGGTCATGAGCAGTCATCTTCTCCCCCTTTTCTTGAAGAGTGGCTTTGGTCTTTTCCATTCCGGCTTTGGCGGAGGCGGCGATGTTCGAGGCCGACTCCTTGACGGAAGCCGCTGCGCCCTTGCCTGATTGCATTTTATTTGAAGAAATTAATTCACGTACAAATTTTTTAAGTTGATTTTTGTGAGGATGCTTTTTAAGCTATAGTTCTGCTTTGATTGTTGATGGAGTTGAGCAGGTTAGGATAGGGATTAAATAGATTTGGTTGGTTGATGCCACGTTAGTAAATGAAGATGCTACGTGGTGTTGCGTCACCGAGTTTTCTGACATGTGGTGCAATCGCAAGATGATGTGATGATTCACTGATTTCGAAGGTTAGGATACACATTCTTTTTTGCTAGTATGGTAATATTTGATCGAATTAATTATGAGTCAGATGGTTTAACGGTTTTGAAGTGTTTTATATATTTTATGAAATGGATAATCCAGTGACAAATTTGCAAGACCAACCACCGAAGATACAAATTAAAATAATAAATAAATATTAAATAGGATGTACCTCATGATCGAGTGTAAAGGGTTTCTCTATTTTATTCCCTTTTCTAATAATTTTGGAAGACAAAGACTTGCCTTTACAAGTGAAATGAAAAAATAATAGTTTAGTGCGCGTGATTTAAGAAATATAATTATTATGGTGTACATTATGACAATTTTATTTTTATTATGACAGTTTAAGAAAAAATAAATATGTGTTGCTAAGAAGTTTAGATTTTGCTACTAAGTTATGAAAAATTTACTGAAAAATCTTTGTTATTCCAGCAAAAATGAAAGGAATTTATCATCAACGAATGGTTTTTTAGTTCAGAAGTTTGTATTTGAGAATGGGAAGATCGATTTATTTAAGAATTTTTATTTTTATACTCCGTAAAGAAAAACAAAGTGTGTATTATCTTTATTGTAACTTGTAAGGGGCATATTTTGGGCTGAAGAAAAGAGTAAAGGCTGGGGAGTGGGCCGAAGGGTGGTATTCGGATCCGTAGCCCATTACAAAAGTGATGCTTTTGAACAAAACCTTGATATCTGTGGAATCGAATTCTTAACGTGAAAAAGAGAAAATTGCGTGGATCGTCCCTGTGGTTTGCACTAAATTGCACGCCGCATCCCTGTGCTTTTTTTTTACCTGGATCATCCTTGTACTTTCACTTTGTTGCATGGATCATCCCTGTACTTGCATTTTTTTTACCTGGATCAACCATGTACTTGCATTTTTTTGACCTGGATCATCCCTGCGTTCATAAGGTAGAAGGACGACCCATGCAACAAAGTGAAAGTACATGGATGATCCATGCAAAAAAAAGTACAGGGATGATCCATGCAATTTTGTGCAAACCACAGGGACGATCCATGCAATTTTGTCTGTGAAAAATGACATTACACACTCTAGGGTTTTGTATCTTTTTTTTTTTTTTTGTATATACTTAGATTAAATACTACAATGATTATTCACCACATCGTATCAAAGTATTTCGCAAAGTGTCATAAAAATGATGATAAATGTGTAGATAACGTATAAGTTCTTTGTTTACATTCACCATTCGATTTACAATTTACAAACATCATAATATAGTGTCATGATGTCTATTCAAGACGTTATTGAAACTTGATATGGGATTACCTTATTCCCATCTATGCGTAACTACCCATTTGACCTTTTTCTTTCTTTTTTTTAGAGCAAATTACACGGATCATCCCTGTAAAGCACAGCACAAATCATCCCTATAAAAATTAAATAGCACTGGACATCCTTGAATTTGATATTTTTATCAAACGTCATCCTTCTAAACATAAAAGGACAATTATACCCTTATTCTTATTTTTCTTAATTAAAAATCCAAAATTTTTAGTTACATTATTTTTGTATGAAATGCTTCTTTCTTTTATTATTAATGCCATAACACGAGAGGAACACCCCCCACCCCCACCCCCCCCCCCCCCCCCCCCCTCTTTAGTGATTTTGTGGTTGTCTTCCCCAATGTCACAGTAGCAAATCAGCATTACTACTAACCCTCCAATATCCAAGACGCATTATATCTTAAATGAAAGAATCAAACATTATCATTAACAAGGAGCACAACAACAACATTTCATCTATAACCATCAACAATTTAAGATCTGTTAGGTGGTTTCTTGAGGGCGATCGGTGATCGGAAACTTGCCCCGAGTTCTAGCTTAAACGAGGTGACCAACAACACTTTGATACGCCCATCGTTGAGTAAGTTTCAGATTTGACTGTGTCGTGAGTTTAGTTTGGTGTTTTGCCAGCGTCGATGATGTCAGCATCGGAAAAACTAGATCTTCATCAAATGTCCGGAAAGTTGCCGAATTGCAGTTCACCGGAAAAGAAGTAAATCGTCTCTCGTGTAAAAATTTAGGTTAGATTTTGAGGAGTATAGATTGGGAGTTCTTAAAAACATTGTATTTTATTAATGCTAATATTATATGTTGTAGTAGTGAGATTGATGATATTGTTGTTGTAAAATGTTGTATTTGATGATGATAACGATGATACTATGAGTAGGATGCACAGTGACGGATCCAGAAATTTTTGTTAGTGGGGGCAAAAAAAAACTTAAGCAATATAATTTTTTTTATCACCCTAAGCTATCATGATGTAGCCGAGTCTAATTCATGAAAATTAAAGCTAAAATTGTGCAATTTCATAAATGTTATACCATAAACGACATAAAAACTTACGAAAAACATTATATAACTACCTCAAAAACTGCATATTAATGATCGTAAATTCAAAGACTACACCAAAACATGTAGAGGTTTTATAAATGATATATTGTGGTCAAAATGGGTTTTCCCAATAAAAACAATAAGTAATATTGCTGTTTCAAAGCTTTTCATTAAGAGATACTTACTAAAAAAGAGAAGGTAATACTCCATATTAAACCACAAATCTACAAATGAATGTATTAAAAGAAAATATTAAATTTGGGGACCTAAAGTGTCAATCTAAAAACTAAGAGGGGCATTTTGAAAAAGGTAGGTAAACTCTAAAACACTGAACCTTATCTTCTTCCCCAAGAAGCAGCAAACCCCTACTCTAAAATCCCCATTGAAACACAGTTTTGTGCCTTAAATTTTGGTTGCTACTTCGATATTTATATGTTAAAAAGGAATTAACGTACGTAAGTAAAATAAAATTAAAGGACCGAGGGCAATTTTTTTCTTGTGATGGGGGCATAACCCAAAATACATATAAATTTGCCTTAAAGTTTGTTGGGCCACTGGGGGCCTATGACCCCCCTTGCTTGTAACACCCCCAATTTCGGGTTGCGGAAGCGATCGAGTCGGGTGTTACCAGATCAAATATCACAAGCACAAAGGTACATAATGAACGACTCTAAATGAGACGTTTGAAAATAGTTATACATTTCCAATATAAAGAGTTTACAATGATACGAGTTCGCAAAATAATTTCAATACATAATTTGAAATACAAAGGTTATGGAAGGAAATCCAGGTATTTGAAAAACATGCGACTCGAGCTAGCATAACTTGTAGTAGTCCTAATCCTGCTGGCCTGAGAACACATGCTAAAACGAGTCAGATATAAAGCTGGTGAGTTCATAGGTTAGTTAAGCAAAACATGAAGTATAAACCGTGTGTATTTTAATAGTAGTTCGTAAACTCTGTTTGAAAACTGTAATGTATTATAATCGTGTCCCTTTTTGTGAAATCGATATAGAAGTTTCCATAACCTCGTAACCTAATCCGATAGGTTTAGTTTCTAATGTGTTCTCCAAGTGTTTCTGTGTATGTACTACCTTTCGGAGTAGCACACTACCAGGCCCTATGATCGTAACTCATGGTGGTTTCTAGAGGCAGTACTACGTACTCAAGGACCTATCAGGTTGTCATGCACGTGTATATGAGTCGAGTGTGACACTACGTACCCAACTGTGTAACTACGTATGTATAAGTGTATCTAGTGTAGCACTACGTGCTCAGTCAGGTCACCGGGTGCACATACAAAGGGTATGTGTGTCTATAATAGGCGTACATGTAAACAGTAATTGGTTGCGGCACATCGTGCCCAGTAGAGTAATCGTGTATGCATATAAGTGTACAGGTGCCTTTAGCAAGTGTACATACGTAAGACAAATCGATTGTGGCACTCCGTGCCCAGTAGTGTAATCAAGTATGCATATAAAGTGTACATGTAACTATAACAAGTATACATGCATAAAGTAATCGAGTCTAGCACCTCGTGCCAAGTAGAATAATCGTATATGCATATAGGGTGTACACTTAACTATACAAGTATACGTGCATAGTAGTAATCAGGTATGGCACCTCGTGCCCAGTAGAGTAAGTGTATATGCATATAAAGTGTACATGTAACTCTAAGTAGTCTACATGTATATCGGAAGTAGCACCTAGTGCCCGGAAGTAGCTCATCGAGCCCGAAAGTAGCACAGCGTGCCCGGAAGTAGCACAACGTGCCCGGAACTAGCTCAGCGAGCCCGGAAGTAGCACAACGTGCCAATCAGTATATGCATATAAGTGTACATGTACCTATCTCTAGCGTACATGCAGTAGTAATCAAGTGTGACACATCGTGTCCAGTAGTATCATCAAGTATGTATATAATCAGTAAGTACGATTACAACACAATGTTAGACC
The DNA here is from genome assembly GCA_949592205.1 of Helichrysum umbraculigerum. Lineage (NCBI taxonomy): Eukaryota > Viridiplantae > Streptophyta > Magnoliopsida > Asterales > Asteraceae > Helichrysum > Helichrysum umbraculigerum. Next base: position 78,476,652 of record CATIUR010000005.1, on the reverse strand, counting down.
AGTGGATTACCCTATGGTAATATTGTAAATGTAATTCAAAAGAGTACCTACAGTTGTCAGGTATAGCACAGTGTATCTAAGTTTGTAAGTGTCCCACTTAGATAGTAGTATATAGCATAATGTGCCTAAGTATGTGTAATCATCCCTTAGCTGTTTTGGGAAATAGTATAATGTGTTCCACTAATGTACGCTACCATCGCGTATTCGTAATCGGAAACTTAACAGGTAGGTTGGTGCCCCTAGGCATAGTGTACTCGAAGGCTAGCATGAAACTAGTAATTGTAGATCATATCATAGGTGTAAGGAATCCAATAGTCCTTAGAAAGTCGTACCTGTTCAAGTCTAAGCATTTCCAAACCTTGGAATAATTAATACCCTAAAGTATTTTAGGACAGTTCATCAATGTTAATACATAACATGTTTATCAAGAAAGTCGGTTACCCGTTTTGTTTAATCCATAGACAATGAAAGCAAGTAAAACGGAAACATGTGTCTCACCCCAAAATTAGTAAAATAGTTTGAAAGGTGGGGCTATGAACTCACCTGTGAGTTGTCAGCGATCCTACGATACGTGTGTTGTCCGAATGATAACCTCCTAGTGTCCTAAACACGTGAGATTTTATAAGTAAGAGACAAATCAGTTTGTCTAAGCGAGTTGTGTAAATATTCATTTGTCGTTCAGGTTTGGAAACCGTGTACTGGGGTTCGGGGGCAGCGCCCCTGGTAGCGGGGTCTAAGGGGCGGCAACCCCTGGCGGGGTCCAAGGGGCAGAGCCCCTGGCTGGGAAATGCATCGGAAATTCAATTTCGCAAGTCTCAGCTCGCAGGAAAAATCAGTTTGCAACTCGGCTCGCAAGTCTCGACTCGCGGTCTCGACTCGCAGCTCAGTCCATAAGTCAACTCGCAACTCATTTCGACTCACAAGTGGTTCGGCTCGCGAGCCAGTCCAATTCGCAGATTTCAGATAAGGTTTTGTGAGTTGAGTTCGGATAGGGTTTTGCGAGTTAACTTCATCTCGATTCGCACGACGAACTGCTGCGATTTTTGAGGTGGGTTTCAATTTTTAAAACGTTTTTAACTGATTTCTTGGACATATTCTTGTTGTATGGACTCAATAACATGTTAATAAACATAAATCAAGTGTTTTGAGGGTGTGAAATCGGGTGTTCTTACCAAATGTCGATTTCGAGCCGAAACGAGACGAGATGGTGAAGATCTTGATGAAGAAGATGATGGTGGTGATCCCGACGACGGTGGTGTGGCGGCGGCGGCCGGTTTCCTAGTGAGAGAAACGAGGGAGAGTGTTTAGGTTTGTAGAGAGAGAGGTGAAAAATGAAAATGAAGTGAAAATGAGGAAGGGGTGGAAATAAAAGGAAGGTGGGTGGGTCGGCTGGGGTCTGCAGACCGAGTTCGGGCTGTCCCATTCGGTTCTCGTATTCACGTTATTTCGTTACCCGATCGTCTAAAAATGTATTATTTTCGATAATAAGAATTTATTAATATTCTTTTGAAATGTTTTCGAGTCGAATAAAATGTTTGTGTTTAAAAATTTATAACTTGTTTTCGCGCGGTTTCGGTTTAGTTAAACACATTTTTAAATGAAACGAAATGTGTTTAAATGTTTTTCGAGTAAATAAATATCATTTGCGTTATATATATCTACATATATAAAATTTTGAATATTTTGGTTTTAGATGCGTACAAAGTACGAATGTTTAAAGTTTAAATTGATCGGGAAAATGGACCTTTTTGACCGGGTGTTACATTGCTCCTCAATAGATCCGCCCCTGATGATACATGTTGTTGTGAGGATGATTGCATAAAGTAGGTTGGCATTAAATTAAAGAGAAAAAAGAAAATAATACCCTGTAGAAGACATAGAAAATTTTGCCTTTTTAAATTTAGAAAAATAATACTAGTAAGAAATAGGATATATTCATCCTTTCAGGTCTAGAAGGATGACAATTGATCAAAAATGTCAAATTTAGGGATGTTTAGTGCTATTTAAATTTTGAAGGGATGATCCGCGCTTTTATGACAAAACACAAGGATGACTTGTGCAATTTGCTCTTTCATTTATTTTTAATTTAGATTAGATTTAGCGATTATGAGTAGTTCCATATAATATACACAGTACATAAGATTTCCCCGTAGGTGAAATTAGACAAACACGAAATCTTTCATAATCCGGTTTTTGTATTTTTTACATTACTTCATTTTTTTTTTTATTTTTTATTTCTTCCCTTTAACAAAAATACAGCTTTAAAAGTACTATAATCGTGCAATCCAAAAACGGCCAATTATCCATAAAAATCATGGGAATCATCCAAAAAACTAAAATAACAGAAAAAGAATATAGAATTTTTTATTTATTTTGTATTTAATTTAAAGTATAATATTGAAAAGGTAGCTAATGTATGTATGTGTGAGCCTGTTTGTAATGGCTGGGTTTACGTTGGCTCCCACTCATTTGCACACCATGCACCACGTCTCCAATTGGCACCCCAATTTCCTGAAAACCACCATTAAATTTAAATACTTTATTTAGTGTATTTCTAATTTTATAGATATAGATATAGATATGGTTTACGCTACCTTTAGAACATTTTTGAGATTATTTTAAACTCGTTCCCAATTATTTTAAAAAATTATTTTATTTATTGTACATTTACAAATTGAAAAAATAATGTTTTTTTTTTTTTTTTTTTTTTTTGAGCAAAGAAAAAATGATTAATTAGAATCGTACTTTTTGTGTTGGTTGGGTGTTGGTGGCCGGCCGAGCCGGCTGTCTGACACACGACACTCGTGTGTGCCGTGCTAACATAAGTACATAACAACACCCCACTCAAAAATGGATATTATTTCTGTAATAAGATTTTGAATGATTAAATTAAAATGTACGTGATCTAGTTGTACTTATCGTTATCGCCATTTTAATCGAGTTAAAACGCTTTTGAGTAGAATTTGTATACCCCATAAAGTTTAATGACAACGTTAAGCTTGATTGCTAAATTTGTGTTAAAAAAACAAATTAAATGAAAATATGTTATCTTTATTACAATTCGAAACAACTCACATCCATATCTTATCTTAAATTATATATAAGAAACACTCAATGATGTCATCAAAAATTTAATTAGCCAATAGAATTGCTTGATTTTGTTAAATTTACCAAAATTAAGGAAACAATGACATCATCAATTTTAATTTAATAAAAAACTTATATTTAATTTATTATATTAAAATTAATTTTCAGTAACTTCTGAAAGAGATATCTTCGAAATACAATACAACTATTACTATATTATTATTAATTTTTTATTATTATTAATTATTAACTATTAATTAATTTTTACATATATGCAAACGGTAACCGGAATCTTATTGAAGTTAGATAGCTCTTATAATTTATTTTTGATATATATTAACATATTTAATTAAACATTAATTAATATTAATAGTAATCTAGATTAATTCTATCCGTCCATCTTTTCTTACACTTATAATCCAAAAATATTAAATATAAACTTTCCACTTACAAATTTAAGGTTATCGTATTCAAAATCAATTACTTCTTTTACTAATAACTTTACTATATTTACTAATACTATATTAATTCAGTCATTCTCCATTCACCTTCATAACAAAATTAATTTTTTTAAGTGGAGCGTAAAAGTAACATAAGTCTATTAAAATAATTTAATTCGCGGCTTCATTATAGATATTTTTTGACTCATACAAAACGATAGATTTTTATCATACAAATTATTTACGTAATTACAAAAATTGAATACGCATTTGACGGGCCGTGTGTATACACGGGTTTAAGGTCTAGTACAACTATACGTGACTCACTTAGCACTCGTGATCTTGCACTATTTGTAACAAAGATGTCATGATCATCTATTAGCAATTCAGTTACGTGATTCTCTAATCGCGAAAAGATCTAATCTAAGACTGATTAAGAATATATCGTTTCTATTTGTAGATTTAAACCAAATTATGTGGCTCCCGAAGTTCAGAAAACAAAATTTTTGAAGTTACCAAATAGAAATTAAGAGTAAATAACAATTTCGATTCACTTGATCACTTTGGTAGCAAAAACTGGATTTCTGGGGCAGACACAAACTCCAAAAGAGATACTGTACGAGTTCGGTTCACGTGGTGCAGAGCTGCACCTGCATACTTCGTGTGGCACCCACACTCCGTATCTCTATTTCTTCCTACACACTCGCCCACTATTATTTTTGTTATTCTAGTACTCTTACAAATTTGATAATTATTTCTTTCTTAATCAATTTAAGTAGTCGTTGACAAATAACAAATTAGTGATTTATATGTTACTTATATGTGTACGATGACCTGCTACATCGAAAGGCTTGTCAAAACGCTTTGTAACTAATCATGTTGTTTATTATTTGGCAATTTTGAGTAGGTATCATTATTCCAGTAAGTATCATACTCTTTCCGTTCCAAATTTATTGTCCACAGATAAAAAATACACAGTTTAATAAAACATAATTATTACACTGTACTTTTGTGTACTGTGACAGTTTTACCCTTACTTTTTACCCGCATTTTTCTAACATACATATAAAATTAGGGTATTATAGGAAGTTTAGTTAATTATACCCTCCTACTTTTGGAAGTGGACAATTAATTTGGGACGTCCAAAAAAGCAAACGTGGACTATAAATATGAGACGGAGAGAGTAAGTAAATTGCTTCCGGTTGTTCATTCATGTAACATCCTGTTTCTGGGCCTGGAAATAAATTGTATTTTAATAAGTTCGGTTGGTTTATTTAAGAATAAACTAGTAAAAGAGCCTCAGTTTTAATTGTGACAAGTAAAATATTGTTTGTTTTAAAAAGTTAAAGTTGATGGTAAAATAAAAGTATTTTGACTTACGGGTATTTTCGGGTTCCAGACAATAGGCTAGGAACGGGTATAATTTATACTGTGTTGTAAATGGGGCGGTGGGATTAAAGTGTGTGGACCGACTCATTTTCTTATTCACCTAATTTCTCATCTCTATCTCATTTCTAAATTCTCTCATCTAACTCAAAGTAAATCAAGAATCCTAAATTGGAGGTTAAATCTAGCAAAGGGAAACTGATTATCATCATCGTCTATATCATCTTCTCCATTGATAGTAAGTAATTTAGTGTTCTTGACTATATTTCATGAAATTGGTAAAATGATGAACATATGTGATTAGTGTAAATTGAAGATTGGAAATCGTATGTGGTAATTACTTGTTAATTATTCAGTGAAATGAGTTGATTGCATGATGATAATATGGTAGGAATTGCTAGTGTTCTTCAAGTTATTTGTTAGTTAGGGTTTGGTGATTTTAGAGATATAAATGAAGATTGCATGATGGAATATGATGTTAAATAGGTTGTTTGATGTTGGTATATGTTAGTGTATGTTTATATGTCGTTTTTATTGCAAATAATCGAAGTATAGAAGTGTAGAATTGAGATTTGGGTGTTAAAGCCCGTAAGTTGTGTTGCTGTTTCTGCTGCTGCTGGTATTATGATCAAGCCGGCGGCTTGATCACTGAAGCCGGCGGCTTCATGTGGTCAGCCGGCGGGTTAGGACCCCAAGCCGGCGGTCTGAATTGGCTTATTTAGGTGATTTAAGTTCTGATGCTGAAAATGTTAATTTACCCGGCGGGCCAGGGTGCCAAGCCGGCGGCTTCCCAGCCAAGCCGGCGGCTTCCCTGCCCAAGCCGGCGGTTTCTGGGTGGTTTCCAGCAATTTCATTTCTTTTGTTTTGTATGATTAAATGTTAAAGATATATGATGTGTGATACGTGTTATATGATATAGTATATAAGATATATGTTAGATGATATTGAAATACGTTATATGAGATCTTGATATAAGTATTGTGATTTGTGTTGAACGTTTACTGACTTGGTGTTGTTGTTGTTTCCAGATAAGCGGACGGCCACTCAGTAAGATAAGACCTCTGAGTTGGCGATCAGGCGTGAATATTTGGTGAGTGGAATTGTAGTCCTCGGTTCCACCCAGTTGTAACGGGTTCGGTTACAACGGGTAACCAGGATAGTTTACATCAGTAGGTTGTTGTTATTAGTCGTACTGGTACCAGTCTTGTCTGTTTGTTTATATTGCTGAATATATGAGTTGTTGTGTGATTGTTGTTGAATTGTTGATCTGTTGTGAACAGTTGTGAACTGTTGCTTGTTGTTGTGTGCTTTTGCATTGTGAATGCAATATGGTTGTTTTCAGAGGTCAACTGTTGTTGGTTGGGTTTGGGTACTACTGTGTAGTTGTCGAGGTTTCTTTGAGACACATAGTTGAGAACAAGCCTAGTCAGTGAAGGTAGTACTCAAGCAATCGGTTGATTACTGGGAATGGCGTAGCGCCCAGTAGTCGTGGTTTCTGGGTTGGGTGGATACCAGGAACCGCCGGTCCTCTTGACGTTATGTGCTTATGTGATTTAATTGTTGTTGTTGCTTTGTTGTAAGACTTGTTATGAGTGGGTTGAATCGTCGGTTACGGTTCCATTCACTTAGCGATAAGCTAATCCCCTCGTTGTTTAATGTTTTGCAGACTGTGGTTAGTTGATGTAGATGTTCGGGTTGTAGATGTTGACTGGGAGTTTGACTAAAGCTTGGCGCAACTCTGATCTTTTGTGGATGTCTTTTGGAAAATGTTTTATCTAAGGCCGTTTTGTGTTAATATGGGTTGTAACTAATATGGTTGTAAATGCTTAACTAATGTTGTCATATTTGGTAGTCGTTAAACCTGGAAGCATTGTAAGTCGGTAAATGTTTTGTTTTGGGGGACTTGCGCTTCCGATTTTCCAAATATAATATATAAATGATATCTTTTGGGTCGAGTAAAGTCGGGGCCTTACAAGTTGGTATCAGAGCATAGGTTTGGGTGAATTGGGCATTTGCGAATGTTCAATCCCAAATCTATTTGGTGTTAGTCAAACTTTTCGGTTTGTGGGATTAGCTTTTGGTTGGGGATTGGTTAGTATAGGTGATACTAACGATTAACAAGTTGCAAGTTGTGTTTTGGTTGTGAGTACAGGAATGGCAGATGATGAGAATACGACTCCCAATAATGCTACTAGAACGGAGCTTCCACCTCCGGAAATTAATAATGTTAATCAGGGTGGTACTTCAAATGTTCATCATGATGAAGCTAGTCAAGAGGATTATTTGTTGCATATGGAGGATGAAGTTATAAGACTTAGAAAGATAGAACAGTTGTATTTGGAGTTACAATCTAGGGTAGCTCAGCAAACGTATCAGTCTCCTCCTCCACAGCAGCAGAATAAGTTGTGTTCATTTAAAACTTTTAAGGCGTGTGGACCCAAAGACTTTGAGGGAGGTAATGATCCGATGGTGACATTGAACTGGTTAAGGGACACCGAGAGGAAATTTGATGTGTGTCAGTGTGAAGATGAGTTAAGAGTCAAGTATGCGGTTCAGTTATTGAAAGGTCAAGCGATGAACTGGTGGGATTCTGCAACTGCACAAATGACACCGGAGCAAAGATCTAGAATTACTTGGGCTGAGTTTCATAGAGAGATTAGTAAGCAATTCTGCTCTGAGTTTGATATGATTAGACTTAGGCAGGAGTTTCTGGATTTGGAGTTTTCTGAGAAAATGACAATGGATGAGCTTATCAATCAATTCACTGATAAGTTAAGATTTGTTCAGCAATGGGTTCCAGACGAGAGGACTAGGATTACCCATTTTGTTAAGACTTTACCACTACAGTACCGGACATCAGTGAGGTTGGCACGTTCTTTGACGGAGGCTTTTGAGTTAGCTAGGTCGGTGCATGGTGACAATCAAGCATGGGAAAAGTTGGGTAAGAATAAGTCTGTGCAACAATCTAAGAGTGGTACTACTGGAAATAAGAGTCAGAACCGAAGGATTGAGTTTAGTGAGGGCTCGGTGGGTAGTGATCCAAACCCTTGGTGTGCCAATTGTAGGTCGAGGCATTCGGGTCCATGTACTCCTCAAACATTAAGGTGCATAAAGTGTGGAGCATTGGGGCATGGTAGTAGAGATTGTACTTTTCCTCAGTCTGTGTGTTGGAACTGCAAGAAAGAGGGTCATCGGGCAGGTCAATGTTCGGAATATGTTAGACAAGGTTCGGGTTTAGCTGGAAGTTCGGGTTCTGCATCATCGGTTGGGCAAAAGAGAAAGATGGCGCCTGCTAGAGCTTTTCAAATGACAGTGGGAGATCAAGTGACTGTGGGAGAATTGCTCGAAGTGAATAACCAAGGTAGATTCTATATTGACTTTGATGTAATATAGTTTATAGTATTGTATGCTTAAGTGTAATTGTAGCGTTTGGTCTAATTTATGTGTGGGAGTGGATTTCGGGGACGAAATCTTTTAAGGGGGGAAGATTTGTAACATCCTGTTTCTGGGCCTGGAAATAAATTGTATTTTAATAAGTTCGGTTGGTTTATTTAAGAATAAACTAGTAAAAGAGCCTCAGTTTTAATTGTGACAAGTAAAATATTGTTTGTTTTAAAAAGTTAAAGTTGATGGTAAAATAAAAGTATTTTGACTTACGGGTATTTTCGGGTTCCAGACAATAGGCTAGGAACGGGTATAATTTATACTGTGTTGTAAATGGGGCGGTGGGATTAAAGTGTGTGGACCGACTCATTTTCTTATTCACCTAATTTCTCATCTCTATCTCATTTCTAAATTCTCTCATCTAACTCAAAGTAAATCAAGAATCCTAAATTGGAGGTTAAATCTAGCAAAGGGAAACTGATTATCATCATCGTCTATATCATCTTCTCCATTGATAGTAAGTAATTTAGTGTTCTTGACTATATTTCATGAAATTGGTAAAATGATGAACATATGTGATTAGTGTAAATTGAAGATTGGAAATCGTATGTGGTAATTACTTGTTAATTATTCAGTGAAATGAGTTGATTGCATGATGATAATATGGTAGGAATTGCTAGTGTTCTTCAAGTTATTTGTTAGTTAGGGTTTGGTGATTTTAGAGATATAAATGAAGATTGCATGATGGAATATGATGTTAAATAGGTTGTTTGATGTTGGTATATGTTAGTGTATGTTTATATGTCGTTTTTATTGCAAATAATCGAAGTATAGAAGTGTAGAATTGAGATTTGGGTGTTAAAGCCCGTAAGTTGTGTTGCTGTTTCTGCTGCTGCTGGTATTATGATCAAGCCGGCGGCTTGATCACTGAAGCCGGCGGCTTCATGTGGTCAGCCGGCGGGTTAGGACCCCAAGCCGGCGGTCTGAATTGGCTTATTAAGGTGATTTAAGTTCTGATGCTGAAAATGTTAATTTACCCGGCGGGCCAGGGTGCCAAGCCGGCGGCTTCCCAGCCAAGCCGGCGGCTTCCCTGCCCAAGCCGGCGGTTTCTGGGTGGTTTCCAGCAATTTCATTTCTTTTGTTTTGTATGATTAAATGTTAAAGATATATGATGTGTGATACGTGTTATATGATATAGTATATAAGATATATGTTAGATGATATTGAAATACGTTATATGAGATCTTGATATAAGTATTGTGATTTGTGTTGAACGTTTACTGACTTGGTGTTGTTGTTGTTTCCAGATAAGCGGACGGCCACTCAGTAAGATAAGACCTCTGAGTTGGCGATCAGGCGTGAATATTTGGTGAGTGGAATTGTAGTCCTCGGTTCCACCCAGTTGTAACGGGTTCGGTTACAACGGGTAACCAGGATAGTTTACATCAGTAGGTTGTTGTTATTAGTCGTACTGGTACCAGTCTTGTCGATTTTGTTTATATTGCTGAATATATGAGTTGTTGTGTGATTGTTGTTGAATTGTTGATCTGTTGTGAACAGTTGTGAACTGTTGCTTGTTGTTGTGTGCTTTTGCATTGTGAATGCAATATGGTTGTTTTCAGAGGTCAACTGTTGTTGGTTGGGTTTGGGTACTACTGTGTAGTTGTCGAGGTTTCTTTGAGACACATAGTTGAGAACAAGCCTAGTCAGTGAAGGTAGTACTCAAGCTATCGGTTGATTACTGGGAATGGCGTAGCGTCCAGTAGTCGTGGTTTCTGGGTTGGGTGGATACCAGGAACCGCCGGTCCTCTTGACGTTATGTGCTTATGTGATTTAATTGTTGTTGTTGCTTTGTTGTAAGACTTGTTATGAGTGGGTTGAATCGTCGGTTACGGTTCCATTCACTTAGCGATAAGCTAATCCCCTCGTTGTTTAATGTTTTGCAGACTGTGGTTAGTTGATGTAGATGTTCGGGTTGTAGATGTTGACTGGGAGTTTGACTAAAGCTTGGCGCAACTCTGATCTTTTGTGGATGTCTTTTGGAAAATGTTTTATCTAAGGCCGTTTTGTGTTAATATGGGTTGTAACTAATATGGTTGTAAATGCTTAACTAATGTTGTCATATTTGGTAGTCGTTAAACCTGGAAGCATTGTAAGTCGGTAAATGTTTTGTTTTGGGGGACTTGCGCTTCCGATTTTCCAAATATAATATATAAATGATATCTTTTGGGTCGAGTAAAGTCGGGGCCTTACAATTCATCTGATAAACGAGAGTCGTTCTTTGATCAATGAGTTGCTAAGAGTCATTCGGAAAAACAAACTGATTGTATCGGAATTACTTCAGGATATTTCGGATGAGTGTCATATATTGTTGAATAGAGCGTCTACTCTCCATATATGTAATGTACATGGTTGATGTGTTTTTTATAGTGTATAATATCGGGAAATTAAAATGTATATTGACGCATTTGTATGCTATTTATCAGATCTTAATTTCAACAATTTCACATTAATACTATTGTTTTTAACTAAAAACTTCATGTTGTAAGGGACATGCCTCACGCATTCAGAGCGGTTGTGGCTATGGGGTGTCATACCTCGAACCCGTAACCTTAAACTATTTGTGGCAAAAATGACCAACCTATTAATAACTGAGATACACGCGACACACCTCGTTATCTTTTGAAAACTCAAAGTTGAATATTGAATCTTATATTAGTATATTACATGTTGTACAAGTGCGTGATGCATTGCTTGCAGGGTTCAACACGCATCAATAGATTGTGCATGAGTGTGTTCACATTTTGTGAGTTATCCTTAGATGAGAGGTGACATTTGTGACCAGATTTATTATATTGCTATAACTTTTTATCATCACTTAATTTGTTTAATTGATGAAAGGGAAACATTAAGACAATCTAAGCTATAGAGATTATTCTTTAACAAATAAACTATGTACTTGAAAGATGAATATTTACATTTGTGGGTTAATTGTTTCGTTATGTATTTAACTTTACATCTTTTACTATTGTATGCAACCAACTTTCAAACGTTCTATTGTATGTATCGAACTTTTCAAAAATGTCTATTGTATGTATTGGATGACCTTTTTGCTGACGTGACACCGATCATGCTGACGTGGTGCTGATTTGTCATCCTACGTGGCGCTGACGTGGCGCTGATTTGTCAGCAAAAGGTCACCCAATACATACAATAGACATTTTTGAAAAGTTCGATACATACAATAGAACGTTTGAAAGTTGGTTGCATACAATAGTAAAAGAGGTAAAGTTAAATACATAACGAAACAATTAACCCTACATTTGTCATCAAATATACGTCTTTTTTTAGTCGATTTAATTACATGATGGTTTTTAATCGTGTTGATCATTCTAGCATATAATATCACAATAATTGTATTAACATGTCAAGCAAAGTGGTTGAGTTAAAAGCATAAAAAGAAAAGATATTAAAGAAAAAAATATAAAAAAATAGTTAATCATAAGGTTAAAGTACAATAAACCATCATTTACCTCTTTATAGGTATTTATCAAATGTTCAAAGGTTTAATTAATACGTCTCAGTCATTTCAAGTCTATCTCTTTCTATTTCTTTTCTACATATGGAAAGTTTCAAAATCATATAATAATCTAGAAATTGCAATAGAAAAGTCATATATTTCATAAATAATATGAATTATTTCAAAATCAATTGCGTAAACATGAAATTTTGAGCTTAATTAATACTTTAAATCTAAATAAGGTAAATTAAACCATTACCCTTATGACACTCTTTATCAAAATTCATAATCCATAATACATAATTAGCATAGTATCTGCGCTATGCAGCGGAATACGAAGTTTTGTTATAAATAGTGACTCGACGTATATTATGTTTGTTATTCAACGATGGATTATCAATAACGGTGATCGACTCAATATAACGCTAGTTGTTTCGTATTTGAGATACATTAGTGAAGAGTGAAAAAAAACATATGAAAATGATAAAGCTTGTTATAAGATGATAATTACAATAGTTAAATATAGTAATATTGAGTGTTAGATCTTAAAAGTTATTAAATATAAAACATTAAGATGTTTTATATATTATATATTAGTATAGATAGTATTAAAGGAAAATGGAAAGTAGTACGGAAGGGAGTATGATTTGAAGGTGTAAAGGACGGCATAATTAAAAGGCAAAAAGGTAAAACGGTCTAAAAGTGACAATGAAATGTAACAACCAAAAAAGACCCCTCTCTTCTTTTTACCTTCTTCAACGTAACTCTTCATGTTAGTGATAAAATAAAGGGTTAATTGTTTGGTTATGTATCTAACTTTGCTATTTTTACTATTGTATGTAACAAACTTTCAAAACATATATTGTATGCAATAAACTCCCTATTGTATGTAACAAACTTTCAAAACATCTGTTGTATGCAATAAACTTGTAAAAAATCGCTATCGTATGATGCGGTAGTCAATGATCTGCTAGAGTTTGCTCGTGCCGCCACAAACCAATGTTAAAGAGCCATTTTCAGTTTGGCATGTACACATGGTAACCCGCAAGATACAATAGAGATTTTTTACAAGTTCATTGCATACAATAGATGTTTTTAAAGGTTGTGACATACAATAGGGATTTTTACAAGTTTATTGCATACAATATATGTTTTGAAAGTTTGTTACATACAATAGTAAAACGATCAAAGTTAGATACATAACCAAACAATTAACCCTAAAATAAAAAATAAAAATAAGTTTAATATAGGGTTTATGGTACGGATTATATGTATTCATACAATAACTTTGTCATTTATAGAATTATATAAGTATAAATTTGGTAAGAGTGAATCTCTTGTCTTTACCCCCAACTCAAACTTAAACTCTACAACTTTGGGAGTGATGAGCGAATTAAAACGCTTTGTGTGTATTTACACTTCATTTTGTCTTGCCCAAATCCATATTTAGATGGAACGTACGTTAATTCATAGGGTGAGGTAGCGTATGTTATATTCAAGTAATTCGAAGAGAATATTGAATCTTCGATAACAATTAATCGAGAGGTTGATGAGATTTATTCTGATCAAATTTATTTAAATTTCACTACAACAAAAAAATAATTTATCCACATTATTTCTTCACACTTATTAAAAATGTGTGTAATTATGCTAAGTTATTCACACTTATAATAGTGGAGAAAATTGTTACATCGATAAGTGTGAAAATTACTACAATCATCACATATATATAAGTGTGAGGAAAAAAAGTACACTTAAAAGTGTTGAGAAATTACAACTTATCGACACTTAAAAGTATGGAAAAAAATTTGTAAAACCCAATTTATGCACACTTTTTCTTGTGTGGGAAAATCATGTGTTACAAATATTACCACTTGACTAAATGGCCCAGTGGTGGGTTGGGCTCTTGGCTTCTTAGATGTCATGGGTAATCCTGCCCTAGGTAAACATTTAGCATGTTAGGTACATATACCTATAAAACACATGGGGCTCTGGGGGAACTTGCGGATAAATGTTCATTTCAATTCCAGACACCCCAATGTGCCAGGGGTGTTGCCCGGAGTCATCCTTGTGGGGTGGATAATGACTTGTGCCAAAGGCATACATGACCAGTGTGTTCCCGTCAATTTACACCTTTTGCGGATGTGTTACAAATATTTTTTCATACTTTTAAGTGATGAAAAGTTGTAATTTCTCTTGTGTGAGAAATTTGTTACATCAAGTGTGAGTTTTTCCTTCTTACATATTAGTGTGGAAAATATTAGTATCTTTTTCAAAAAAAATTAAACACTTTCTAAAAGCGTGAAGAAAAAAGTGTGGTAAAATGACATTTTTGTAGTATTGTTTAAATAATGTACAAAGATCAAATGATAAAGTTGTATTGAAAAGATATGTGATAGCTAGCCTTTGAAGTGTATAAGAGTAGATGATAGTTTAATTCGTGTTTGGGTAAATCTATTAAAGGCGACAGTTCATCTATGAAAGTACAAATTATATCTTATCATTTAATTTATTAATGTGTTTTTTTTCTCTTTAATCAAAGATTTCAAATTCCAAATTTGTTCCAAATGGTTTGGAGATTATGATTTGTAAGTTTGTTGTGAATATGTGGAAAGCTCCACTTGATACCGTACACCATCAGTCCGGCTACTTCATATCATTCGTTTGTCACCCATTACATACGCCAAATGCATCATTTAATAAAGAAACGAAATTAACCAAAAAAGACGCGTTTATCTATAGTGTGATACAAAAGGTGAGTTGAATTTAAATATGATTATATTTGTAAAATTTAATATATTTGTATGAGTTAGAAGGTATATGATCCTTTCAGTGTCACCTTCATGATCAGCAAATTAAGAACGTAGAGTTTTTCATATTGAATAGAGTAAATTGTATCAATGGTCCTTATAGTTTACACACATCCTCACCGTTGGTCCCTATACTTTGTTTGTTGCATCGACATTCTAAAAAATTAAAATTTGTAACGCATTCAGTCCCTCGTTGATTTAAAATTACTAAAATACCCTTAAATGCAAATTGACTAACTTTTTATTTTCATTGTTACTTCTTTGAAATCATTTTTTCCCTTTTTGATATTCCAATTTTCATCTTTCTGTTGAATCAAATAAAAAAACACCTTGGTGGCACTTTCTTTGAATTCATTCACGTCGAAATCAAATTCTCTTTTTTAGTTTTGAATATCCTTCCATATTTGACTTTCCACAAAATCAACTCAAATTTTTTTTCACCATAAATGATTGATCCATGGCTTTCACTAGACATAATTTCCAACCGTAATTAGATCCACCACTCCATCCCCGAAGTTCAATCATGGCCACCACTGAAACCGCGAAGCACCGCTGGAAACACCTCCGAGGCAATGTCGGATCTGAAAAATGCGGTGACAGATTTGGGTTTGTAACCTCGTATAGAATGTTATATATGTACGCGATATATCACCACCATTGGAACTTAATTGGAGCCAAAACATTTTTTAGTGGTATAGACACAGGTACCATGTGTAATTGAAATAAAAGAAAAAAAGGTAATGTGATGGTGTCTTATCGGCCGGTCTCACTATCAACATTAGAGTGGTAAATCGCGTAACTCACAATTAAAGGGATATTGTGATGGGATTTGAACCCGTGACCTATACCTTTATGTTGCATGTCCCTCACCGCTAAGTTACATAGTGGATATGTATGTCTCTTGGAGCCTTGATAAATTTATTGACTCCAAGGTTGTTAACATCAAGATTTTATCCAAGATCATTTTCATTTTTGTAAGATCGGGATCGTAAAATTTGATTGAGGTCGTAAGATATACCTACTTGAATAAACCATTGTATATCTACAACCCTTATAATGGGTTTTCACTCTTGACCTTAAAGAGATATCGGAAATTACAATAATACCCTCTCTTCATATGGCAATGGGTAAATATTTATGGCAACTTTTTAATAATTTGTTAATATCATTTTAGTATTAATTATGTTGACTTTTATTGATAATTTATTGTTTTACCTACTTTATATCTACATTTCCTTTTTCAATAGCAATTATCTGTTAATGAGTTTTTTATATTTAATTAGAATAAATCAAAGAAATTTTGATTTAAATTATTCATAAGAAAATAAATATACACATTAAAACTATCAAAATATCAGTTTACTCTACACTCATTTCATTTTTCAATTTTTAAAGGTAAAGAACGTACAATAATTCTCAAGTATAAATATTTTGAATAAATTATTTTAGCAACACTTAATTTGAGTGCTGCTAACTATATTTTCTAACCCTCAAAACTAGGTATGTAAGTTTCAAGATAATACTGCTTCATATTTATGTAATCATCATAATTTACATTATACATCTGATTTCATGAATATACATCGCATTGCTCGAAAAACTTACTATAATATTTTCATAATCCACTAGCTTATACACTTGCTTCATCGTCTTTACCATCATGTTTTAGTTCACAACTTAACACCCGAACAATAAAAAGAAAGCATGCAACTATCATCAAGTTACAAGCTTGTACATTGTTGCATAATGCAAAAATAATGATAGTTTCAAATAAATGTTTTTCTTTTTCAAGAATTAATATCTAATCAATTGTTTAAAAGTATATACACTCAGTTTGAAATAATGCTTACATATTTGAAAAACTACACTGTAAAGGCGCTGAAAAAATATAAAATTATAAGATCTGAATTACGACATCAACTTTTCTTTTTATAATAACGTACCGCCGCATTGCGCGGGTATAAGGCTAGTTAAAAATAAATTTATTTAGGTAAACATTTAATAGTAAAGTTAAATTAAATCGATTTTACGATCCTATTTATGATCTTATGACCGATCTTACGATCCTACAATCGATATTACGATCCTGCACGCGATATTATACCGAAAACGATCTTAAAACTATCTGACAAGTTTTTTGAGATCGAGAACGTAAGATGGTACGATCTTAAAAGCACTTTTTATAGGGTGGTGATATTTCCACCACTATTTTTGATAAATCCACCACAGTTATGCATTAAGTAGTTGTACTGTATATGTAACTGATGCACATGTATAGTGGATTTATCAAAAGTAATGGTAGAAATATCAACACCCCTTTTTATAACCTGGACTGACTCCTCTTGTTCAGTTGTTTGTATGGTATACTTAATTGCTATATATTCCTTAATTTAATGACAGTATTAGTTTACATATTTAACTTTCACTAACTAAAAACAGTTGAATGAGTTTAAAATTTGGCTATATAATATGCACAAAAAGTGTCTTTCCGTTTCATATGTTAATTATATTACTCAGAAATATTTGCAAGATGAATCATACCATTCTATTCATCCAATGTGTCTATCGTATTCCTTAAATAAAAAATTGTCTAATTTTAGCAAGTAGTACAATTAACATTAACAATTATATACATGCAAGTGGGCAACTATGGATATACGCCTCACTAACCTGAACGGGGCATATTTTAATGATTTAATTGATACAATTCTATATTTTGAATTAGTTCTGATCGAATTGAAGTCTCCCCAATATATATGTTCGTTACTTTATTTCTTTTCGATCTCTTGTATCTTCATAATCATCTTCATCTTCATTAATTTATATAAATAATTATGGTTTTAAATAGAGTAAATTACATTCCATATCCTTGTCGTATGACATCCATTCACTACCGGCGGGTTCATTATTTTGACCCGAATTTTTATTTTCAGTCCCTCTTTCATCATGAAATGACTAAACTACCATTAAATTTCTAAGACTCTTATATTTCTTGAGTGTGTTTGGCAACAACGGGTTGGAGATGCGGTTGGAGCTGGAGTCGGGGCTTGAGTATCTATTCAAAAGCTACTTTTAAAGGCTTCTTGTTTAAGAATTATGAGACTTATTTTTTTAATTAGTTAATTTTTGTTGTGTTGTCAAACAAAACTTATGGTATATATGAGGCTTATTAAAAGTGGAAGCTCAAACCCCTGTAAACCATCTAAAGCCGCGTGCTAAACGCACCCTTTGATGGGCTTAGATTGAAAGGAAAATCAGAGTCAAGGGACTGAACCTGCAAAAAACCCGACACATAAACTGTTGGTGAAACGGATTATATAACTCATAGACGGGGAATGTAATGTACTCTTCTAATTAAAAGTGACAATTTCTGAATTACTTAACCGTATCGGCGATGCACCGACCTTTGTTAATCTATATATTCTTTTGTCAAATTAGCGTGGAGTTAAGGTTTAATTGGTCATAAATATACTTTTTGAGAACACGAATTAGCTTCACATCGATGTTGATCAAAAGTAATTTGAAAATATGCAAGTCATTTCTATGCAATTTCTTAAATGATATTAAAATAAAAAAGTCACCGTGGAGGATAAAAATGTCAATTTGGACATGATCATACGGTAACAAACACCGTGGAATACAATGGTAATGTACCTTCAATGATATCCTGTTTCACACACGGAGAAAATCTTCAATGATGCAATACATGCAATTTACCGAGGACCATTTCTTTCTTTATTTTTATCTTTTCGTATATATTTAATTTTCAACGTAATACACAAAAATTCAGATAGGAAAAAAGTAACATATACTAACATGGTTTTTTTAATAATGTACCATTTTATCATTTACATTTGGAACATGGTACTCAAATAATCCGTTTAAAATGTAATTTCAAACACATCTTAATACAGCTTTTATTTTGGATACAATGTTGACATATATAAATTGATGTCCTTATGGATTTAATTTTGTTTGCCGGTCACTCTCTATACAGCTTGTTTTACATTTTAAATCTTCCCAATTGTCATCTCTTACATTATAAAAATCAATAAATTCTTTCATCATTTAAAAAATAAAACCCTATAAAACCCCTTAATATCTTCTTCCATTTTTCTTCCTCTAAACAACAACAACTTGCACCATCCCCACCTTCCTTCCACTCTCTAAAAACACACACAAACACAATGTGTACAATGGAAAACATGGTGATCAACAGAAACCAAACATGTTCTACAACCACAAAACCACTTACCATGCACAAAGACTCCCACATCATCTCCAAAATCAAGCCCAAGATTCGCATAATTCACATATTTGCACCCGAGATCATCAAAACCGACGTTGCAAATTTCCGGGAATTGGTTCAAAGGCTCACAGGAAAACCTACTGAAAAGAAGAAACCGAAAACAAGAAAAGAATCCCATAAGAGATCGAGTTTTTCGCAGGCCGGGTTGGACGTAAGAGAGAAGATCAAAGGGGAAGAAGAGATATGGGTTGGAGCGAATTCGGGTGGCGGGTTTTTAGGTGGGTTTGGTGATCTTGATGGGTTTATGCAAGAATTTAGCAACCATAATAACCATGGGTTTGCACCAGTTCTACCAAATCTTGATGCACCCACTTTGGTTAATTCTCATTTGGAGTTTACTTTTGGGGAAAGATCATTGAACTTACCAACCTACAGCTAATTAATTTCAATTCTTTCTAATCTTCTGTTGGGTTTATTTTAGGTCTATTAATCTAGTCTCGATTCGTGACTAATTGATTTGATTAATTATTTGTTATGGTGCCTAATTATATTGGTCATTACATGACCAAATCTCTCTTATTTACCCCTTGATTGAATCATGTAGTAAACAAGTCTTTTGAATTGTTAGTTTTTGGATTTGAGACTTGTTTCTAACAAGATTATGTATAAAGTTAATTGATTTTTATGGATTTATGGATGGAAATATATGATAACCGAGTGAATCTTGAAAAAAATATGATAATATTTTTTGTAGATATTAACTTTTGTTGAAGTTGTAGTGTCATTATCAAGCTCCATTTGGAGGTCTTACAAGTAATGGGATTTATTTAGTATTTTTTTATTTTTTTTTTGGATAAGAAGAATTGGAAATTTACCACTTCTAAAATTATGATTAATGTTTAATTTTCGAATATCACATCATCCTGTTATCTATAAAAGAGTCCCTAATACATATATTTCAATGTTTACGACTTTTATATGTGATATGCTAAGATAAAATGTAAGTGATTCAATATTGGTGTATAATGCAATGGCACAATTCACAAGACCAAACAAAGTCTTTAAAGTCAAATGTGATCTAAACACCGGTACGTACCATATTGAGTAGACATGTAACTTGTATGTTAGAATGGACCATTGTTTTTGGTTCATTGATTATTTTTTTCCCTTCCCTTTTTTAATTTATTTGTAGGTCGATACTCAAGCTAAGACGATCGATTTTTCTTTTATACATAGTAAAATCGACTGGCTAGTGGCTACATGAGTTGCATACAAGTCGGGTCTGGTTAATAAAGTTTAAATTATAATTCTTGTAATGATTTTTTTACATTATAACACTCTAATCCTTTCCGAAACAATAATAAGGTTTACATTACGTAACGTTTACATAATGTTGGTGTAAATGAAGGTCTTTATGTATATTTTTGAGAAAGTTTTTGATCAAACTGTAAATAATTTTGTTTTTTAGTTTAAAATTACTTAACTTAGGTAATGTTAACATTACGAATGATATCCCTTTATCTATACTTCTATACTTAATATATAAAGGATGTCTTGTTGAGTCTTAAAAGTTAAAACTCTTTAAAAAGTTAAAATTACTAAATTACCCCTATTAATTATTGAGATTACTAATATATCCTCATGACAACTTGACATTCCATGAGTAAATTTTCTCATGCATTTTAATTCAACTAAAATTAAAGTTTCAAATAATAAAGTGTTTAGTACTAAATAACATACAAATTAAAATAACTTATGAAGTTTCATAAGTATTTTTTTCTTAGAAAAGCAGCAATTTTATTACCAAACATCACAAAACAACATCGAATACATACATAGATATATACTCAGACAGTCAGACCCATGATTGGGCTAACAGCCCATGGAGATACTAAGGAGAACCAAAAAACACACCTCTGAACAAACTATATACAAACTAAAACCCAGCCTCTGAAACTACATGTAATCATTATAATACCCGAACCATTACAGAAGACACCAATCGATCACTCCCTACGCCACGATCTTTGCACAGATTTGATCCCAAAACCTAACTATATTCATAAGTATTAATGTAGGTATAAATGCATGTGATCAAAAAACCTGAATAATTTATTTTAGAACAACATAAATTTCATTAAAATAAATAATAGGGAAATTTGCAATTTTTGCTATCGTGGTCTTGACTTTTGGCCGATTTTGCCATTTGAGAATTTTTTCTGCAATTTGTACCCCGTGGTTGTCAATTCTCGCAATTTGTGCCACTCTCACTAACTTTCGTTAAAAAACTCGTTTAAATTATATAAAATAACCAAAATACCTTTTACATTATCCAGGTATATACATATGTTCACAAACACAAACCCTATCTTTCTTCTCTCTTAACTAAACCCTAAATCAAAACACCACAGCCACCACGACCACAATCGCCACCCAGCCACCACGACCACCATCGCCACCCAGCAACCAACTGCCACCACTGCCACCTATCCAGTAGCCACCGCCACCACTGCCACCTATCCATCAAACACAAAAAATTGAAACATAAATCCCTTTCGATTTCTAGATCTGGGTTCAACATCAACGTAGCAAAAACTCACAGCATGCCGCCGCGAAGGTACTGCTCATTTTTTCGGTGGATGTTGGTGGCCGGAGGTCGCCGTCACTCGTCTCCGTTCAAACCACCATTCTCTATCGTCAATCACAAATCGAAAGTCAAAACCTAAACGTTGTCGTCTTCTTGCAGACCACCACGAGCCACCCTCAATATATACACGTCGTTTATGACTGACCACCGCCGCCTTAGATTTATACATTTTCTCGTTGATCATCATCTCCGTTTTTTGCTGAATCCGTCAATCTCGTTGTCCGGTGGATAAGGATTCGACCGCCGCTGATGTGGAGAAGGATTCGAAATCAACAAAACCTAAAACCCGTCGTTTGAAATCGAAATTGACAAACACTAAAACCCTAGATCTCTACCAGATCGATGATGAACATGTGTAAATATAGGGGTTGATTTCGATTTGTCTTCCACAATCGATTTGTTGAATTCGGTTTTTGTTGATTTCGATTGTTAGCCACAATCGATGAGCAGGAGCAGCAACAGCAGACGACCTCCACAACCATCAACAATTGGTTTGTTGATTTTCGGTTTGTTGATTTTCGGTTTGTTGATTCCGATTTGTAGAGAGAATTCTAGAAGAATTAGGGTTTGTGTGTACAGAGAATGGTAGTTGTTAGGGTTTGGAAATTGGGTTAGAAAATAGAAGAGGATGAAGATAAAGGGTATCAGGAAGAAGGCAAGGGTAATTTGGTCATTTAGTTAGATTTAACGGAGTTTTTTAACGAAAGTTAGTGAGAGTGGCACAAATTGCGGAAATTGACAACCACGGTGTACAAATTGCAGAAAAAATTCTCAAATGGCAAAATCTGCCAAAAGTCAAGACCACGATGGCAAAAATTGCAAATTTTCCTAAATAATAAGATGCTAGAAATTATAATGAATCGAAAGAACATAAACACCAAACTAAAATTCAAATAATACGTTACCCGTAATCGACTTTAACATGTCTATGCGTTGCAAAACTAAAGTTGTATAACTGTTGTCCGTTTCACGCGGGTTTCATGCTAGTTTATTTAACTAATCTCTTATTTTTCATGCTAATTTTTGTTATTTAGCCACAATAACAAGTAAATTCAGCTAGAATCAGGCTATTTTTTATAACTTGTATTGTCGAAATTGACACATACAATATAGACACGGTAAGGACGTTGTTATTTTACTTGAAAATTAAGAACTATATGCTAAATCCTAGTTTTAATATATGTTACTGTATTTATGTAGTCAAACAAGCTTTCAAAAATATACCAAATTTCATACCTACTATGGTTGTACAATTTCAAAAGTAAACCATGGTCAATGAAGTTAGAGATTGCGTCAAGTACGTCTTACACACTTTAACAAATGCTAAATAATATCATAATCATAATAAATCAAATATAATACTCCGTACATATTACTATTACATTATATTATAATTAAACAAATACGGAGTAAAATATTTAGAAAAAACTTTATTATGCCACAAAGTACTTCAAAGGATTAATTAATACAATATTTACAAATTACAAGAAAACACAATAATACAATTGAAGCTGAGGATTAAAAAATAGGGCGCGTTTAGTTACATAAAAGTTCCTCCATTTTTCTTTTTTCATTTCTCTAGAGAATAAGAAGTCACTATAAAACAAATGCCTTTTACTAACTGAGACATTAGCTGACTGATACAAATACCAGTCATTAAAACCAATTGTATTGCTTTTCCCGATATTCGGAAAGATAAACGATAAATAATAAATTATTAAATTATGAGTAAATATTAGAAATATGAGTTTTTTTAATAAAAATATGAAAAGGGCGGGCATCAATTATTTTCCCCAATTTCTGAAAGGAAAACCCTAAATATTCCTCGTTAACTCTCTCCGGCGATTCCACCGGCCAGATGCACCGTCAAAAGTCAGATCCACCGACGCATTCCAGGTGTACGACGGGGGTATCTTCATCGCCTCTGCTTCTGACACCAATTCCCCTCATCTAAGAGGTTTTCGAAAGGTAAACACATCGAAAATTCAATTATTATTTTTTTGTTGAATTCAACTACTATTAGATGTTAATCGTGAATCAAGTTATTGAAACGATAAAGTAGATGTTGACATGTCACTGTGTTAAACGATTGAAGTTCAATTTCGTCTTCATTTACGTCAAACGGTTGAAGAATCGTTCGGTAACGTTTTGAGTTAATGTCGTTATTTAGTTTTTTGATCGATTTATTGTTTAGATTTTTCTATCGGCACTTCAATTTTTCAAATTTCTTATCATATTTATTGGTTGATAATTTGATATTGATGAATCTAGGTTTTGAGTTAGCTAGTATCATCGTTTGATCAGTAGTGGTGGATGAATGCGATGGATATAAGGTATGGCACCAAATTGTTCTGAAATTATTTATTACTTGCAAGTAAAAGTTTAACCTGCATTTATTTAACCTGTGTTTGCTTCTAATTTGTGAAAGTGAAGCTCAAGAATAATTGTGACTGACATTTTTGGGGATGGTAGTTAAGAAGCTGATAAGATGCTAGGACTGTTTCTATATCCAAAGTATTATTGTACATGATTAAAGTTTGTTTACTCGATATATGTGTATTGAATATATAAGCTTATTTGGTTAATCAGGCCAATAATGATTATGTTGAAGCTGCTCACTCAACTCCATCACTCTGCTATCCAACTGAACTCAAAATTATGGATTCTTTATCTCCGTAAGGTAGTATAGTATTCTATACATATTTTTCATCATTCTTTACTATCACAATGGCTTGTATTCTCATCAACTCAATTACTCATCATCATAAATATCAAGCTTTTAGAAGCTAATCCTTTGAAATTAACAAGTGTGATTGATGATGGATTAACATGGTAACTTATGTGGATCAAGTAACAACTGTAAGTAATGGCATAAATTGGAGTCCCATAAGTTTCAGAAAAAGGGGTGTATGCTCATGATATGGTATGGTAATGAAGTTCATTAAATCTTTGTTCTAATGTGTTTTACTGATAATTTTATAATAGTATTGCTTAGATGCCTTTGTTATGGTACAGGGTGATATTGACATCAACAATAATGGAGATGGAGTGTATATATATATATATATATATCAAATATTTGCAACATTGGCTAAGAGTAAATTGTTCTCTATACATTTCAAATGAACCTTCACATGTGAGTGCTTAGATAAAGAAATAAAACATTCTCACTGTTTGAAGTATGGTGATCAGGCTCAAGAACACCATGTCGAAATTTCTGGAGCAATTACTAATGATATGAAGTTACCAACTCTAACAGCTGAGAGTAAGTTTGATATCCTTGTTACGTCTGCCTCTTGATACACATCATTTTGTTTACAAATTATTGTAATTATTTTGGAATTGTTGCGGTTCTGCTATCTTAATCATTACGTTATTTCCCATGTATTATTCTCAGGCTGCACATTATGATCTGTTTTCTAGGAAGGTATATACTATATAAGGTACAAATTCTCTTTACTTTGTAAGTTATACTCCTAAGTAGAATTGTTTGAGTTTATAACCCCACATAAATTATTTAATTAATTCTAACTAAATGGTGTTACTTGTCAGTTGAACTTCTCTGCGAAAATTCGCTATGACGATACTCCAGTGGGCCACTAGGAGCCTAGATAGCCTACTGCCTAGTAGAGTAAAGGTTGTATGTGTTTCTATATAGTTTTCAACAATGTAAGCAATTTATAGTGGAGTTAAAAATCCATCATTAGTTACTTTCTACTGAATAAATTTTTTTTTGTTAACTCCCCTTTCTTGTATACTATTTCTTCGTCTTCTAGAATTATCCCAACAGCCTTGACAAAGTAGCAGAATTTGTTGTATTAAGCTTATAGGTATGTCATGCTTTTATAGTGGATCATTATATTTAGAAATTTCCTCATTAATGAATACTAGAAATAAATGTCCTGTGATAACACGTGTGCATCATTTTGCTATGAAAATCAGGCCTAATGTGATTCTAGCTACACGTTGGTTTGATTTTTGAATATTCTTTACCTTGGCTTTTTGGGATTGAATATTAATAATATGATGTGCCTTTTCCTCTTATGAATTATTTGTCAAATGCATGTACTATTATGTGCACCAAGTTTTTCTTTATCGGTGTATATTTATTTTGAAGGTATGATTGTGTTTGATTGGCTGGTAATATTTGGTGATGTTAAATTTCAGGTTGTTGATTCATGGAGTGGCTGTATCTACGGTTATAATGGAATCGGACATCATCTTATGAAGCCTCAAGTGTTGTAGTTCTGGACTTCTGGTAATGATGCATCTTACTCAATTAGTTATCTATAGTGGTAAAGTTTAATGATAACAGATAAGTAACCGATAGTCAATGAGTATTGATACAAGCAATAAGTATTTGCTGTGAGGCTGCAAGTGTTGAACATACTAGTATACTACTAGTATATTGTATTATTATGGCTTAGGCTACCCTTTTATAGGACTAAATAAGAACATATTATTTTGATATAATGATATATATAAGTGTATACTAAGATCATTAAATTAGAATTTGCTGCAAAAAAAAATAAAAAAATCAATACTTTTATTTGCTGATATGGAAATCTGTTTTTCTATTTTTTTCTTTTTGCAGATGTTGAGCAGAGATATTCATGGAGCTGTTTTGGAGCACAGAGTCTCTGTTTTCTCTATTCTTAGATGTTTGTTAGTGTTTAGACCTTAAAGTTGTACATTGAGAAGTTTTGATATATTTTGAGAACGTTAGTAATGTTCTATATATGCATTGTGATATTTAATACAAGTGTGTTGCAGTATTAATGTAAATTGTATTGGAATATTATTGTAATTTAAATCAGTACAAAAAACAGAAACCTCATTGTGAATTTTTCTGACCCTATTATGACTGAAAGTTCAGTAACTAATGCATTTTCATAACTTAGTTTTGAATCCCCTTTTCTCACTGTAATATTTCAGACACTACATCCTTCAAGCTTTTAATGACTGAAGATTTAAGTCAGGTTAGACTTTTAGTGATGCCCTTGTTAGTGACTCTTTTTTCTTAAGTAGGAGTAGTGTTTTGTGCCTTTGCTGACTGTTTTTATACCTTTAATGACACTTCATTTCAGTCAGTAAATGGCACCTGTTTTGCAGTGAGTGTTTTACTTCTCTAGTTTAGTATGGAAAATCTAGAAAGCATGTTTAATTGCAAGGGGTGGAGTTTTACTTTTCCAAGGAATAGTAGAGATGAAAAACTTAGAAAAATATCAAAAGTAGTTTTTTTGTTTTATTAGAAAAAATTTCTAGAAAAGTGGAGAGTTTTCTGTAACTAAACGCACCGATAATTTTGATCTTTTTTATCACAATTTGACACTCAACGGCTCAACTATACAATCGTTGACCTTATATATATGTTGATATTGGATGGCCGTCAAATTCATCAACTACACATATCCTGTTTTAACTTGGACTTTGGAAGTGTTTGAAAATTTTATGTATTATTTATAACTTTCTTGACAATACATTTTTTTCCTTGACATAAAATTAGGTAATTTCAGTTATATGCATTCTAATGCAGTTTTATGTTGATTTATTTGCACGAAATATTTCTCTACTATGTTTTTCTAGAAATTGAGAAGCATTTTGTATCTTTAGAAAACTTATATATAAAAGTTTGAATTCGTTCAAATGTAAGGCAATCTTAGAAATTAAGCAGAATACTACGCCGCATGAATGAATCATATAACAATTGTCAATTGGTTCCGAAATGGTAATAAATTTCACTTATTCTATATCTAGTCTAGCATATAAATTACCAATAAAGGATATTATTCATTATTCATTCAAGTGTTGACTTTTAACATCAACTTGCAGTCAACCATTGAGATTTTAATTTGTTATTATTGTGATGATGATGATGATGATGATGATGATGATGATGATGATGATGATGATGATGATGATGATGATGATGATGATGATGATGATGAGTTTACTTTTAGTGATTACAACTTGATGTTAGATTAATCATCAATTAAAATATTCACGAAAACAATAATAAAGCAACCAATAATTATAGTTTACTTGGAATTTTTTATATAAAAAAACACATGTACGGATGCCCTTTTATTTCATAGTCGATCAATACTATTATCTCGATTTTGACTTTTTTCTATGTTCCCTTACAACCCTTCAATCCACTCAAAGATTGATTGCTAACTTATTGGGTCAATAAGTTGACCATGATCAAACCGTTGATGACCCTTGTTTAGCAAAACGATTATATATGTTGGTTTTTCATAAACAGAAACAGTCGTAAGATTCTGAAAATTTAGATAGACATGAACAAATGTTATAAAAGTCATTGAAATACAATACCAAGTTCTAACGCACTACACAATTATATCATATCAACGCTTATACAAAGTAATTGTGTGCTGATTTAGGTAATTAAGATTATTCGGGGTGTTTAGTATTCAGATATAACGAATTTTCCTGATAAACTTTTCGAATTAGAGTGTTAGGATCGGATCGGAAGTGAGTTAATACACACTACAAAAAATATATGATTTTACCACACTTTTTTCTCCACACTTTTAGAAAGTGTGTAAAAATTATTGAAAATTATATGATTTTCCACACTTATATATGTAAGAAAGAAAAGCTCATATTTAAAAGTGTGAAGAAATTACAACTTTTCAACACTTAAAAGTGTGGTAAAAAATTTGTAACACATGATTTTCCCACACAAGAGAAAGTGTGGATAAATTGGGTGTTACAAATGGTTTAAGAGTTGACAAGTTGTAAATTCAAAGTGTTAACTTTTTTTTCTCACACTTATATATGTGAAGATTGTGATGATTTCCACACTTATTGATGTAACAATTTTCTCCACATTTTTAAGTGTGAATAATTTAACATAATTTCACACATTTTTAAAAAGTGTGGAGAAAAAAAGTGTGGATAAATGATATATTTGTTGTAGTGACATTGGTCTGCGGAAGTTTTGGTTACTATAATTAGAATTGAAAAATCCAAATAAATCGAATAGTTATTTACAGTATAAGTAATACTCTTGTTTATCTATTAAAATAAATACAAAAAATTTGTTTGATAATTTTTTCATATATATATAAAATTTTATTATATATAATTTACATTTAATGACGTAATGTATCGTTCTGTATTAATTTAAAATCTTAACTTTTTAATTCAGAAACTAACTCTACTATTTATATACCCTCAATGCAACACAACAACATGTAGCTATTGATATCTCTCGTGAGATTTACCCTTTCACGAGTTTAAACGATACGTTCGTGACGCCAACGAAGAAACCGAATGATTAATACCGATCCATCCAAACACTAATTTGGTTCAATTCGGTTCAAATTCGATATTAGTTTGGATGGTTCAAATTCACATTTAATGAACCAAAATCCAAATGAATTCATTTAGTTGGATAAAATTTGATTCGATCCACGCAAACGAACACCCCTAATAGATTATAATAACGGTATTTAATTAATGGTGGTTGCGTTTTTTAATATCAAAAAGTAAAAAATGGTAGATGTGACCAAATGGATCGAGATACCTAATTACTTATGAAGTCTTCAACTCTTCATGCATGTACAAGTTCATATTTGGTTACTCTAAATAGTGACACAATTTGAATTCTATACAGATCGATTAAGATAGAAATCTGCTTACATTTCTAGCTCTTTGTTTAATATACGACTACTACTATAGATTGGATAAAATAAAATTACTTGGTCTTTTTTTTCTTTCCATGTGCAAGAGGTTGGTGGATTTTATCATCCATCATTTCAGATGTTGATGGTCTACAAAATTTACAACTACTCCTCTTACGTCTTAACAGTTGCGTAGACAGGATTTTTATAAAAATATATAATATCATGGGAGTAGAGTTCAAATGAGTACACTAATTTTGAGTGAGAATAGGGGAATCAATCTCAACCACTAATTTTCATCAAATACCCATTTCCCCCATATTTTTCAAACTCAAATATCTCACAAACGGTAAGTCGAAAAATCATAAAAATTGCACCATAAAATTCAGCGTTTTCTCCTCTTCGATTTGCCATCTCTCAAGGCGTACTTTCGACAACTTTTTTTTTTTTTTTTTCATTTTTGGTGGGTTTTATAAATTAGTAACACATGTGTTAGTGAATGGTTGTACATTTGATTTGTGGTTAGGGTTAGGGTTTAGGGCTAGGGTTTAGGGTTTAGGAATTAGGGTTAAGGTTTAGCAGGTTTTAGGGTTAGGGTTTAGCAGGGTTTAGGGTTTAGTATGATTTAGGGTTTAAAGTTTTGTAAAGCGTTTAGGGTTTGGGGTTTAGGGGTTATGGTTTAGGGTTGGGGGTTTGGGGTTTTGAGGTGAAACCGCAAACCCCCAACCCTAAACCATAAACCCTAACCCCAAACCCCAAATCCTAAACGAAACACTTTAACACATGTGTTAGTAAATGTGAAACCCACAAAAAAAGATGAAAAAAAAAAACTCGTCGAAAGTATGCCTTGAGGAACGGCAAATCAAAGAGAAGAAAACGCTGAATTTAATGGTGCAATTTTCATAATTTTTCGATTTGTCATTTGTGAGATAATTGATGTTGGGGGTAAATGGGTTTTGTACATATGAAACATTTTCTTTGTACACATGGCACAATATCATTGGTTCCCTCATTCTCACACAAATTCCTCTTTTCATTTGAACCCCACCCAATATCATGGTACTAAAGTAATAAGCGGCGGATTCAAGATTTGGGGCGACCAGTAGAAGAGGTATCTTAATTTTTGTAAATCCGAAGCATAAAGAAGAAATGCAACAAAAAATTGCAATTTTTATATGAAATTTTCACTGCGTATAGCCAAAGGACCCGTAACAACTGCTACCCTACCTTTTACATGGCTCCGCCCCTGGTAATAAGTGGCGGATCCAAGATTTGGGGTGACCAGTAGCAGAGGTATCTTAATTTTTGTTAACCCGTAGCATAAAGAAGAAATGCAACAAAAAATTGCAATTTTTTTTATGAAATTTACACTGTGTATAGCGAAAGGACCCGTACCTTGAAAGTAATAAACATGTGTGATTGACTGGTTTCCCTGTAGTTCTTGATTAACTCTTTTTTTTTTTGTCCAGGTATACAAAATGATGTTCAAAGGTGTAAAATTTAAGAAATAGTACCCATGATGTACCAGGCCCAAGCCCAAACCGAAGTCCCAAACCCAAGCTGAAACGCTGGGCCATTCCCAAACCAATGAACATAGATCCTGGCCGAATGATCAAGTGCTCAACCAAAAGCAACCCAAGCTTAATAAACGAATCGTCAACATCACACATATATAGAATTAATATTAATATTGATGTCTCAATACATTAGACTCGCATATCACACGTGATAACTAAATGAAGAAAGACCGATGTAATGAGAAGATGCTCGACGCATCCATCCGAATTATGATACCCGGAAAAGGAAAAGTCACTAAACGTACTGCAACCCCGAGTCTAGTCTAAAAAATTCAACTACAACGGCATAAGCTATTTGGTATCATTCTCGTATTTACTCTGGTTGTATTCCACTCATATAACCAATACCTATTCGTGGTCAAAGGGGAATTCTTCCTTCTCCTTAGACAAGTCTAACGGTTTTTTCTTTTGTAGCTCAAGCTTCATCCCAAGGGCTAGCTTGATTGTAGATCGAATTGAATCACCATTCATCCATTTATTACCCATGTTTCATATCTATGGAGCAACATATATACCGATTATAATGTTTACTAAACAAAATGAGGTTACAAGACTGGTTTACGTTCATCGTTTTAGTCGGATCAATTTGTATAGTGTTTCTGTAAGCATATGAAAGGGCCGGGCCTTAATAGTAACAAGTCTTTTAAAGAAGATCCAACTACGTGGATGACAACTAACAAGTCTTTTTCATTCTTTACTTTGATTGTAATTCGAACTTTTAAGAGAAAATTAAAAGAATTTCTTTGTCAATCTATTATTAAACAAGCGTTGTATGTGTTTCAAATTTTAGTTGAACCTCTATCTTGATTTCAATATAAGAATGAGGACCTACCTCAACGAATTTTCACCTTTAAAGACGAGTAAGCTATTTGCAAGGTAAAAAAAATAATTAAAATAAAAGCCTATTGGGGACGAACTTTGACGATAATAAAATGTCAATCGGGTATTGAGCTGTAGACTTGTAGTTCCTGTTTTTCTCTTAAAGATAAAAACATATAAAGACTGTAACCAATTTTAGTTTCAATAAAAAAGTTAAACGTAAAACTAATTCGGGCTGATTTCCATTTCAATTGAAAATTAACATTCTAATTCTTGTTTATTTCGAGAGATAGTGGTAGAAATTCAGAAAACTACCATTGTTAAATTTGCAAAGGTAGCAAACTAAACAGCAAGCTATGAGAACAGGATATCAAACATTAGAGGAAAAAGAAAAAACAAGATGACAAACAAAAATTGTAAAAATGGCCCATTAGCAAGAAGCTTAAGTACTTAAGTACATCAGCAAACTTATAGAATTGAATACAATTCGCTCTCCTTGATGTTGTTGAAGGTAAAGACGAAATCCATTAAATAAAAATGAAAACCCAAATGCAATTTGGAATTAACAAAATACAAATTAAGCTAGATTATTTAATATTACCCATTGTAGCCATGCTTTGGGCCATCATCTGAAGCTTAAGATCAAACAACGCCGCAAGGTCCGCCTCTGTCAATTCCACCTCCACCACATTGCCACCGTTTGCCGCTGACCCCTGTTCCTGTGTCGGTCCACAATCATCATGGTACAACCCTTGCACCACCTCAGTGGTGGCACAAGCTGTGTGCACATTAAAATCACAATTACTTTTACAACAATAAGCCCAATGCCTTTCTTCCAAAACATTCTTACATATGTTACAATATTCTTGATTGGCGTTACTTCCCCTCCGTGGAACCACTGGAACCCCGTAGAATAGACTAAGTTCATGTTGATGGGCTTGATGAGTTACCTGTTAATCAAGCAAATGGTTTATTCCAAGGGGATGATATATCTGCGGTTAACTGAAATACTTATATTTTACCCTTATAAGTTATTTATATAAATACGATTACCACCACTTCTTAGCCTCTTGTTTTTACGTTGCTGTAGGCTAGCTCCTTAACCAACAACACAAAATATATTCGCTTGCTTTCAGGGGCAGAGCTATCTACGATATATTGACCGAAGCGGGTAAAAAATATGTTTATCTTTTCTACTACGTTATTAGGTTGCACGATTTCTAAAATGTCATAGTACCCTTAAAAAACAAAATTTTATATGATTCGAAATTTTTTGAGAGGACAGCCGCATCTTATAAATAAGCTTGTGCTACTTACATTATTTCACTTCCAAAGTTCCAATTATAGATATGAGGAAAACCCATCTCGCACGTTTACCTTTAATGTTATTATTAACTGTACATTAACATAAATACTATGATAGTTGCTAACCATAGCTCTAAGTATAATGCATTTAACTTCTATCTACAATAAATCCTCACCGGATGGTAAAAACAAAATCACATTACCGAGAGTGGCAAGAAAGCGCAGCCAACATGAAGGTCGAATTCGCAGAGAGCGCAACAATAGGAGAATGATTTTCCAGGACGGCCACAAGCGTTGCAAATGAACGTATTTCCGGCATAAGTCGGGTAAGGAAGGAGAATGAGGGGATGTGCTTTATGACAAGGGTGTTTTACATAACGGTTTGCGTTGGCACAGTGATCATGGAGGAAGAAGTTGCATTGGTGGCAAGCGTGGACCGCGGTGGTGGTGTTGTCACACTGGGAGTTGCAGCCGGAGCAGTTGACTTGTTGACCAAGTTCGTAGACACGGTGGATGATCAAATTGTGTGGGTGGCTGAAATGCTTGTATTCCATGTTTTCCGATGAGATATTGCTGGTGATTTAGATTAATTGAAGCGCAGATATATGATGAGGATGAGAATTGTGGACTGAGTCCAAATACATCTGGATCAAAAGTATACTTGGATTATAAGTCATAAAAATTTCACAAGTCAACGGCAAATGTGTTTATCGGAGGGTGATAACTTATGACTTTGACTTTTTGATCGGCGACTTTTGATTCTATTGCATCTATTGGCTATATTACATCTAACTTTTGTATTATCCAGCTAAAACACCAAAGTTGTACTCCCTCCGTCCCAATTTAATTGTCCTCAGACAAAAAACACGCAGTTTAAGAAAACATTAACTTCTCTCTTACTTTTTGATAATATTACAGTTTTACCCTTTACTTTTTACCTACTTTTTTGTCCTACATATATAAAGTAAGGGTGAAAAAGGATTTTATCTCATCATTTTTATCCATTTATGGAAGTGGACAATTAATTTGGGACAGCCCAAAATGGAATACTGGACTATTAATATGGGACGGAGGGAGTATTTATTATTAGGGATTTGCTAACGTGTGCCCCGTGACACATGTTAAAGAGCATTTAGTGAACACTTAATTTCCTTAAATATCAGAATATGCATTTAATACTCATTAATTCAATCTAGTACTTACCTTTTTTATGCATATATTAATTACAAATTCTGATATATAAGGAAATTAAGGGTTCATTAATTGCACCTTAATGTGTGCACAGGGGCACACATTAGCAAAACCCTTATTATTATTATTATTATTATTATAAATATCCAAATAATTAATTAAATAAGTATTTAATAATTATAACTCAAATATAAATACTAAATAATAAATTAATTGACACATATATCCTTCTCTCTTCTAAATATATTGTTTGTCGTTTTATAAACATATATCATGTAACATCCCGACTTTTCGTGTGTTTTTATGAATTTAAATTACTAGTTGAGAAATTAAACTCAACAACTTGGATTGAGTATTATTATGATTAATTGTTGGTTTGCCTTAGTTTATAACAATTATATGTTGAAAATGATAATTCTTGTACTCATATTATGTGAGCTTGACTGATCAGATGATGACTACTACTATTTGAGTTTTATTAATTATTAATATTAATATTAATATATAATTATAATAGTTGTCATCGGTTGAGAAACAAACTAGTAGTAGTATGTATTAAATATCTTATATTTAAATGTAAGGTTAGTATGGAGAAAATAAGAAAAAACTAAAGGGGTAGTAATATTCATTTAACTTAATAAAACGTGTCATTTAGGTGGAAGTAATAAGATTTCCATCCTCAACTATAACCATTCGAAGATCTCGCAAAAAACTCGGCAACTAAGTATCGATAAGCATGGACTTAATATGGAGTATATATGGCTCTATCAATTGTCGTAATTATCCTAACTTATACGATGATCAAACCTGCCTATTTAACCTAGCTTGTTAGAGGTTGAATTCACATAATGTCAAAACCTTTAGTATCGTTGGGAAGGTAGAGTGTTTACGATGATAATAGGGATAGTTCGAGTCTGCGATCAAGAATTAAGGTAATAATAACTGTTTAATTTTGAGTCTAACGTATTAGTAGAACCGCGTTTCACGTGGTAGTCGATTGGTTGAGTTTCTAGGGTTATTAACGATTTATGTTTTAATAATCGAATTGGTTCGCCTTTATCTGGTCAGTCGTTTGCTTGTTACACCATGACAATAACACGTTTTCAGAATCAATCGATTTATTATAGATATCTTTATATGGTCGAACCTTGTAAATAAGAAGGCATTAGAACCCGTTTGAATTCAGATTATATGTATGCAATTTGAGGTTTTTATGTATATTTCAATGTGCGTGAGACTTAAAAGAAAGAATACGGTGTGTATATAGATTTTATTATATGGACAGATTTGTTTTACATTAAAATGGTTCATGCATATGTTTTATTGATGTTCCAATTAAGTCGAACTAGTTCACAAGTGACAAGACAGAAAAGAAGAATTAATTAATTGGCTTGAGTGTTATATGACTTGTTTAAATTAAACATATATATATTAATTGTAGTTGTGGTGTACACCTACATACATCAATTAAGTTGAGGTAAAAGGGATTAAAAAGATGATCGGTTCCATATTTCTACAAAATATATATAGAATTATGTCATTCTTGCTAAATGGGTTTTGTTAAATTAGTCATCGATTTGTTACCATGCCATGCATGAGTAACTTAAGTTAGTTTGTGTTAATAGAATTACTATAATGGGATACTAGCTTAAGACCCGCAAAATTTGCGGGTTGACTCATGATATGTCTTATATGAATGTGTTATACAGATCTAATAATTGTTTGGTGTTCAGTATATCGGTTTGTATTTGTTTACTTTTAAATGAAATTTGTATAAAGGATTTGAATTGTGATATATTTTGGATTGATGAACCCAAATATATTTATTAATTAATAGAGATAGTATTGTTTATGATGTCAGTTTGTTATTTGTATTGATATTTAATAATACTATTTTATTTAAAATTGTACGGATATTGTTTTTTCAAATAAGCAAATTTACCGGCTCAGCAGGTAAATACTATTTTGTACTTAATAAATATCTATCTTTGCAGTGCATTAGTGGTTTTCGTCCATCTAAGTTACTTTTTTAATTCAAATCAACAATCTATAATGCGTTACTTTGTCTTTTTAACTTTAACGAAAGATGACAAAACATGACAACTCAGATGCAGGCTATTGACCCAAATGACGTTAAGACGACCTTAGAAGATTAAATGGTAAATTATTTTAGGGATGTAAATCGAGATATAGAGAAATTAGTGGCAAAAGAGTAAATTAATTAATCAATTATTGATAATATTGTGCATGATACCACTTCCATTTTTGTATTTGGGGTTAATATACAAATAGGTCACTGTACTTTGCGAAAATGTTCATCTGGGTTACTAAACTTAAAAAAATGTTCAATTGGGTTATTGATACTTGTTGATTGTGTCATCCCACATGTTTTGCTTAATTTTAGTTAAAAGTTTAGTGACCTAAATGAATATTTTTAAGTTTAGTAGAACGGTGTCATCTTGGCTATAACAACTATGTCGAAAGTTTTGTAACCTAATTGAACATTTTTACAAGTACAGTAACCTAATTGAACATTTTTAAAGTTTAGTAATCTAGGTGAACATTTTCGTAAACTATAGTGACCTACTTGTGTGTTAACCCTTGTATTTGTATCGTTCTTTAATAATAATACTATATATTATGTGCCAAAATTTTGCATTAGTTAATTAATAAGTTAAATTGTTAGTTTTAAGATTTCAAATCTTGTAATTTGGTATCGTTTTTTTTTTCGTGTTTCAAATTTGTCTTGTATATTCAATAACTAATAATTTTTTTGTTTCGCCACAGTTACAAACATGAGGATAATCGAAACCCGCTAATAAATATGAACAACCGATGGGTAATACTAATTGGGTACCGAACGGGTATTTGGTCGGGTATCACGAATATTTGAAACCGGTATACGTACTGATATACTAAAACCCGCCAAAGACCCGTTGGCATCCATAAGCCAAAAATTGTAAATCAGAAATTGATAAAATAATTCAAAAAAGGCGGTAGTATGGATATAAATACACTAAAATTCGTCGGAACCCGACCTGTTGACACTCATGATCCAAGAGTTCTTAATTATAAATAGATAAAAGGATTCAAAATAGTAGGTCGTATACGAATTGAAATCACTGGGCGATGGAATAAAGTTATGAAGTTTTTGGAATTGAAAATAACTTATTGTATTTTTTAGAAAATATAAAATAAATAATATTGTAGTAAGAGTTTGAACTATGAAATACGGTGGTTTGGGTATAGATACACTAAAATCCACTGCCATTCATAATCCAAGAATCGTAAGTTAGAAATTGATAAAAGTGGTAAAAAAGGACGGCCATATACGAATATAAATCACTGGGAGATGGAATGAAGTCATGAATTTTTTATAATTGAAAATAACTTATTGGGCTTATGTCGGAAAAAATAAAATAAAGAAGATTGTAGGGAAAGTTTAAGTTATTGAAAAAAAGATAGTAGATATTACATTAAAAATTCCATAAAATATTTGAGGGATTATTTACAATAAAATAAAAAAGTGAATTTATATTGTAAATATTGAAGGGTGTATATTGTAAATATATAAGGGTAAATTAGTCTTTTAGTCACATAAAAATAGGATTAATGATGTCACTAAATAAATTAAGGGTTGGATCTTGATTCTTGATCTCCATCTAATGGTCATTATTCTTTCAAGATTTTTCTTTTAATATATAAAAAGATAGAAGATGTGAAAAGATTACAGCATTCGAGAACTAGCAATGCATCAAGGCACAAGTAGATTGCTGGAAGCTTCCAATTTTATGTAATGGACAAATATAATTCAAATCTTATAAGAGTTTATTGCAATAGGTAAAATCGTATGTATTCAATAAGCAATTCAAATTGGGAGAAACTAGGCAACCCCATACGTCCTGCCAAGAAGAGAGACACAATGATCGATCGATCTTTATGGTAATGCGAAGAAGAAAAGTGGTTTTCAAGGAGAAGAAGGGTATACAAGTCAATTAACAATTTTATTTATATTCAAGTATGATTTGTAAATATTAAATTTATTATTTGGATAAATATGAGATTTTTCAAGCACTACAAGAAAAATGCACATTAGTGACCAGTTTGTTAGTGATGACATTTCATTTTGTCACTAATGTCATAATTTAGTCACAAAAAAATAAGTTGTCACTAGTTTTGGTCAATGCTGCCACATAAGTGACCAATGCAATATA
The DNA here is from genome assembly GCA_949592205.1 of Helichrysum umbraculigerum. Classification (NCBI taxonomy): domain Eukaryota; kingdom Viridiplantae; phylum Streptophyta; class Magnoliopsida; order Asterales; family Asteraceae; genus Helichrysum; species Helichrysum umbraculigerum. The sequence goes on along the minus strand of CATIUR010000005.1, from coordinate 78,438,374 downwards.
GTGGTAACTTCCTTCTCACTAGATGACATAAATTTTAAACTTAGTGACTAATATCATTAACCACAAAATTCTGGTCACCAAGTGAGAATATAGTAAGTAGTCATTGGATTTGAAAACTAAAGACCGAAAGGTAATGATAACCAAAATTTTGTGAGTTCAGAAAGTCAAGGAGTTAGAAGGCTAACTATGGAACAACAATGATAAACTGGATAAACTTGAAAATATGGAGTGGCTTAGAGATTAAAAGATTAATGGTCACTTTATATTTATAAATAGAGACCAAAAAAATAGTGTTCACCCCTGTTTGAAAGTTGGACACCAATAGACGGTGGTAATTGCTTAAATTTATACAATTAGAGGGTATAAAAACATAATTATAATATTTTATTAAGTATTCGTAGTTGATAATATATAACTTTAAATGTATGCGTTGAACTAGTAGTAGGTGACGGAAATCAACAATCATGGCAGTATCACAGTATGTATGTTCACTTTCATTTTAACTTACAATTTCAATTTCAATTGAGTCTTCCAAAATTCAATCTCCAATCCATATTTGAGTGAGGACTTAAATTAAAAGTGACGTAAACATGAGGGGTATACTTTGTAAATTTACTAGAGATATCTTTATTGTTATTACTTTTCATTTATTACTTTACTTTACTAGAGTAAGGTTCAAATGAGTACACCAATTTTGAGTGAGAATGAAGGAACCAACAGATTTCTGCCATGTGTCACTTTATTCTCTCTCCTCCACACTTTATTCTCTCTCCTCCACATTTTTAAAAATTAAATATCTCACAAACGGTAAGTCGAAAAATCATGAAAATTGCACCATAAAATTCAGCGATTTCTCCTCTTCGATTTGCCGTCCCTCAAGGCATACTTTTGACAACTTTTTTTTTTCTCATTTTTTGGTGGGTTCACAAATTAGTAACACGTGTGTTAGTGATTAGTTGTACATTTAATTTGTAGTTAATGTTAGGGTTTAGGGTTAGGTTTAGGGTTTAGTAGGGTTTATGGTTTAGGGTTTAGTAGGGTTTATGGTTTAGGGTTTATAAGGGTTTAGGGTTTAGAAGGGGTTCAAGGTTTAGGGTTTAGAAAGATTTAGGGTTTAGCGTGTTGTAAAGCGTTTAGGGTTTAGGGTTTGGGGTTTAGGGGTTAGGGTTTAGGGTTTGAGGTTTGGGGTTTCGGGGAGAAACCCCAAACCTCAAACCCTAAACCCTAACCCATAAACCCCAAACCCTAAACCCTAAACGCAACACTTTAACATATGTGTTAGTAAATGTGAAACCCACCAAAAAAATGAAAAAAAAAACTTTTCGAAAGTATGTCTTGAGGGACGGCAAATCGAAGAGGAGAAAACGACAAATTTAATGGTGCAATTTTCATAATTTTTCGATTTGTCGTTTGTGAGATAATTGATGTTGGAGGTAAATGGGTTTTGTACATGTGGAACATTCTCTTTGTACACATGGCTTGATATCATTGGTTCTCTCGTTCTCACGTAAATTCCTATTCTCATTTGAACCCTACCATACTTTACTAATATCAAATAAAATAACTCCCTCATCCAGAGACACATTACCCCCAAAATGCACGATCGAGAGAACCCTAGGTCCGGATGTAGCGAATTACATAAAATCAAGGTATCGCGCTAGTGTACAACGTCGATCTTATCTCGATAGCCTTTCATCATGATCGTAATCTTGAGTATTTTTCCGCCTCTCGACAAATCATTCTTACGATTTAGGTATATTTGAAAAACTTCTCTTAATTTAGGTATATTTTGTAAAATCACATTCGAAGTTGTGAATTAGTATCATTTTTTTACATTACAGCTTGATTTATTGTTATGATTTTGGTTTGTTTGCCTTAATTCGGTATATGTAGTGTTGTTATACACACATACTTGCTAGCTCTATTATTATTTGAAAATTCGTTGAGATAAATACGATGCTAAAAAAGTTAAAGCAAGATGTGATTAGGCTTACATTTAGTTGTACATTTTTCTTCAGTTTTTGTTTATACATACTCATGTTGCATTTGTTCACAAATTTTACTAATTATTCTTATCAGTTTTTGTGTTTGCATTGAGGACCTTATCTTGAAGACAAGGTGTTCGATAAAATGCTTTAAGTGAAAATGAGATTCTTGGTTGTTTATGAAAAACTTCTCTTAGTTAGTTTTAGCTTCTTCTAAGTAAAGAGAGCCAATGATGAAGCTTTTATTTAATGAAAAAGCTTTAAAGTTTGTTTAGTCTTTGACACAACCTACTGCCCAAGTAAGCATAACATTAACCATTTATAGTTTCTGTTAAAATTATTTTGTTAGTATATTTTGGAATTAGTTTCTATATGGAAAATAGTTTTAGAAGTTGAATAACAAATGCCATCACGAAAACAATATCGGTAAATGATTCAACAACATAGAAAGATGAATGAAACTGGTTGGCCATCATCTGCCTGGCCGTTATCTGCATCAACTAGGTGTGGTATGCGGGTTGTGCTCGTGGGAAACTCTAGTACTACTAAACGAGAATTCGGGTGTGCTGGAGTGTTCTACTCTTAATTTTTATAATATAGTACACAGTTTTTCTAAGACACTATATTTGTTTGTTCAGGTTTTTGACCAACTAGGGTGGAAATATATAGTTCTTGCATACACCTTAAGTAGACCACATCCTTTGACGTTGTGCGTGCTTCACGGATCGAGTTCTATGATGAGGTAAATTTTCTCATTGACTTTGTATCAAATAAGTATGAAACTTGATTATAAGTTTTCATTTGTGTTCTTTCATGCTACACTAGGATTTGTAAAATCTATATATAACCAACCCTTAACCGCTGTTAGCTTCTTTTTTGTCATACAAAAACTCATGTGTATTCAATTGATTGATAAATAGTTAATTTAAGATGTCTCTGCATCTTGCTATGCATTTAAACTTAACATGACCTGATGTGACTCATTCAACCCCGGAGCTTAAGATGACCGAATCTGTTTTGAATTTACAGGGGTCTTCGTGGGGATACAATTCGAGACACGAGGACGATCATTGCTTGCTTTTACATGTAGTAATATTCATTTTCAAACGCCTATAGTTGTATTTATGATATAAAGATGACTTAATTGTATTTGCTTGGTTTGATTAGTGTGATCATATAAGCTTTTGTATGTGAATGGAATAAATATCATTGCAATAAAGCTTGTTGTAGATCTCAATATTTTTTTTATTAAATTTTTTTTGCCGGTGACCATCTTATTTTGGTCACCATGTCAGTTACTAGTGACCACTTCTGTTTGGTCATTAACCGATCTGATAGTGACGACTTTTTTGTTTGGTGACCAAGACTAGTGACAAAGAAGTTCGTCACAAAATACAGTGACCACTCTAGTTTGGTCTCTGCTCAGTGACCAGTTTCTGTATTTGGTCACTGTTTAAGATTAGCGACGGACCTTTAGTGACAAAAAGTGACGAACTATATTTTGGTCACTGAATGACTTTAGTGACGAGTTTTAGGCTTTAGTGACCAAATAGCGTTTGTCACTAAAGAGCATTTTTCTTGTAGTGAAGGTTTGAATGGATATAGATGTAATTTTGACTTTTGTAAGGATATATATGTGATTTCAAAAGTTTATAAGGATACATATGTAATTCACCCCTATAAATTACAAGCACGATTTGAAGTCCATAGAAATTGGGCAAGCAATAAAACCAAATGAATGTAACCCGGCCCAAAACAAAATTATACAATCATAAAGATAAACGTACTGTGGCTTTTATTAGGATCCAGAATTTCAAACAAATTAAACTCATAAAATACTACGGAGTATGTTTTATGATAATAATAAAAATAAAAAAGCCCGAAAAAAGGAGTACTGTGACATCACGATTTTTCTATGTTACAAAAATAACGTACATAATACATACAATTAGTAGACATGAAAGGTGTATACTTTACGTTTATAACATCTTCATGTATAGATCGGTGATATTATCGATCTTGGTTTATGGATATAGCTAGCGATTAAATAAAGGAAACAGCATCAATATTGTTAGACACATTGAAACAGCTAGTCAGAAAACTAATTAACAGACTTAAAATTTCTAATTAGTTGATCGAACATGTACATACAACCATGATGATCGATCTAACAGTTGAGCACCAAACTTACAGACCTTGAAACCCTTTAAGCTTGAATATGAACCTGATTTTTAATAAGATGATTGACTTCAAGAATACATATATAATCAGCCGTGCCCATGCGAAATCAGGTAAAAATGAAGCTTTGACATCAACTATATATTGTAAAACTTGTAACCTTAATTAGCTTGCACCCTTGTGAAGTAAAACCATCCAAACTTGAACATCATATCACCAACTAAACATATATGCATCAATGCTTGTGTGTGACAACGTCTCATGCTATTCTCTTCTTTAGCATAGTTTTTTTTTTGTTTTTTTTTGGCGAAAAACAATATATATTAAATTGGATCCAAACAATCCGCAATGTTACACTTGAAGGAGGAAAGATATCTTTCCGAACCTATGCGAGTGCAATAAGATGCAACTTGAATACACAATAAAACCTTGGACCTTGAAAACTGAACTAAACATGTTCTAAATTAAAACTCCGGTTGAAACGTGAATGAAACTTCCAATTGAACCATTAATTTAGACCAGCTATTGAAGACCAACTTGAATCTGTTTGAAACTTGAGATACAACTTGAAATCATATGAAACCTTTACTTGAATCTTGAACTTGACCCACAACCACTTCCTTCCTCTTTAAAGACCAAAATAAAGTTACTCCTTGCATAAAGAGAAGCTACTAAAATGCATAGTAGCTTCTTTGTTGTAAACAAATACATATATATATTAATTTAATTGCAACATGTGTATCTTTGTTGTAATGATCAATTTACCTGCGTACATACATTTTTTCACCGGCGTTTGAATTAAACTCGCAAATTGAAGTCTCTTTAAACATAGAGTTACATGGTGTTAGCGAAACAAGGTCACTAGGGTTGCGAATCCAGTCCGCTAACTTTAAAGTAACATTATTAACTCTAGAAATCCACATAAAAGATTGAATTTTAACCCCATCCCCGATAGCATATATCCGTGTCGTTTGGACATGGGGTTTTTAACTTAACATTGATGGATTAAGCATTTAAGCTGTAAATTTTAGCCTTCATCACCAAACTTGTTACACATTAGTTATACTATCTACATACAAATTAGCTAGCCATGCATTGTAATAGTGGCATATATTTTTCATGCTAACGACTTGGATGCCGTTGTGGCATAAATTTTTCAACTAGTTTGACTTGGACCGTAAGGAGCAGCTAGCCTAGCTACGGCTTTTATGACTAACCATTTTTCTGTTAATTAAGCACCATATATAATTTTCCGAACTACCTACAAACTTCAGTAAAGACAATCAAAAGTCCGTTGGTGAAAATATATAAAATAGTTATACTCCGCGTATATAATTATCCTAGAACAATAGATATTAACCCAAGAGTTGAACTAGGAGATCTAGAACACATACATAAACACCAACCTCTTAATTAACATAAATGTACAGTTTAATTAACTGTATCTTGGATTGTAACTAATTAAGCTTGACTTTCTTTATAAATTTCTAATCTACCATAAACCGTTTAAATAAACTAATCAATCTCCATGCATGCATTATATCAACTGTCGATTTGGCTCAACAAACTGCTTAGAGATCTTGCCTTTACAACCCCAACCTTCTTCCTCTTCTTAGGTGATTTCTTAGTACCCTCGATAGATGATGACATTGATTCCACCTCCCAATCTTTGAGTTCATCCTCAACCTCATCCTCGTCATTGTTCTCGCCATTTTCAATTTCATGAATCTCGATTTGTTTATCTTTCTTTTTCTTAGCCTCTTGTTCTTTTATTGCCCGGCCACGAACATTAGTCGTCATGCTTCTAAGCCTTCCTTTACCTAAATGATGCTCACACAATGAGTACCCCACAAGAGTTTGTTGACCGCACCGCCATCCCCGTCCGTTTACACGGCTACACCGTGATCCTTCCATTATCACATTCCCTTTCTTTTCATTATTCTTGTTCTTCTTCGATATCGATTCCGTTATTCCTTCACCTATCTCGTTATCCTCTTGAAAATCATGGTTCACCTTTTTCCCAATGCTTCCTCTTCTCTTTTTTATCGGAATCATCATATCTCCTTCTAGCCAGCCTTTCAATACTATAGATACATAAAAACAACTAAAATACACACAATGGTCTACACATACATATATAAACCTAATAACACACATTACATGCATATATAGTGAGCATACCAAGATCATGACTATCTGCTTCTGCACATAAGATGCTTTCTTTCCTGGAAAAAAGCAAGAACAGCCAGAAAAAGATGGATCCAGTACACATTTAAAACAAGAAGTATAAATATGTTTATGTTTATAAGGTCTACTAAAAATGAAAGTAAGAACAAAGAAAATATTTACAAGTAGTAGTAGACTAGACTAGTAGTAGTAATGTAAACTGCAAAGACATATATATGTGGATGAACATATTAGCTGGGGACCAGGTTTCAGGCTAACATGCACCATATGAGTGCAATTTTTGGGTGCAATTTTTTAGATTAGGACTGTACATATGGTTGGCTCTCTAACAATATATAATAACATCATTCTACAGTGTTTTTTGCACTTCTTGCAATTAATTATCATTCCATTAATTTTATAGTTTTCTTAGATTAAATAAAAATTAATAATTTCCTTAAGCGTGGGTAATAAAGATAGAAGAAAGTCACAATCTACCTGCAAGTTTCATCAGTCTTGATTATATCCTTCATCTTCTTCTCAGATTCCAAGTACTCCTACAAATTTTACAAATGGAACAAACATTAAATAAAACTTAGATATAGTTTACATACAAGATCTGTATATATATTATATATGTAGCAAGTAGTTCTTATATATACCTTAGTCTTGTATAGGTGAGTGGGGGACTGTTGAAGTCCGATCTGTGACGTTTCAAGGGCGGAAGACGGCGGAGAAGGGCGGTGAGAAGGATCGGAAAACTTAGATAACCGGGTATCATCCTCATCATCATCATGTGGATAAGGATTAATCTTATTTGGGAGCAGTTGTTGTTGTTGTTGATGTTGCACCACTATTAGAGGCTGGTGGTGGTCACCGGCGTGAAGATCCGACGACGGCGGAGGTGGAGTAGTAATAGCAGCAGAAAGAGACAAGAAACGCTTCCTGATCCTCATAATAAGAAAATCAAGATAGATAGATAGATATGATAACGAAGAAGAAAAAAATTGATAAAATGTTATGTATCTTTTTTATTTTTTCTTTGTATCTTTTTATTGTTGCACCACACACACACACGGGAGTGGTGTGATTGGCACGTGTAGGACTTGGACCGGTCCGGGAAGAACTGAACCGGGGGTGAAGGGGACAGGTACGGGTGGTGAAAGTGGGTTGAGTAGTTTTATACTTTTTTTTATAATTATTATAAATTTATACATAAATAAATGAATATAATATAAATAAAACTTTAAAAGGAAAATTGTAGTTTGTGGGACCCATCTTTAACAACGACCAAGATACTTTGGTCTAACGGGTCCATGTAAGGATGCTTGTCTGCATACCGGTCAGCTCGGGTTTCATCTTTTAGTTCTTTGGTTTTAAATAAAGTTTGTCCGAGTCAGACCGGTATAGTACTGTTTGCCTATTTGGTGTCTTAAAGATTTATACTTTTATGATTTACTGTATCAATTATCACCTTTAGCTTCCTCATCTTGCAACAATTATTTGTACATATATTTAAAGGATTTAATCCGTTTCCTAATCACTTCTTCATCACTTCTGCCACGTCAGCTTTCCGCTAAATGATTTACAACTGATCACCCACTGCCATCAATGACTAATCACTTCATTTTTCTGACCCCGCATTTACAATATACCACTATTTCTATACACTAAACAAAAAAACAAAACAAAAATATGCGGCCCCACTTAATTCAACCGATTACAATTCGGTTTTCCGATTAGAATTAGAAGTGATTGATAACCGATTGAATGGATGGCACAGAATATGTAATCGGTTGGTAATCGGTTATTAACCGATTGCCCCGATGGGAGCTGTTGGGTCAAAAATGTTTCAGGTCTGAGTTGAAATTCTGATGAGAAGACAGAGTATAAGTGATTAAAACTGTTTGCTTTGAATGTTAAAACTGTCTTTATGAAGTTACAACTGATAGAAGAAAACTGATGAGAAGACAAGTGTTACAACTGATTGAAGATAGATTACAACTGATAGTTATGTGTCTGTAAGTAGTTAAAACTGCTTATGTATTAGTAACTGTTAGTTATATATGAAACAGTTAACACTGATTATATATTTGTACTTAGTCGTATATTACAATTGAAGCAGTTACAACTGAATGTGTAACAGTTACAACTGTTTACATCAGAATGGTAGTTAAAACTGTTTATGATTTTGTGATAAGTATGAGTCGGTTATGGAAGTTAGTTTATTCCATATTTGTAGGAGATTGTATAGGACTCTATATGTTATAAATAGAGATCCTTTAGACCTAGATAGGTTAATGATTTTTGCGCAGCTTCAAGGTTTTCTGTAACCCTAATACATCAAGTGTATTCGTCTTATATCATTAATAAGATTGAAGCTTTCGGTATATTATTGTGTTCATTAAATTAATTAATATTCATTGATCTTCTTAATATTATTGAGTGTGATTCCGCAACTTCTCAATAATATATTCAAGGCTTATTAAGTAAGATTGTTTATTAAGTTAAACAGGGACTAACAAAGTGGTATCAGAGCTTGTGAAGCTTTGAAGACAGGAAGATCTGGGATTATTAGTATTAGTATTTGAGTTTAGTTCAGATATTAAGTTTTGATTTCAATGGCGTCTGAAGGCAATGAAGGAATTCAAGCAACAAAGATACCAATGCTTAAACCTGATGAGTTTGACCTATGGAAGGTCAGAATCAGGCAATATATGCTTCTCACGGATTATCAGATGTGGGAAGTTGTTGTTAATGGTATACCAGTAACGCTTGATGGTGATGGAGTAAAGCAACCAAGAGCACCACCAACATCTGAAGCAGAGAGGAAAATCAGATCTACTGAGTACAAAGCACTTAGTACTCTGTTGCTTTCCATTCCGAATGAGCATCAGAGCAGATTTGATAATTGTGAAGATCCCAAGGTACTGATGGAGGCAATTGAGAAGAGGTTTGGTGGTAATGATAACACCAAAAAGAATAAAAGATCTCTGTTAAAACAACAATTTAAAAATTTTAGCCATGTGAAATCTGAAACTCTAACTCAAACCTTTGATAGGTTTACTAAATTAGTTGGAGAATTGGAAAATCACAAGGTTAAGATTGACAAAGAAGATCTTAACAGAAAGTTCTTGAGATCATTAGGTGATGAATGGACAATCTATACTGTTGGATTGAGGCAGAGTTCAGACATTGAAGTTAAGGAACTAGAAGATATATACAATGATCTGAGGAACTTTGAGTCTGAGGTGGAAAGTAAGAAGCAATCAACTGGATACAGTCATAATGCTGCTTTTATGTCTATGGCTGGAACAAAAGCAGAATCAAGTCAAATGGGTTCTACTCATGTTTCAGGAGGAGCAGGATCATCATCAAATAGTTCTAATGATCAAATATTAGAATCTTTCTTTGCAAGTAATGTGAATTCTTCACTTACTAATGAAGATCTGGAACAATTTGATGGTGATGATCTAGAGGAGATGGACATCAAGTGGCAAATTGCATTGATTACTCAGAGAGCAAAAAGGTTCATGCAGAGGACTGGTAGAAATAACTTTGCATACAAGAGGAATGATGCAAATTGGTTTGATAAGAGCAAGATTGAGTGTTTCAACTGTCACAAGATGGGACACTTTGCCAGAGAATGCAGAAACCCTAGGCAAGAGCAGAATGGTAATGGTCAGAGATCTGGAAGCACTGGAACACAGACAAGAAACATTCCAATTCAGGGGGCTTCAGCAAATGCTTTGGTGTCTATGGATGGCTGTGGATGGGATTGGAGTGATCAAGAAGAGCATGTTGTGAAGAATCAATGTCTCATGGCCATTGCAGAATCTGACAAAAAGTCAGAAGTTCCTACTGAGGTACAAAATAAATTATGTTCTGCTGTTTGTAAACAAACTGTTAAACACTACAGAGATCATAATATAAAAGTGTGTGAGGAACTAAAACAATGGGAAATCAAAAGTAAACACACCATAGCAGTCATTGAAAATCTGGAAAATCAAATAAAGGCATATGAAGTCAATGCAACACAGTTTAAGTATGACATTGAATATGCTAGGTGGGAGAGAGACTCTTTTAAAGATAAAGTTGATTTGTTATCTAAGAAACTTACTGAGGTCACATGTGAAAGAGATAGTATAAGGCTTGATGTAAGTAAATTAGAACATGCTTCAAAGAGTGTAAATAAACTTATTAATTCACAGATTCATGATAAACTTAAGACTGGATTAGGATACAATAATGTACCTCCACCTTATAATCACACCTAGTTTCCTCCCAAAAGTGAAATTGATATCAATTCACTTAAAAGAGAAATGGTAGATGAGGTTAAAAAGGCTGATCCAATTAAAAGTTTATCTGATGATGATCTGTTTGTAGAAGGTGAAGTTAGTGACTGGACTGAAGAAGATGATCAAAGTGATAGGACATCTGATAGTGAGAAGAGTGTGAAATCTGTGACAACCGTCAAACCTCAGGTCATTATCACACTAGAATCGTAAATTACATTTACCGCATTCCTTAAATCCGAGTGAAATTCCTAGGTTACGACTTCGCAAGCTTATTAAGCCATAGAACGACTTAGAGATTGCTTAGTGAACCATAAGTTCTTTTAGAGATGTTATAATAGGTTACTAAGTGCCAAATTAATCAAAGAAAAGTTCATCCCTTGATGCTTTAATAAAACCCTTAACGGTTCACAAAACTGAAATTTTCGTAACTCGACAACGCAAACTTAATCGGATGAATAATACATGGACATTAAAAATAGACAAATTAAGTGTATCATAACTTAAGTCAAGAACTTAAAATTTCTCACTTTTCAAAACTCAAATTTTAATCACCAAAACATCACAAAATAAACCTCATAAAATACATATATTTATACCAAATTAATACAAATTAATTAAATAACTTTTATACACTTTATTTAACAAAAAAAAAAATATATAAAATGACCAAAATACCCTCCAAAAAACCGGCCCCCCCCCCCTTTTATTTCAAATTCATTTCATTTTCCAAACAAAAAACCTCATTATCTCTTTCATTTCTCCCAAAACCCATTTACTTCCATTTCCTCATCTCTCTCTAAAAACACACACACATCTCCTCCATCTTCTCTCTAAAATTCCAGCAAACATTCAAGGTATAACAAAAGATTTGAGGGTGTTCTTGCATCAAAGGAACCTTTAAAGGTAAACCAAAGCATCTACACTCATCTATCTTCCATTTTCTTGCATTATTTCTTCATAATAATCGGATTTTATGCCTTTCCATGGCTAAAATCCTCATGCAAAGCTTGATGTTTGTAGGTTACACCTTAAAACACCTTTTAGGTGTTAATAGAAAGGATAACCCATGATCAAACCGAAAATCAAGTAAAAAAATCGATTATTGTTTGTAAAGTTGTTGATATATTGTTCTTAGTATGTAGAAATCTTGTTTTTATGATAATAATCACCTCTAGCACATCATGGATGTATTTTAATACCATGCATGTGTTAGATCATAGATTTAAAGGTCAAAGGAGCAAAAACTTCTTTTATTTCATGATTGGTGTTCTTCACTATGAACAAAACACCCATTATGAGTCTGGAATGCTTCTGTCCAGAAACTTTCATCTACTTCCACGATTTTTATAAAAATCATTTCTTCATGAAAATGGACGTTTTTATAGTCTAAATTCAAGTTCTGGAAGTTAGCTTTCCAACCCCGTAAACCTCATATTGATTTGAGTTTGTTTGATATTTTTAATAATTTGTGGGACAAAAGATATACAAACTGTTGAAAAGGGTCAGAAACTTTTATCTTGGTATTTTAATCATATCTAGAGCCTCACACCTCCAAATAACTTGAAACCAACGCCAAAAGTTTACAAATTTTGTTGGTTACAACGTTTCTGTTGATCACTTTTTCTGGAACCCAATGTATTTTACTCAGATGTAATGATTGCATGCATGTGTCCCTAATTGGACACAGAAGATAAAAGAAAATATTAAAAATATTTGCACTAATTTTTAAATATTGGAAAAATTACAGTAACTATATAACATGTTGGGGATAATCTGTGATTTTTTCTATATTTGATTTCAAATCAGAAGTATTTTTAATAAATACAACAAACAGAAATAAAATTCTGAAAATAAGAACGTTGACTGATTTTGGTAAAATTGAAAAACCGACACTTGCGGACTTGTCATTTAGGGAAAGAATAACTTTTTATGACTTATGAACATATTTAAGGATTGGGAATAAGTCTCGGGTCAAACCGAGGAGTTTTGACCGAGTCAACAAAAAAATGAGTCTCGGTTTCGGAGACGGAAAAACTTACTATTTTCGGAAATAATGCTAACAAGAAGGTTATGGGGTGTCTTATGTGGTATAATCGGGTTATGGGTTTAATAAACATAAAATTGTAAGGAACCAATGTTCCAACACTCAAAACAATATGAAATATGGACATTACAATCACGTGACATTATACGACTTGTATGAGACGTTCGACAATTTTTCTTTGTGTAATATATTAGTATTCATTATTGTACACAAACGCGATAATCGGACATTAACAAACTTCAAACCAATCAAACCAAAAAGGCACTTTGTAATCTAGATATTTAACTAAGCAATCTTAACAAACCAATTTACCAAGAATCTAACTAGAGACCTCGTGTTCATAGGACTTGGATAGGGGTCATACTCGTCAAGCACACGTGTTACATCCGTCGATTCACGCTTACGCTCAACAGTGAGTTCTCACAGCCCCTTTTTCACTTGTTTAATATTTTGGGGTGAAAAGCATGATTCTAAATTTTTACTAAATTGGTTGTACATTCATGAACTTGTTAAATCTTTGCCATGCTACTTATGCGAATTGGTGTGTATACTATTGTTATGCTTGAGTACTATCGTGCTAAAGTCCCCGGAAATACCTTTACACTACTTATTAACTCGTCCGAGAGCCAGACGAGCCGTTAATATTTATGGATAGCGCTATTTAGGGTAGACCATCCCTCACTCACACTGTAACGTGGGTGCATAGTATTACTTTTACTCATGTTACCGATAGAACATGGAGCTTGGGGCATGTGTCGGTCTAATCGGTTTAGTAGTGGCCTCATTGCATTAACGTTCGTATATACTACTTTCCTATTCGCAATATTTACAACCAATCATTTATATTTATATACTTGATAAACAAAGCTTTTGATTCATTTATCTATAAGATTAAACCTGTGAACTCACCAACTATGACCATAGTTGACCGTTTGTTTATCATGCTTTTCAGGAAATCGACAGTAAGACGCATTCTAGGAGTACTTTTGTGTGGATGCATTCTCGCATGCGTTTGCTTTAATTTGGATTATGACTAACTTTTGGAAACTTTTATGAACTTGTTGTAATCACCTTTGGAATTATGTTTTGAACTTGTGGTAACTTGTAATACTTTTGCTAAATTATGTATGGTATTACTTCTATATCTTGTGCATTTGTTACCCGGTACTGTTACACCTCGTATTTCCGCTTTAGCGGGGTGTGACAGATTTGGTATCAGAGCCTAAGGTTATAGAGAATGCCGGTTTTTCCAAACAAAAACCCCAACTATAACCAACGTTTTTTTTAAAATCTTTTCTTAAAACTCCAAAGGTATTACCAATTAAACTAAACCGAGCATAGTACTAGTATAGCTAAACCATGTGTTGCATTATTGGACCTCAATTAGGCATAGCCTGATCACCTATGTTTAATTTAGGTAAGATTATGCGAGACACGGAATATGTATACTACGATTATGTTGATTTTTCTTTCCTGTTTAAACATTTGGAAAGCAAACGTTGTGTGTGTGCATTGCATATCGTAGGCATCCATAGTAGCACTATTAGTAACTAAGTATATCTTTAGGAACTAAGTTCTCCTTTTTATACAGACTTACCATGTCACACTCATCACTTCACGCTCTTGGATCGGCTGACGATTCTGGCTATTACACTGGTCGCCCTCGCGACAACACCTTGAGTTCCGAGCCAGAGGAGGCCCCCTATGAGGATTCTGAGCCAGAGGAAGCCCCCTATGAGGACCATGAGTCAGAAAACGAAGTTAGTAGCCGAGAGGTCACCCGAGAGAATACGAGGGTGACTCCGACACCCATCTCACCTCAGCCACCTCAGAATGGTGTGCGCTTGAGGACCACTGCTCGTATGAGCGTTGCCCCACCTGTCAGATTTGCAGTACGAGACTTCCCTCCAGGGACTGGACCTTCAGGAACTGTACCTCCTGAGACTGTTTCTGGGATCCCGATTTCACGAGATCCCAACATGACTTATTGGATAGCACGCAGGGTAGATGAAATAAGTCATGAACTTCATGCTCATAGGACTGGCCTTGCCCAACATGAACAGATGTTGGGTAACATAGCAGACCTAACAGACCGGTTAATTTATCGTGCAAATGATGCCAGGGACACAGCAAGTACAGCGATATTTTGGTGCAGAGTGTTGGCAGGACTCACGTTTCTTTTAGCTGCAATGCTTATGTGGGTAGTTTGGTTTAGGATGTAGTGCTTGTTGTATGTGTCAACTTTCCAATTCTAGTGAATGTCTTTTGTTTCAGTTAATTATGAAAAATTGTAATGTAATGGTTGATCCAAATTTTCAAATCCAGGTTTATTAATGGAAAAACCTTACCTTGTTTATTTTATATGACTATGGCAATTACTTACACACTTACTTGAATGTAAAACTTTTACTGTAACTTAGTTTCAATTGATTACTAAAATATTAAAGTTTTAATGATACAAATATACAATACAAGCACTAACCAATAGCTTTTACCTGACTTAGAATCATGCCTCCGAGGAGAAACACAGACAACGTAGCTGAACGAGTAGCACAAGAACTTAACGCGGCACTACCTAACCTCGTTGCTCAAATCACCGCGGGTATCAATGCAGCTCGAGGGAACCCGGGAGGACAACCTACTAACAACAATCAAGGATGCAGCTACAAAACCTTCATGTCATGCCGTCCCAAGGAGTTCTTCGGGACAGAAGGTGCTGTTGGGCTGTTATCCTGGATTGAAAGCATGGAGTCAGTGCTCCACATCAGCAAATGCTCACCTGAAAGCCAAGTTGAATATGCGTCATGCATGTTTCAGGGAAGAGCATTGACTTGGTGGAATAACCAAATTCAAACCAGAGGTCGCGAAGCTGCGTATAACCTTTCATGGGAGGAATTGAAGAGGATGTTGATCGAAGAGTACTGTCCAAAAGATGCACTTCAGAAATTGGAATCTGAATTCTGGAATCACGCCATGACTGGAACTGACATCGATAAGTACACTGCCCGATTTCATGAGCTTGCAAGGCTAGTACCCCACATGGTTACCCCAGAGGAGAAAAGAGTGGACAGGTACATATGGGGTTTAGCTCCAGAAATACGAGGGATGGTTACCTCGGCAAACCCATCAACCATTCAGGCGGCTGTAGTCTTGGCTAACCGCCTGACAAATGATGTGATTAGATCAGGTGGATCATCGAAAGGGAAAGATAATGAAAAGAGGAAGCAGGAGAACCAACCAAGGAACAGGGGTGGTGGTAACCCAGATAAGAAACAGATGGTGGCGAAAAATTTTGGTGTGGTTGCCCAAGGACCGAAGCAATACACCGGGCCGCATCCAAAGTGTAACAAGTGCAACTATCACCATTCTGGAAATTGTCCGGTGTGCGACAAGTGTAAACGGACGGGCCACTATTCCAAGTACTGCAGGAGTGGTAATGGGAACAATGGGCAAAAAGCAGCATGCTTCGAGTGTGGAAGCCTGGACCATCTCAAGAACACTTGCCCTAGGCTGAATAGAGCCCCTAATAATAATGCTGGAAATCAAAGGGGCCCAGCACGAGGACGGGCGTTTGTCATTGGAACTGAGGAAGCAAGGCAGGATCCGAACGCTGTGACAGGTACATTCCTCTTAAACAATCACTACGCGTCTGTACTGTTTGACTCTGGAGCAGAAAGAAGTTTTGTCTCACTAGAGTTTAGGCCACTGATTAATTTAAGGCCAGACAAACTAAAGGAGATCTATATTATCGAGTATGCTAATGGTCATGAATTTCAGGCTAGGGACATAATTCTAGGTTGTACCTTGAACCTAGCTGATAAGTCATTTAATATCGACCTAATTCCAATCGAACTGAAAAGTTTCGATGTAGTGGTGGGTATGGACTGGCTCACCAAGGTCCGAGCGGAGATTGTCTGTTTTGAAAAAGTTATCCGAATACCTCTCAAAGACGGAGAAACTCTTGCTGTGCAAGGAGATAAACCCGATCGAGAGCTCAAAATTGTGTCTACTATAAAGATGCGTAAATATCTGGAGAAAGAGTGCCATGCATTTCTGGCTCACGTAGTGGAAAAGAAACCGAAGGAGAAGCGTATCCAAGATATACCTGTAGTTAGAGATCACCCCGAAGTTTTCCCGGAAGATTTACCTGGACTTCCCCCGCCAAGGCAAGTCGAATTTCGAATCGACCTAGTTCCCGGGGCAGCACCTGTAGCTAAAGCACCATATCGCTTGGCACCGGCTGAGATGCAGGAACTATCAGAACAATTACAAGAACTTCTGAGCAAAGGTTTGATTCGGCCAAGCTCATCGCCCTGGGGAGCTCCCGTTCTCTTCGTCAAAAAGAAAGATGGGTCATTCCGGATGTGTATCGATTATAGAGAACTAAACAAGTTAACTATTAAGAATCGTTACCCTCTTCCCCGAATAGATGATCTATTTGATCAGCTACAAGGCGCATCCTACTTTTCAAAAATTGATCTACGGTCTGGATACCATCAAGTGGGTGTGCGCGAGGAAGACGTTCCTAAGACAGCCTTTAGAACTCGATATGGACACTACGAGTTCTTGGTAATGCCCTTCGGATTAACAAACGCGCCTGCAGTTTTCATGGATTTGATGAATAGGGTATGCAGACCATACCTAGATAAGTTCGTGATAGTGTTCATCGACGACATATTGATTTACTCACGGAATAAGGAAGATCACGAACATCATTTGAAGTTAATACTAGAACTACTCAAGGACCAGAAATTGTATGCAAAGTTCTCAAAGTGCGAATTTTGGCTCCGAGAGGTACACTTCCTTGGTCACGTGGTCAACGAAAAAGGAATCCAGGTGGACCCAGCTAAGATTGAAGCAATTAAAAAGTGGGAGGCTCCGAGAACCCCTACAGAAATTCGTCAATTTCTGGGATTGGCTGGTTACTACCGGAGATTCATTGAGAACTTTTCAAAAATCGCTAAGCCTTTAACAGAATTGACCCAAAAGGCGAAGGAGTTTATTTGGGGGAAAATGCAGGAGGAAGCATTCCAAACACTGAAGCATAGGCTATGCGACGCACCAATCTTGGCGTTACCTGAGGGAACAGAGGATTTTGTCGTATACTGTGATGCGTCACACCAGGGATTGGGATGTGTGCTGATGCAAAAGAATAAGGTCATCGCTTATGCATCAAGGCAGCTCAAGGAGCATGAGAAGAATTATACAACACACGACTTGGAGCTAGGAGCTGTAGTCTTTGCCCTTAAGATCTGGAGACACTATCTGTATGGTACAAAGTGCACTGTGTTTACTGACCATAAGAGTCTTCAACATATCTTTGACCAGAAAATGCTCAACATGAGGCAAAGGAGATGGGTAGAATTGCTTAGTGACTACGATTGTGAGATCAAGTATCATCCAGGCAAAGCGAATGTGGTAGCAGATGCTTTAAGTAGGAAGGAAAGGTTAAGACCCTCACGAGTACGAGCATTGGGTATGATGGTTCAAACAAATTTAAAAACTCGAATCCTTGACGCTCAAAGAGAAGCAATGAGACCTGAAAATATAAAGAACGAGACTCTACACAACCTAGACTAGAAATTTGAAATTAAGACTGATGGAGTTCGTTACTTCAAGGAGAGGGCATGGATTCCGAGAACCGACAATCTAAGGGATGTCATCATGGATGAAGCCCATAGATCCAGGTATTCAATCCACCCAGGAGCTGATAAGATGTACAGGGATTTAATGGAATACTATTGGTGGCCGGGGATGAAGAAAGATATTGCCCTGTATGTTGGGAAATGTTTAACATGTTCTAAGGTCAAAGCAGAGTACCAGAAACCATCCGGTTTGTTACAACAGCCAGAAATTCCCCAATGGAAGTGGGAGCAAATATCAATGGATTTTATAACCAAGTTGCCCAGGACGGCAAGGGGACATGACTCGATTTGGGTTATAGTGGATCGGTTGACGAAATCCGCACATTTTCTTCCGATCCGAGAAGACTACAAGATGGAAAAGCTCGCACAGGTCTATATTAATGAAATTGTTGCACGTCACGGAATACCTCTTTCCATCATTTCTGATAGGGATAGTCGATTCACGTCGCGCTTTTGGCAATTACTCCAGAAAACCCTAGGTACTCAACTGAACTTAAGTACTGCCTATCACCCCCAAACTGACGGGCAAAGTGAGCGAACCATACAAACTTTGGAAGACATGTTACGAGCCTGCGTGATTGACTTCGGAGGAAGCTGGGATACTCACTTACCTTTAGTGGAGTTTTCCTATAACAACAGTTATCACACTAGCATTGAGTGTGCTCCATTTGAAGCCTTGTATGGGCGTAAATGTCGTTCACCACTTTGTTGGTTGGAGGCAGGTGACAGACAGTTGACGAGACTAGACATCATACAAGAAACAACTGACAAGATCACGGCTATCAGGGAAAGACTGAAGACAGCCAGAAGTCGTCAGAAGAGCTACGCAGATAACCGTAGGAAACCTCTAGAATTTCAAATCGGTGATAAAGTACTCCTAAAGGTGTCACCGTGGAAAGGCGTTATCCGCTTTGGAAAGCGAGGAAAACTAAGCCCGAGATATATTGGACCTTTCGAGGTACTGCAAAGGATTGGTCCGGTAGCTTACCGACTCAAACTGCCGCAAGAGCTCAGCGGCATCCACGACACATTCCATGTTTCTAACCTAAAGAAATGCTTATCTGATGAAACACTCGTTGTCCCTCTCGAGGAAGTTCGAATTGACGATAAACTCCACTTCATAGAAGAACCACTCGAAATCATAGACCGCGAAGTCAAGAGATTGAAGCGAAGCCGAATTCCCATAGTTAAAGTCCGGTGGAATTCGCGACGGGGTACTGAATTCACTTGGGAGCGCGAGGATCAATTCCGACGCAAGTATCCGCATCTATTCTCGAGTGCTTCGTAGCACAATGGGACGAGTTGAATTTCGGGACGAAATTCATTTCAACGGTGGGATATTGTGACAACCGTCAAACCTCAGGTCATTATCACACTAGAATCGTAAATTACATTTACCGCATTCCTTAAATCCGAGTGAAATTCCTAGGTTACGACTTCGCAAGCTTATTAAGCCATAGAACGACTTAGAGATTGCTTAGTGAACCATAAGTTCTTTTAGAGATGTTATAATAGGTTACTAAGTGCCAAATTAATCAAAGAAAAGTTCATCCCTTGATGCTTTAATAAAACCCTTAACGGTTCACAAAACTGAAATTTTCGTAACTCGACAACGCAAACTTAATCGGATGAATAATACATGGACATTAAAAATAGACAAATTAAGTGTATCATAACTTAAGTCAAGAACTTAAAATTTCTCACTTTTCAAAACTCAAATTTTAATCACCAAAACATCACAAAATAAACCTCATAAAATACATATATTTATACCAAATTAATACAAATTAATTAAATAACTTTTATACACTTTATTTAACAAAAAAAAAAATATATAAAATGACCAAAATACCCTCCAAAAAACCGGCCCCCCCCCCCCTTTTATTTCAAATTCATTTCATTTTCCAAACAAAAAACCTCATTATCTCTTTCATTTCTCCCAAAACCCATTTACTTCCATTTCCTCATCTCTCTCTAAAAACACACACACATCTCCTCCATCTTCTCTCTAAAATTCCAGCAAACATTCAAGGTATAACAAAAGATTTGAGGGTGTTCTTGCATCAAAGGAACCTTTAAAGGTAAACCAAAGCATCTACACTCATCTATCTTCCATTTTCTTGCATTATTTCTTCATAATAATCGGATTTTATGCCTTTCCATGGCTAAAATCCTCATGCAAAGCTTGATGTTTGTAGGTTACACCTTAAAACACCTTTTAGGTGTTAATAGAAAGGATAACCCATGATCAAACCGAAAATCAAGTAAAAAAATCGATTATTGTTTGTAAAGTTGTTGATATATTGTTCTTAGTATGTAGAAATCTTGTTTTTATGATAATAATCACCTCTAGCACATCATGGATGTATTTTAATACCATGCATGTGTTAGATCATAGATTTAAAGGTCAAAGGAGCAAAAACTTCTTTTATTTCATGATTGGTGTTCTTCACTATGAACAAAACACCCATTATGAGTCTGGAATGCTTCTGTCCAGAAACTTTCATCTACTTCCACGATTTTTATAAAAATCATTTCTTCATGAAAATGGACGTTTTTATAGTCTAAATTCAAGTTCTGGAAGTTAGCTTTCCAACCCCGTAAACCTCATATTGATTTGAGTTTGTTTGATATTTTTAATAATTTGTGGGACAAAAGATATACAAACTGTTGAAAAGGGTCAGAAACTTTTATCTTGGTATTTTAATCATATCTAGAGCCTCACACCTCCAAATAACTTGAAACCAACGCCAAAAGTTTACAAATTTTGTTGGTTACAACGTTTCTGTTGATCACTTTTTCTGGAACCCAATGTATTTTACTCAGATGTAATGATTGCATGCATGTGTCCCTAATTGGACACAGAAGATAAAAGAAAATATTAAAAATATTTGCACTAATTTTTAAATATTGGAAAAATTACAGTAACTATATAACATGTTGGGGATAATCTGTGATTTTTTTCTATATTTGATTTCAAATCAGAAGTATTTTTAATAAATACAACAAACAGAAATAAAATTCTGAAAATAAGAACGTTGACTGATTTTGGTAAAATTGAAAAACCGACACTTGCGGACTTGTCATTTAGGGAAAGAATAACTTTTTATGACTTATGAACATATTTAAGGATTGGGAATAAGTCTCGGGTCAAACCGAGGAGTTTTGACCGAGTCAACAAAAAAATGAGTCTCGGTTTCGGAGACGGAAAAACTTACTATTTTCGGAAATAATGCTAACAAGAAGGTTATGGGGTGTCTTATGTGGTATAATCGGGTTATGGGTTTAATAAACATAAAATTGTAAGGAACCAATGTTCCAACACTCAAAACAATATGAAATATGGACATTACAATCACGTGACATTATACGACTTGTATGAGACGTTCGACAATTTTTCTTTGTGTAATATATTAGTATTCATTATTGTACACAAACGCGATAATCGGACATTAACAAACTTCAAACCAATCAAACCAAAAAGGCACTTTGTAATCTAGATATTTAACTAAGCAATCTTAACAAACCAATTTACCAAGAATCTAACTAGAGACCTCGTGTTCATAGGACTTGGATAGGGGTCATACTCGTCAAGCACACGTGTTACATCCGTCGATTCACGCTTACGCTCAACAGTGAGTTCTCACAGCCCCTTTTTCACTTGTTTAATATTTTGGGGTGAAAAGCATGATTCTAAATTTTTACTAAATTGGTTGTACATTCATGAACTTGTTAAATCTTTGCCATGCTACTTATGCGAATTGGTGTGTATACTATTGTTATGCTTGAGTACTATCGTGCTAAAGTCCCCGGAAATACCTTTACACTACTTATTAACTCGTCCGAGAGCCAGACGAGCCGTTAATATTTATGGATAGCGCTATTTAGGGTAGACCATCCCTCACTCACACTGTAACGTGGGTGCATAGTATTACTTTTACTCATGTTACCGATAGAACATGGAGCTTGGGGCATGTGTCGGTCTAATCGGTTTAGTAGTGGCCTCATTGCATTAACGTTCGTATATACTACTTTCCTATTCGCAATATTTACAACCAATCATTTATATTTATATACTTGATAAACAAAGCTTTTGATTCATTTATCTATAAGATTAAACCTGTGAACTCACCAACTATGACCATAGTTGACCGTTTGTTTATCATGCTTTTCAGGAAATCGACAGTAAGACGCATTCTAGGAGTACTTTTGTGTGGATGCATTCTCGCATGCGTTTGCTTTAATTTGGATTATGACTAACTTTTGGAAACTTTTATGAACTTGTTGTAATCACCTTTGGAATTATGTTTTGAACTTGTGGTAACTTGTAATACTTTTGCTAAATTATGTATGGTATTACTTCTATATCTTGTGCATTTGTTACCCGGTACTGTTACACCTCGTATTTCCGCTTTAGCGGGGTGTGACAAAATCTGAATCATCTAAGTCTGAGTCAACATGTGAGGATGTGAAGAGAGTAATTACTGATCTAGTTGTGAATCTTAAAACTGATAAACTAGAAGAGGGTAAGAAAATGTTTAAGGAGAAGGTTAAACTGGACTTAGAGAAGGTGAGCTTGAATACTAACAAATCTAAACATGGGTTAGGATATGTTAGTAATACAGTTAACTCAGTTACTAAACCTGTTGTTGAATCTGTTGTGAATAACTGTGTGAATTGTAAATGTAAAGCAAGTGCTTCTTCTTCACAGAGTTTTCAAAATCAAAAACCCAGAGGTAATCAAAGAAATTGGAATCAAATGATTTCACAAAAACTGGGTAATAATGTTACTGTGATTAAAGAAATGTCTTGCTTTATATGTGGAAAAATGGGTCATCTTAAATATGACTGTTATTATAATCCTGAGAATGTTCAAAGGATTAGAAAACAGTCATGGATG
Organism: Helichrysum umbraculigerum; assembly: GCA_949592205.1. Taxonomy (NCBI): domain Eukaryota; kingdom Viridiplantae; phylum Streptophyta; class Magnoliopsida; order Asterales; family Asteraceae; genus Helichrysum; species Helichrysum umbraculigerum. Next base: position 78,415,158 of record CATIUR010000005.1, on the reverse strand, counting down.
AAAGCAAATATGATTAACAAACAAAATTTTCAATCAAAAGTTGATCATACTGCCAGAGTTCAGAAGATAAACTCAAAGGCTACCATGTTAAACACTGTTACAGGTAAATCTACTGCAGCAGTAATAACAAAATTAGCCAAAAGCTCAAAGACTAAAACAGTGGTAACTGATTTCAAAAACAGTGTTAACAAAATTAACACTGAATCTTCAATTGGTAAAACAGTTAAAACTGTTAAGCCAAAGAACACTGTTAAGTCTAAAATTAGTTGGATTTGGACACCTATTAAGTCTGATAAATTAACAGATCCAAATACCAACAGTGCTTCACAATCAATAATCTTTAAGAAAGTTGATTATGTGAATGCACATGGGAAACCCAAAGCCAAATTGGTTTGGGTTCCCAAGAGAAATTAATTCTCTTTTTTGACTATTTGTGCAGGGCAAGCCTAAGAGCTTATGGCATATTGATAGTGGATGCTCACGGCACATGACTGGAGACAAAGAAAAGCTGCAGGACTTTAAATCTTTTGATGGAGGATATGTAGCTTTTGGAAGCAATCCAAAAGGAGGAAGGATCACAGGGAAAGGAACAGTTCAGAGTGAAAAGCTAAGTTTTGATAATGTTTATTTTGTGGAACAACTGAGGTATAATTTACTAAGTGTGAGTCAAATCACAGATAAAAAGAACCCAGTTCATTTTACTGACACTGAATGCCTTATCTTGTCCAAAGAATTCAAAATACCGGAAAACATGATTTTGATGAGAATTCCAAGACAAGATAATGTATATAAGTGTGACTTAGTAAATATGACACCTCAACCTGATTTAAACTGTCTTATTTCTAAAGCAAGTGTGAATGAATCTGAACTGTGGCATAGGAGGATGTGTCACATGAATTTCAAAACCATTAATAAACTTGTTAAAAACAAGCTTGTTAGAGGTTTGCCTGAAAAGGTCTATTCATGTGATAATCATTGTGTTTCTTGTCAAAAGGGAAAGCAACACAAATCCTCATTTAAGTCCAAATCTGTGAACACAAATAGCACACCCTTACACTTATTGCATATGGACTTATTTGGACCAACCAGTATAAGTAGTATGGGGAAAAAGTCTTACTGTCTTGTGATTATTGATGATTATTCTAGATTTACATGGGTTTTCTTTCTTAGGACAAAGGATGAGACAGGTGAAATACTTAGATCATTTATAACTAAGATGGAGAATCAATTGGATAAAAGAGTAAAGATCATCAGAAGTGATAATGGAACAGAATTTAAAAATCATGAGATGGATAAATTCTGTGAAGTTAAAGGTATTAAGAGAGAATTTAGTGCACCTAGAACTCCTCAACAAAATGGAGTAGCTGAAAGGAGGAATAGGACACTGATTGAGGCTGCTAGAACCATGCTATCTGATGCAAAGCTACCTATGTCTTTTTGGGCAGAGGCAGTTAGCACAGCTTGTTATGTTCAGAATAGAGTATTAGTTGTTAAGCCTCATAACAAGACACCATATGAACTGTTGTTTAAGAGAAAGCCTTTGGTTAGTTTCTTAAAATCTTTTGGGTGTCCTTGTACAATCTTAAATACCAAAGATCACTTAGGTAAGTTTCAGAGTAAGGCTGATGAGGGGATATTTGTTGGTTATTCTATTCAAAGTAAATCTTATAGGGTATTTAATCAAAGGACCAGAATCATAGAAGAAACAGTGCACATTACTTTTAATGAAAACACTGTTAATCCTGAGGGAAAAGGTCCTGAATCACTGTTTGATATTGATGCACTTAATACTGCTTTTAGATATACAAATGTGGATACTAGTGCAGGTACAAGTGCAGGTACAAATGCAGGAACAGGTGATGAAGAAGGTAGAGCAAAATCAGGAATATCAGTTGGAAAGAAGAATGATTCATTGGAATATATATTATTTCCAATTTGGTCTCCTGATCCTCCAGAAGTGTTTGATACTGATCAACCAACGACATCACAGGATGTGGAAACAGGAAAATCAGATGAAACATCATTTTCTCATGTTGATGATTCTGATAGACCTGTTATTGAAGACAGTACAGAAGACAGTGATATGAGTCCAGTACAGAAGAATACAAAGGCAGGTGTGAATGTTGATCAGACACCTACAAAGCATCTTGACACAGAGCAGGAACATTTGAATTATCTACATTTGATGAGTTCTACTCCTTTGTCAAAGAGAATTGCAAGAGAAGTGTCAAGTAGTGAGTCTGGTCAAGAAGGAAATTTTACCAACTTAGAGGAGAGTATTCAAGAAACAGCAGCATCTAAATACATTACTCATAAAGATCATCCACTTGAGAATGTAATAGGAGATATTGAATCAGCTGTTAAAACAAGAAATCAAAGTCAGGTGTTTGAAGCTTCAGCAAATGAGGAAGAAGTAAATCTTGATACAGAAGCTGTTAATACTTCTTTGTTTGCCTGTTTTCTGTCTCAAACAGAACCAAAGAAGGTTACTGAAGCTTTGAGAGATCCTAGTTGGATTGAAGCTATGCAAGAGGAGTTGCTTCAGTTTAAGATTCAAGAAGTTTGGACATTGGTTGATTTGCCTAAAGAGAAGAGGGCAATTGGTACTAAATGGATTTTCAAGAACAAGAAGGATGAAAGAGGTATAGTGATCAAAAACAAGGCTAGATTGGTTGCACAGGGGTATTCACAAGAAGAGGGGATTGATTATGATGAGGTTTTTGCACCTGTTGCAAGGATAGAGGCAATTAGATTGTTTTTGGCTTATGCTTCATTCAAGGGATTCATTGTGTATCAGATGGATGTTAAGAGTGCTTTTCTGTATGGCACTATACAGGAAGAGGTCTATGTATGTCAACCACCAGGGTTTGAAGATTCTAAATTTCCTGATAAAGTTTTCAAACTGGATAAAGCTCTTTATGGCTTACATCAAGCACCTAGAGCCTGGTATGATACTTTTTCAGATTATCTGTTGCAGAATGGATTCAAAAGGGGTGCAATAGATAAAACTTTGTTTACTAAAAGAATTAAGAATGATATACTACTGGTTCAAGTTTATGTAGATGATATCATTTTTGGTTCAACAAATGATAGTCTTTGCAAGGAGTTTGAATCATTGATGCATGAAAAGTTCAAGATGAGCTCCATGGGGGAATTAACATTTTTCTTGGGGCTACAAGTAAAGCAACAGAAAGAAGGAATCTTTATTCATCAAAGTAAGTATGTGAATGATATACTGGATCGGTTTGGGTACAAAGATGCTAAAGTTGCAAGCACACCAGTTGAGACAAACAAGAAATTACATGCAGATCTTGAGGGGGAGAGTGTGGATGAACATCTTTACAGATCAATGATTGGGTCTCTTATGTATCTCACTTCATCAAGGCCTGACATCATGTTTGCAGTGTGTTTATGTGCAAGATTTCAAGCTAATCCAAAGCTATCACATCTTCTAGCAGTCAAAAGAATTTTTAGATATTTGAAGGGTCAATCAAAATTGGGCCTTTGGTATCCAAAGTTTAATTCTTTTGATCTGATAGCTTACACAGATAGTGATTATGGAGGAGCTAATTTGGACAGGAAATCTACATCAGGAGGTTGTCAATTTTTGGGAGAAAGATTGGTTTCATGGCAATGCAAGAAACAAACCACTGTATCTACATCTACAGCAGAGGCAGAATATGTAGCAGCTGCAAGTTGCTGTGCTCAAGTGCTATGGATTCAGAATCAGATGCTAGATTATGGTTTTACCTTTCTTAATACTCCTATTTTTATTGATAATAGCTCTGCAATCAGTATTATTAATAACCCAGTTAAACATTCTAAAACAAAGCATATTGAAATCAGATATCATTTCATTAGAGATTGTAATGAGAAAAGACTTATTCAAATTTTGAAAGTTCATACTGATAATCAATTTGCTGATCTGTTTACAAAAGCTTTTGATGTAGGCAGATTCACATTCTTGGTTACTAGTATTGGAATGATCAATTTGTCATAAGTTATTTCTCTTGTTACTGCTTTCTGTGAATAATATCTACTGTGATTTCAATTTGGGTTAATACTGATTTGTTAATTAAACACTGATTGTGTGTAATGTGTATCGTTATCACTGTTTCTTACTTTTATTATAAACAGTGGTAATAATCACTTCACCACTGTTGGTGTATAGTTAACACTGTATACTTGTATTTTTGTTTGGAATTACCACTGCAAGTTATATTGCTAGGTTTTGGAGTCTAACTTATGCAGGTGTTTATGAAGTGTCACTGCTTGTGGAGTTTGTTGAGATAAAAAAAAAAAAAAAAAAAAAAAAATTTTTTTCAACCACTGCTTTGTTTATATGATTTTGCTAGAACTGAAGTACTACTTGTATTAAGTTAGCACTGCCTTGGTCGGTTGGTACTGCTTGTACAAGTTAGCACTGCTAGCTTAATTATGTAAATGATGCATTTGAGAAACCAAGTGTTGATTACCACTGATGGTTATTTTCACAGTTATCACTGAACGTGTTATTTTATTTAATTAACACTGTTTTAGTTATCATTGGGGATCTGATCAAATTAGGGCTTACAACTGATTTAATTTCAGTACTTAACTCTCAACACTTAGGGTTTCTCATTACGCTTTCAAAATTTCACATACAAACAACTGCGCTAAGTCTCATTGATTTTCGATTCTGTAAAATCATCTTCGATTCTTCTCGATTACTTGATTTCTTATCATGGCATCGACTTCGTCTACTGTTCAACTACCGATTGGAAAAGATCACAATATGATTGCATTCTTAATGAAACCTGCAGAGGCAAACGAGTATGTGGAAATCATTGATTTTCTTCGTGCTTCACATATTCGTCATGCTCTCACTGTAGCACCCAGAATATCTCACGATCATATCAACAATTTCTGGGTGAATGCATCAATAGAAGAGGAACAGGGGATTAAAAGAATCGTTTCAGAAGTTATGGATACACGTGTTGTAATCACAGAAGCTACTGTTAGAGCTTCATTACAACTAGATGATGAGGCAGGTATATCTTCTTTAGAGGATACTGTTATGTATGATACTTTACGATTGATGGGTTATGAGGGTTCTTTTGAAATTTTTACTTTTCAGAAAACCTTATTTTCTCATCAGTGGAGATTTTTAATACATACAATTTTACACTGCTTATCATCTAAGAGATCATCTTTTGAGCAGTTTGGAAGCAACATTGCTTATGCAATTACTTGTCTTGCAACTGGTCAAAGATTTAATTTTTCAAATCTGATATTTTCTGGTATGCTTAGAAACATTGAGCAGCCAAAGATTAAGTTTTTGATGTATCCACGTTTTGTGCAGTTGTTCTTAAATGAACAAATTCCTAATATAACTGCACTTGAAAAGATTATTGGTATTGTCTCTTTTAAACCAAAAGTTTTTGTAAATATGAAGAGAGATACTAAATTTTCTGGGAAGGTTACAGCATTATTTTCTACAATGCTTCCTGCACCTTCCACCACAGCATCAGTACTACCAACTGAAGCTGAACCAACTACTGAGAGAATGGTTCCACCCACCACTTCTCAACCCACAGTAGTTGGGGGTACTAAGAGAAAACAAGGGACCACAACAGCTAAACCTACTAAAGCCAAAAAGGCTAAAAAACAGGCATCTGAGGCTGCTGCTGCTCAGGTGTCTCAGACAAATGATTCATCACAGCAGATGATCAATGAGGAGGAGGATGATCATTCTGAGAGGGCTGCTTCTACTGCTTCTAGCCCACTGGCAGAGCAGGACAGAAGTAACATTAATAAGACCCAATCAGAGGCAACACATGGACATGATTCTACACCTGTAGATGATCCTAGTGGTCCCAGTACCAAGAACCAAGGGGACTTTGATGATTATGCTAGGCATGAGTCAGAGTTTGATGATGTCAATGATTCACCAAAGGATTCACATCCTGAAGGTGTTGAGGCTAGAACTAACTTGGAATTGACAAAAATGGTTGATTATGTATGGGCTGAGTTTGTACAGGAGAGGAAGAAGAATAAGGCTAAGGATGAAGTTATTACTCAGTTGCAGAGGAAAGTGCAGCAGTTAGAGAGGATTGTTATTAAATGTTTGAAGAAAGGGAGGAAATATGTGGTTCATGATACTTCAGAACCTGAGGAGACTTATAACTTTAAACAAAATGCTTTCAAAAAGGGGGAGAAGGTCTGGACAAATTTGGGTGATAAGAGGAATGAGAATGATAAGGTTGTGTCTGATGATGAAAAAGTTGATGAAGAGATTGAAATGGAACAACCAGTGGATGATGATTTTGTGCATACACCTCCAACACCACCTACAGAGCCAGAGCCAGAAATAAATGAATCAGTATATGAGACAGTGGAAACAGAAATGAAGGAATCAGTGGCAGATGAAGATAAGTCTGATCATACTGAGGTTATTGGGTCAGTGGAGCAAACTGCAGAGGTGAATTTGGATGATAAGACTGAGGAGTTAAAGATTGATGAGGATGATGGTGAAGAGGTGAGTAAACCTGAGATAGCAGTTGAAAAAGAAGAAGTAAAGACTGATGCTAAAACTGATGCTCAACAAGTTGAAAAGACTAGGAAGAAGAGCATTCCAGTTAAAACTGCTAAGATGACTGGTACAGGAAAGAAGGTTGAAACTCCAAAGAAGAAATCTTCACAACAATCATCTTTACCTGGATTTCAGATTAGAGAACCTGCTGCTGTTCCTGTTCAACAGAAAGAATTGCCAAAGATTGATCCAAAAGATAAAGGCAAGGGAAAACTGGTAGAAGAACCAAAGAAGAAAAAGCAAAAACCAGTGCCACCAGAAGTAACTGCTCATGATATTGAGTATGCTCAAAGGTTACAGGCTGAGATAAATGCAGAGGGATTGATTGATGTTGAGATTGAGGAAGGAAAGTTTGTGAAAATGACAAAAGAGCAAGTGGCAGAGTGGGATGAATATTTACTGAAAGAACAGAGACAGGATGATATTGAATATCTTGTTGAGCAGGTTAAGAAAAGGAAAGCAGAGGAAGCAAGAAAGAAAAAAACTGCAAAACCACCAACAAAAGCTCAAATGAAGAAGAACTTGATTGTAAAGTTGAAAGGTGGGTATATTCCTTTGAATGCATTGAAACAGATGAGTTTAGAGAGATTGCAGGAGTTATGGGATAAAGATGAGTTGAATCCTGATGTGATTGAAAAGAAACAAAGAGAAAAGAAAGAAGCTGAGAAGAAAAAGCAGGAAGTTGAAAAGGAAAAGAAAGAGGCTGAAAAAGAAAGAAAATTGAAAGAAAAGGAAGAAAAAGAAAAAAGAGAAAAGATAGAAGCTGAGAAGAGGAGGAAAGATGAACTTGAGCAAAAGAAGAGAGAGTTAGATGAAATTCCTGATAGAGAAAGGAATATTGATGAATTGAAGGAGTTTATTCTGTTACAGCCTATGGAATCTGAGGTAATTAATGTTGAATTACCTGGTATCATTGATTGGTCTATTGAGCAATTTGTCAATCCTATTAAGATTCACAAGATTAAAGTTAAAAGAGCAGATGGAAATGTATCTTGGTGGAGATCTTTTCGGGATTTGATAAAGAGAATTAGTAGGACTGATTTGGTGAGAATGTATGCGATTGGGATGGAAAAGAATTTAGATTTGAAAAGGTTTGATAATCTGGTTGAAAAAGTTACATGGCATTGGATTAAAGCTATGTTTGAGCCAGAAGAGTTTCCATTTCAATTTGCTACTTTTAGCAAGGTCAGAAATTGGATTTATCATGCCAAACCTGGAGTACATCAGATTGTTATGGAGGATGCAGTGTTTATGTGGTTATTGACAGATAGATTTTATGATATCAATCTGAGATTTTTGATGGGTTTGAGAAATGCAAGGCTACAAGCTGCAGTTTTAGATGATATAGCTCTGGAATTGGTATATATGGTGCTGAATCAGATTCATAAGAAGGAGGAGATTGATAGGAAGAAGAGAAGAAATGACTAACAGTTTTGAAAGAATTTTGTGAAGCTTATAATGGAGGATTAGAAGAAACTTAATGCTGTGAAGGACAGATTAAGTTTAGGGGGAGATTGTTGGGTCAAAACTGTTTCAGGTCTGAGTTGAAATTCTGATGAGAAGACAGAGTATAAGTGATTAAAACTGTTTGCTTTGAAGGTTAAAACTGTCTTTATGAAGTTACAACTGATAGAAGAAAACTGATGAGAAGACAAGTGTTACAACTGATTGAAGATAGATTACAACTGATAGTTATGTGTCTGTAAGTAGTTAAAACTGCTTATGTATTAGTAACTGTTAGTTATATATGAAACAGTTAACACTGATTATATATTTGTACTTAGTCGTATATTACAATTGAAGCAGTTACAACTGAATGTGTAACAGTTACAACTGTTTACATCAGAATGGTAGTTAAAACTGTTTATGATTTTGTGATAAGTATGAGTCGGTTATGGAAGTTAGTTTATTCCATATTTGTAGGAGATTGTATAGGACTCTATATGTTATAAATAGAGATCCTTAAGACCTAGATAGGTTAATGATTTTTGCGCAGCTTCAAGGTTTTCTGTAACCCTAATACATCAAGTGTATTCGTCTTATATCATTAATAAGATTGAAGCTTTCGGTATATTATTGTGTTCATTAAATTAATTAATATTCATTGATCTTCTTAATATTATTGAGTGTGATTCCGCAACTTCTCAATAATATATTCAAGGCTTATTAAGTAAGATTGTTTATTAAGTTAAACAGGGACTAACAGGAGCAGCCTTAGCCCAAGGAACCAAATAAGTCAGTCTTGATTTTGTTGATACAAATAAATTGTGTTTGTGCAACCATTTTTTATATGTTATATTATCACTGGCGGAGTCAGAAATTTAATTTTGACGGGCAAATTAAAAACAAATCTTTTATAAGTGTCGAAATTCGAAAATACCATTAAATATATAAATATTATATTCCCAAAGATGACGAATATGAAAATTACCTTTAATAATACATATAATTTACGTTATATAAGTTTTTTAGTGGGGGTGGTTGCTTACACTACCCTCTGCTTGTCTCCGCCCCTGCTGCTAATAGGGTACGGTTCGGGCACTACCAAGAAAGATGCATAATGACTAGTTGTCTAGTTATAACAAAGTTCGGCTTTAAGAAATAGGTAGGGGATGGTCTTTTTGCCCCATTGACATTGTAGTTTTGATAGTTGCTTTAGAATATTGGCTGTTCCAGAACATATATAAAATTCGATATACGTACAACTAGTGGAAGATGGACATACTTCAATCTCTGTTTTTGTTCCGTAAAACGATAAATTCAAGCTTTTTCACACATAATCAATGTTATGAGTTTCGAAACATGTATTGGTAGTCAAGGACAAAATAAGATGTACGGTATAACTTAAAACAACCTGTAAAGTCGCCGTCGCAATCGAGAACTCGTATTGATCTGTAAACTCGATCAGTGGTGTCGATGGTATTCTTATTTCGATCTGGGCAGCATTACCATGACAACTTATAGCCACCGGTATGGTACAGGCTGCTTTTTAAATTTCTAGAACATATAAAAAACTCTTATGTCTCAAATTTGACCTTGAATGTTAACATACATGTCTTATTAAAACTAATTCGATTCCCACTAACATAATCTTAAATATAAAATATAAAATTAAAATGATCAAAGTAACATGCATCCTCAAACTGTCTATCGTAGTCAAAAAAACATTAAAATTGAACCATATGGAGAGTTTGGCTATATTATAAGTTAATTTGGATTTTAAAATTCTTTTATTTATAATACGCTGTATATATCTTTTATACAATATTATGATTAGAATGAATTGGTAGGTGTATAAATGAACCGAACGAACACGAACGACGCATGTTTGTTTCGTTTATTAAGGTTTTATCGAACGAACACGAACGGATTTTCTAGTTCATGTTCGTTCAATAAGAAAAAAATGTTTGTTCACGAACATAAACGAGCGTTCACTAACGAATACATAATCTAATGCATTTGTTTGTTAATATCTTAAAATGAACAAAAGCAAAAACAAACGAACATATATATAACTAGATGGAGGTGTCTCTGAGTGGAGGGAAGGGAAATGTAAAGGGTAAAAATATTTAATTGTTTAATACTATTATATATTTAGAAATTTAGATTAGATTAAAATAAGATATACAAATATGTATTAATTCAATTAACATATTAGTTAACAAACGAACATATTATCGAACGTTCACGAACGTAAATAAATGAACGAGACTTATGTTTATGTTCGTTCATATAATTAAAAGAAAATAAAACTTTGTGCATGTTAACGAAACAAATGAACATAAACAAACTTTCCGTCGAAGGGTTCACGAATTGTTCATTGAACGTTCGGTTCGCTTATAGGACTAGAATTTGGTAAAGATATTTATTTATAGGCCTAGAATTGGGTAAAGATATTTATACAGGTTGTATCTTGTACATCTTTATAGATTACGGTGATCGGTCATTTTCCTCTAAACATGACATATTTTTACATTGGAATGTATGACACTTTAAGGACTTAATGTAGAGCATACGGGTGTTCTCAACGAAATTCGGACTTCAAAACGTTTTTGGACAGTGTTCATCTACTCCCTAAGTAATGTACTTGATAGTGTTCCCGAACAGCATCCGGTCCATGACACTTTTTAATTAGGGGTTTTTTTTTTCAATGTTAACATTGATTTTTTAAAATATTAAAATTGAGAGCACCGAAGACTCGACGTTCTCTACTACTCTACTTTTCCAGCATTAGTGTTCTTACTAGAACTCACCCGAACATTAAAAAAACGTCAAAAACTGCGCGTGCTCTAACCCAAATAGACATGTACAATTTTTCAGAAGTAGAGAAAGGAAGTTATTGTCTCGTCTCTTACTCCAATCGTAATATGTATATTTACCCATGTATACCGTTGGCTGTCGATCCCAACGTACAAATTAATATGTATATAATCTATATATTTTTCATCAATTTTTTATTTTATTTATAAATGTAGCATACCTCTATAATGATATACACGTATGACCTGATGTCAATATATATATTCAATCAAATATACAGGATTGCTTAAATGAAGCATGTTATAGCTCGAAAACACATAAATAAAGTTTATATTTATCGTCGTTGTAGTATACTTATGGGTTAGAAAACACTTCTAAGTAAATGGGCCTTAGCCCAACTAGTGAATGAAGACTTCAAAATGGTTCTAAGTTGGATACGTACCCCAACAAAACTGGGCCTCAAAATCATGGTTGTCAAAATCATGGTTGTAAAAATCGTGATCTTCATCGTAGGATCGCACGATCCTACGATTTTACCAAGTAAAAATGTGCAGGTTCGGAGTAGGATCGTAAGATCGGTGAACGATCCGATCCTACAAATGAGCTAATCACAGTGCACTTCTGTTCACAGTATGTATAGAATTACGATATCAATCTGACCACATTCCTTTATATTATGTAAGTATGCCCACATTATCTAATCATATAATATCTTCATTTATTTCATCTACTCGTCTGACTGTATTCACAACAAATCCTCCCTCAGGAGCAATTCATTCTCTGATCACAACATCAAATAATTATTAACAAAGAAATTTAATACACCTTGCAAATAATCTACCAACACTTGTACTACTAATTTCATATTTTCCTTCAACATTTTCGAGTATAATTAAGATCAAGCAAGACTATTCGGGATGCTAGCATCTCATCTTCTATTTCGTCTACTAATTCAACACATAGCAACTATCAACAGATTGTAACAGGGCAGCATATCAGTTCAATTAAGTCTACTTTACTACTGCACATAGTCATCATAGCAATTCAAGCAATTCATATTGGTTTAAGTCTAGGCAATCCTATCGTGGATTACCTAATTCTCTTAAACCATCGCTCTGATACAAACTTGAAACGCCCCAAAAAAAAAATAAATTTATAATAAACTTGTCCCATAACTCATCCATGACTAAATGTGAATACACCGTGTTTATATATATACTAAGTATTATTGGTTGGATCAAACAATAACAAAACAAAATCTGGAACATGCTCAATCGCGTCGCAATGATACACAATCGTGTCGTAATCCTGGTCACAATCGCGTCGCGGTTCCCTTGAATCGCGTTGCGATCTGGTTACGTGATCCTATAGTTTACCCGTGATCGCGTACTAATGCTTGGGTGACTTTAAGTGTCTTCTGTGAAGATTTTACGTGTTACTACGCGATCGCGCACCCTTTTACGCGAACTGATGTGTAAAATCAAGTTATAAAATTAAACAAAGAAATACTGATCGTTTACTATTACACAACTGAGGTAAGTATACCTTATCGTGTATAGTATAGCTACAGTAAGTCCAAGTTCGTTCCACAGGGATTGTTGATTTAAGAATTAAAACTAAAAATGTAATTAACTTAGTACAGAAAAGACTTGGGTTTGTTGTGACCGAATTGTCACGTTGCTTAACAACTAAATTTAATAAACTAAAACAAGTGGACTCAGGAAGAGTCAGATTGATTAATTTGAACTTTATCAGATATTAAAAATGACACTTACTTGAACTAGCTCACTAATGATTTCGGGTTGTATAATAAAAACCAAGTTATCTAGCAATCAATGCTCATCTTAATTTAGATCAGGTTTAACGTTCGCCATGACCTTCACATAAATCTTGATTGACCAATTAATAATTTAATTTAATGAAAGACGTTCGCCAATATCATCACCTTATATATTTAAGTTTAATTATCTAACTTATACCAAATCTACGTTCGCTATCATTGGATTAATCATACATAGACATATAATTAAATAATGAAATAACTTTGTGACAAACGTTCGCTATAGCCACTAATTAAATCATTAACAACCTTCAATAATATATAAAACTTAAACACATAATAGTTTCAATTAAACATTAATAAAATTGCAATAGATAATATATTTAAGTTGAATATATGAATCTTAATTAAACTAAGATTAGTGCATCCACTTAACCTACACCTTAATTTTGATTCAATAATTTAAGATTTAATCTAGTGAATAACTTCCATCAACTTCACCTGCTTACACATTCATGTTTAAACGATTATCTTGTTTAATACCTGCTTCCGCAATCAATTAACAATTATTCATAGACAAATAATTATAATAAACTATTATATGAAAAAACTCCCGCTAAATTGATCATATAATAATTTACCAACAAGATAAACCAATTAATATAAACTCGAATACATAAGGTTCACGATTAAACAAAAATAATTCAACATAAATATTAAAAATTAACAACCCTAATCATTAGATCACATCATTCAAGTAAGTGTAAAAGGATTTAGCTACTCATAATCACGTTAAAATAAACACATATAATAATTGAAATCATCGCAAACATAATTATATTGAAAGAAAAGAGTAAACGAATGATTACAATGATTAAATGATGATCCGTAGTAGCCGAATGGTTGAAACAAATGATATATCTCCAAAAGTATGAAAAACACTCAAAAGTACCTCCAAAATTCGTAACCCTAACTTTTATATATGAAAAAGTTGTTGTTTTTCGTAATCAGAAGGCTGCTATATAATTCTCTGAGAAAACAATCCATACGGAGTATGGATTTTCCATACGGCGTATGGATTAAAACAAGTCCGGCCTAGCTCTGTCGCTCCTTGGGCCTTGTTAGTCCCTGTTTAACTTAATAAACAATCAATAATAATAAGCCTTGAATATATTATTGAGTAGTTGCGGAATCACACTCAATAATATTAAGAAGATCACAAATATTAACTAATAATATGAACACAATAAAATACCGAAAGCTCCAATCTTATTAATGATATAAGACGAATACACTTGCACTACAACAAAAACGATCTTACACGACACCGGTTAGTGTCCCATAATGTGACTTTATAGGACCTTTTATCTAATAGGACCAAAATTCAAGCGTTTCATGTAAGGGCGTTGTAATAAGTGTTAGGCGTCCTAACATACATTTTGAGACACTTTCTACCCGTCCTATAAATTGTCAAATACAACACAATAGGCGTCCTAACAAACCACAATATAGGACGTTTTTTGATGTTTTAAATTCTAATATCATATTACCTAATATCATTTGGAGACACTTAAGGATGTCCTATAAAATCTAATATGACCAAGTTAAAGGTCCTAATAAGCTTGGCTTTAAAGGGTCCTAATAAGCTTTATCATAGGACACTTTCGTAAATGAGGACTTTTTGTGATATACATGCTTAATATTATATATCTACTAGTCTACTATACGAAAGATAAATGCACAACACAGGAAATAAAAAACTAAGTAATTTATTACACCAATTGTACTTAATCATCCAAATATCCAATATCCAATATCCCAATATAAATACTATAATACAAATAAAATGTACATGTTATTGATCAAATGAGTTTAGAAGTACACTTAAAACAATCAATTATGTGTCTTGATCTTTAATCTAGCATTGCCTATCATTGCCTGTGGAGAAAGACAAGAGAAAAAATTAGAATAAACCTTTAGGTTTTACGATAATGCACATATCAATTTGACAATACAGTGAATACTAGTAAGCATCAAGGTTGTGCGATGCACAGCCCCCCCAGCAGGAGCTGGCGTAATGAGTTTTGTTAGAGACGGGGAAAGCTAAGTCACAAAGTCTGATATGCCAATTAGCTCATGTGTTTACAATCTATATTGTATAAATTTTATACATTAGTTTCAAATGCGCATGGAAATGGAAAGAGAGTAAGTCACCTGTAAGTTTTGATAAAATGAAGTCTGTAAACTGCAGGCTTGATACATGTAAATATGCAAAAATAGAACCCATTTCAGCAAGGATGTCAATTGTCATTTTTCTTATCTATATATGCACTCCATCTAGAAGTGTCACAGACTTTGTTTTCATGCCTTGCAATTAGAAAATTAACAATCGTTGCATTAAGCTGTCTAAATCTGATATTGATTCTTCCACCCGTATTATTAATAAGTTTATGATATGTGGCGTGGTATACCTGATCGTTTAGTCGATTGGGAAGTCAAAACCCCTGCTTTCTTTCATAAGCACAAAATGTTTTACTATATTCTTTGAGCATCTTTTAATGTTCTTTCTAGTATTTCCAAAAAGAATTCTTGTGTTCATTATGGGCAACATAGCAACAGAACATGAGCAGCTTATCCTTATTTTAGGTAATGTATCGTGAACGTGATCACATCATCCAAACACCAATACTGCAATACATCATAAATGATTACCATGGTTTTGTGCCACCTGGGATGACAAGAGACCTACATCAGCAGAATAATGGAATAGAGAAGCATACACGATTGGGACCAAATATTAATTAGATAGAGGGGACAATTTTTGACCCATTTACTTATGCCCAGGTCAAATTGGGTTGTGTTTTATCTCAAACGACCCAAAAGAGTTTAATAGCACAGAAAAATGGCTCACCAAGTGTTCGTATCTGTGTTTTTTGAAAGGTAATAAATCGTTAATTACCTTGTACAGGAAATCAGTCTTCTTAAAGGAGCTGAGGGATGATCTTGTAAGCAGGAAAGAAAGCTGCACTGCTACTATGCATAATAATCAATGGTAGACTCGGATTGCCAGCCACTAATCCTGCAAAATACATGAGTACGTTATACAGATTCCTTCTCAGATATCTTTCGACTAGTATAAATAAATGGGTGATTATTCCGTTTTAGACAGCAGAATATTTCATGAATCATTGTATAGGAGTCTGGTCCTCTCCATATAAAAACACTAACAGTCCTTCTACCCATTTCAACCTTTCGACTAGTTTCTGTTTTAGCTAATGTTTACATAATTATACCCCTTAGATATAACTTAACCATAATCAACTTACTGATAAGTACTTTATATTGCAACTGCTAGAAATCGGCATGAAATTTAAAATTCAGAATATTAAGAACAGAAAATTATAAGGTAGATAATATGACCAAAATGTGTTAGAATAATAATAATAATAATAATAATAATAATAATAATAATAATAATAATAATAATAACCTGTCAGATGAAACCCTCGAGAGTTCCAAGTTTACCCATAGCCATAGCCATTTGACCTTCCCTGATGAATTTGAGGAGCCAAGAGAGCCTGCTATTGTTTCTGCTAAGGACTGTTGCAATGCCCCCATCCCTTGGGACAAGGCATCCTCTGCCTGCTCTGATGACTGTTGCAGGTTCCCAATCGCTAACAACTGCTGTTCCGTTAAAGGTTTCAAGTTTCAACTGAGTTATAAGCAGTTGCGTATCCAACATACGTAATTAACATGAAATCTGGTAATACCCGAGGAGAAAAGTTCCACCCAAACTCAAAGCATTTCTTGCACCTTCCTCTAGACAATGGAATACTTGTCACATAAACCAAATACAAATCTAAATGTAATGAACACTTAATTATAGTATTAACACTTTTATTTGGAGCTCTGTGTGAACAAGCATTGCATTATATATACAAATCTATAGATTAGAATTATCTCAATGCATAAGCACGGTGAACCTGTGCAAGGAGTTCGTCGTGTATGGAAGCCCAACAGATATGATCCTTTCCACACTTACACTTAGTTCATCCAACTCTATATAATTCTTATTACGATAACTATATGTTTTAGATGAATAAAAAATAAGGGAAGAGATACAGAACTCTACCTGATGAGAGGCATCTATGTGGCTGATTCAGAAGAAATGAAATCATCATTATCTTTTGCCATGTATGAACCGGTCTTATCCTGCTGATGAGCGTTTGGCATACGCATTAGTTCTTGATGCATCCCACCAAAGTTCAAAGTGCTTTTGCGACTTAAATCTTTTCCAGTCATGGCTTATTGCCATCTGGTTACATGATGTTAATGTATATTCAATCCTTTCAGCCATTAAATGTATGAACCCATCCCTATAATCATTTCTGTAATCAGCCTTAATAATGTATAAATCAACTCTTGAACCATTATCTGCAAATGAGATAAAAAAAAACTAATCACATGGAACGTACCTTACTGAGACTACTTCCAGAGAATTAATTGAATTCATGAATCAAGAAACACAAATGCAAACTATATAATTAAAAATGTAGTTAGATGGAAAACTACACAAATAGTTGAATATTAGGCATTGCTATAATACGATTAAAAATATGACCTTTTCATAGTTGAATATAAGGCAAGGCTATAATTAGTCTGACTTTCTTTCATAGAAGCTAGAACAGTTTCAAGTAACAGTTTCAGTGGAGGCCCTGTTCAGCCCAAAGATGACAGGTGACCAGATATGAGAGAACTTACCCACATCTGTACAGGTTGTTTGAAATGAATCTTAGCAAGATACTCCATTTCAGGTTCTGCCCTGAGCCATTGCAGGGGTGAATCAATGCTGCTGATAAATCATCTTATTAAAGTAAGCACACAAAAAAGTTGGATGTGCCTTGGTTCAACCCACAGAAACACATATTACTTACTTGGAACGGGTATCGACGGATGTAATGGTATCTACGTTATCATCAAGTTCGTGAACCCCTTATACTCGCCATCCTGACTCGTTTTTCCATATGTCAAGGTTCCTGATAACTTTTGGTATTGCATTAGCTTTACAAATCACAGAAAACATAGAATCATGCCCATAGAGCTTCCCATCTTGAACTAGTATAAGCTATCCATTAACAATAAAAAGTAACTCAATATAATCATATATGAGAACGAAACTCCATCTACAAAATGACTAAAAAGCATTTACTAAAATCAATAAAAAATTTATGATGTGTGTATAAAGTATAAACATATATTCAAATCAAGCATAAGCGAAACCAACAATTACAGGATTTGGGATTGGACCTTCAGAAGTAGTCGTACTATCTTCTTTTTCATCTTTACACATCCCGTATCTGCTGTTGGATTTGAGAAAATCTTCCGTTTTAAGAATGCAACGGAGCTCCATCAAGCAAGATGCTATATGTTTTCTTGCTAAATCCAATCCTCTGCCATGAGCTCGGCTCATACATACCAAAAAAAAAAAAAAAAATTCAAGAATCAAATAAACATCTCCATCGATCTAGATTTAGACAAAAAAAATTAACTCCGATCCTTTTTGATAATTTTAAAGCTTGTAAACCTAATGAATACTAATCCATATATAAATTGAAACTATATATAAAGCAATTGGTTGAAAATAGACATTAAAACTAAATCGATCTAATACCTTGATAAGAATTTATTCTTAATAATTTGGCAAGCGGTTCCCATAAGGTTATATCATTTTCTATCAACAACACTCGCAGACCAAGGAATCTTTCTGGAATTTGCATAATTGAGAGCTATTGATCGACAAGAGATGAAGGTTTGTAGTGACGTCGTGGTGGATCTAACAGGCGGTGATGGTGGTTGGCTGGTTGATGGTACCAATGCAGAATATGTTTCATTCTATTTTTTGTTTTTGACATAGAAAGTGGGTTAAGAAAGGGGTTTGAGGGGGAATTTGATATTTGGAGGAAAAGTCTGGGAAAATTTTGAGATATCGGGGGAATTTGATTTTTGGTGTAAAAATTTGGGGGGAACTTGGGGCGGGAGTATTTGGGGAGGGATCTGTCGATTTGGGTAGGTTTTATTTGACCCGTGTATACACGGGTTTGATGAAAAATAAATTGATATATTTCGTTACTAAAACAAATATATAGATTAAGTTTGTTCATTAAATTTTGTATTCAATATAATCACACATTTACGAATTTACATGGTTCGTAGGAAATTCGTTGCCCTATTCCAACGGATTCCCAAGGGATTACTTTTCAGTAAGTAATTCGTAAGGGTGGATAATAAACATGAAGCGATTTTGTAGGAACTTTGTAAAAAATCAGTAGAAAACTTCCTACGGATTTTTCCGTAGCACATACCCGTAAGTAATAAGCTATTTTCTAGAACAAACAAGTCTCCTATAAAAGTTTATATAATATAATAAGACATTTATACCATGTGTCCTATTAGGTTCAAGGATAATAGGACTCTAATAAATAAACGCCCTAAAAAGCTTAATGTGATAGGACATACATAAAAAGTGTCCTATTATGTTGTATCATAATACGACAAAACTAAATAAGTGTCCTACTAAGTTAACTTATTAGGACTTCAATATAAAGTGTATTATTAGTATGCACTTATAGGACTCAAAAGATAACGTGTCCTATTATATAGTTTTTCGGGACGCCACTTTAAAATATGTCCTAGAAAAATGTCCTAATAGCCTAGTTTTGTTGTAGTGTTGATGTATTAGGGTTACAGAAAACCTTGAAGCTGTGCAAAACCTTAACCTATCAAGGTCTAAAGGATCTCTATTTATAACATATAGAGTCCGATACAATCTCCTACGAATATGGAATAGAATAACTTCCATAACCGACTCAAACTTATCACAATATCATAAACAGTTGTAACTACCATTCTGAAGTAAACAGTTGAAACTATTATACAATCAGTGGTAACTGCTTCAATTGTAATATAAGACTAAGTACAAATACATAATCAGTGTTAACTGCTACACATATAACTAACAGTTACAAATACATAAGCAGTTTCAACTACTTACAAACACATAACTATCAGTTGAAATCAATCTTCAAGCAGTTATAATCTCTTGTTTTCTCTTCAGATTTCTTCTATCAGTTGAAACTTTGTAAAAACAGTTGTAACACGAACACAAACAGTTTTAATCACTTGTACTCGTTAGTCTTCTCATCAGTAGCAAAAATAACCCAAATCAGTTTTGACCCAACAATCTCCCCCTAAACTTAATCTGTCCTTCACAACATTAAGTTTCTTCTAATTCTCCATTATGAGCTTTACAAAATTCTTTCAAAACTGTTAATCTTTTCTTCTTTTCCTTCTCTCTATCTCCTCCTTCTTGTAAATCTGATTCAGCACCATGTAAACCAAATTCTGAGCAACATCATCTATAGCAGCAGCTTGCAATCTTGCATCTCTCATGCTCATCAAAAATCTGAGATTTATATCATACATTCTATCTGTCAACATCCACATAAATACTGCATCATCCATAATAATCTGATGTACTCCTGGTTTAGCATGATAAATCCAGTGTTTCACCTTGCTAAAAGTACTGAATTGAAATGGAAATTCTTCTGGCTCAAACATAGCTTTAATCCAATGCCAAGTAACTTTCTCAACCAGATTATCAAACTTCTTAGAATCTAAATCCTTCTCCATTCCAATCTCATACATCCTGACCAAATCAGTTCTACTAATCCTTTTCACCAAATCCCTGAAAGATCTCCACCAAGATACATTTCCATCTGCTCTTTCAATCTTAATCTTGTGAATCTTAACAGGAGTAACAAACTATTCAATAGACCAGTCAATAATACCAGGCAAATCAACATTAATCACCTCTGATTCCACTGGCTGTAACAAAATAAATTCTTTCAACTCATCAACATTCCTTTCTATATCAGGAATTTCATCCAGTTCTCTTTTCTTCCTTTCTTTTTCTTCTTTCTTTCTTTTCTCAGCTTCTTCCTTTTCTTTCTGTTCCTTCTCTTCCTTTTCTTTTAATTTCTTTTCTTTTTCTGCCTTTTTCCTTTCTTTTTCTTTTCTCTCTTTAACTTCTGGATTCAAATCATCCTTTTCCCACAAACTCTGCAATCTCTCCAAGCTCATCTGCTTCAAAGCATTCAAAGGAATATACCCACCTTTTAATTTTGCAATCAAACTCTTTTTCATTTGAGCTTTGGTTGGTGGTTTAGATGCTCTTTTTCTTCTTGCCTCCTCTACCTTCTTTTTCTTAACTTGACTAACCAGATATTCAATATCATCCTTTTTCTGTTCTCTCAATAAGTACTCATCCCATTCAGCCATTTGTTCCTTTGTCATTTTCACAAACTTACCAGGCTCAATCTCAACTTCAATTAAATCTTCTGCATTGAGCTCAACATGCAATCTTTGAGCATACTCAGTTTAATGTGTAGTTGCAGCAGCTGGCAATGGTTTTGACTTTTTCACCTTTGGCTCCTCTACCAGCTTTCCTTTGCCCTTGTCCTTTGGATCAATCTTTGGTAAATCTTTCTTCTGTTGAGCAGGAGCTGCAGGTTCTCTGATATGAAATCTAAGCAAAGATGGTTGTGTAGATAGTTTCTTTGGAGTTTCAACCTTCTTTCATGTTCCTGTCATCTTAGCAGTTTTAACTGGAATGCTCTTTTTTCTACTGACATAAGTTTTTTCAAACTGTTGAGCATCAGTCTTTTCTTTTTCCACTGCTACCTCAGGTTTATTAACTTCTTCACCCTCATCATCAAGTTTTAACTCCTCAGTTTTCTCACCCATATCAACCTCTGCAGTCTTATCAACAGAACCAATTACTTCAGTATGCACAGATACCTCATCATCTGGTTCTGGTTCATGCATCTCAGGTTCCACTGATTCATTCATCTCAGGTTCTGCTGGTGGTGTAGGAGGTGTATGCACAAACTCATCAGTCGGAGGCCTTTCCATCTCAACCTCCTCATCAACCTTCTCATCCTCTTCCATCTTATCACCATAATTAGTCCAAACTTTCTCCCCCTTTTTGAAAGCATTTTGCTTAAACTGATAAGCATCTTCAGGTTCAGAAGTTTCATGGACAACATACTTTTTCCCTTTCTTCAAACAGTCAATCACAATCTTCTCCAACAACTGAACTCTCCTATGCAACTGAGTAACAATCTCATCCTTTGCTTTGTTCTTCTTCCTCTCCTTAACAAATTTAGACCATACATAATCAATCATTGCCGTCAATTCTGAGTTAGTTCTAGCCTCAACACCTTCAGGATGTGAATCCTTTGGTGAATCATTGACATCATCAAACTTCGACTCATGCTTAGCATGATCATCAAAGTCCCCTTGGTTCTTGGTACTAGGACCACTAGGATCATCTACAGGTGTAGAATCATGTCCTTGTGTTGCCTCTGATTGGGTCTTATTGATGTTACTTATGTCCTGCTCTGCCGGTGGGCTAGAAGCAGTAGAAGCAGCCCTTTCAGAATGGTCACCCCTCTCCTTATGAACCACATGTTGTTCTGGACCACTGTCCATTGGCTGAGATGACTGAGCAACATGATCCTCAGACACCTGTGTTTTAGCCTTATTGGCTCTAGTAGATTTGGCTGTTTTGGTCCGTTGTTTTCGTTTAATACCCCCAGCTACTGTGGGTTGAGAAGTGGTGGGTTGATCCACTCTTTCAGTAGCTGGTTCAGCTTCAGTTGGTAGTACTGATGCT
Source organism: Helichrysum umbraculigerum (assembly GCA_949592205.1). Taxonomy (NCBI): domain Eukaryota; kingdom Viridiplantae; phylum Streptophyta; class Magnoliopsida; order Asterales; family Asteraceae; genus Helichrysum; species Helichrysum umbraculigerum. The sequence continues at coordinate 78,392,814 of CATIUR010000005.1, read as the reverse complement.
GTAGTGGAAGGTGCAGGAAGCATAGTAGAAAATAATGCTGTAACCTTCCCAGAAAATTTAGTATCTCTCTTCATATTTATAAAAACTTTAGGTTTGAAAGAGATAATACCAATAACTTTATCAAGTGCAGCTAAATTAGGAATTTGTTCATTTAAGAACAACTGCACAAAACGTGGATATATCAAAAATTTTATTTTTGGTTGCTCAATGTTCCTAAGCATACCAGAAAATATCAGATTTGAAAAATTAAATCTTTGACCAGTAGCAAGACAAACAATTGCATAAGCAATGTTACTTCCAAACTGTTCAAAAGATGATCTTTTGGATGATAAACAGTGTAAAATAGTATGAATCAAAAATCTCCACTGATGAGAAAATAAAGTTTTTTGAAAAGTAAAAACATCAAAAGAACCCTCATAACCCATCAATCGAAGAGTATCGTACATAAAAGAATCATCCAGAGAGGTTATACCTGCCTCATCATCTAGCTGTAATGAAGCTCTAACAGAAGCTTCAGTGATTACAACTCGAGTATCCACAACTTTTGAAACGATCCGCTTAATCCCCTGTACCTCTTCTATCGTCGCATTCACCCAAAAATTGTTGATATGATCATGAGAGATTCTGGGTGCCACAGTAAGAGCATGACGAATATGTGAAGCACGTAGAAAATAAATGATTTCTATATACTCGTTTGCCTCAGCAGGTTTCATCAGAAAAGCGATCATATTCTGATCTTTACCAATCGGTAATTGAACAGTTGCCGAAGTAGATGCCATGATAATGAATCAAGCAATCGAAGAGAAACGAAGATGACTTACAGAATTGAGAATATATGAGACTAAGCACAGTGGTTTGTATGTGTAATTTAGAAGGCGTAATGAAAAACCCTAAGTGTTGAGAGTTAAATACTGAAATTGGATCAGTGGTAAACCCTAATTTGACCAGATCCCCAATTATAACTAAAACAGTGTTAATTAAGAAAAATAACACGTTCAGTGATAACTGTGAGATTTAACCAACAGTGGTAACCAACACTTGGTTTTTCAAATGCATAATTTACATAATAAAGCTAGCAGTGCTCACTTGTACAAGCAGTACCAACCGACCAAGGCAGTGCTAACTTAATACAAGTAGTACTTAAATTCTAGCAATATTAGATAACCAAGCAGTGGCGTTTTTTTTTTTTTTTTTTTTTTTTTTACCGAAAAGAAAAATAATCTCCAAACAAGCAGTGAAAATTACACCTGCAGTGGTTAAACTCCAAAGCATAGAAATATAACCTGCAGTGTTAACAAAAACAAACATACAAGTATACAGTGTTAACCAAACAAAGTCAGTGTTAATGTGATTATTACCACTGTTTATACTTAAAGTAGTAAACAGTGATAACCATACGCAATACACACTATCAGTGTTTAATTAACAAATCAGTATTAACCCAGAATGAAGCACAGTAAATATTATTCACAGAAAGCAGTGATAAGAAAAATACTTAAGATAAATTTATCATTCCAATACTAGTAACCAAGAATGTGAATCTGCCTATATCAAATGCCTTAGTAAACAGATCAGCAAACTGATTATCAGTATGAACTTTCAAAATTTGAATAAGTCTTTTCTCATTACAGTCTCTAATGAAATGATATTAAATCTCAATGTGCTTTGTTTTAGAATGTTTAACTGGATTATTTATAATACTGATTGCAGAGATGTTATCAATAAAAATAGGAGTATTGTTGTGGGTAGATTTTTACTAACCTTTGCAGGATCCTAATTAGCATCATATGTACGTCTTGCAGGTATGACAGTCGTTTATATTTTATATTCGTATCTCAGGGTAATGATAGTTTTTGAGTCTGTTTTCAGGATCACGGATATAGGTAAGGATCCTGGATATATTGTTATTATTTATCTTGCAGGATCCTGGCCAGGATATATTTATCTAATATAATTGTGCAGGATACTGAGCGTGGAGGATCCTTAAGTGAGGATCCTAAGTTTATTCTGGAATACACATAGTTCAGGATCCTGAACCCGTATTAGTTCAGGATCACGAGCCGATTAACGTGTTTATTTTATTTGAGTATTGACCAGGTCATATGCGATACGCGTTAATGAGATATGCTCCGGATTACGTGGCTGGGCTTTGATACGATTTGGAGAAAACGAAGTCAGTCACACGTGCAGAATAGAGTCAAAAGAGACGTTGGGAGTCTTCATCATTCCTCGGAGGATCCCTGATATTTCGGAATTATTGTTAAACGCTCTTAGTATTTAAACGAGGCTTGGATGATCGATTAGGTTAACGTTTACTCATTACTCACAGCTGAAAGACACACAAACACTCTGTTATTTCTTTCTTTTACGATTATTTCATCAACACTTAGCTAAAATCACACATAAATTCACTTAGCCGATCATCCTTGTGCTCTTAGTTTGTAATCAATTACTTTCATTTTAATAAGATTTATCAAGGCAAGGATCGTTTGATCCTTCCCGAGGTTTTGTGCCGGCGATCAACCTTGATCAAGGGATTTCCTCGTATATCATCGTGTCAATTTTATTTACTTGTCATTTATATTGCTTCCATAGCATTCTGTTCACATTTTTATCGTCAACATTGTCATTATCTTTAATTTATACTCGAGCTTTGATATTAAAACGTTTGTTCAACAAGGATCCACGGATTTAATCAATCTTTTTAACACGAAATATTGACTTACTAATAGAGATAATCGTGTAAAGGCGTAATTATCTTGATAGTAATTTTTACACCTGACCTCACAGACTAATTTTTGATCACTTAATTGCTTTTAGTAATTTTTGACCAAAACAAGTATTAAGAAAGGTAAAACCGTAATCTAACATCTAATTCTGAATCCATAGCACTAGTGCACAGCAATTGCAGCAGCCACATATTCTGCTTCTGTTGTAGATGTAGATACAGTGGTTTGTTTCTTGCATTGCCATGAAACCAATCTATCTCCCAAAAATTGACAACCTCCTGATGTAGATTTCCTATCCAGATTAGCTCCTCCATAATCACTATATGTATAAGCTATCAGATCAAAAGAAGTAAGCTTTGGATACCAAAGTCCCAATTTAGGTTGATCCTTTAAATATCTAAAGATTCTTTTGACTGCACGGAGATGTGATAGCTTTGGATTAGCTTGAAATCTTGCACACAAGCACACAACAAACATGATATCAGGCTTTGATGAAGTGAGATACATAAGAGACCCAATCATTGATCTATAGAGATGTTCATCTACACTCTCCCCCTCAAGATCTCCATGTAATTTCTTGTGCGTTTCCACTGGTGTGCTTGCTACCTTTGCATCTTTGTACCCAAATCGATCCAGTATATCATTCACATACTTACTCTGATGTATAAAAATTCCTTCCTTCTGCTGCTTCACTTGTAACCCCAAGAAGAATGTTAATTCCCCCATGGAGCTCATATTGAACTTCTCATGCATCAGTGATTCAAACTCCTTGCAAAGACTATCACTTGTTGAACCAAAAATAATATCATCTACATATACTTGAACTAGTAGGATATCATTCTTAATTCATTTAGTGAACAAGGTTTTATCAATTGCACCCCTTTTGAATCCATTCTGCAACAGATAATCTGAGAAAGTCTCATACCAGGCTCTACATGCTTGATGTAAACCATATAGAGCTTTTTCCAGTTTGAAAACTTTATCAAGAAATTTGGAATCTTCAAACCCTGATGGTTGACATACATAAACCTCTTCCTGTATTGTGCCATACAGAAAAGCACTCTTGACATCCATTTGATAAACAATAAATCCCTTGAATGAAGCATAAGCCAAAAATAATCTGATTGCCTCTATTCTTGCCACAGGTGCAAAAACTTCATCATAATCAATTCCCTCTTCTTGTGAATATCCCTGTGCAACCAATCTAGCCTTGTTTTTGATCACTATACCTCTTTCATCTTTCTTGTTTTTGAAAATCCATTTAGTACCAATTGCTCTCTTTCCTTTAGGTAAATCAATCAATGTCCAGACTTCTTGAATCTTAATCCGAAGCAATTCCTCTTGCATAGCTTCAATCCAACTCGGATCCCTCAAAGCTTCAGTAACCTTCGTTGGTTCTATTTGAGACAGAAAACAAGCAAACAAAGAAGTGTTAACTGCTTCTGTATCAAGATTTACCTCATCCTCATTTGCTGAAGCTTCAAACACCTGACTTTGATTTCTTGTTTTAACAGCAGATTCAATATCACCTATTACATTCTCAAGTGGATGATCTTTATGAGTAATGTATTTAGATGTTGCTGTTTCTTGTATCTCCACCTCCAAGTTGGTATAATTTCCCTCTTGTCCAGACTCTTCACTTGACACCTCTCTTGAAATTCTCTTTGACAATGGAGTAGAACTCATTAAATGTAAATAATTCAACTGTTCCTGCTCCTTGTCAAGTTGCTTTGTTGGTGTCTGCTCAACATTCACATCTACCTTTGAATATTTCTGTGCTGGACTCATCTCACTGTCTTCTTCACTATCTTCCAGAGTTGGTCTATCAGAATCATCAACATGAGTAAATGATGTTTCATCTGATTTTTCTGATTCTAAACTCTGTGATGTCTTTGATTGATCAGTTTCAAACACTTCTGGGGGATCAGGAGACCAAATTGGAAATAAAATATATTCCAATGAATCATTCTTCTTTCCAGTTGGCATTCCTGAGTCTGATCTACCTTCTCCAGCACCTGTACCTGCACTAGAATCTACATTTGTATATCTAAAAGCAGTATTAAGTGCATCAATATCAAACAATGATTCAGGACCTTTTCCATCAGGATTAACAGTGTTTTCATTAAAAGTGATGTTCATTGACTCTTCTATGATCCTGGTCCTTTGATTGAATACCCTATAAGCTTTACTTTGAATAGAGTAACCGACAAATATCCCCTCATCTGCCTTGCTCTCAAACTTTCCTAAGTGATCTTTGGTATTTAAGATGGTACAAGGACACCAAAAGATTTTAAGAAACTAACCAATGGCCTTTTCTTAAATAACAGTTCATATGGTGTCTTGTTATGAGGCTTAACTACTAATACCCTATTCTGAACATAGCAAGCTGTGCTAACTGCCTCTGCCCAGAAAGACATAGGTAGCTTTGCATCAGATAGTGTAACACCCCCAAATTTAATGATTTGCGGAAGCTTGATTTGGGTGTTACTAATCAATAACAAAGCACAAAGATATATAGCAAACGACTCTATATGCGTCGTTTTAACAAAATATATTGATAACTGAAATGTTTACAACATTTAAAGCTTTACATAGCTCGAGTTTAAATAAAATGAGATTTCAGTACATAAGTACTTGAACAAAATATACTAATGCAAGAAAATCTCGATCGTCTGTATGCTGACTCGAGCAAAAATCCTGAAGCAGAAACATCCTACTGCTTGGTACCTGCGATATATGCTAAAAGGTCAGCTAGAAAGCTGGTGAGCTCACAGGTTTGAAATCAGTTAATATAGTATGAACCGCAAGATTTAAATAATGAATTGCATCCAGCAATTAAATAATGAATTGCTTCCAGCAATTAAATGATAGTCATCGTGTATACAGCCATGAGCACATAGTTGATCTTAACTCGAGGGCCGGGTCCCCTATAGGGAATTCCGGGCGAGGTGCCTCCACGAATGCCTAATCCACATTCGTCTTCCCAAATATTAGTACGTCCGTCTACCCGGTTAGTGCTTGCTAACCCGGACGAGGTGGGTCAATCCTATATGGTACCATATACTAATATTCACGCTACAACGTATTAACAACTATGCTGACGGAGGACATTAAATGATTAGTTTCAAAAAACTCATGTAGTATATGAAATGTTTGTACTTGCGTTCACATGTTAAAAGTTGAGCAATATATCACACCCCTGAGTAAAACAGTAAAAGAGGGGCTATGAGACTCACCTGAGTCGTTGAGTTTATGAAAATAAACTGAGAATGATTAGCCGAGAATCGAAGTCCAAAGACTTGTAACCTGAGGGTGTCCACGACACGCGATGGTTATAAATGTGAGTAGGTATCTATCAAGACTACCTTGTAGTTGTCCGTCCAACTAGAATGTCCAAATTACATTTGGTTGATTGATTCGAATGTTTGAAAATATGTACGGCCAGTTGGTGACGGATTTGTAATAATAATCGCAACTATTATTATTTTGATTTCGTGTCGTTTTACTTGAAGAATGTGTTTTGATTGTGTTTTAGAAGCCGTTACGGAATCTAAGTACGGGGGTCCGGGGGCAGCGCCCCTGGTAGCGGGGTCCAAGGGGCGGCAGCCCCTGGCGGGGTCCAAGGGGCAGAGCCCCTGGCTGGGGTCGAGCTGCCAGGTCAGCTTGGAAAATTTTTATTTCTACTATATTGCTTTGACGAAAAACGCATCCGGGATCTGAATTCAGGTAAAATCGAGTGATAAATTTCGAGTCTCGACACTTAGTAAAAATCTGTGTTTTTGAGGTTCTGGTTGGGTGCGACGTTGGGTGCGACGTTGAGTATGGCGTCGCTATGTGCGACTTTCGCAATTTAATGCGACGTTGTGCGTGGCGTCGCTATATGCGACGTTGTTGATTTCTGCGACGTAAGGGTCTGCGTCGCTATACGCGACGTCGGCAACTTAATGCGACGTTAACGACGATGTCGCTATATGCGACGTGGTGACTGGTATTGCGACGTTGCAATTGACGTCGCAATTGGGCCAACCCAGATGCGACGTCGGAGTCTGTTCAGATTCCGGTGGCCGGAAAATCGGTCGAAAGGCTTCCGTTTGGTCCAAATCTTTTACCCAACCCATATTTGGACATTATAAGTTGATACAAACCGTAAACAAGTACAAACACTTAAAAACGAGAGGTTTCGGGATTTGTCGGAAACTTACAAATTGCCGAAATGAAAATCCGGAAAGGTAGAAATGTAGATCGTTGCGAGGTGGTTGTGAATCTCTAAAAATCTTGATGTTTCGAGCGCGTATGATGGTGTTATTTGCGGTTTTAGTGGATTGTGGTGTTTTGGTGTAAAAGAGAGAAAAGAGGATGAGAGAGAGAGATAAAAGAAAGAATGAGAGAAAAGAGGTGGAAAAGGTGGAGGTTATCCTCCCCTTTTTGGTCTTCGTCCCGCGCTCCGCGTGGTGTTCGTTTTCTCCGTCATTTAACTTTATATAATTATTTTATATATTAATTGGAAAGTTTTTAAAATACCATTTATTACGCGATGTTTTAGTTAATTACTTTACAAATCAATTTATATTTGAGTTATAAAATGTAAGTTTGTTTAGTTAGTTTGCGCGTTTTAATATTTTTAAATCGTATAGGTTTTGTTTGTATGGTACTAATGAATACGAAATATTATCATAATAATATTTTTGATATAAAAGCGTTATTTAATAAAATTGGTCACCAACGTCCGTATTTGATTGAATCGAAATACATTCGATTTAAGTCGCGTACGATTTAATCAAATCGCATTTTCGTATATATTCAACAATATATATAATTCGATACATTAATTAGCCTAACACAGAACTAATTACATGTATTAACATATGATTAGGCACTAATTACTAGTCCTAATTTGGCGGGTGTTACAGATAGCATGGTTCTAGCAGCCTCAATCAGTGTCATATTCCTCCTTTCAGCTACTCCATTTTGTTGAGGAGTTCTAGGTGCACTAAATTCTCTCTTAATACCTTTAACTTCACAGAATTTATCCATCTCATGATTTTTAAATTCTGTTCCATTATCACTCCTGATGATCTTAACCCTTTTATCCAATTGATTTTCCATCTTAGTTATAAATGATCTAAGTATCTCACCTGTCTCATCCTTTGTTCTAAGAAAGAAAACCCAAGTAAATATAGTGTAATCATTAATAATCACAAGGCAATAAGATCTTTTCCCCATACTACTTATACTGGTTGGTCCAAATAAGTCCATATGCAATAAGTGTAAGGGTGTGCAGTTTGTATTCACAGTTTTGGACTTAAAAGAGGATTTATGTTGTTTTCCCTTTTGACAAGAAACACAATGATCATCACATGAATAAACCTTTTCAGGCAAACCTCTAACAAGCTTGTTTTTGACATGTTTATTAATGGTTTTGAAATTCATGTGACACATCCTTCTATGCCACAGTTCAGATTCATTCACACTTGCTTTAGAAATAAGACAGTTTAAATCGGGTTGAGGTGTCATATTTGATAAGTCACACTTATATACATTATCTTGCCTTGGAATTCTCATTAAAATCATGTTTTCTGGTATTTTGAATTCCTTAGACAAGATAAGGCATTCAGTGTCAGTAAAATGAACTGGGTTCTTTTTATCTGTGATTTGACTCACACTTAGCAAATTATACCTCAGTTGTTCCACAAAATAAACATTATCAAAACTTAGCTTTTCACTCTGAACTGTTCCTTTGCCTGTGATCCTTCCTCCTTTTGGATTGCTTCCAAAAGCTACATATCCACCATCAAAAGATTTGAAGTCCTGTAGCTTTTCTTTGTCTCCAGTCATGTGCCTTGAGCATCCACTATCAATATGCCATAAGCTTTTTGGCTTGCCCTGCACATACAATCAGAAAGAGAATTAATTTCTCTTGGGAACCCAAACCAATTTGGCTTTGGGTTTCCCTAGTGCATTCACATAATCAACTTTCTTGAAGATTATTGATTGTGATGCACTGTTGGTATTTTGACCTGTTAGTTTATCAGACTTAGTAGGTGTCCAAATCCAACTGATTTTAGACTTAACAGTGGTGTTTGGCTTAACAGTTTTAACTGTTTTACCATCTGAAGAATCAGTGATAATTTTGTTACCACTGTTTTTATAATTTGTTACCACTGTTTTTGTCTTTTTACTTTTGGCTAAGTTTGTTATAACTGCTGCAGTAGATTTACCTGAAACAGTGTTTAACATGTTAGCCTTTGAGTATACCTTCTGAACTCTGGCAGTATGATTAACGTTTGATTGAAAGTTTTGTTTGTTAATCATATTTGCTTTTGTCCATGGCTGTTTTCTAATCCTTTGAAAATTCTCAGGATTATGATAACAGTCATATTGAAGATGACCCCTTTTTCCACATATAAAGCAAGTCTTTTCTTTTATCACAGTGACATTGTTACCCAGTTTCTGTGAAATCATTTGATTCCAGTTTCTTTGATTACCTCTGGGTTTCTGATTTTGAAAATTCTATGAAAAAGAAATACTTGCTTTACAGTTACAATTAACACAGTTATTCACACCAGATTTCTCAACATTAACTAAATTAACTGTATTACTAACATATCCTAACCCATGTTTAGATTTGTTAGTGTTCAAACTCACATTCTCTAAGGCCTGTTTAGCCTTTTCCTTAAACATTTTCTTACCCTCTTCTAGTTTATCAGATTTAAGCTCAGAAACTAGACCAGTAATTACTCTCTTCACATCCTCACATGATGACTCAGACTTAGATGATTCAGATTTAACACTCTTCTCACTTTCAGATGTTCTATCACTCTGATCATCTTCTTCAGTCCAATCACTAACTTCACCTTCAACAAACATCACATCATCAGATAAACTTTTGATTGGATCAGCCTTTTTAACCTCATCTGTCATTCCTCTTTTAAGTGAATTGATATCAATTTCACTTTTAGGAGGAAAGTAGGTGTGATTATAAGGTGGAGGTACATTATTGTACCCTAATCCAGTCTTAAGTTTATCATGAATCTGTGAATCAATAAGTTTATTGACACTCTTAGATGCATGTTCTAATTTACTTACATCAAGTCTTATGCTATCTCTCTCACATGTGACCTCGGTAAGTTTCTTAGACAACAACTCTACTTTATCTTTAAAAGTGTCTCTCTCCCACCTAGCATATTCAATGTCATATTTAAACTGTGTTGCATTGACTTCATATGCCTTTATTTGAATTTCCAGATTTTCAATGACTGCTATGGTGTGTTTATTTTTGATTTCCCACTGTTTTAGTTCCTCACACACTTTTATATTATGATCCCTGTAATGTTTAACAGTTTGTTTACAAACAGCAGAACATAATTTATTTTGTACCTCTAAAGGAACCTCTGACTTTTTGTCAGATTCAGCAATGGCCATGAGACATTGATTCTTCATGACATGTTCTTCTTGATCACTCCAGTCCCATCCACAGCCATCCATAGAAACCAAAGCATTTGCTGAAGCACCCTGAATTGGTATGTTCCTTGATTGAGTTCCATTGCTTCCAGCTCTTTGACCATTACCATTCTGCTCTTGCCTTGGGTTTCTACATTCTCTAGCAAAGTGTCCCATCTTGTGACAGTTGAAACACTCTATCTTGCTTTTATCAAACCAACTTGCATCATTCCTCTTATATGCAAAGTTGTTCCTACCAGTCCTCTGCATGAACCTTTTTGCTCTCTGAGTAATTAAAGTAATTTGCCACTTAATATCCATCTCCTCTAGATCATCACCATCAAACTGTTCCAAATCTTCATTAGTAAGTGAAGAATTCACATTACTAGCAAAGAATGATTCTAGAATCTGATCATTAGAACTGTTTGATGATGATCCTCCTCCTCCTGAAACATGAGTAGTTCCCTTTTGACTTGACTCTGCTTTTGTTCCAGCCATAGACATAAAAGCAGCATTGTGACTATACCCAGATGCTTGCTTCTTACTTTCTACCTCAGACTCAAAGTTCCTTAGATCATTGTAGATATCTTCTAACTCCTTGGTCTCAATATCTGTACTCTGCCTCAATCCAACAGTGTAGATTGTCCATTCATCACCTAATGATCTTAAGAACTTTCTGTTAAGATCTTCTTTGTCAATCTTAACCTTGTGATTTTCCAATTCTCCAACTAATTTAGTAAACCTATCAAAGGTTTGAGTTAGAGTTTCAGTTTTCACATGGCTAAAATTTTCAAATTGTTGCTTTAACAAAGATCTTTTATTCTTTTTGGTGTTATCATTACCACCAAACCTTTTATCAATTGCCTCCATCAAAACCTTGGGATCCTCACAAGATTCAAACCTACTCTGATGCACATTAGGAATGGATAGCAGCAGTGTACTAAGAGCCTTGTATTCTGTAGATATGATTTTTTTTTCTGCATCTGATGTTGGTGGTGGTCTTGGTTGCTTTACACCATCACCATCAAGAGTTACTGGTATACCATTGACAACAACTTCCCACATCTGATAATCTGTGAGAAGCATGTACTACCTGATTCTGACCTTCCATAGGTCAAACTCATCAGGTTTGAGCATAGGGATCTTAGTTGCTTGAGTTCCTTCATTCCCTTCAGTCGCCAATGAATTTAAAACTTAATTAGAAAACTAAACCTCAATTAATATCACAATAATCCCAGATCTTCCTGTATTCAAAGCTTCACAAGCTCTGATACCACTTTGTTAGTCCCTGTTTAACTTAATAAACAATCAATAATAATAAGCCTTGAATGTATTATTGAGTAGTTGCGGAATCACACTCAATAATATTAAGAAGATCACAAATATTAACTAATATTATGAACATAATAAAATACCGAAAGCTCCAATCTTATTAATGATATAAGACGAATACACTTGATGTATTAGGGTTACAGAAAACCTTGAAGCTGCGCAAAACCTTAACCTATCTAGGTCTAAAGGATCTCTATTATAACATATAGAGTCCGTACAATCTCCTACGAATATGGAATAGAATAACTTCCATAACCGACTCAAACTTATCACAATATCATAAACAGTTGTAACTACCATTCTGAAGTAAACAGTTGAAACTATTATACAATCAGTGGTAACTGCTTCAATTGTAATATAAGACTAAGTACAAATACATAATCAGTGTTAACTGCTACACATATAACTAACCGTTACAAATACATAAGTAGTTTCAACTACTTACAAACACATAACTATCAGTTGAAATCAATCTTCAAGCAGTTACAATCTCTTGTCTTCTCTTTAGATTTCTTCTATCAGTTGAAACTTTGTAAAAACAGTTGTAACACGAACACAAACAGTTTTAATCACTTGTACTCGTTAGTCTTCTCATCAGTAGCAAAAACAACCCAAATCAGTTTTGACCCAACATGCCTCCACCGCCTCATTCCATACGGCGTATGGAATGAAATTCCAGCGACTTTTCAAGTTTTCTTCTTTTAATCGTTTGGCTTTACTCGTTTCTTCAATAAATCTTCAATCCAATTTATTTTCTTTCACGCAATCTATTTAAATCATCAAACTCAATTATTCGCATAACTTTCTTCATTTCCTGAACATTTTCTTGACCCAACTCATTTATATACCTATTTACAAATATTAACCAAATCAGTATCTATTATCAAATAAATGCAATAAAAATATATAAAAACTATTTGACTATTGTTAAAATAAATATAACATTATTTAATGTTATCAAATTATCCCCACACTTAACTTCTACTTGTCCTTAAGTAGACTAAAACTAAACTACTAAATATACATCACTAATCCAAAAATGATTACTTATAAGCATAAAACTATTATTTAAAAATTAAAATACTTAAATTAAAAATCCGTTTCCAATTTCTAAAATTTAAACAATTTAATTAACATGGATAACTATTTTGTACAATAATGGAATAAATTCCTTTATTATTATTTACATAATATATAGCTCATCAACAATTACTAATATTGTTGTCCACTTAAACAATCCATACTCATATTTCTGAAAACACTTTATTGTTAGTATGTACATTACTTATGATCCCCATCTATGAAATACCCCTAAAATTTAGTCATGCACTTTACTTTATATTTAAAATAAATATATAAAAATCATTTTTAAGAATCAAGACATTGGTGACAGGTCTGCATTTTCACGCAACAAAGCGACATAACTTGATTCAAGTAAAGCAAACCCTTTTTAAATCAAACCAGCGGTGACATGTCTATACCTTAGTATAACAAAGCGACATAGTTTGATAAATTTGGGAATCTTAATTTTAAAAGATTTACATTTCTTTTGCTTATTTTTAAGAATACTAATATGAGACCAGGTCTGTACTTAGTACAACAGAGGAAACAATTAGTAAACCCCCAAATGATTTTATATAAATTTTAAAAATATAAAATATTGCATGCTAAATCCAGGAATTAAGACTTTTTGTCATACATCATAGTGTGTTTACCAAAAAGTAATATACAAGTTTAAAATTTACTTCTTAAAATTCAGAAATTTTCATATAGATTGCCTATCAGTACATCATATAATGAAACTATACATCACTTATTATTATTTTAAAATTATATGTACAGAAAGTTTAATCCATGTTAAAGTCTAAACTTTAAAAATAAAACAAACTTTTAATAAACCTATTTTAACTAATAAATACTTAGTTTCAAAACTTAAAAATAAAACTTTCTTTTTTAATTAAAATCCAAAAAAAATACAACAAAACCTAAGGACAAGTAAACTTCTTTTCGACCCCCATCCCCACACTTAAGTTGTACAATGTTCCCATTGTACTAAACAGAATAAAATCACAGTAAAAATGAGAGAAAAGAAGTAAAACATAAAACTCCCCTTATATCTCTTGAAAAGTCCAACATGTCGCGAGTTCAAGTCCGAGTCAGCACCATCATTTGAAAGCACACAAAAACAAACAAAACAAAACATAACATATAAAACAATAAAATACATAGTTAAAACAGAAAAATAAATCCTAACTCACTTTCGTAGGAATTACAATTGCATTTAGCATATGCAATAAGCCTTTAAATCCCTTGGTATCCCGAGTGGACGAGTTATAGTCTCATGAGGGTTTCTAGTGAACACACCCACAAAGTTCAAAACTAATTTTTTTTTTAGTAATAACAAAAACTATTCTAATAAATATACAAAATAAAATAAAGGATACGACACGGGTTACTTCCCGAGAAAGACTTGTTTTTGTTCGAGTCACTAGCTTGACTCCAACCTTATTTACCTGAAAATATGTTAATTTTCCCCACACTTATCGTAAAGAATGGGTGATAATATCGATAAGCATTTATTAAATGGAAATTTTATATAATGAACGAATATAAATACTTATCACTTAAAGTAGGCATTTGTCCATTTCTCAATGCTCCATGATCTTTTAAAAATCGTAACATATTTTCCTTCAGTACTTGATCACCTTCTTTCCGCTGATTCACCACAGGATGTAATGACAAACTATCATCAATATTTGGATCCAAAATAGCTATTAATTCCTCTTCCGTCATAACCCCATCTTGGTTCCTCATTTTAGAGATATCCTCATCATTACAATCAAGTAACGAGAGTAATTCCTCATCAGAATCTTGGTAATAAGTCATTGAAGCTAAGACAAATCCGCTACAATCATGAAAACTAGAAATGGTGAAACGTACCCACTCTATACAAAATAAACAAAAACAATAAAAATATATACAAGTAACTTTCTTGGAAATAAATTCTAAGAAAGGATCAATTAATCACACTAAATTAAATTCTTAAATTAAACACAATCCCCGGCAGCGGCGTCAAAAACTTGATGTGTAAAATCAAGTTATAAAATTAAACAAAGAAATACTAATCGTTTACTATTACACAACTGAGGTAAGTATACCTTATCGTGTATAGTATAGCTACAGTAAGTCCAAGTTCGTTCCACAGGGATTGTTGATTTAAGAATTAAAACTAAAAATGTAATTAACTTAGTACAGAAAAGACTTGGGTTTGTTGTGACCGAATTGTCACGTTGCTTAACAACTAAATTTAATAAACTAAAACAAGTGGACTCAGGAAGAGTCAGATTGATTAATTTGAACTTTATCAGATATTAAAAATGACACTTACTTGAACTAGCTCACTAATGATTTCGGGTTGTATAATAAAAACCAAGTTATCTAGCAATCAATGCTCATCTTAATTTAGATCAGGTTTAACGTTCGCCATGACCTTCACATAAATCTTGATTGACCAATTAATAATTTAATTTAATGAAAGACGTTCGCCAATATCATCACCTTATATATTTAAGTTTAATTATCTAACTTATACCAAATCTACGTTCGCTATCATTGGATTAATCATACATAGACATATAATTAAATAATGAAATAACTTTGTGACAAACGTTCGCTATAGCTACTAATTAAATCATTAACAACCTTCAATAATATATAAAACTTAAACACATAATAGTTTCAATTAAACATTAATAAAATTGCAATAGATAATATATTTAAGTTGAATATATGAATCTTAATTAAACTAAGATTAGTGCATCCACTTAACCTACACCTTAATTTTGATTCAATAATTTAAGATTTAATCTAGTGAATAACTTCCATCAACTTTACCTGCTTACACATTCATGTTTAAACGATTATCTTGTTTAATACCTGCTTCCGCAATCAATTAACAATTATTCATAGACAAATAATTATAATAAACTATTATATGAAAAAGCTCCCGCTAAATTGATCATATAATAATTTACCAACAAGATAAACCAATTAATATAAACTCGAATACATAAGGTTCACGATTAAACAAAAATAATTCAACATAAATATTAAAAATTAACAACCCTAATCATTAGATCACATCATTCAAGTAAGTGTAAAAGGATTTAGCTACTCATAATCACGTTAAAATAAACACATATAATAATTGAAATCATCGCAAACATAATTATATTGAAAGAAAAGAGTAAACGAATGATTACAATGATTAAATGATGATCCGTAGTAGCCGAATGATTGAAACAAATGATATATCTCCAAAAGTATGAAAAACACTCAAAAGTACCTCCAAAATTCGTAACCCTAATTTTTATATATGAAAAAGTTGTTGTTTTTCGTAATCAGAAGGCTGCTATATAATTCTCTGAGAAAACAATCCATACGGCGTATGGATTTTCCATACAGCGTATGGATTAAAACAAGCCCGGCCCAGCTCTGTCGCTCCTTGTGCTTCAACCGCCTCATTCCATACGGCGTATGGAATGAAATTCCAGCGACTTTTCAAGTTTTCTTCTTTTAATCGTTTGGCTTTACTCGTTTCTTCAATAAATCTTCAATCCAATTTATTTTCTTTCACGCAATCCATTTAAATCATCAAACTCAATTATTCGCATAACTTTCTTCATTTCCTGAACATTTTCTTGACCCAACTCATTTATATACCTATTTACAAATATTAACCAAATCAGTATCTATTATAAAATAAATGCAATAAAAATATATAAAAACTATTTGACTATTGTTAAAATAAATATAACATTAATTAATGTTATCACGAACCTATACTGTTCTGTAAGACTAGAAATCGCGCCGCGAAAGGATATGATCGCCCCGCGATCCTTGCTGGTCGCGCCGCGATCCAGACCTGCACAACTCAGTTTTAAACGCCAACTTCGGACGCACATAACTTTTAACTCGTTTATATCTAGACCACCAAATTTTGCTGGCACCTTTAATACGACAATATAAACTAATTTTCACTTTTTCAAAATTTGGGTTTACGGAGAATTTGGACTAAATTCTTGAATGTGGTCGTTTTGACCAATTTCATAACCAAGTCCAATTCCAAACCAAATGCTTTCTGACTTTCACTTTTTACTAATGTATACAACTATCTACATTGACTCTAAATCAATAATAAAGGGCAACATACTACAACTTTAACTCGTTTTAGCATACCAACGCTTTGGTGACCCATTTGGGCACCAAATGACCCGTTAAGGGAAATCAACCACAATAATCAACTTACTTCTAATTTCCACACACATTTGACCAACTAAAGGTAGTTAACAAGATGTCACTATCAAATTCAACCTCACACATACTTCTCATTACTCCACAAAACATGACAAGTATATGTTTACTATCCCTTTCACATACACGTACAAGGACAATACACTTTACCACTTTCCTCTTTGACTTTTTAAAGTCAAAGGTACTATATCTCCAATATCAAACTTCATAATTAACCATCGACTTAACTCAAAAATGTTTTATTTGGGTGATTTACACAATGGCTATCAACACACGAAAATTCAAAAGAAGGAAGAGCTTGTATAACCATAAAGCAAGCTCCCATCCACGCTATCTTCATGACATGTTCTTCTTGATCACTCCAGTCCCATCCACAGCCATCCATAGAAACCAAAGCATTTGCTGAAGCACCCTGAATTGGTATGTTCCTTGATTGAGTTCCATTGCTTCCAGCTCTTTGACCATTACCATTCTGCTCTTGCCTTGGGTTTCTACATTCTCTAGCAAAGTGTCCCATCTTGTGACAGTTGAAACACTCTATCTTGCTTTTATCAAACCAACTTGCATCATTCCTCTTATATGCAAAGTTGTTCCTACCAGTCCTCTGCATGAACCTTTTTGCTCTCTGAGTAATTAAAGTAATTTGCCACTTAATATCCATCTCCTCTAGATCATCACCATCAAACTGTTCCAAATCTTCATTAGTAAGTGAAGAATTCACATTACTAGCAAAGAATGATTCTAGAATCTGATCATTAGAACTGTTTGATGATGATCCTCCTCCTCCTGAAACATGAGTAGTTCCCTTTTGACTTGACTCTGCTTTTGTTCCAGCCATAGACATAAAAGCAGCATTGTGACTATACCCAGATGCTTGCTTCTTACTTTCTACCTCAGACTCAAAGTTCCTTAGATCATTGTAGATATCTTCTAACTCCTTGGTCTCAATATCTGTACTCTGCCTCAATCCAACAGTGTAGATTGTCCATTCATCACCTAATGATCTTAAGAACTTTCTGTTAAGATCTTCTTTGTCAATCTTAACCTTGTGATTTTCCAATTCTCCAACTAATTTAGTAAACCTATCAAAGGTTTGAGTTAGAGTTTCAGTTTTCACATGGCTAAAATTTTCAAATTGTTGCTTTAACAAAGATCTTTTATTCTTTTTGGTGTTATCATTACCACCAAACCTTTTATCAATTGCCTCCATCAAAACCTTGGGATCCTCACAAGATTCAAACCTACTCTGATGCACATTAGGAATGGATAGCAGCAGTGTACTAAGAGCCTTGTATTCTGTAGATATGATTTTTTTTTCTGCATCTGATGTTGGTGGTGGTCTTGGTTGCTTTACACCATCACCATCAAGAGTTACTGGTATACCATTGACAACAACTTCCCACATCTGATAATCTGTGAGAAGCATGTACTACCTGATTCTGACCTTCCATAGGTCAAACTCATCAGGTTTGAGCATAGGGATCTTAGTTGCTTGAGTTCCTTCATTCCCTTCAGTCGCCAATGAATTTAAAACTTAATTAGAAAACTAAACCTCAATTAATATCACAATAATCCCAGATCTTCCTGTATTCAAAGCTTCACAAGCTCTGATACCACTTTGTTAGTCCCTGTTTAACTTAATAAACAATCAATAATAATAAGCCTTGAATGTATTATTGAGTAGTTGCGGAATCACACTCAATAATATTAAGAAGATCACAAATATTAACTAATATTATGAACATAATAAAATACCGAAAGCTCCAATCTTATTAATGATATAAGACGAATACACTTGATGTATTAGGGTTACAGAAAACCTTGAAGCTGCGCAAAACCTTAACCTATCTAGGTCTAAAGGATCTCTATTATAACATATAGAGTCCGTACAATCTCCTACGAATATGGAATAGAATAACTTCCATAACCGACTCAAACTTATCACAATATCATAAACAGTTGTAACTACCATTCTGAAGTAAACAGTTGAAACTATTATACAATCAGTGGTAACTGCTTCAATTGTAATATAAGACTAAGTACAAATACATAATCAGTGTTAACTGCTACACATATAACTAACAGTTACAAATACATAAGTAGTTTCAACTACTTACAAACACATAACTATCAGTTGAAATCAATCTTCAAGCAGTTACAATCTCTTGTCTTCTCTTTAGATTTCTTCTATCAGTTGAAACTTTGTAAAAACAGTTGTAACACGAACACAAACAGTTTTAATCACTTGTACTCGTTAGTCTTCTCATCAGTAGCAAAAACAACCCAAATCAGTTTTGTAACATCCTCATTACTGGCCTAGGAGGATTTTGGTAAATTACTTAATTCATTTGATTATTTAATTAAGTTTGGAAATAATTGTGTTATTTGGCTAATTGAAATTGATAGGGTAAATGGTCAAACGACTTATTGTGATATATGAATTATTAATTGCCTTAAATTATTATAGTTGACGGTATAATAATATATATTTTCACGTAAACGGTTTTTAGGTTCCAAACAATAGGTTTAGATCGGGTGTAATTTGGAACCAACTTATACCCACCCTTAGCAAATGGATCGGTTCATTTGTGTTTCCCCAATTCATTTCAACATCACACACATAACCTAAGAACTAAGAAATCTAAAGAAGAAAACTTTGATCAATCGATTTGAGCTTGGATTTCGTGGTTACCACTGAACATCATCATCTTCTCCTTCATCATCATCATCTTAAATTGTAAGTTCATACCTCAATTATGCATATTTATATGATTGAATGAATTAGGTTAGATTCTTGATGCCTAAATAGATTTAGAAGCTTGATGATGATTATTTGTTGTTATAATATGTTGTAGGATGTTATTTGAGGTATTTTGATTGTTAAAAACATGTATTGTATCTAGATTGGTGGAATTAGGGTTTTTGGTTCGTGATGGTGTTCTTGTTGATCTGGGTTTTGTTGCTGAAACTGTGTCGAACGCGATCAAGCCTCGTCACCCGGATCGCGTTGCTATGTATTAAATGGTTACAACATGATTTTGTTCCTTGAAACGCGATCCAGATCACCTCGCCCGGATCGCGTTGGCCAGTGAAAAGCTGAGTCACTGGGATTTTGTTCTTGGGAACGCGATCCAGCCACCTTGCCAGGATCGCGTTTGATAGTGAAAAACGGTAACAGAACTTTTTGTGCATTGGAACGCGATCCAGCCTACTCTCACCCGGATCGCGTTTGCATGTTGTAAAAATGACAAATTTGTTAATCTGTGACTTATGCATTCGTGTTAATCGCCTTGTAGTAATAGTATAGTAGATATTCTTATATGACACTATAAACATGATTATATCATAGTGAACTTGAATGTGAGACTAATTCGGGTTGGTCGTATTTTCAGATAAAGCGAAGACTCAGTGAGACTAGATCTCTGAGTGGTGACATTGTCAGTAAGGGTGAGTGGATCATTGACTCTCTTTCTGAATTAGTTGTAACAATCCGGTTACAACGGGTAAACGTGGTTTTACAGTTATATATATATTGAATCAGTACATTTTGCCATGATGATTATGGAATGTGCTATCTTGTCAGGGGTCAATATGATATTGGGTTTGGATACTGTTACTTTGGACGACATGATGACTTTGTACATGTGTTGTTTATTGAAATCATGTCGTATGTAGTAATGGTACTAAACTATCGGTAAGACCACTGTTTGGCCTTCAGTGGTTATAAGTGTTACTTGGGGAACCACCGCGGCATGAGGGTACCTCAAGGACCACCGATCCTCTTTGATGTATTTGTTATAATGCTTTGTGGTGATCAATTGCTATGCTAGTTTAGACTGATAGTTGTGATCTATTCACTTAGCTTCGTGCTAATCCCTCTCCTCACTTCTTGCAGATTACTTTTGATGTGGGTGGGCAAGAAGTTAGTTTGAAGAATGTTTGACTGCCTACTCTGACTATACGACATGTAGTCGTTTAATAAACTTATATTTTGGAATTTAAATAACACTTAACTTAATGTTGTAGTTGATATGATTATTGTACCAACTTATCATGCAGGCATAGATTGTGTTTTGGGAACTATGTTATACGCAATCTATAATGCATGATTTGTATTCAATCGCTTCCGATATATAAAAAAAAAAAAAAAAAATTTTGTATCTTGAAATATTGTGGTGTTATAAATTGGTATCAGAGCCTAGGTTTGAGTGAATTGAGCATGGGTTAATTGTTCAATCCCAAATCTATGTGTGTCAGTCAAACATTCCTTTGAGTGAGATTTTGTTAGCATGTGAAGGTGGTTAGTATATAGGTACTAACAACTAACGTGTTATGAGATGTTGTTTGGTACAGATATGGCAGAGAATGAACCTCCAGCTGACCCACCCAATGATGCCCCTCGAACTAATGTATCCCCTCCTGAAACCCAAAATGTTAGCCAGGGTCAAACTGGTACTACCTTTTCTGCAGGGGATTTTGATCATGAGGATTATCTGATTCAGCTAGAGACAGAAAATCTGAGACTCAAGGCAATAGAACAACAGTTTTTGCAACAACAACAACAAAACCGGTCTTCTCAACAAATCTTGCAATCTTTGCCACCTACCGTTAGCACAGTACCACCACTCTTGGTGACTTCGCAGATTCCCGTATCTCAGTCTTATTATCATCATCCACACTATGGTACCTATCCGATTTCGGCTCCGTTCTCTTCCGGACCTTCGGGTTATCAGACTCCGATATTTCAAGCTCAGAGTCAACCAAAGCTATGCTCTTTTAAGACTTTCAAGTCTTGTGGACCATCGGATTTTTCGGGTAGTACAAATCCCTCTGTTACCTTGGATTGGTTGAGGGATGTGGAAAGAAAGTTTGAGGTTTGCCGATGTGAAGAGGAAGTCAAGGTTCCTTTTGCGGTGCAACTTCTGAAGGGTCCCGCAATGGTTTGGTGGGATTCCATTACATCACATTTTACCCCACAGCAGAGAGCATCGATTTGTTGGTCTGATTTCCACAATGAGGTTTGTAAGAAATATTGTTCGGGATTTGACATGACCCGGATTCGACGCGAGTTTTTGGATTTGCAATTAACGGATAAGATGACGATGGATGATCTCATTTCCCAATTCACTGACAAGTTGAGATTCGTGCAACAATGGGTACCGGAGGAACGTATGAAGATTGACCATTTTGTGGGAATGTTACCGCATACTTATCGGACGACCGTGAGGTTGGCGGGTACTCTTTCCCAAGCTTTTGATCTTGCCCGTTCTGTGGATGGGGATGTTAGGGCACAAGGTTTGGAGGTTAGGGAAAAATCTCCATTTAAACCCAAGGGTGAATCTTCGGGTAGTCCTGGAAAGAAGAAATGGCAGGGATCTCATCAACCTAAGAAGTCCAGTTCGGATGGTAAATCATTGGACAGAACCAATTGGTGCCAAAATTGTAAATCGCGACACACGGGTCCTTGCACTCCACAAACTGCTAGGTGTATCAAATGTGGACAACTTGGTCATGACATCAAGGATTGCGCGTTTCCTAGACATGTGTGTTGGAATTGTCAAAAGGAAGGTCATCGGTCGGGTTTGTGTCCGGAGGCTAGGAAACAAAGGATGGGTGTGGTCGGAGGGTCTTCATCTTCTGGCCAGAAAAGAAAGAATCCACCAACGGCAACTGGTAGGGCATTCCAAATGACAGCTGATGATGCTGTCAGGACTGAAGATGTTATAACTGGTACATTTCTAATCAACTCTGTACCAGCTACTGTTCTGTTTGATTCGGGAGCCAATTGCTCATTTATATCTATGCTTTTCTGCGATAAACTGAAATTGACTCCCACTTGTATTACAAATCCTATTGAGGTTGAGATAGCAAATGGCAAGATAGTTCCAGTTACCACATCGATGACTGGAGCTAGCATCTTGATTGAGGATCATAGTTTCCCAATTTCTTTTCTATTGATGCCCATCCCCAGTTTTGATGCGGTTTTAGGCATGGATTGGTTAAGTAAAAATAAGGCAAGTATAGAGTGCCATAAGAAACTAATTAGGATTCCAATCTCTAGTGAGTCATTTGTTGTGGCTCGAGGGGAACGGGAAAGAGGTAGTATCCCTATGATTTCTATGATGAAAGCTAGTAAATCTCTAGCTAAGGGGTGTGTATCCTACCTGGCTTATATAGTTGATGCAAAATTAGAAAAGAAAACCGTTTCCAATGTCCGGGTGGTTTCTGATTTCCCCGACGTTTTTCCTGATGAATTGCCTGGGTTGCCTCCCATTAGAGAGGTGGAATATAAAATTGAGCTAATTCCTGGTTCTACTCCTGTAGCTAAGGCTCCTTATAGACTAGCTCCCTCCGAAATTCGTGAAATGATGACCCAAATCCAGGAGCTATTAGATAAGGGTTTCGTCAGGCCTAGTTCGTCTCCTTGGGGTGCACCCGTATTGTTTGTTAAAAAGAAGGATGGCACCCTTCGGATGTGTATTGATTATAGAGAGTTGAATAAGCGAACCATAAAGAATAAGTACCCTTTGCCCCGAATAGATGAATTATTTGATCAATTACAAGGGTCTTCCTATTTTTCTAAGATTGACTTGAGGTCGGGTTATCATCAAGTGCGGGTTTGTGGGGAGGATATTCCTAAGACGGCTTTTCGCACTAGATATGGTCATTATGAATTTCTTGTTATGCCTTTTGGGTTGACTAATGCTCCGGCGGTCTTTATGGATTTGATGAATAGAGTTTGTCGACCCTACCTTGATAAGTTTGTTATTGTATTTATTGACGATATATTGATTTATTCTAAGTCTGAATCCGATCACGAAGTACACTTGCGTTTAGTACTTGATACTTTGAGACAGGAGAAGTTGTATGCTAAGTTTTCCAAATGCGAGTTTTGGTTGCGTGAGGTTCAGTTTTTGGGGCATATTATTTGTGAGGATGGAGTTAAGGTTGACCCATCTAAGGTTGAGGCAGTTATGAATTGGCAAGCACCTAAGTCTGCTTCAGAGATTAAGAGTTTTCTTGGTTTGGCGGGTTACTATCGAAAGTTCATCAAGGATTTCTCTAAGCTAGCGGGTCCTTTGACGAAATTGACTCGAAAGGATGTTAAGTTTCAATGGAATGATCAGCAAGAGTCGGCTTTCTAGACTTTGAAACAGTTATTGTGTCAGGCTCCAATTTTAGCCTTGCCTGAAGGGTCCGAGGATTTCATTGTGTATTGTGACGCTTCGCATGCGGGTTTGGGTGGTGTCTTGATGCAACGTGGTCGAGTCATTGCATATGTTTCTCGTCAGCTTAAACCTCATGAAAAGAATTACCCTACCCATGACTTGGAACTTGCAGCTGTAGTCTTTGCCTTAAAAATCTGGAGACACTATTTGTATGGTACTAAATGCGTTATTTGTACGGATCATAAGAGTCTTCAGTACATGTTTTCTCAGAAGGAACTGAATATGCGTCAGAGGAGATGGTTAGAGTTGATAAAAGATTATGATTGTGAGATTCGTTACCATCCGGGTAAGGCGAATGTGGTCGCGGATGCGTTGAGTAGAAAAGGGAAATTCGAGAAAGTTTGCTTTATGCGATTAGAAGTTTCCTCAGATTTGATTGACAAATTGAGAATGGTACAAATGGAAGCACTTTTGGATCAAAATTTGAAAGCCGAGATCCTATTGAAAAGAAAAGAACTGTTATGTGACGATTCTCGTGGATTAAAGACATTCCAATCGCGTGTCTGGGTTCCTTTGCTTGGTGGGCTTCGTGATGTAATATTGATGGAAGCTCATAAGTCCCGATTGTCTGTTCATCCCGGGAGCACAAAAATGTATAATGATCTTAAACCTTTGTATTGGTGGCCTACTTTGAAAATGGATGTTGCTCGATTTGTGGAATCATGCCATATATGCTCTCAAGTAAAGGCCGAGCACCAGAAACCGTATGGGTCGTTGAAACAACTTGAGATCCCCGAGTGGAAATGGGAAAACATTACGATGGATTTTGTAACAAAATTTCCGCGAACCATTAGAGGAAACGACATGATTTGGGTGATTGTGGACCGATTGACAAAGAGTGCTCACTTTCTTGCTACTAGTGAGACGGCTTCTTTGAGTAAATTATCCCAATTGTACGTCAATGAGATCGTTTCACGACATGGAATTCCTTTATCTATTGTGTCGGATAGAGATCCGCGATTCTTGTCCGGGTTTTGGCAGGGTTTGCAGAAGGAATTAGGTACCCGAATTAATTTGAGTACGGCTTATCACCCTCAGACGGACGGTCAATCAGAACGCACAATTCAAACTTTGGAGGACATGTTGCGTGCTTGTGTGTTGGAATATGGTGGGTCTTGGGATTCACACCTGCCATTGATTGAGTTCGCGTATAATAATTCTTATCACTCGAGTATAGGTATGCCTCCGTATGAAATGCTATATGGGCGTCGTTGTAGAACACCCACGTGTTGGTTGGAAGCGGGTGAGAAGCAATTTGCGGGTCCAGATATTGTCCAGATTACTGCGGATAAAGTAGCTATAGCTCGTGAGAAGTTGAAAGCGGCTCGGGATAGACAGAAACAGTATGCCGATCCGCGGCGTCGTCCGGTTTCGTTTGTAGTGGGTGAATTGGTATATTTAAAGGTTTCCCCTTGGAAAGGAGTGATTCGGTTTGGTAAACGTGGTAAACTTGCTCCTAGGTTTATTGGGCCATTTAGAGTTCGCCAAGTAGTTAATGATCAAACGGTATCGTTAGATCTTCCTCCTGAATTAGCGGGTATTCATGACACCTTCAATGTTTGTTACTTAAGAAAACGTAAGGTGGAGGACCAATCCCAAGTCCTTCCGTTACAAGACTTGCGTGTCGACTTAAGTCAGAAACTTGTAGAAGAACCCATAGAGCTTGTAGATAGAAAAGTGACTAAACTTCGAAAGAAGGAGATACCCATGGTTTTGGTTAAGTGGCGACATAGTCTGGGTGCTAATCTTACGTGGGAAACGGAGGAAAGCATGAGATTGCGGTATCCTAATCTTTTTGAGCGTGGCGAGATTTCGGGGACGAAATCTTCTTAAGGAGTGAAGATTTGTAACATCCTCATTACTGGCCTAGGAGGATTTTGGTAAATTACTTAATTCATTTGATTATTTAATTAAGTTTGGAAATAATTGTGTTATTTGGCTAATTGAAATTGATAGGGTAAATGGTCAAACGACTTATTGTGATATATGAATTATTAATTGCCTTAAATTATTATAGTTGACGGTATAATAATATATATTTTCACGTAAACGGTTTTTAGGTTCCAAACAATAGGTTTAGATCGGGTGTAATTTGGAACCAACTTATACCCACCCTTAGCAAATGGATCGGTTCATTTGTGTTTCCCCAATTCATTTCAACATCACACACATAACCTAAGAACTAAGAAATCTAAAGAAGAAAACTTTGATCAATCGATTTGAGCTTGGATTTCGTGGTTACCACTGAACATCATCATCTTCTCCTTCATCATCATCATCTTAAATTGTAAGTTCATACCTCAATTATGCATATTTATATGATTGAATGAATTAGGTTAGATTCTTGATGCCTAAATAGATTTAGAAGCTTGATGATGATTATTTGTTGTTATAATATGTTGTAGGATGTTATTTGAGGTATTTTGATTGTTAAAAACATGTATTGTATCTAGATTGGTGGAATTAGGGTTTTTGGTTCGTGATGGTGTTCTTGTTGATCTGGGTTTTGTTGCTGAAACTGTGTCGAACGCGATCAAGCCTCGTCACCCGGATCGCGTTGCTATGTATTAAATGGTTACAACATGATTTTGTTCCTTGAAACGCGATCCAGATCACCTCGCCCGGATCGCGTTGGCCAGTGAAAAGCTGAGTCACTGGGATTTTGTTCTTGGGAACGCGATCCAGCCACCTTGCCAGGATCGCGTTTGATAGTGAAAAACGGTAACAGAACTTTTTGTGCATTGGAACGCGATCCAGCCTACTCTCACCCGGATCGCGTTTGCATGTTGTAAAAATGACAAATTTGTTAATCTGTGACTTATGCATTCGTGTTAATCGCCTTGTAGTAATAGTATAGTAGATATTCTTATATGACACTATAAACATGATTATATCATAGTGAACTTGAATGTGAGACTAATTCGGGTTGGTCGTATTTTCAGATAAAGCGAAGACTCAGTGAGACTAGATCTCTGAGTGGTGACATTGTCAGTAAGGGTGAGTGGATCATTGACTCTCTTTCTGAATTAGTTGTAACAATCCGGTTACAACGGGTAAACGTGGTTTTACAGTTATATATATATTGAATCAGTACATTTTGCCATGATGATTATGGAATGTGCTATCTTGTCAGGGGTCAATATGATATTGGGTTTGGATACTGTTACTTTGGACGACATGATGACTTTGTACATGTGTTGTTTATTGAAATCATGTCGTATGTAGTAATGGTACTAAACTATCGGTAAGACCACTGTTTGGCCTTCAGTGGTTATAAGTGTTACTTGGGGAACCACCGCGGCATGAGGGTACCTCAAGGACCACCGATCCTCTTTGATGTATTTGTTATAATGCTTTGTGGTGATCAATTGCTATGCTAGTTTAGACTGATAGTTGTGATCTATTCACTTAGCTTCGTGCTAATCCCTCTCCTCACTTCTTGCAGATTACTTTTGATGTGGGTGGGCAAGAAGTTAGTTTGAAGAATGTTTGACTGCCTACTCTGACTATACGACATGTAGTCGTTTAATAAACTTATATTTTGGAATTTAAATAACACTTAACTTAATGTTGTAGTTGATATGATTATTGTACCAACTTATCATGCAGGCATAGATTGTGTTTTGGGAACTATGTTATACGCAATCTATAATGCATGATTTGTATTCAATCGCTTCCGATATATAAAAAAAAAAAAAAAAAAATTTTGTATCTTGAAATATTGTGGTGTTATAAGTTTTGACCCAACATGCCTCCACCGCCTCATTCCATACGGCGTATGGAATGAAATTCCAGCGACTTTTCAAGTTTTCTTCTTTTAATCGTTTGGCTTTACTCGTTTCTTCAATAAATCTTCAATCCAATTTATTTTCTTTCACGCAATCTATTTAAATCATCAAACTCAATTATTCGCATAACTTTCTTCATTTCCTGAACATTTTCTTGACCCAACTCATTTATATACCTATTTACAAATATTAACCAAATCAGTATCTATTATCAAATAAATGCAATAAAAATATATAAAAACTATTTGACTATTGTTAAAATAAATATAACATTATTTAATGTTATCAAATTATCCCCACACTTAACTTCTACTTGTCCTTAAGTAGACTAAAACTAAACTACTAAATATACATCACTAATCCAAAAATGATTACTTATAAGCATAAAACTATTATTTAAAAATTAAAATACTTAAATTAAAAATCCGTTTCCAATTTCTAAAATTTAAACAATTTAATTAACATGGATAACTATTTTGTACAATAATGGAATAAATTCCTTTATTATTATTTACATAATATATAGCTCATCAACAATTACTAATATTGTTGTCCACTTAAACAATCCATACTCATATTTCTGAAAACACTTTATTGTTAGTATGTACATTACTTATGATCCCCATCTATGAAATACCCCTAAAATTTAGTCATGCACTTTACTTTATATTTAAAATAAATATATAAAAATCATTTTTAAGAATCAAGACATTGGTGACAGGTCTGCATTTTCACGCAACAAAGCGACATAACTTGATTCAAGTAAAGCAAACCCTTTTTAAATCAAACCAGCGGTGACATGTCTATACCTTAGTATAACAAAGCGACATAGTTTGATAAATTTGGGAATCTTAATTTTAAAAGATTTACATTTCTTTTGCTTATTTTTAAGAATACTAATATGAGACCAGGTCTGTACTTAGTACAACAGAGGAAACAATTAGTAAACCCCCAAATGATTTTATATAAATTTTAAAAATATAAAATATTGCATGCTAAATCCAGGAATTAAGACTTTTTGTCATACATCATAGTGTGTTTACCACAAAGTAATATACAAGTTTAAAATTTACTTCTTAAAATTCAGAAATTTTCATATAGATTGCCTATCAGTACATCATATAATGAAACTATACATCACTTATTATTATTTTAAAATTATATGTACAGAAAGTTTAATCCATGTTAAAGTCTAAACTTTAAAAATAAAACAAACTTTTAATAAACCTATTTTAACTAATAAATACTTAGTTTCAAAACTTAAAAATAAAACTTTTTTTTTAATTAAAATCCAAAAAAAATACAACAAAACCTAAGGACAAGTAAACTTCTTTTCGACCCCCATCCCCACACTTAAGTTGTACAATGTTCCCATTGTACTAAACAGAATAAAATCATAGTAAAAATGAGAGAAAAGAAGTAGAACATAAAACTCCCCTTATATCTCTTGAAAAGTCCAACATCGCGCGAGTTCAAGTCCGAGTCAGCACTATCATTTGAAAGCACACAAAAACAAACAAAACAAAACATAACATATAAAACAATAAAATACATAGTTAAAACAGAAAAATAAATCCTAACTCACTTTCGTAGGAATTACAATTGCATTTAGCATATGCAATAAGCCTTTAAATCCCTTGGTATCCCGAGTGGACGAGTTATAGTCTCATGAGGGTTTCTAGTGAACACACCCACAAAGTTCAAAACTAATTTTTTTTTTAGTAATAACAAAAACTATTCTAATAAATATACAAAATAAAATAAAGGATACGACACGGGTTACTTCCCGAGAAAGACTTGTTTTTGTTCGAGTCACTAGCTTGACTCCAACCTTATTTACCTGAAAATATGT
The DNA here is from genome assembly GCA_949592205.1 of Helichrysum umbraculigerum. NCBI lineage: Eukaryota > Viridiplantae > Streptophyta > Magnoliopsida > Asterales > Asteraceae > Helichrysum > Helichrysum umbraculigerum. The sequence goes on along the minus strand of CATIUR010000005.1, from coordinate 78,363,131 downwards.
TAATTTTCCCCACACTTATCGTAAAGAATGGGTGATAATATCGATAAGCATTTATTAAATGGAAATTTTATATAATGAACGAATATAAATACTTATCACTTAAAGTAGGCATTTGTCCATTTCTCAATGCTCCATGATCTTTTAAAAATCGTAACATATTTTCCTTCAGTACTTGATCACCTTCTTTCCGCTGATTCACCACAGGATGTAATGACAAACTATCATCAATATTTGGATCCAAAATAGCTATTAATTCCTCTTCCGTCATAACCCCATCTTGGTTCCTCATTTTAGAGATATCCTCATCATTACAATCAAGTAACGAGAGTAATTCCTCATCAGAATCTTGGTAATAAGTCATTGAAGCTAAGACAAATCCGTTACAATCATGAAAACTAGAAATGGTGAAACGTACCCACTCTATACAAAATAAACAAAAACAATAAAAATATATACAAGTAACTTTCTTGGAAATAAATTCTAAGAAAGGATCAATTAATCACACTAAATTAAATTCTTAAATTAAACACAATCCCCGGCAGCGGCGTCAAAAACTTGATGTGTAAAATCAAGTTATAAAATTAAACAAAGAAATACTAATCGTTTACTATTACACAACTGAGGTAAGTATACCTTATCGTGTATAGTATAGCTACAGTAAGTCCAAGTTCGTTCCACAGGGATTGTTGATTTAAGAATTAAAACTAAAAATGTAATTAACTTAGTACAGAAAAGACTTGGGTTTGTTGTGACCGAATTGTCACGTTGCTTAACAACTAAATTTAATAAACTAAAACAAGTGGACTCAGGAAGAGTCAGATTGATTAATTTGAACTTTATCAGATATTAAAAATGACACTTACTTGAACTAGCTCACTAATGATTTCGGGTTGTATAATAAAAACCAAGTTATCTAGCAATCAATGCTCATCTTAATTTAGATCAGGTTTAACGTTCGCCATGACCTTCACATAAATCTTGATTGACCAATTAATAATTTAATTTAATGAAAGACGTTCGCCAATATCATCACCTTATATATTTAAGTTTAATTATCTAACTTATACCAAATCTACGTTCGCTATCATTGGATTAATCATACATAGACATATAATTAAATAATGAAATAACTTTGTGACAAACGTTCGCTATAGCCACTAATTAAATCATTAACAACCTTCAATAATATATAAAACTTAAACACATAATAGTTTCAATTAAACATTAATAAAATTGCAATAGATAATATATTTAAGTTGAATATATGAATCTTAATTAAACTAAGATTGGTGCATCCACTTAACCTACACCTTAATTTTGATTCAATAATTTAAGATTTAATCTAGTGAATAACTTCCATCAACTTCACCTGCTTACACATTCATGTTTAAACGATTATCTTGTTTAATACCTGCTTCCGCAATCAATTAACAATTATTCATAGACAAATAATTATAATAAACTATTATATGAAAAAGCTCCCGCTAAATTGATCATATAATAATTTACCAACAAGATAAACCAATTAATATAAACTCGAATACATAAGGTTCACGATTAAAAAAAAATAATTCAACATAAATATTAAAAATTAACAACCCTAATCATTAGATCACATCATTCAAGTAAGTGTAAAAGGATTTAGCTACTCATAATCACGTTAAAATAAACACATATAATAATTGAAATCATCGCAAACATAATTATATTGAAAGAAAAGAGTAAACGAATGATTACAATGATTAAATGATGATCCGTAGTAGCCGAATGATTGAAACAAATGATATATCTCCAAAAGTATGAAAAACACTCAAAAGTACCTCCAAAATTCGTAACCCTAATTTTTATATATGAAAAAGTTGTTGTTTTTCGTAATCAGAAGGCTGCTATATAATTCTCTGAGAAAACAATCCATACGGCGTATGGATTTTCCATACAGCGTATGGATTAAAACAAGCCCGGCCCAGCTCTGTCGCTCCTTGTGCTTCCACCGCCTCATTCCATACGGCGTATGGATATTCCATACGGCGTATGGAATGAAATTCCAGCGAGTTTTCAAGTTTTCTTCTTTTAATCGTTTGGCTTTACTCGTTTCTTCAATAAATCTTCAATCCAATTTATTTTCTTTCACGCAATCCATTTAAATCATCAAACTCAAACATTTTCTTGACCCAACTCATTTATATACCTATTTACAAATATTAACCAAATCAGTATCTATTATAAAATAAATGCAATAAAAATATATAAAAACTATTTGACTATTGTTAAAATAAATATAACATTAATTAATGTTATCACGAACCTATACTGTTCTGTAAGACTAGAAATCGCGCCGCGAAAGGATATGATCGCCCGCGATCCTTGCTGGTCGCGCCGCGATCCAGACCTGCACAACTCAGTTTTAAACGCCAACTTCGGACGCACATAACTTTTAACTCGTTTATATCTAGACCACCAAATTTTGCTGGCACCTTTAATACGACAATATAAACTAATTTTCACTTTTTCAAAATTTGGGTTTACGGAGAATTTGGACTAAATTCTAGAATGTGGTCGTTTTGACCAATTTCATAACCAAGTCCAATTCCAAACCAAATGCTTTCTGACTTTCACTTTTTACTAATGTATACAACTATCTACATTGACTCTAAATCAATAATAAAGGGCAACATACTACAACTTTAACTCGTTTTAGCATACCAACGCTTTGGTGACCCATTTGGGCACCAAATGACCCGTTAAGGGAAATCAACCACAATAATCAACTTACTTCTAATTTCCACACACATTTGACCAACTAAAGGTAGTTAACAAGATGTCACTATCAAATTCAACCTCACACATACTTCTCATTGCTCCACAAAACATGACAAGTATATGTTTACTATCCCTTTCACATACACGTACAAGGACAATACATTTTACCACTTTCCTCTTTGACTTTTCAAAGTCAAAGGTACTATATCTCCAATATCAAACTTCATAATTAACCATCGACTTAACTCAAAAATGTTTTATTTGGGTGATTTACACAATGGCTATCAACACACGAAAATTCAAAAGAAGGAAGAGCTTGTATAACCATAAAGCAAGCTCCCATCCACGCTATCTTCTTGCAACCACCATCTACTCGTTATATTCATTTGGTTCAACCGAACCATTGCACATTTGCACCTACATCATAAACAACTGAAGGGGTAAGCAAAACGCTTAGTGAGCATACGGGTAATTAAATGAATAATCCACAAAACTAATCAACATATATCAATTATCGATAACACATATATGTTTAGGCACATAACTACTAAGCAATTGTAGAGATCATTCTATTCACTGAGCGGATCCGCAGCCATCTAATCACTTAGTACGTATTCACATCACGTGCTACAACATCTAATCAATTTGCACGTATTCATATCACGTGCTACAACATCTAATCACAACTGTAGCTAATTTGAATTAGCTAATCTAATCGCAACAATAGCTAACATGAGTTTGCTAATCTAATCACAATAATAAATCTCTACAAAGCTCATTTAACATAATTCCACAATTAATAACAACTTCAATTCTTTCAACTATTCATCAGATCTTGAATTCATCACAATTAAGCAACAATTATGAAATTCAACAATTTACTAATTAATCTGATCATAACTATAGCTAACATAAGTTAGCCATTCTACTACCAACCAATCTCTACTACGCCTAATCTACATCTTTCAACACTAATCAACAATATACAATGATTATCGACAACTAGCAACAATGATTAACAACAATCATCAAAATAAAATACAACTAATAACTCCCTTTGGTTGTGTGAACCTCTTGCACGTATGCAATCCAGAACACACAACCATTACCCATTTAACCCCCATATCACTCACCTTTGCTTTTTAAGCAAATACGCGATTTAACACTTGATTATGAAAGCCACGTCTTTGATCACCTATCATATAACACATCAATATAACAACATATTTTGCAACTAATAATTACCATACTCAACTAATCATAATCATAAACCCATCACCCCTTTGGATTGATCAAGTTTAGCTTTTAGTCAAACTAATCACTATTTCATCATCATAAGCTACAACAATTTCTAAGGTTTAACATCTTCTAATCATCACTTTAATTATGACTAGTATATCATTTTAGTCTTACTATAACAATTCTTTCGACTATAAGTTAATTGAGTTATCACTAACTCATAACAATTCAACATAATCCAATCCAAGATTATAAATAACACTTACTACAATTTCATCACTTCACCATAATCACTTTTAAAATTTGATTACTTGGATTATTACTTATACTGTAAACAATATATCATAATAACCCATAGTCACTCTCTTAAACTACAAATTACATGAGTTATCACTATCTTGCAAGAATTCCACATAATTCATCAAAACCCTCAAGAACACAACTAAAGAAACTTCATCTCTTGATTGTAGTAAGGTTACTAATCATCACTAATAACCTAAACTAATATCAATTCAATAATTTCAAATCCTAATTTCGGATTAAAACCACTAATTAACCAAAGCCCACCAAAAACCCCTTTCTAGGTTATTGAGATGAAGAACACTTACATACCTTTTTGTTAGAGAAGATCAAAAGAAGGTTAATTGAATGTTTCTAGCTTCAATTTCGTGATCACAAACTGATTTCATGCTTCTCCTTGCTTCCTGCGTTCTTTCTTTCTTTCTGTAGTTTTCTGGAACAATTTTGTAGATATGTATGTCTGTATGCGACATATATGTTTGTATGTGTATAGATATGTTTTAATTTTAGCTATTAAGTTGGTACACTTCTAGTCCCCGAAGTTTTATTGTCTAGAACTTAAAAACCGATCACAATTATTATTATTTTTGACACAAATAATAATAATTATTCATAATAAATTCTATTACATTTATTAAAATAATACTTCAAATTTTGGGGTGTTACAAATTAGGATTAATATTTTGTGTTTGAGTCGAATTAGGAGTCATAAGTTGGTTAGTTTAGTTTATAAATATACATTAGTAGCTTTGGATTTATTTGTACCTTCGAATTTGAATTTGTTAGTTTGTTTGGTACCTTTGAATTTGATTTGTTTGGTTTGCAATTTGATATTCATTTTCGTTTCGTATTTGTCTTTAGTTTGTTCTTTGTATTTGTTCGATATATCTCCAACAAGTGGTATCAGAACTAGGGTCGATGCTTTGAATTAGTCATCCTCCGTTCGTCAACTAATTGTTGGCGATCCGGAGGGATCCCGTTTGAGTTTGTTTCGTTTTTTTGTTGGCTTGGTTTTTGGTTCGTCGATTTCTGCGCAGCCGTAGAAGAATTGGTTCTACGGGTTCGTTAACCGTTGGATCATCTTGAAATTTGAACCGTAGATTCTAGACACATAGATCTACAATCTGACTGTTGGGATCTTGGATTGGAGGTTCGAGTTGATATATATATATATATATATATATATATATATATATATATATATATATATTCGAAGTTTCTGTCCAAATTTGGTTTCGTTTTGAATTTCGTTTCGGTTATTGTTTGATTTTTGGTGGAGAGATTTTTGGTTTTGGGATTGATTGTGATTAGATCATTGGGTTTTGGATCGCGTTTGAATTTAGACATTTGGACCGTAATCATTATCGAATAAGTGGACCGTTTGAATTTGAATTGGATATTTGGAATTTGAAGATAGATTTGGTTTTTTTGGTTAACCGTTTTGAATTTGTCGGTTAGCGTTTGACTGTTTGGTTTGAATTCATCGGCGTTTGATTTGGATCGTTTTTTAAATTCGATCGTTTGGTTTGTTTGGAAATGTTGAATTTGTGTTTTGAAATTGGCTAGTATCTCTAGCGTTGGAATTTGGCTAGTATAACTAGCATTTGGAATTTGAAATTTGATTTTTGGATAGCGTTTGATTTGAAGTTTGAAGACGGAGTTCAAGTCACGGTGGAGATTGTTAGAAAGTGACTTAAACTATAGGGTTTGTTTGGTAAATTTGATTTGATTTAGAATTTGTTAGAAAGTGACTTAAACGTACTCAAACAAACCCTATAAGTTCAAGACAAATTTACCCGTATATTTTGCATCTCCTATAAAGAAGTCTTGTAAAACAGTATATAGATGATGATTTGATCGAAATCATGCATGAAATACTAAAGTCGAGATATTACTTTTGGGAAAAATTAACTTGAAAATGTGTACACTTATTTTGGTACCGAGAGATAGTAATGAATGAGTAAATCGGTCAGAAAGTTAGACCTGGGTGAATAGAGAGCCGAAACAAAGCAAACCTTTTGTACGATTATGGTCAAACCTTGGTGAATAAAGAGTTATCTGATCTCTATGATAACTAAAAACATAATTATGATGATTAATTGATTTATTGCATCTGAAGAGTGAATTGAAGCTAGCTTCATACTGTTTCTAGACTGAATAAATTTCCTAACAAAAAGAGTGTGACAACCGTCACCAAACCGTTATCGTAGTTTGATCCGTAAAAAGTCATTTTTGTGAAAATACTAATTTCAATGATTTCTTTACATCAAAGTCTTCGTTTTTGAAAAACGAATCCAACGCAAAAAGAATCAACTCAATCCGATATGTAACGAAGAAGTTATGAAGCAAAACGTAAACGAAACTTGGGCTGAAATCGGAGATAAATCGAGACGTGATTTGGACCTAATAGCGACGCGATTTACCCCCTTTCGCGACGCGATCCAGGGTATTTCGCGACGCGAACCTGTCTGGTGAGTATATATTCGATTTTTAACCCCAAACACATATTTTCAAACCCTACATTCGGTTTCTGACGTCCATAGGCGATTTTCCAGACCCAAAGTCGAATCCCAAACCCTAAAACTCAAGGGTTTGATCCAATCTTTCATTCTATCAACCGAAAACACTCGTTATCGCGTTCATCGGTAAGCTTTTGATACTATAATTCTTCCATACGTTTATTCTATTCGTACAAACGGATTCTAAGGATTATGAACTCGTTATTTACAGATTCTAACGAAGTCTCTTGTGCGATCGTTCGATTAGTTGGTACATTTCTATCCGATTTCGTTTATTAACGTTAATTTCGATTGGTTCGTATCGTCGGTTTTTTATTCGGTTCAATCCATTGTATTCCGGGTTATGATATTGTTAGGATGTTAATAAAATCAGTATATATGTTAGTAGAATCGAAAAATATGATTATGATTGCGGTTTAGATTGTTTAGACAAGCAATTAGGGTTGGTTACTCATAAACCCTAATCTGATCAGATTGTGTCTTCGGATTGGGAAGCCCGTAACTTGGTTATTTCGTGATGATTTTTGATGAAACAGGAGTCTAAACTAAAGTACTTTGAGTCTACTTTCAAATGGCGTTGGTCTCATGTCCAAATGTTGTGTTTAAGTTAGTCAAAATGATTTTACAAGATCGTGTGTCATTTCTGAGTTTTTCGGTTCCAGATTTCGGTTGAGTTGTCGATTTTTGAAACGTGTCTTAAACTAAGATTTAGATATTGAGATTTTTACTGGAGTGTCTTTAAAGTGTTAAGTATTTTCTGTAAAAATATGATAATCATTTGAAGCTTCTAAGTATTTTAAGTAAATTAAAACGTTTGTGAAGTCAGAAAGAGTCAACAGTTTAGAGCAGTTTACTTTGATAAATTTTTAAAAATAGTAAATCAACATAAATCAATCTGGGAAAATTACTGAGTCTTCTAAACACATTGAAGTGTCATTGGTAAACATTTTAGAGTCAAATGATTTCAATAAGTATTATTTAAAAATTTGTAAAGTGAAGTCAAACTTTCAGTCAGAAGCTGAGTTTTTCATTTGGGATAGTTCTTGTGATAATACATTAGTAGAATTGTGAGAAAATGTAATAGAAGTGTTTTGGGAGTGAAATACAATGGAATGACCTAGTTATGTCTAGGTTATGACCCATATGCATTATATGATTATTGTAGATTACGAGATTGTTTGGTGGATACACTTAAGGGCGACACTTACTTTAATATTTAAGGTGAGTTTTGCGGCCCCATTTTCTTTACTTATTTTCCGTTGCGGGAAAAGAATGCTCAAAATGATTTCGAACTGTTTTCATATGTTGTGTAAACTATCTGAGTTTTCTGTTTTGGACATTATGATTGAATAAGTGACATTCTGATTGTTGTGGACTGATTGCTGATTGTTGTGAACTGATTGCTGATTGTTCGGATGAATCTTGTGTCTTCGGGACCCTGACAACACTCCATATTTCTTACTAATACGGATATGATTATTGATAGTACTATCGGACGACGGTCCCGCTCTTGTGATAGATACGTTATCCTTGAGTGAATATTATCCAGGAACGGAACGGATTGCTTATGGTAGATGAGTTGGTTATTTTATGTGCTTATTTCATATCATATGTCCTACTTACTAAATTAACACAGCAAAACTATATTCTTTGTGTATGTGTCTTATCAAACCTGCTTAACTCACCAACATTCGTGTTAACGTTTTCGAGCATATCTTTTCAGGTAATTCTAGTGGACTTAAAGCAGTGGACAAGAGAACTTAGTGGACCTTTAGGGTTGCATTAAGAGTTATTCAAGACTTGGGTTACATCATTAAGGTTGCTTGTGAAGGCTTGTTTTGCCTTAACATTGTATAGTACGTTTATTTGTAAGCTTTTGAATTCATTGTTGAAATGTATGCACGACATGAACCGTTATTCATGTTATTGGCATCATGACACATTGGATATTGTATTTCATATAGAATTCTTTATAATGATGTGTTATGATCCTATCACCGTTATACCCCGTTGTTTCCGCTTTAGACGGGGTGTGACAGATTGGTATCAGAGCCATTGTTTATAGAGATCTAGGTGGATTGGCCTAGACTAAAAATAAGGAACCTACATATACAACATGAGTTAGGAAGTTATGTGTGCATACAATTCCGTGAAGCTAGTTGTAGCTAGTGTCGATCATTCATCTTAATCGTTTCAAATAAGGACGTTGTAAGCGTTTTTTCATCATCTTACAACTCTTTATGTGGATCGTCTACATGTTGCTTAGGATTCCATAACTATCTGATCTCTTTCCGTAAATACAAAGCTTATTGTGATACAATGACTTGGAAGATAAGTATGTGTATGAAAGAATACTTTCACAATTATGGCTGCAGACGTAATTGACAAAGGTGTTCCGACGTATGTGTGCTTATCTGACCATATTTGCGTGTCTCATGTGCTATCTTTGTGTCGTATGGTAATAAAATCCCAATTACATTCCTTACCGAATCATTCTTATGTTTGTGAGTCTTGTGCATTTATGCCTAGACAAACTCCAAAGTATTCATTCTATTCTAAACTCATATGAATTCGAAATTATAGCAAACATACTACTAAGATGCATTACCCGTAAATTTTACTTGTGGAGGAGAAACACTCGGTGGTGGTCATACAAGTGATAGTGGTGATCGAACTGATGGTTGAACAGGAGGAATTTGTTGTATTGAAGGCAAGAACTCCAATGTTGTTGCGATCATTGCACGACAGAGGTGGGCCTTAATATTCAAAGTTGTCATGAAAATTAGTATCAGCATATTGAAGCATGGTAGAGCTAACGACATCGAAGGCAAAAATGGAATTAATAATCGAGAATTCAAATGATGGGAGTGGTGATGGCGCGAAAAATAAATAAATAAATAAAATAAAATGAAAATAATAATATTAATAATAAAATATATAAATAAATAAATAAATAGATAGATAAATAAATAAAATAAATAAACGCACTGTTTAAGGGGAATATTCTTTCAATAACGAAATGAAGAAGTTAGTAAACACGTTTTGATAATTATTTACGATGGAAGTTAATCATGCAATATATATCTGACAATTTCACGAGTTGGCAAGATTAGACCTCATCGCGTGGCACTCGAAGCTAAGAAAATTGAGAAGTACATCAACAGCTTTGTTCTAGAAACTAGTAGGATGGTAGAAGGGACTGAGCCTCCTACTATCCAAGGCGCAATACTGATGGATAGATTGTTAATCGTTAAAACCGTTAAGGCTGGGAATGTAGAAACAATACCAAGAATGAGAGGGTATTCAAAAGACTGGTAGATACTAACACATGAAGAGAGGGTTACACTGGTTCACATCTTCTGTGTGTAAGGTGTAACTACTATCAACATACATCTACGACATGTTATACTCATTCAAACTGCAACCGAAGAAGTCACTTTACAATTGAATGCCGGATGATAGCTCGTCAAGTGGCACCAATCAACACAGTAGGAAACTCGATGGCTTGTCTAGAGTGAGAGACTTTGAAAAAAAAAATTATTAATGGGAGCACATAGAGACTAAAAGACGTTACACAAGGGTGTACTTTAGTGCTAGAAGATTACTCTTTTAACATTGACTTGTTGCCCTGCGGACTCAGAAGTTTTGGTGTGGTTGAGGAACGGATTAGATGACGAAATTAGGTATAAATTGTATGTTTGAGAAAGTATTTCGTATACCACTTAAATGGTGGTATAATACCTGAGATCTTCATAGAGCACTTCAAAGACGAAAAGAAACAACTCATGAGCGTAAATGCTAAAAAGTTAAAATTTCAAAACATTCTATTATCAACGATTTCCTCGAAGTCTTCTCGGAAGATTTAGAAGGATTATTTCCCTCTTTACTCGTAAGGTTTTGTATCGATCTTATTCTTGGAGCAACCCCAGTTGCAAAAACTCCAAATCATTTAATACTATCTGAAATGCAAGAATTATTTAATCCAATTTTAGATGCTCCAAGGCAAGGGTTTTATTCACCCTAGTCATTCTATTTGGGGAGCACATATCTTATTTGTCAAAAAAGAAAGATGGTTCTTTTCATTTGTGCATTGATTATCGTGAACTTAACAATTTTACGGTCAAGAATCGATGTCCTCTTCCAAGGATGGATGGTTTGTTTGTTCAACTCCAAGGTGTTCGGTGGTTTTCAAAAATCAATCTTCATTCTGGTTACCATCATCTTAGGGTACCTGAATCAGATATACCTAAGATTACGTTTAGTACTCGTTACGAACATTTCAAATTTCTCATTATGTCTTTCGATCTTACTAATGCGACTATAGCGTTCCTATATTTAACGAACGCGTATGTAAGCCGCATCTCGATGAATTTATCATACTTTTTCATTTGCGACGTTCTAATTTATTCTAAAACTAAGAAGGAGCATGATGTTCCTTCAAGACTAATCCTGGAGTTTCTTTTGAAAGAAAAGGTCTGTGCAATATATTGGGAGTACGAAATTTGACTACAGGAGGTTTGTTTTTCTTAGACACGTTGTGAACAAAGAAGTTATTCTCGTGAATTTTAGCAAAATAGAAGCTGTAAAGGGATGGAAGGTCCCACACTCATCGTTGGATGTTCGTAAAGAATTTAGGATTCACATGCTGATATCGGCATTTTATCGAGAGTTATTCCAAAGATTGTTCAACCACTCACACAATATATATATATATATATATATATATATATAAGTTTGTTTGTGGTGAGGAACAAGATGAAGCTTTTCAATCATTGAAGGATAACGGATCAGAGAATTTCGTTGTGTATTGTGATGCATTAAAACCGAGGTCTAGGTTGTGTGTTAATTGAATGGGAAATGTAATCGTATTCATCTCTCGACAACTCAAGATATAAGCATTACTATATTACCCACGATTTGGAACTTGAAGCGGTAGCATTTGTACATATGTGTTGAAGACACTACTTGTATGGAATGAAAAACGTTATGTATACCGATCATAAGAGCTTTTAACACCCCTATGTTCAAAAGAAGTTGAATATGAGGCACATGAGGAAGCTCGAAATATTCAGTGGCTATGATAGTGAATTTCGATATCATCCGGGGAAGACGGATGCTGTGGCAGATGTTTTGAGTAGGAAGGAAAGAGAAAACCAAGGTGAGTGCAAGTCAAAGTGTTATGATACATTCTGGCATTAGGGATAAGATGTTCAAAATTCAAGATGAAGCGTTAAGGATACTCATGTGCAAAACAAAAAGTGTGCGGGTTAGACAAACATTTGGAACAAAAAGTGGACAAGATGTTACATTATCGAAAAGACTTTGGATTCCTTTGCTAGGTGGTCTATGGACACTAGTAATGGACAGAGTACGTAAGTCAAAAGATTCCATACAAAGGGAGTTGTTAAGAAGTAGTATGATATCATGGATTTGTATTGGTGTCTGGGAATGAAGAAGGACATCACTTAATACATTCTCCATTTGTCAATGCATGATCTGTTTGAAGTTCAACGCTGTATACCAGAGACTCTCTGGTCTATTACAGTAACCAGAGATTTTCGAATAGAAAAGGGGGAAGCATAATTACGAATTTCATTACGAAGTTTCCTAAAACTAATAGTGGGCGCGAATCTATTTGGGTAGAATAACTAAGTCTGCTCATTTCCTATCTATCCATGAGGATTTCAAGATAGGGAATTTGATAAGGCGTTACATCAACGAAGTAGTAACAAGGCATGAAGTGTCTATGCCAATTATGGTCGTTTTAGATGGTCATTTTCTACAAGATTTTGGAGAAAAAAAAAATGTTACAAAAGGCTTTGGGAATGCGTTTTGATGTGAGGACAGTATATCAATCTCGAGCTAAAGAGCAGAGTGAGCAAACCATTCAAACGTTTGAGAGTATGCTTAGAGCGTGTTATTGATTTTGGTTGAAGTTGGAATACTCACTTACCACTAGTCATGTTCTCATATAACACAGTTATCACTTTAGTATTCAATGTACACTCTTTGAAACACTTTATGAGTGCAAGGGTCGTTCATTTGTAGTACGGGTTGAAGTTGGATAAAAGTCAGTTGATTGGATTGAAATAGTCCATGAAGCTATTGACACGATTGTTCAAATCAAGGAGAGGTTGGAAATAGTACGAGTTAGGCAAATGTGTTATGCAAACAAACGTCGACAGCAGTTAGAGTTTTGTGTTGGGAATCATATATTGTTTAAAACGTTACTTCGGGAAGGTGTCGTACATTTTGGGAAGTTTGAAATATTAGTATATGTGTTGTAGAAACGTTATAAATTGTTGAACGTATGGGTTCATTCACATATCGGTTGAAAGTTATCACAAGAGTGAAGTGGTGTTCACGATGTATTTCACTCAAACCTATGAAAGTGTCGACTGATAGGGTCTTACAAGTATTTCTAGAAGGAAATTTTAGGGAATCACCAATGATATTATGTAGAGAAACTGGTAGAAACCATGGAGTGAGAGGTCAAATGTTGAAGCACGGAAAGTTTTAATTTATCATTGCTTGATCGAACGCTTAGTGAGGATTTGAATTTACTTCGAAACAAAAAGAGTGTACAAAGTTTAATTTTACGTACTTATTCAGTGATCGTGTTGACAGTATAGCTCCGACTGAATTTCGGGACGAAATTCTCTCAACTGGGGGATACTGTGACAACCGTCACCAAACCGTTATCGTAGTTTGATCCGTAAAAAGTCATTTTTGTGAAAATACTAATTTCAATGATTTCTTTTCATCAAAGTCTTCGTTTTATAAAACGAATCCAACGCAAAAAGAATCAACTCAATCCGACGTGTAACGAAGAAGTTATGAAGCAAAACGTAAACGAAACTTGGGGGCTGAAATCAGAGATAAATCGAGACGCGATTTGGACCTAATAGCGACGCAATTTACCCCCTTTCGCAACGCGATCCAGGGTATTTCGCGACGCAATCCTGTCTGGTGAGTATATATTCGATTTTTAACCCCAAAAACGTATTTTCAAACCCTACATTCGGTTTCTGACGTCCATAGGCGATTTTCCAGACCCAAAGTCGAATCCCAAACCCTAAAACTCAAGGGTTTGATCCAATCTTTCATTCTATCAACCGAAAACACTCGTTATCGCGTTCATCGGTAAGCTTTTGATACTATAATTCTTCCATACGTTTATTCTATTCGTACAAACGGATTCTAAGGATTATGAACTCGTTATTTACAGATTCTAACGAAGTCTCTTGTGCGATCATTCGATTAGTTGGTACATTTCTATCCGATTTCGTTTATTAACCTTAATTTCGATTGGTTCGTATTGTCGGTTTTTATTCGGTTCAATCCATTGTATTTCGGGTTATGATATTGTTAGGATGTTAATAAAATCAGTATATATGTTATTAGAATCGAAAAATATGATCATGATTGCGGTTTAGATTGTTTAGACAAGCAATTAGGGTTGGTTACTCATAAACCCTAATCTGATCAGATTGTGTCTTCGGATTGGGAAGCTCGTAACTTGGTTATTTCGTGATTATTTTTGATGAAACATGAGTCTAAACTTAAGTACTTTGAGTCTACTTTCAAATGGCGTTGGTCTCAAGTCCAAATGTTGTGTTTAAGTTAGTCAAAATGATTTTACAAGATCGTGTGTCATTTCTGAGTTTTTCAGTTCCAGATTTCGGTTGAGTTGTCGATTTTTAAAACGTGTCTTAAACTAAGATTTAGATCTTGAGATTTTTACTGGAGTGTCTTTAAAGTGTTAAGTATTTTCTATAAAAATATGATAATCATTTGAAGCTTCTAAGTATTTTAAGTAAATTAAACTTTTGTGAAGTCAGAAAGAGTCAACAGTTTAGAGCAGTTTACTTTGATGAATTTTTAAAAATAGTAAATCAACATAAATCAATCTGGGAAAATTACTGAGTCTTCTAAACACATTGAAGTGTCATTGGTAAACATTTTAGAGTCAAATGATTTCAATAAGTATTATTTAAAAATTTGTAAAGTGAAGTCAAACTTTCAGTCAGAAGCTGAGTTTTTCATTTGGGATAGTTCTTGTGATAATACATTAGTAGAATTGTGAGAAAATGTAATAGAAGTATTTTGGGAGTGAAATACAATGGAATGACCTAGTTATGTCTAGGTTATGACCCATATGCATTATATGATTATTGTAGATTGCGAGATTGTTTGGTGGATACACTTAAGGGCGACACTTACTTTAATATTTAAGGTGAGTTTTGCGGCCCCATTTTCTTTACTTATTTTCCGTTGGGGGAAAAGAATGCTCAAAATGATTTCGAACTGTTTTCATATGCTGTGTAAACTATCTGAGTTTTCTGTTTTGGACATCATGATTGAATAAGTGACATTCTGATTGTTGTGGACTGATTGCTGATTGTTGTGGACTGATTGCTGATTGTTCGGATGAGTCTTGTGTCTTCGGGACCCTGACAACACTCCATATTTCTTACTAATACGGATATGATTATTGATAGTACTATCGGACGACGGTCCCGCTCTTGTGATAGATACGTTATCCTTGAGTGAATATTATCCAGGAACGGAACGGATTGCTTATGGTAGATGAGTTGGTTATTTTATGTGCTTATTTCATATCATATGTACTACTTACTAAATTAACACAGCAAAACTATATTCTTTGTGTATGTGTCTTATCAAACCTGCTTAACTCACCAACATTCGTGTTGACATTTTCGGGCATATCTTTTCAGGTAATTCTAGTGGACTTAAAGCAGTGGACAAGAGAACTTAGTGGACCTTTAGGGTTGCATTAAGAGTTATTCAAGACTTGGGTTACATCATTAAGGTTGCTTGTGAAGGCTTGTTTTGCCTTAACATTGTATAGTACGTTTATTTGTAAGCTTTTGAATTCATTGTTGAAATGTATGCACGACATGAACCGTTATTCATGTTATTGGCATCATGACACATTGGATATTGTATTTCATATAGAATTCTTTATAATGATGTGTATGATCCTATCACCGTTATACCCCGTTGTTTCCGCTTTAGACGGGGTGTGACAAAGAGAACACAAAATCTAGGGAAAATCACAAAAATGATCCAATCACCACACCCCTTTTAACAAAATAATCATTTGACCAACTATTTTAATAAACTAATCCTTTGACTGGCGCCTGGTCGGTGCCCCTGTTGTCCCACCCTCAAAAGATGTGCCATGTGGAAAAAACTTGCATCATTATCGCCAAGGGCGCCACCATGTAGGACCGGCGCCCCAGGCGCCCCACCATTATCGTCGGCGCCCCAATATTAAATATTTATAAATCTTTCCACGTGGCACGTCTTTTGAGGGTGGGGCGCCAGGGGCGCCGACCCAGCGCCAATCACAGGATTAGTTTGTTAAAATGGTTGGTCAAATAATTATTTTGTTAAAAGGGGTGTGGTGATTGGATCATTTTTGTGATTTTCCCCAAAATCTATAATATATAAGATGTTTATGAAAAATTAACTAGACTACTTGATTATACTACCCAGCATTCTTTTGAAAGATGGATAAGATTATTTAATAATATACATTAATATATCCTAAAAATGAGTAGGGTATCAAGTGCATGAGTTGATTAGTGCAATATAAACTAATTAATCTTAATCTTAATTAAACAAACATCATGTGAGAATCTACAATTAAAGGAAGAAACATATGCCATGATCACGAAACTACATGAGTACAATAATGCTGCCCATATCAAAAATAACCATCATCATCATCATCATCATCCTCATCATATATTATTCAGATTTTGGTGATAAAATGTCCCACACTTGGCCAGCATTATTAAGCAGCATCCTATCCCAGGTTGACGATATAGTGTATTAAAAGGGGATATATATATATATATATGATGACTACAATATAATATAATGATGCTAATTATAATCATGATTATATATAATGAAAGAAGAAAGCATGAAAATATCTACTCATTTTGTCTCTGCAGACAAACTATCCTTAATTGTACTTATTGCTAGCTAGGGTTTGCATGAGATGTCTTTTCCACCCATCATCTTCTAGTTAATCACAAAACTACTACGTTAAGTTTACACTTTAGCCTCCCTTTTCTTAATCAATTTAATTTGCTTGATTTGTTTATACCTAGCTATGTCTCAAAAGTCACAAACTTAATTTACTGTACCTGCTGCAAGCTTAATTAAGTTAATTCTTTATAATTGCTTAATTACTAACCTCATAACTTACTATTGTAATTATTTTTAATTAATGCAGCCAATTTTTTTTTTTTTTTTTAACGGCAAGATTTTATTAGCTTACTAGCCAGATACTAGAGCGAAAATAAAAAAACAAGTTACATATTTAGGATTGAATTTGGGTTGCAAACCCAATCAATCCATCTAATCGGTTTTTTCCTATCACTACTTGATAACATCATCTCCCAAAGTACTTTTCTATCTTGAACATATGCTAATGTGCTTAATTACCATTTTAACTATTTGGAAGTTTATTTATAGCTTGTTTGGAGGATTTCGAAGGCGAGAAACGCATATGTTTTTCAAGTAACGAAGCATAGCTATCTTAGAGTGATTGAAAGTATAGCTACTTTGTTTTTCTGGATTAATCGAAAGAGTTCAAAGTTGATCGAACCGGGTTAATACTACTTGAATAGTCGTATATGATCATTTATCTATGGCATAACGTGGAGGCCATTTAAGTTTGTAAAATGTCACAAGTGTCATAAAATAGATATTGAAGACTCGTATATTTACCAGGAATGGTAAATAATGTGAGTACAATTAAATGAATAGTTATTTTTGTCTTTCTTTCTAATATAATATGTAATATGTAATATGTAATTTTAATATGATATTTGTTTTAGATAATTATATAAATCAATATACATATTCATAAAAAAAATTATTTGAGTTATTTTGTGTGAATTCTTTTACCATCCAAAATTTAAACTATATGTTACTATGCTTTAATTATAATTTATAATTTTATAAACTGTAAGTTACTATTAATAAATATGTTTTGTAAAAGGTGTTGTCTTTTAATTAACCACATAACTTAATGTAACAAAAAATACAGTTTCGATGTGTTTAATTTAACGTTAAGTGACATTTTTGTTTAATCATTATTTACAAATTTTCAATAGAACCCGACAAACATATAGATTGCAAGTTAATTAAATCAAATAAGTATAGTTTTGTCTCAGTACTCGATCAAAATATAAAATTTATGGTTTATGAAAAGAAGATGTGGGTTAACATATGATTTTCTACCATCAATCAAAAATATATTATCATTCACCTTAACAAGTCAACATAATAGGTGACAATGTATAAGTTATATTAATAAAAATAAATTTAAATTTCTAAACTAATATGTTGCCGTTTATATTTTAATGTTTGTGCATTGAGTTTATCAATTTCAATATAAGATTAACGTTATCGTAATCAAGTGTGAGATCCACGTATGATAATTGGTATTTAAGTATGTATAGTTTGATATGTTATTTTTTATATTCAACAAGTACGTATAATATATTCACCTAAAATTATAATTTTTTTTCTGCTCCGCCATAACGCGCGGGTAAAACCGGCTTGTGATATACACTCGACATGGATATATATGTCTTTATAAATACATATATGCATAATATTAAGCCCAACAAACTTTTCCGTAACCTTATATAAAGGAACATGAGAAATACAATCATGAATGATCATTCTACCTAAATATTTACAAACATATCAAAAATGTCAATATGAATCTTTTACTAATCTAATTAAATCATTGCCCTTTGAAACTTCAAAATTGATGGGGAGAAAAGATACTGTATAATTTAACCTTTAAGGTATTATGGTTAATATAAAGAAAACAGTATGTCACCAAAACCAAATGATTATGCCGAGACCAGCTTTGTTTAAACATGATATAATTGGACACATAACTTCTAATAAAAGCTTTCTCTCTTCAAACTCTCCTTTTAATAAATATATACACACACACACCCCGTAACCCGTATCGATCCTCTCCTTTATATAAAGTTCTTTCAAATCATTATCATTATATTATTCTAGATACAGAAAGAATGGAGCTTGCTCTGAGCTTAGGAGATTCACCAAAGCCAATTTCATCAGCCAATCAAAACAGATCACAACCGCAAAAGATGGAAGAATTAGGGTTTTGCATGGGCTTAGGAAGCAACAGCCAGATTCATGATCATAAGCCAAATATCTTCACAGAGAAAAACGATGACGACAAGACAAACTGTTCTTCTTCATCGTCAGATCCGCCACCGCGACAGCTTGATCTCCTCCCTTTTTCACCATCCCTCCATCAATCTCCACCACCGCCACCTTCACACCGTCGTTTTCCATGGCTCTCTCGAATTTGTAATCATATCCAACCTTTTTTTGTGTGTTAATTCGATCCTAACCGTTTTAGTATTCTATCTGTAATTTTTAGTAATCTATTGTTCAAAAAGAACTGCTTTACTTATTTGGGGAAGCACAACCACAAGATCGTAAAAGAAGTACTTTCCCATTTTTGTTTCTGACAGTTTAGAAAATTAACAAAATCGACTTGGTCTTTGTTAAATCCATTTTAAGCGTTTATAATAACAAATAAACTTTCTTGTTGGTTATTCCAAACAAAAAGAAAAGATGCAACACTTTTCTTGTAGATAAGTATTTAAGTCTACAAATGATTTGCAAGTTCAATGGTAATGTGATTGTTATTTATAAATGTGTAGATTTTATATTATCTGTGGGGTTTAGTCTTTAGTCTCATCATCCAATAACATGTCATGGAACTGCTAATAATCATTCATGTATTGTGTAACATTAGTCCATTACTACACATTAAATGTTCCAATTTGTGTAAGTTTTATTTATGCTACTTAATTATAGTACTGATAAATAATTCTTGTAAGTTGAATTTATTTCACGTGCAGTAATTGGAGAGCCTGCAGGTTCAGAAACTAAACTGGGAAAAGGGTTGGATGTGAAGCCACTAACAGTTTATGATCCAGAAAACTGTGAAGAACCAGCCACCGTTCATTCGTCTCCTAATGACAGTAACAGTGATTCGTCTCCATTTCAGATGGATTTCTCTTCCATTTTCAAAAGCAGTAGATTGTCATCAAAGAGACAGGATTTGGAATTTTTAGCTGGGAACGCTGATTATTTGATGGAAATTTCAGCAAGAGATCGAAGAGTTTCTTCAAGACGAGGAGGGTATGGTGGAACTAGCGATGAAGATGAAAACGGGTTGGGCAGAAAGAAACTCCGGCTTACTAAAGAACAATCTGTTTATCTTGAAGATAGTTTCAAAGAACACAATACCCTCAATCCTGTAAGTCTCTAGCTATCGTAATATAAAATTTCGCTGGACTTACTTAAAAAGGTAGTCATTTACTCGTATGCATCTTTGCATCATATTATTAAAAATTCAACAACAGACCATACAAAAATAACATTCTTAATAATATTTTAACATTTTCGAATACATAAAAGCATCTAGCGTACTCATTTATAATCAACATACTGGGACAATATTATTTCCCATTATGCATCTGCATTGCTTAGATATTCAAGGAAAAAAACATAGAGTTCGCAGGCTTAATTTCAATACTTGGCCTTATTGGTTTATGTTCAATCACATCAATGGTAGTGAAGAACCTTGATGTATAACTTAAAATTCATAACATTATAGGATGCAATTCCCAAATGAAAAAATGCACTATGATGACATAATATATGGATCGATATTTTCCTTATTAATGTTTGCACTTGCATATACTTCTAGTTACTATAAGCACTTTTAGCTAATTAACAAATTATTATTGCAGAAACAAAAGCTAGTATTAGCAAACCAGTTGAATCTTCGTCCACGACAAATTGAAGTTTGGTTTCAAAACCGAAGAGCAAGGTAATGCTATTGATAGTAATTCAGAAACACTTGTATAACTAATAATCTAAGTACGTACATAGCTTATTCACGTGTTGAATGTGTTGTTGAGGCACTAAAGTCGTACAAATAATGTATTTCCAACTGATATACCTGTACTACCAGAAATACTTGATCAATGTATTTTTATTATATATCGACACTATTTTTATAAGATTATTTTCGTAGAAGGAAAAATAAAGGAATGAGAAGTAATGGTGTTACCACCTTTCGCTCGGAGGAATTGTTTGCCTCTAGTTGGAGGAAGATCATGCTTAGAAGAGAGAAAGTAATTTCAAGTTCTTAACAAATGATTGCAGGACAAAACTGAAGCAAACAGAGGTCGATTGCGAGTATTTAAAGACATGCTGTGAAACACTCACCGAAGAAAACAGGAGATTGCAAAAAGAACTTCAAGAATTAAGATCCTTGAAGACTTCCCAGCCTTTTTACTTGCAACATCCTGCCACCACCCTCAACATGTGTCCTTCTTGTGAGCGAGTCGTAACCACCACCACTCCTGCTAGCACCTCCACCGCACTCCCCGAACAACCAGCAAATGGATGACCCTTACACTAGCAATAACTGCACGTCAGTTATCGTGCTTGATGCATTATTCTTGTCATTTCATTTTGATGTGTACGTTACTGTTTGCATCTTTGCATATGTATATAAATCTTTGTCTGCAGTTTTTTGAAAACATGATCATTGATTTATATATGCCTTTTGTTGGTTGTCTAGTTTTTGGGGCTCTTTTACTTTTGTAATTGAAAAACTGTATATGGTTTGACCAAGATATTGATTTTGAAGATGAAAAGGTGCATGTCTTCTTCAACTTTTCTTTCCTTTTTCTGTGTTTGTTTAAAGTTACATGTGTATATATATATTTCTGAAAGCAATCAAAGTTAGGCTTGTAATTCCTCCCTAATATTTTTATAAGCGTCACCTTCCATTATGAATTAAATTGAAACAGAAATTTTTTGTCATATTTAATTATCGATCCCCAATTAATTTATATCGGGAGTCTTATAGGAGGATGCTGATTTTAGTATGACAGTTAGATGATAAGGCCGGGTATCACGTACGTTGTATCTTTGAAGACAGCCAATGTAAGGTAGTTAAGGGAGTTTTGGTTAAATACATAGTAGGTGGGAAATAAAGGGCCTTAATATTGCACTTCGTCGAGGTACTAATATACGATGTTCAATCGATCTTGTAACTGATGATGATGTATAGGTTTGTCAACCTTGTAGCAGTGTATATATTGAAACTAGATAATATGAATACGAAGCCCAGAAATGTATAGTATAAACATGCTCATTTCCAAGTGGAAGATATATACCAAATACAAAGAACGTATATGAATGTACGTAGGTTTATATGCACCACTTCGAATCTGTTGGTAGAATATTGTCGCTTTCATAAAATCAGGGGAGACATGCACCCAATTTATTGATGCTACCAAACATGTATATGAGTTTAGATTTTGAAGTAAGATATTGATGTGGTAACTAACATTGTAATTATTGTACAAAAATGTTAAATGAATGTTTGTACCAAAACCAGCCTGTTATCAAATCGGTTTAGAACGTTAGATCGGTTGTGGTCTTAATTTCATTATGGTTTTGGTAAATTGCAGATGTGATTGTTCATATGGACTAACAGAAGAAGAAGTAATCACTAGGTATGTATTACGTTATTAACACCCAGAAAGTTAAAAAATCGTTATCAAATTCTAACAGCATCGTTACGAAAAATGGGTTGGTCAATATCGGCAAACTTTCAAATCATTAATTGACTCATGCATCGAGTACCCATATCATGATCAATTTTCATTTCCATTGAACTCATTAGACTCATTCTTCGCTGTGGCGATTCTCTTTTCTCCACCGATTCCCAAAGTATAATGGTAAACGCTTCCTTCTCACTGAGGGTCATCAGTAATGGCGGATTTTGGGTCTCGACTTGATACATTTTCGTTGTGTCTTAGGTATTAGAGATCTTTGGATCTCTATTTCAGGTTCTGCTTCTGGCCTTTCTTTTTTCTTTTTTTTACAAAGTCAATTCTACAACTAACATACCCCACATAATATATGCATATATGCAGAGGCGGTACTAGAAAAAAAAATTAAGTAAGGCAAGCTAAAAGAGTATTCACCTCAGATTTAGTATTACTTAGATTAAGGTTTTTTTTATTCACTATAAACCCAACGGAACAGAAAACTAATTCGGTTTTAGTTGGTAGAAATACCATATTCGAATTTATAGTTCTATATATAACTTTTTAGCAACGCTTCATAAGTTAGTGTGAAACGTTTATATAACTAATAAATGTTGTGATTTTTTAAAGTATCTATTTGCAATTCTTTGTTATTTTAAAAGTTTCTACCTTTTTCATAATCTCTAAACTATATGAAGTATAATGGGTTTTTTAGTTTTTAAAAAGTTTTTCATGTACTTAGATTGTAGAGAATACTATCACCTTCTAAGTCTAAATAATATATATATGAAGTTAAATTAACTTTTTGTAATTGTAGAGTGTTTTATTATTATTATTATTATTATTATTATTATTATTATTATTATTATTATTCAATAGGATGAATACTAATTATAAAGAGAGGCAAAATAATACATAGTAGAAGGGGAGTTGGGAGCAAAAACTATTTACTATAGGGGCTCGATCAGGTGACCTTTTGGTTAGGCAATAAAAACCTCGACCACTGAACTATGAGAACAACAACTAATTTCATACTTGTGTGTCACATCCCGCCAAACGGTAATTACGATTAGTTCTAATTAAGTTGCGGAAGCTAGTGACGTGGCGGGGCGCGAGTAGTAATCAAACGAATATACGTACATACATTTTCAGAGCATATGGCTATTGCTAAACATAATGTATTAAGATGCCAAGTTTGATAGTTATTACAAAAGGGTTACGACTTAGAAAGTCGTAACAGTAGTAGTATGGTTTAAAACATAGATGTCTTAAAATACACAATTTCAAAAGTAGATTTCATAGGTATGACTGCAGTGATTGCAGTTATACAAAGGAAATCCAAATGTTCCAAAAGTAGTGGCATCCTAACAAGTCCAGGGTTATCCGTCCTGAATGCCTGCAGATCTTACTTACAGTGCTAATTCACTGAAAAACATAGAAGAAAACGTCAACAAAACTATGTTGAGTTTATTCACAGTTTTATGTATGTGGTTTGTTAAACCATGTTTGTTTGTATGTTGTTAACATATTTAAAGCAAGTGTTTGTATTATTAGAATATCATTCCAATAATATAGTTTGCTGGTTAGCAAAATACAATTTGTAGGGTTGTTACCCCAAAATATAATTATGTTATGAAGTTATCCCAAAATAGAGTGCTGGTTGTTCACCAGTATATAAAATGTAACCGGTATGTTATCCAGTTTAAACAAGTAGTAGGACATGTTATTCCTAAATAATTGTAGTTTGTGGGAAGACTTAGACTGTGATACCTCGAAAGGTGAGCTAAACTTGACGAGTTAAAGTAACGCGACCTAACCCTATAACTAAACCACGATCAGCAATAATTGTTTGCCTGTAGAACAGGTAAGTATACGCTCCAAAACTGTGGGAGGGTCGTCATGGCGATAGTACTATCCGTATACTCAGTGGCTAGAGTCACATAGCTAATGGTTATAGTCTGCAGCCATAAGGACTTTTATGCACTACATTGTAAGTCTGGGTCCGTACTAGGATTCATTGTCTAGTTCCCAAAATAGTATGATAATAACATTTCATAAATAGCATGTTCAAGTAAATACATAACATTATTTATAAAGATTTCAGGTAAATACAAAACAGTATTTATACACAGTTATTGCATGTCGTAGCAAAACTATTTGCTATGTTTTTCACCTTAGTTTTAAAGGCATTTAAAACAGTGAAAAAGGGGCTGTGAACTCACAGTAGTTGTAGTGATGTGATAGCTAGCGGATGAAAGTAGCGTCACCCAAGGTATGTCAACCTATACGCACAATATATATTAACATAAGTACCTTGATTGTTTGTCAATTTATGTTAATAGTTTGATTGTTTTGAAGAAATTGTTGATTTCTTAAATTTGTACAAGTTGTTGGTGACAATATGAAAATAATTTAATATTTTCCAAGTATGTTTATGTCGTACGCAAATATTATACAAATATTTGTTTGTTTGTGCGTAAGTATGTATGTATATATATATAGTTGTGTACATATATATATACATATATATGAAGTTTTGTTTCCTTTGTACGTATATATAATTGTTGTATATACATATGTATAAAAATATACTTGTCGTATATTATACGTCGTATGTTTGTAAAACGTGTATTTCATTCGTTATCTAGGGATATATAATCACGATTGTCGTATATATATATATATATATATATATATATATATATATATCGATAATACATATAAAGCATGTCCACATTGTTTGATCTTAATTCTTAAATGATAATCAAAATTACTCATATACCCTTCTACACTCATAAATGAAGATCACTTTGATTAGGAAAGTTTTTATCACAAAAATTACTTTGCATTTTGTTTTGTAACAAGGTAGATATTATTATTCTTTTGAACTTACATTATCTAATTACAAATTATAAACATTATGTTCTATATAAATAGAAATAAAATGATCATTGACTCAATCATATATAATTAGTGAGAATACTCTATACTTATTTATGAAGCATTTGACATGTTATACACCTATTCAAATATGATACTCCGTATTATATATAACGAACATACTATTGTACGTAACAAAAATATATAAAATAGTTATTACCGCCGCATTGCGCGGGTAATGTGCTAGTATATATATATATATATATATATATATATATATATATATATATATATATATATATATATATATATATGATTTCAACATGTTGTTTACGTATAAATATATATGAAATTTCATTTGACAAAAAAGTCTCTATTCGTGAATATAACCAAATTATTCGATTTTGTCGTCACGCAAATGCGTATGTATGTATATATAAATATATAAAAATTTTGTCGTCGGTAATATATATATATATATATATATATATACATACATAATGACGTTTCAAACGATATGTTAATTTGTGTACATTTTTACTTGTCGTGTTTATTTCCGTTTATAAAATAAACATTATCGTTCCAAATTCGTTGTGTCCAACAACTTCGTATTCATTATTAATGAGTTTGAATCTATAGTCATGATAATATTAACGTACTCATTTTCGTGTATATATATATATATATATATATATATATATATATATATATATATATTCGTTATATATATATCTTATATATTCGCGTGAGTTTTTAGAACGAATTTTCGTATGTCATATTTATACTATTTGCAAATCATCAATAAATCATTAAGTCATTTTATTGTCACAAACCAAAATGATCGTTTAGATGTTCGTATACATTTTTATCCCGATTATGTATAAATTATATAATTGTTATTGTTTCAAAATAATTGTACGAACTTTTTATATTAAAAAGTTGTTAAACTCGTGTCAAATATTAGTTATATTTTTAAGTTTAACACGTAAGGAAAATACCGCGCGAATGGAATTGCATTGTACTAGTTTGGACCGCGTTTTGGGCCGATTACACAACATTATGCGCGATCCAACTCTGATCCAGTTTTGAGTCCAAACCCGTTCGGGTTTATGGACTCACCCGTCCGGGTATAGGTCCATACCCGATCGGGTATGCAACCTTACCCGTTCGGGTTTGTTTCTTGTTCTTGGTCGGTTTGTGTTCAATCTCTGTCCAGATTTATGGTTTGTTTTGGTTCCAATCGGTTTCTCAAGGTCTCAATCATCTTCAACAACGATTATTAACTTAGTGTAGCAATTTTAACATTATCACAATTATATTTCATATGTACCAAAATTTTGTATACTTGGGTTTAGTTTACTTAAAGTTTACTTCAAAAATTTAATCCATCCATCATCAAGATTATCAAGTTATACACATAGTTTATGTTGTGATTACACTATATATAACAATAATTGAGTAAGAAAGTTAAAGATGGAAAGTTTTTCTCACAATGATAATGATGATGATGAAGATGACGTATGATGATGATGATGATGATGATGATACGGTGATGATGATGAAGATGGTGATGATAGTTGATGATTATGAGAATGTGTTTGTTATGAATTTGTGATGAAGATTTTGGTCACTGCTGCTTCTTTTTCTGCTTCCGTTTGAGAGCACAGAGTTTTCCAATAATTGAAGTTAGGTGATTTCATGTATGTGTGTGTATCTGAAGAGTTGGAGGGAAGGGAGCGTATATATATATAAAAATGGTTCGACCAATTTTTCAACGGGGAAGTATGGGGTGAGTAGTGGTTTGTCCCGAGATATTTTAAATGTAGTAAAAGTTTGGGTATTTAACCCGTTAATTTCGTGCACGAGTCCAATTATGTGCAAATTTACATTTAATATTTGTAAATCTATTTTGAGGTGTTTCTCCAAATACTTTATTATGAATAATAAAAATAATTATTTTTGACTTTTATGCACGTTTTGTATTTGTTTCCGTTCGCGTGCGACACGTTTTATATAAACGTAAAATATTTTGTTTTCTTTTCACATTTCGTTGCCCACGAAATATTTTCAACTAATTAACTATTTAAAAATAGTTTTGCGTTCTCTTGAAATATCACCAACAATCGTACTTTGTTATTACTTTTGTCGGGTTCGTTCCGATAAGTTTGTATGTAACTATAGTTAATTACGAAATATGTAATACTTTTTGTACGAAATTTTTTTTTTTTGGGCTTGCTAGGTTTATATCACATCAAAAGTTTAGTTTAGAGTTAAGTAGGGAATTAGCGTAAGAAATGCACGTGATAAGTGGTAAATTATTACCTAATTTGGAGAAGTATCACAATCTCCCCCCGTTAGGGAAATCTTGTCCCGAGATTTAAGTCGAGTCGTGAGTCTCGGTCACGTGTTCGAAGAGGTGATGATATTTCTTTCGCATTTCATCCTCGCGTTCCCATGTAGGCTATGGACCACGTTTTGAGTTCCAACGAACTTTGACGAGTTTGATCCAACTGCGTCGGAGTTTATGTGTTTTCCGATCAATTATTTCGATGGGTTCCTTCATAAAATTGAGTTTTGAGTCAATGAAAACTTCGTCAGGAGGAATGATGAGTGTTTCGTTGGAAAGACGCTTTTTAAGGTTACTAACGTGGAAAGTGTCATGGATGCTACTAAGCTCTTGTGGTAGTTTGAGCTTGTAGGCGACAGGACCAATCCTCGCAAGGATTTCGAAAGGTCCGACATAACGCGGGTTTAGTTTTCCTTGTTTGCCAAATCGTTCTACCCCTTTCCAGGGCGATACTTTGATTAGGACTTTGTCTCCTACTTGAAACTCAAGAGGTTTCCGGCGGTTATCCGCATAACTCTTTTGTCGATCTCGTGCCACTTTTAATCGGTTTAGCACTTGAGTTATCTTATCAGTGGTTTCCTGGACGATCTCAGGTCCAGATAGCTGTCTGTCACCCAACTCTACCCAACAGAGTGGTGATCGGCACTTGCGTCCATACAATGCTTCGAAGGGTGCCATTTGTATACTGGTATGATAATTATTGTTGTATGAAAATTCCGCTAGAGGTAGGTGAGTATCCCAGCTACCTCCAAAGTCTATCACACATGCTCGCAACAAGTCCTCGAGCGTTTGTATCGTTCGTTCACTTTGGCCGTCGGTTTGAGGAAGGTAGGCAGTACTCATATCTAATCGAGTACCAAGTGCCCTTTGGAGTGATTGCCAAAAGTGAGATGTGAATCGGGTATCTCTATCAGAGATAATGAATAACGGCACACCATGTCTGGAAACAATCTCCTTCAGATAGATTCTAGTCAGTTTTTCCATCTTATCTGTTTCCTTAATGGCTAAAAAGTGGGCTGATTTTGTCAGTCGATCAACAATCACCTATATGATATCTGCTCTAGATGTCGTTTTGGGTAACTTCATGATGAAGTTCATAGTAATGTGTTCCCATTTCCATTGTGGCAATTCAGGTTGTTGCAAAAGCCCTGAAGGTTTTTTGTATTCGACCTTAACCTACGCACAGGTCAGGCATTTGCTAACATAAGTTGCAATGTCTCGTTTCATGCCAGGCCACCAATAGAAACCCTTCAGATCTTGGTACATCTTTTCTGCACCAGGATGTATTGAGTAATTGGACTTATGGGCTTCGTCCAATATCAGCTTGCGTAATTCGTCTACACACGGAACCCAAATTCGATTCATAAAGTACAACACTATGTTGTCTTTGGCTTCAAGTTGTTTCTCTATCCCTTTCAGGGATTCGTCCTTAAAATGTTCAGGAGTGTAAGCTATTTGTTGTGCATCCCAAATTTGTGAAATGAGATCCGAGTGGATTGTCAAACCCAGAGCTCGGACTCTGCGAGGTTTAATTCATTCCTTATGACTCAGGGCATCTGCTACTACATTAGCTTTGCCAGGGTGATATTTGATTTCATAGTCGTAGTCATTTAACAGTTCAACCCATCGTCGTTGTCTCATATTGAGCTATTTTTGGTCGAATATATGTTGGAGACTTTTGTGGTCAGTGAAGATCATACACTTTGTACCGTATAGGTAGTGTCTCCAAATCTTAAGTGCAAAAACGACTGCTCCCAATTCTAAGTCATGAGTTGTATAGTTTTTCTCGTGCACTTTTAGTTGACATGATGCATATGCAATGACTTTGTCGTTTTGCATCAATACGCAACCCAATCCTTGATGCGAAGCATCGCAGTAGACAACAAAATTCTCTACTCCTTCAGGTAATGATAGGATGGGTGCGGTACTCAGTTTCTGTTTCAGCAACTGGAAGGCGTTTTCTTGTTTCTCACCCAAACAAATTTCTTGTCTTTTTGAGTTAGAGTGGTAAGGTGTCACACCCCGCCAAACGGTAATTACAATTACGTAGAGTGGTTTGCGGAAGCTTAGTGACGTGGCGGGGCTGCGAGCAGTAAAACAACCAACAGATACATACATACTCAGAGCTTATGATTATTGCAGAACGAAATAGATTAAGATGCCATTAATTAAAGTTTTACAAAAGATTACCACTTGAAAAGTGGTAACAGTAATAGTAGTAGTTGAAATCAGTATTTCATAAAATACATAATATCAAAAGTAGATTTCATAGGTATGACTGCAGTAGTTGCAGTTATACAGAGGAAATCCAAGTGTCCCAAAAGTAGTGGCATCCTAACAAGTCCAGGGTAGTCCGTCCTGATATGCATGCAGATCTTACTTACGCTGCTAATTCCCTGAAAAACATAGAGTAAAACGTCAACAAAATTGTTGAGTGAATTCACAAGTTTGTTTGTTATGTAGGAAACACAAGTTAATCATTTAAGAATAACATTTCCAAATAAGTGTTGTTTATCAAGTAGGAAGCACAAGTTATTAATAAATAACATTTCCTAAATCAGTTATCAGTAGGAAACACAAGTTAACCTAAACAAAGATTAACATTTCCAAATCAGTGTACGTAGGAAATCCTTTCCTAATCAATAGTTTAGTGCGTGGGAATATTTAGACGATGATCCCTTGAAAGGTGAGCTAAACCTGTCAAGTAAGGTAACCCGATCTAACCCTATAACCAAACCACGACCCTAATCTGTTGTTGTTGTGCCAAGTAGGACATTTAAGTATACGCTCCCAAATCCGTAGGAGGGTCGTCACGGCGATAGTACTATCCGTATACTCAGTGGCTAGAGTCACCTAGCTAATGGTTATAGTCTGTAGCCATAAGGTTTTTTATGCACTACATCGTTCAGCCTAGATCTGTACCAAGATTCGTTGCCTAAATTCCCAAAATAGTTATGAAAAACATTTCATAAAAGATAGTTCAAATAGTTGTGTGAAATACCCTTTCACAATTTGTTCAAGTATGAAGTACCCCTTCATACACAGTTTAAGCAAATACGTACAGTATTTAATCAGTCACAACATGAAATCTCATTTCATCAATAGTTTAAGTAAATACATCAAGTATTCAAACAGTTGTCGCATGCAAATATACATACGATTTCTATGTTTTCCACCCCGAGGTTTTAAAACATTAAAACAGTGAAAAGGGGTTTGTGAACTCACTGTAAGTGCTCGGATGTGAATGCTAGCGAGGAAAGATAGCGTAACCCAAACGTAGTCAACCTATACACAATAATGTATTAACCATAAGTACTTTATTCACTTATGTTAATAATTTGTTTGTTTGAAGAATTTATCTATTTCTTAAGTTTGTATAGGTCGTTGATGATTGTTGTTGAAAATAAATAATATTTTCCAAGTTGTGTTCATTTGTCGAGTCATTCGAATGTGTAAGCATATATACATATATACTTATATAGTTGCATATATATATATATTGTTCGTTATTTCGTTCACATATATCTCAATATATATGAATCATTTATGTATATTGTTTGTCGTTTAAGTTTCAAAATCACTAGTCTTATTTGTCCCATATAATATACGTCTTGTCCCAAATGTGTATATATACCAATAGGTTCATTCCACATTCGTAGGTATGTATATATATATATATATATATATATATATATATATATATATATATATATATATATGTCCTTTTGTAATTACGTTCCAAATCAGTTCTAAATCCCACTCGATAAATGTACGTATTTAATTTTTGCTCTAATGGCCCATTTGTTTGTTTATATAACCCGATCCAATTAATTTAACGTATAATCCATTAATCGTTCGGCCCAAATCACGAAGCCCAGTTCACAGCCCAGCCCAGCCGATCGGCTTGGGCCAGCCGTTTGGCTTGGCCAGTCGTTCGGCTTGGGCCTTCAGCCGTTCGGCTGTTGGCCTCGGCCCAGTCCAATCCGCTCGGCCCAAATTATTTAGTCCGTTTATTAGTTTTGGCCCAAGCCCAAGTCACGGTCCAACTTGAAGCCCAACAGACCCTTAGCCCGCATACAGCCGATCGGCTTTGGGCTCTTAGCCGATCGGTTTGGGTTAGCCGATCGGTTTGAGATTAGCCGATCGGCTTGTTGTTCCAGACAGCAGCTCTGTCTCGTTTTCTTGTTTTTTGATCACGAATTCGACATATAATTAAGCTAAGTTTCGAATGGTACAAGCTTATATATGTTACATGACATCAATATATCACTTTGCATCGCATTTATAACAACTTTTACATGTTAAATTCTTGATTTATAGTTTTGGGTTCATAAAACCCATTTGGTGTTCATCAACAAAATCATCAATCTTTATGTGTTATGTGTTTAGATTATGATGTGTATACATGATATATAACGAAATCAACGTAAAGAAATCAAAGAATGGAAGATTTCCTTACAAAGAATTGATGGTGATAATGATGAAGATGATAATGACGATGGTGGTGATGATGGATGCCCCTGATCTTGTTGTTTTACCACCTCTTGCTGCTACTGATCTTGTGTGATTTCTTAAAGAAGAAAGAAAAGAAAAATGATGGTGATGAATATGTGTGTGTGTGTGTTTTGCCGAGTGATCACAAAGAGAGGGAGGGAGTATGGTTCAAAAACCAATCGGTCTCCCTCAATTATTGAGGTTTAGTGGCAGTTTATTGTACTACAATTTCGAGTACGGGTATAATTATAGCAATATAAAATTTAACATTTTATATTTTTATTTTGTAGATGCTCTCTTGGTTCGTACTATATTTTCAGAATAATGAGATTTTCATTATTTTTGGTAGTTGTACATTTTTGTACATTTTACTGCGCGCAGTTAATTGAGCGCCAATTTTCAGTAAATTTAGGATTTCATATTTTGAAGTAATGTTCTAACTTCTTCCAAATGAACGAGAAAATTTGCATTTTTATGATTTGACGTCGTATGCGCGTTTTAGAATTGTTTCTGTTCGTGTTATAATACGTTTTATGTTAAACGTATATTTGAACCACTTTATCTATATGTTATAGATATATAAATACTCGTAATTAATAATCGAATTATTAATTATATATTTTGTCATCAACTTTCGTTATATATTTTGTTGCATTTATTCGGACGCGTATTCGGTAACTTTTCAGCTAAAAATCGCGAAATTTTATAAATTACAATTTATGTAATACTTCATGTATTATTGTTTTGGGCTCGCTAGACTCACATCACATCAAAAGTTTATGTTAACACAATCGTAGGGAATTAGCGTAAGAAATGCATGTAATTAAGTATAATTATATACCTAATTTGGAGGAGTGTCACATTCTCCCCCCGTTAGTGAAATCTCGTCCCGAGATTTAAGTCGAGCCGTGAGTCTCGGTCACGCTCTCAAATAGGTTAGGGTATTTCTTTCGTATTTCATCCTCTCGTTCCCAGGTAAACTCTGGGCCATGTTTCGAGTTCCAACGAACTTTAACCAGTTTGATTCGTTTGTGTCGAAGTTTCTGCGTTTTAGAATCCATTACTTCAACAGGTTCCTCCACAAAGTTAAGTTTTGAGTCAATGAAGACTTCGTCAGGAGGAATGATAAGTGTTTCATCAGAAAGACACTTTTTGAGGTTGCTAACGTGGAAAGTATCGTGTATGCTACTAAGCTCTTGTGGTAGTTTGAGCTTATAAGCGACAGGACCAACCCTAGCAAGGATTTCAAACGGTCCGATGTATCGTGGGTTCAGCTTTCCTCGTTTGCCAAATCGTGCTACTCCTTTCCAGGGAGATACTTTGAGTAGGACTTTGTTGCCTACTTGGAACTCAAGAGGTTTACGGCGGTTATCAGCGTAACTCTTTTGTCGATCTCGTGCCGCTTTCAGTCGGCTCAATACTTGAGTTATTTTGTCAGTGGTTTCCTGGACAAGTTCGGGTCCAGATAGTTGTCTGTCGTCCAACTCTGCCCAACAGAGTGGTGATCGGCACTTGCGTCCATATAACGCCTCAAATGGTGCCATCTGTATACTCGTGTGATAACTATTGTTATAAGAGAATTCGGCTAGAGGTAGGTGTGTATCCCAGTTACCGCCAAAGTCTATCACACATGCTCGCAACAAGTCTTCGAGCGTCTGTATTGTTCGTTCACTTTGGCCGTCAGTCTGCGGGTGATAGGCAGTACTCATATCAAGTCGAGTACCCATTGCCTGTTGTAATGTTTGCCAAAAGCGAGAAGTGAATCGTGCATCTCTATCAGAGATGATAGATAGTGGCACTCCATGCCGAGAAACAATCTCTTTAATATAGATTTTTGCTAGTTTCTCCATTCCATCCGTTTCCTTAATAGCGAGGAAGTGGGCTGATTTCGTCAATCGATCGACAATCACCCATATGGCATTTGCTCCCGATGCCGTTCTAGGTAACTTCGTAATGAAGTCCATTGTTATTTGCTCCCATTTCCATTTGGGCAACTCAGGCTGTTGCAAAAGCCCAGACGGCTTTTGGTATTCTACCTTTACCTTCGAGCAAGTTAAGCATTTGCTAACGTAGGTGGCAATGTCACGTTTCATTCCAGGCCACCAGTAAAAGCCTTTCAAGTCATGGTACATTTTGTCTGCACCAGGATGTATCGAGTAGTTGGACTTGTGTGCCTCGTCCAAAATCAGCTTGCGTAACTCATCTACGCATGGTACCCAAATTCGGTTCATGAAGTACAACACCCCGTTGTCCTTTTTCTCGAGTTGTTTTTCCATTCCCTTCAAGGATTCATCCTTAAGACGTTCGGAGGTGAAAGCAAGTTCTTGTGCTTCGCGAATTTGAGTAATGAGATTCGAGTGGATTGTCAATCCCAAGGCTCGAACTCTTCGAGGTTTGATTCGTTCCTTACGACTCAGGGCATCTGCTACTACGTTAGCTTTACCCGGGTGATACTTTATTTCACAGTCGTAATCGTTAAGTAATTCGACCCAACGTCGTTGTCTCATGTTAAGTTCTTTCTGATCGAATATATGTTGTAGGCTCTTATGATCAGTGAAGATCGTACACTTTGTACCGTATAGGTAGTGTCTCCAGATCTTTAGTGCAAAAACAACGGCTCCCAATTCCAGATCATGAGTCGTATAGTTTTTCTCATGCACTTTTAGTTGTCTTGATGCATAAGCAATGACCCTTTCGTTTTGCATCAGTACGCAACCCAATCCCTGATGCGAGGCATCACAGTAAACAACAAAGTTATCTACTCCTTCAGGTAGAGATAGTATGGGTGCGCTGCTCAGTTTCTGCTTCAGTAGTTGGAATGCATTCTCTTGCTTCTCATTCCACTCAAATTTCTTGTCTTTTTGAGTTAATGTGGTAAGTGGCTGGGCTATCTTTGAAAAGTTTGCGATGAATCGCCTGTAATAGCCAGCTAGACCAAGAAATTGTCGTACTTCAGTTGGGGTTTTCGGTGCTTCCCAGTTGTTGATTGCCTCAATTTTGGATGGGTCTACGTGAATTCCCTTGTCATTTATCACATGACCAAGGAATTGGACCTCTCGTATCCAAAATTCGCATTTAGAGAACTTTGCATAAAGCTTCTCTTTTTGTAGTAGTTCGAGAACAAGCTTCAGATGTTGCTCGTGATCCTCTTTCGATCGTGAGTATACTAAGATGTCGTCAATAAACACAATGACGAATTTATCCAAATAGGGTTTGCACACTCTGTTCATCAAATCCATGAATACTGCTGGTGCGTTGGTCAGCCCAAAAGGCATGACTAGAAACTCGTAGTGACCGTAACGAGTCCTAAACGCAGTTTTCGGTACATCCTCTTCTCGTACCTTAAGTTGATGGTAACCAGATCGTAGGTCAATTTTTGAATAATAACTTGACCCTTGTAATTGATCAAACAGATCGTCAATGCGTGGTAACGGGTATCTGTTCTTGATAATTACCTTGTTCAGTTCTCGATAATCGATGCACATCCGCATAGATCCATCCTTTTTCTTAACAAACAAAACCGGAGCTCCCCAAGGGGAAAAGCTCGGTCGAATGAATCCCAAGTCTAGAAGTTCTTGTAGTTGCGTAGACAGCTCTTGCATTTCAGAGGGAGCTAGACGATAAGGTGCTCGTGCGATAGGTGCGGCTCCTGGCACCAGGTCAATGTGAAACTCAATTTGTCGTGGGGGTGGCAATCCCGGCAACTCATCAGGAAATACTCCTGGATAGTCGCGTACAATGGGCACATCGTCTATACGTCGCTCCTCAGTTTTCTTTTCTACAATGTGTGCCAAAAATGCTTGGTACCCCTTTCGGAGATACTTACTGGCCTTCAAGCACGAAATCATTTTTGTGTTACTTTTTCGTTTCTCACCTTGAACCACAAGTGTTTCTCCTGTTGACAGTGGTAATCGTACCAGTTTATCATGACATATGATCTCAGCGCGGTTCTTAGATAACCAATCCATACCGACTACAACGTCAAAACTTCCCAACTTAACCGGTAGTAAGTCTATTTCGAAGAGATGACCTTCTAACTCCAAGGTACATCCCGGTACTATTTCTCCTGATTCGATTAACTCACCATCGGCTAATTCTATGGTATACTTGTTGTCTAACTTACGGGATTCAAGTTCTAATAGTGGTCTAAATTCAGTAGACACAAAACTTAAATCAGCACCCGAATCAATTAACACAGAGGCATAATGATTGTTTACAAGAAACGTACCAGTGACGGTGTTAGGGTCCTGGCGTGCCTCTTGTGCCCCGATCACGAATGCCCTTCCTTGAGCCGGTTGGTTGTTGATGTTGTTGGCTCGGTTATTGTTGTTACCGCGGTTGTTGTTGTTGAGCTTAGGGCATCGGTTACGGTAGTGTCCTTGCTCACCACATTCAAAACATCCCTGGTTTTGACGCTCAGTGTTTGCTCGTGG
This sequence comes from Helichrysum umbraculigerum, assembly GCA_949592205.1. NCBI lineage: Eukaryota > Viridiplantae > Streptophyta > Magnoliopsida > Asterales > Asteraceae > Helichrysum > Helichrysum umbraculigerum. Next base: position 78,326,485 of record CATIUR010000005.1, on the reverse strand, counting down.
GGGAGGGTTAGTTTTGCATTCTCGGGTTCTATGTCCCCATGTCCTACAGTTTCCACAATACCCACACCCACCTTCGTGGTGTCGGTTACACTTACCACATTTGGGTTTGTTACCCAGGTATGGTTTCGATTCGGTGGTAGTGGCAACATATGCTTTCGCATTTCCAGAAGATTTCTTGTTCTGCTGACCCTGACGATCAGTACCACTACCGTTCCACTTTCGCTTTGCACCACCAGAACTACTAACATCAGTACTGTTCGGTTCACCTTTTCCCGACACAGCTTTCTTAGTCAGATTTCCCATCCTGACTGCCTCCTTGGTCAAACTTTGTGCTAGAATAACAGCACTCCTGAATGAGTCCGGTTTAGATGATGTTACCAGACTGCGGATTTGCGGTACTAGACCGTATATGTAGCGCTCAATACGCTTATACTCGGGTGTCACCATATGTGGCACTAGACGTGCAAGTTCCTGAAACTTAGTGGTGTACCCAGTAATATCGGCCCCAATCATGGTGATGTTCCACAACTCTGTTTCTATTTTCTGCATCTCACTGCGAGGACAGAATTCCTCCAGCATCAAATTTTTAAATGTCCCCCATGACATTGAATAAGCAGCTGGTCGACCAAGTGATTGGATCTGACTGTTCCACCAAGTGAGCGCTTTGTCAGCCAAAGTGCAAGCAGCATACTTTACCATACAGTCAGGTGAACAGTCACTAATTTCCAATACTGATTCAGTTTTCTCTATCCAATGAATCATACCAATGGCACCCTCGGTGCCACGAAAAGAAATCGGCTTACAAGCCTGAAATGTTTTGTATGAACACCCTCGGCTAGTATTCACGAGTGTCTCAGTATTAACAGGGGTAGATCCACTGTTGTTAGCTCCAGGTTCACGACTACGGCTTGCCTCATATTCAGCAATACCTTCAGCTATTCTTCGTGCGATCATTTGTTCAGTGGTTTCGGTGGGTGGTGGTGGTGGAGGCGTAGTCGTCTTTTGACTTGTTCTAGTGACTCGTCGTTTGGGAGGCATGCTTCAGCTCTGCGATGAATAAAATGCAGAGTGTTAATGTTGAGATATTGAATGTGAATAGATCAAAGATTCACATTTGATAGAAATGAATGACATGAAAAGATGAATGAATAGAATTTTACAACACGTGCCATACAACTTTGAAACACCCACATGTATCTAGCATAATATAATCACGTTGGCCAGGCGCCATTATATAATGTCCAATACATATTTCTTTTCATTGTCGTTTAACACTGTAAATTTCAGAGGTTCTCAAGAATAATCAATCATCAAGCTGTAAAATGTTTCAGGGTTTACAAGAGTTGGTCACAAAGTGTCGATAAAGTATAGGTTTAATCACAAGTCGACAGTTGTAAGAGGAAATAACATGGTTGATAATAAGCATAATGAATACGAGACGTAAACCAAGCATACATTATATATTAAAGATCATAACGCTGTTACATGAGTTTAGTACAAAATGAGATGGGATTTCTAATATACCCATCGATGGTTAGCGTTATACAAAAGATGATGGGTTTCCTATACATATACCCATTCTACTAACAAAGTTCCATCCAACATACAGCTAGTCCATAATTAATACATACATATATTTCCCCAAAAGTAATAGTCTAATATGGTGTAGGCACAACCGCCATACACAGGCCTAACGGAACCATGGTAAATACATCCTAACCGCAACCATCACTGCTGCAGTCATCACACAAACACTAGCTACAATCTCTGACACCCTAGCACGCCTCTCTAAAGCTGCAACGCGTGCACGGGTGGATGCTAGACTCTGCCAGTCTGTCTGACGGTGAGTCTCCACAAAATCCATCCTCTGATGGAGCATAGCCATATCCATGTCAGTGCGGGAGGCATCACTCAGTAGCTCCATCAAATCTCTGCTCCTGCTAGATGATATCCTAAACATGGTGTGGACCACAGCCACAAGGGTAGGCACAGTGAGCTCCAGAGGCTCACCAGTGAGATATGCAGATGGTGGTGAGTGGGAGGACTCTCCAAACTCAAAGGTCGAGGGAATACCCTCTAGTGATCTCCACTCTCTCAATACTCGAGGCATCCAGTCCAGATGAGAAGGTCGGAGCCTCTTCTGTGGCGGCTCGACAACTGGAACCTCAGACTCAGTCACTGGCGCCTTATCGCGCGGCGCGAGTGGTCCCCTGGGAAAATCCCGAACACAGATCCTAGCTGTCATCCGAGGTACAGGCACACGAGAGGTACTCGCAACAGGTGGTGTAGGGGTAGGAGTGACCACAGGTGCGGTCGGAGGTGGTACTAAGTAAGCATCACTAGTGTCATCAGACATAGCTCTCACATGAACTGATGACTCATCCCCTACTGTAATCGCGGGACCCTCAAAAGTAGCCTCGGTCGGCTCTTCATCCGAAGCGTAAACATGGTAATGTGATTGACTAGACATACTGTGACAAAAGAAATTGAGTGTGGCGTGTCAGTCGTATGTTAGTTGTATGCAAAGTATGTATGCATGAATGCACAAATGTTCTAGCCAAGGCTATAGTCTAGGTCTCTAAGGTTTTCAGTCACCTAAAGACTTCTAGTTCGCTATAACCAATGGCTCTGATACCAAGTCTGTCACACCCCGCCAAACGGTAATTACAATTACGTAGAGTGGTTTGCGGAAGCTTAGTGACGTGGCGGGGCTGCGAGCAGTAAAACAACCAACAGATACATACATACTCAGAGCTTATGATTATTGCAGAACGAAATAGATTAAGATGCCATTAATTAAAGTTTTACAAAAGATTACCACTTGAAAAGTGGTAACAGTAATAGTAGTAGTTGAAATCAGTATTTCATAAAATACATAATATCAAAAGTAGATTTCATAGGTATGACTGCAGTAGTTGCAGTTATACAGAGGAAATCCAAGTGTCCCAAAAGTAGTGGCATCCTAACAAGTCCAGGGTAGTCCGTCCTGATATGCATGCAGATCTTACTTACGCTGCTAATTCCCTGAAAAACATAGAGTAAAACGTCAACAAAATTGTTGAGTGAATTCACAAGTTTGTTTGTTATGTAGGAAACACAAGTTAATCATTTAAGAATAACATTTCCAAATAAGTGTTGTTTATCAAGTAGGAAGCACAAGTTATTAATAAATAACATTTCCTAAATCAGTTATCAGTAGGAAACACAAGTTAACCTAAACAAAGATTAACATTTCCAAATCAGTGTACGTAGGAAATCCTTTCCTAATCAATAGTTTAGTGCGTGGGAATATTTAGACGATGATCCCTTGAAAGGTGAGCTAAACCTGTCAAGTAAGGTAACCCGATCTAACCCTATAACCAAACCACGACCCTAATCTGTTGTTGTTGTGCCAAGTAGGACATTTAAGTATACGCTCCCAAATCCGTAGGAGGGTCGTCACGGCGATAGTACTATCCGTATACTCAGTGGCTAGAGTCACCTAGCTAATGGTTATAGTCTGTAGCCATAAGGTTTTTTATGCACTACATCGTTCAGCCTAGATCTGTACCAAGATTCGTTGCCTAAATTCCCAAAATAGTTATGAAAAACATTTCATAAAAGATAGTTCAAATAGTTGTGTGAAATACCCTTTCACAATTTGTTCAAGTATGAAGTACCCCTTCATACACAGTTTAAGCAAATACGTACAGTATTTAATCAGTCACAACATGAAATCTCATTTCATCAATAGTTTAAGTAAATACATCAAGTATTCAAACAGTTGTCGCATGCAAATATACATACGATTTCTATGTTTTCCACCCCGAGGTTTTAAAACATTAAAACAGTGAAAAGGGGTTTGTGAACTCACTGTAAGTGCTCGGATGTGAATGCTAGCGAGGAAAGATAGCGTAACCCAAACGTAGTCAACCTATACACAATAATGTATTAACCATAAGTACTTTATTCACTTATGTTAATAATTTGTTTGTTTGAAGAATTTATCTATTTCTTAAGTTTGTATAGGTCGTTGATGATTGTTGTTGAAAATAAATAATATTTTCCAAGTTGTGTTCATTTGTCGAGTCATTCGAATGTGTAAGCATATATACATATATACTTATATAGTTGCATATATATATATATTGTTCGTTATTTCGTTCACATATATCTCAATATATATGAATCATTTATGTATATTGTTTGTCGTTTAAGTTTCAAAATCACTAGTCTTATTTGTCCCATATAATATACGTCTTGTCCCAAATGTGTATATATACCAATAGGTTCATTCCACATTCGTAGGTATGTATATATATATATATATATATATATATATATATATATATATATATATATATATATATATATATATATATATGTCCTTTTGTAATTACGTTCCAAATCAGTTCTAAATCCCACTCGATAAATGTACGTATTTAATTTTTGCTCTAATGGCCCATTTGTTTGTTTATATAACCCGATCCAATTAATTTAACGTATAATCCATTAATCGTTCGGCCCAAATCACGAAGCCCAGTTCACAGCCCAGCCCAGCCGATCGGCTTGGGCCAGCCGTTTGGCTTGGCCAGCCGTTCGGCTTGGGCCTTCAGCCGTTCGGCTGTTGGCCTCGGCCCAGTCCAATCCGCTCGGCCCAAATTATTTAGTCCGTTTATTAGTTTTGGCCCAAGCCCAAGTCACGGTCCAACTTGAAGCCCAACAGACCCTTAGCCCGCATACAGCCGATCGGCTTTGGGCTCTTAGCCGATCGGTTTGGGTTAGCCGATCGGTTTGAGATTAGCCGATCGGCTTGTTGTTCCAGACAGCAGCTCTGTCTCGTTTTCTTGTTTTTTGATCACGAATTCGACATATAATTAAGCTAAGTTTCGAATGGTACAAGCTTATATATGTTACATGACATCAATATATCACTTTGCATCGCATTTATAACAACTTTTACATGTTAAATTCTTGATTTATAGTTTTGGGTTCATAAAACCCATTTGGTGTTCATCAACAAAATCATCAATCTTTATGTGTTATGTGTTTAGATTATGATGTGTATACATGATATATAACGAAATCAACGTAAAGAAATCAAAGAATGGAAGATTTCCTTACAAAGAATTGATGGTGATAATGATGAAGATGATAATGACGATGGTGGTGATGATGGATGCCCCTGATCTTGTTGTTTTACCACCTCTTGCTGCTACTGATCTTGTGTGATTTCTTAAAGAAGAAAGAAAAGAAAAATGATGGTGATGAATATGTGTGTGTGTGTGTTGCCGAGTGATCACAAAGAGAGGGAGGGAGTATGGTTCAAAAACCAATCGGTCTCCCTCAATTATTGAGGTTTAGTGGCAGTTTATTGTACTACAATTTCGAGTACGGGTATAATTATAGCAATATAAAATTTAACATTTTATATTTTTATTTTGTAGATGCTCTCTTGGTTCGTACTATATTTTCAGAATAATGAGATTTTCATTATTTTTGGTAGTTGTACATTTTTGTACATTTTACTGAGCGCAGTTAATTGAGCGCCAATTTTCAGTAAATTTAGGATTTCATATTTTGAAGTAATGTTCTAACTTCTTCCAAATGAACGAGAAAATTTGCATTTTTATGATTTGACGTCGTATGCGCGTTTTAGAATTGTTTCTGTTCGTGTTATAATACGTTTTATGTTAAACGTATATTTGAACCACTTTATCTATATGTTATAGATATATAAATACTCGTAATTAATAATCGAATTATTAATTATATATTTTGTCATCAACTTTCGTTATATATTTTGTCGCATTTATTCGGACGTGTATTCGGTAACTTTTCAGCTAAAAATCGCGAAATTTTATAAATTACAATTTATGTAATACTTCATGTATTATTGTTTTGGGCTCGCTAGACTCACATCACATCAAAAGTTTATGTTAACACAATCGTAGGGAATTAGCGTAAGAAATGCATGTAATTAAGTATAATTATATACCTAATTTGGAGGAGTGTCACATAAGGGGCTGGGCTATTTTCGAAAAATTTTCAATAAATCGACGGTAATAACCAGCTAGACCAAGAAATTGTCGTACTTCAGTCGGGGTTTTCGGTGCTTCCCAGTTTTTGATTGCCTCTATTTTAAATGGGTCTACGTGAATTCCCTTGTCATTTATCACATGACCAAGGAAGTGAACCTCCCGCATCCAAAATTCACACTTAGAGAACTTACCATACAGCTTTTCTTTCTCTAACAGTTTGAGGATAAGTTTCAGGTGTTGTTCGTGATCCTCTTTTGTTCGTGAATAAATCAAGATGTCGTCGATGAAAACGATGACGAATTTATCGAGATAGGGTTTGCAAACTCTATTCATGAGGTCCATGAATACTGCTGGTGCATTTGTCAGCCCAAAAGGCATGACCAGGAACTCGTAATGACCATAACGAGTCCTAAACGCAGTTTTCAGTACATCCTCTTCTCGTACCTTCAGTTGGTGATAACCAGATCGTAGGTCAATTTTCGAATAGTAGCTTGACCCTTGTAATTGATCAAACAGATCATCGATATGTGGTAACGGATATCGGTTCTTGACAATTACCTTGTTCAGTTCTCGGTAATCGATGCACATCCGCATAGATCCATCCTTCTTCTTGACAAACAAGACCGGAGCTCCCCAAGGCGAAAAGCTCGGCCGGATGAATCCTAAGTCTAGGAGTTCTTGTAACTGTGTAGACAACTCTTGCATCTCCAATGGAGCTAAGCGATAAGGTGCACGTGCAATTGGTGCAGCTCCGGGCACCAGATCGATATGAAATTTGACCTGTCGTGGAGGTGGCAATCCTGGTAATTCATCAGGAAACACTCCCGGATAGTCACGTATAATAGGTATATCATCTATGCTCTGCTCCTCGGGTTTCTTTTCAGCAACGTGTGCCAGGAATGCTTGATATTCTTTTCGGAGATACTTACTGGCTTTCATGCAAGTAATCATTTTCACGGCACTCTTTTGTTTCTCACCTTGTATTACCAAAGTTTCTCCTGTCGGTAGCCGTATGCGTACCAACTTCTCGAAACAGATAATTTCAGCGTGGTTCTTTGACAGCCAATCCATACCGACTACAATGTCGAAACTTCCCAACTTAACTGGTAACAAGTCTATTTCGAAGAGATGACCTTCTAACTCCAAGGTGCATCCCGGTACCACTTCTCCTGACTCGATCAACTCACCATCGGCTAGTTCTATAGTGTATTTGTTATATAAATTACGGGATTCAAGTTCTAATAGTGGTCTAAAATCAGTAGACACAAAACTTAAATCAGCACCCGAATCAATTAACACAGGGGCATAATGGTTGTTTACGAGAAACGTACCAGTAACGGTGTTAGGGTCCTGGCGTGCCTCCTGTGCTTCAATCACGAACGCCCTTCCTTGAGCCGGTTGATTGTTGTTGTTGGCTCGGTTGTTGTGGTTACCATGGTTGTTAGGGTTTTGGTTATTGTTGTTGCCGTTATTGTTGTTTTGATTGGGGTTGTTGGTGTTGCGGTTCTGATTGTTTTGGTTATTGTTGTTGTTGGGGTTTTGGTTGTTGAGTCTAGGGCATCGGTTCCGATAGTGTCTCTGGTCACCACACTCAAAACACCCCTGGTTTTGACGTTCGTTGTTTGCTCGAGGGGGAGGGTTGTTTTTACAGTTTTGGGTTTTGTGACCCCACAACTTACAGTTATTGCAAAATAAACACTCGCCCTCGTGGTGTCTCTCACACTTACCACATTTGGGTTTGTTGCCCAAGTATGGTTTAGGCTCTGCAGTGGTGGCGATGTATGCCTTTGGATTTCCAGAAATTTTCTTGTTTGACTGGCCCTGACGGTCATTCCACTTTCACTTTCCTTTCCCAGAACTTCCAGCTTCAGTACTGTTTGGTTCACCTTTATCCGAAACATCTTTCTTTGTGAGCGTCCTCATCCTCACTGCCTCATCAGTCAAGCTTTGAGCTAGTTCGACTGCACTCTTAAATGTGGCAGGACGAGATGAAGTCACCAAGCTTCGAATCTGTGGTGCTAAACCCTAGACATACCTCTCAATACGCTTGTACTCAGGTGTTACCATATGTGGTACAAGACGAGCCAGTTCTTGAAATCTGGTGGTATAGCCTGTGATATCGGCACCAGTCATAGCGATGTTCCACAATTCAGTCTCAATTTTCTGCAGTTCACTGCGAGGACAAAACTCTTCCGTAATCATCGCCCTCAGATCTTCCCAAGTGAGGGAGTAGGCGGTTGTTCGTCCAAGTGCTTGAACTTGGCCGTTCCACCATGTCAATGCGTTGTCGGATAATGTGCAGGTGGCATATTTCACCATATAATTACGTGCACAGTTGCTAATGTCTAGCACTGACTCCATTTTCTCAATCCAGTGAATGATTCCAATGGCACCTTCAGTACCACGAAAATTGCTTAGTTTGCAAGCTAGAAAAGTCTTATACGAACACCCTCGTTGGGTATTCTCAGGGTCGCTGACAGTGATTACTGGTTCGGTATTTCTGCTACCACTTCCATCACGGTTGCGAGTAGCCTCATATTGAGCAATACCTTCAGCCACTCGTCGTGCGATAATCTGTTCAGTGGTTTCCTCATTGTCGGGTGGTGTAGTCGTTCGTCGACTATTCCTAGTAGTTCGTTGTTTCGGTGGCATGATTCCGTTCTGCGATAAATAAAACACAGAAGTCAATGCCAAGGTAATGAATGTGAAGAACAAGATTTCACATTGTTTAGTCAAAGAATAGTATGAAAGATTTGTATTATTCCCATTACGTATCATACGACTTTGAAACACCCATTTGTACTTAGTATAATATAATCACGTTGGCCAGGCGCTATTATATGGTGCTAAATACATACTTCTTTTCATCACCGTTTAACACGTTCAGGTTCAAATGAATTCAAGGCAAGATTTCAAGGGTTGAGGTGTAATATGTTTTAAGAGACACAATATATGATCACAAGAGATAGTCGATTGGTTTTCGTTCTAGCACACACAACTAGATATAATTAAGATACATTAGTTGATGTCAACTATAAAGAACATGGAAAGTAAACCAAACATACGTTATATTATATCATAGGTTAAAACGTCGTTACATAAGTTTTTTACAATATGTGATGGGATTTCCTAAATATGTACCCATCAGTCAAAAGTGTTACACAAAATGTGACGGATTTTCTATACATCCATCGGTCAAAAGTTTTAACCTAGTACATAGTAGGCACAGTCTGTCATACATAGATCTAACGGGAATAATACAAGTACATCCCTACAACCATCCTAACAATAGTCATTGATGTGCTCACACCGTGTCATTGTTTTTCAAATGATGATGCGAGCGCAGTAGGGGTTTTAAATTTATATTTTGCGGGGCTTAAATTATACGTACTACCTACTCTGGTTAGTAAGCGGTAAGTACGACCTAAGATCGTTCTATGAATCCAAACGTGTGGGCTATTAAAGTTAACACTTTCAGTAGGGAAGTATTTTGGATGGCACAAAGTAGGTAGGTTTTGGGATTTAAAGACAGATAATTAAAATGCAGAAAAGTAAATTGCAGGAAATTAAAATGCAGGAAAGCAGATAAAGATAAAGATGTGATTGCTGAGATTTCGATGATTAATATTTCAGGATGACAGAACAAATAGGGTTGATACATAATGTGGTAAATAAACTACTAGGCGTAAACTCTAGAACCCTACCAACTCAGTTTCCCATTGGCGTGTCACTTGGAACTAGGTTATCGTGATTCTGATCGGAGCAATACGCAAACTTCCAATACTCATCTAGTTGAAAGATGAACAACCTATTTTGGTTTTATACCGAGGTGCATGAATCAGTAGCGTATCGTCTCATAGGTCCGACCGTTCTTAACTCCTAAGGTAGTTTACTACTCTATTAGCACGAAGATTAATAGCTTTGTATGTTTGGACCGCCGATTATGTAAGACTTAGTGTTTTATGAACTCTAGGTAACTAGGACTTTGTTCTATTCCTAAGTCTCGTCTTTGTTTAGTTAAGTTCTAATTACTTCGACTTATGACTTAAGTTCTCCTTTTCAAACAGTTATACATCTCCAGATTATCCGCAGTTTGATAAAACGTGTTTCATATGAGGACCATGCCTTTCAATAATAGACAGTGTACTTTACATGGGATTTCCACTGCTTCTTATATCCAACACGCGGTCAAGAGTAATTGACAGTGAAAATGACACTCTAACTAATTAAATGTAAAGCAGTGCAGAAATGTAAACCTAATATATACAACGAGTGATTTCATTGTGTCTTACTTATTGCATGTCATGGGCACAGATAACTACTTACCATAATTAAGGTTGATCATGTCCTAATTACTAGGTTGCAGTCACGTGGATAACTGGAAAGGGTGCTCCATAAATTAAACTTAAATTCATAAAGTCCTAACTGTACAAAGATTATTATCTCCTATTTATTCTGATCGTATATTACGAACATTATTTTATAATGCATTGATTCTCGTAGGATACACCAGTTAGTTGTATAGTTGTATTATCCTTTCGGAGTTTCAACTTTTGAACCAGAGCTGATTCTAATGATATAACTACCTTCGGTCGTTTATCGGCTTCCGTACGTTTGTACTTTGCATAAAGCATTTCCAGCACTATACCGAATAAACAGTTGAATAGGGGCCTTTATATCATTTTACGATTATCGTGCATTGATTGTGTAATGACATCCTTACTTATAATTATCTACATCATCAGCAATCACAATAATAAACTACTCGCAATTCATGGCAACAAATAAATCACATACCAGGCAATAATACATATTCAAAATATGAAATGAGACAAGTATAATAAAAGTTTAGATATCACCCGGAATTAAATGCGTAGCAGCGTATTATTATAATTGACAAACTCTTTCACACGTACAAAGATTGATCTCTGAATGTCTAGCGTTCGCCCTAGCTCATACGTTAGTCCGTGGACTAATTACAATATTCCTAGAATGAGAAAGACTAAAAGACTACGAAAGATTTTCTAGTGAGAAAGAAAGAGTGAAATATGCTACAATATGTGCATATTTGGTGTGTCTTACAAATGAACCTAAGCAACCTATTTATAGGTGAGCTTTGGCTCACATTAGCACCAAGTGGTGCATGTTAGCAAAAGGTAGCCAAAAGGGTGCACCGGGTACCGTACAACGCAAAAAGTAGGCGCACCGGGTACCGTACAACACGAAAAGTAGGCGCACCAGGTACCAAAAGTTACCAAAAATGGAAACCGGGGTGGGACACAGGTGGCCGGCGGCGGTGGGGGTCCAGCCAGCGGCGGCTGGCTGGTGGCCGGCGGCGGTGGGCCCACCCCCGCCCCGTTGGGTCGTTTGTTGCTTCGTTTCTTGATTCGTGCGTGTTTTCTTCGTTATACGTCCGTTTGAGTTGATTCTTTTTTTTTTTTATTCGTAATTCAAAAACGAAGATTTTGACATAGGATAGGCCCTGAGATGAGGTCCCTAGCTCCAGATATTGCGTTCGGATCATTTGGATCTTCCAGCGGGCGCGAAATCTTCATTCTTTACCCGTTTTGGTTGATTCTTCTTCTGTTGGATTCGAATTTTGAAAACGAACATCTTGGAAATAATGGATGTTGGTGGATGGCACTTTAGTCTTGAAATCTCATTTTTATGCCTCGAATCTTCAAACGTGTGTGGAATCTTCGTTTTACATCAGTTTTGCTTGATTTTTCTCGTGCAACCTTGTTTTAACCATCTTGGCATAATGTTAGTGATTTGTAATGTTTTTTGAATTAATATGCCAAGAATCATTCCAGAATGAGAGAGATATCGGTAGTAAAAACGTGACTTTTTACGCGATATCAATTATCCCACACTTAGAACTTTGCTTGTTCTCAAGCAAACTCATTCATACAAACTTATGGAAGGATTCTAATCGCATCAGTTTTTAGAAAACACTATTTTCAGAAAATATAAACTATGGTTATGAAAGAGTTTTTACTAGAAACTAAGAGTTTATAGAATTTCAATACCTTCTTCGGGCAACTTATATGATGATCATGACTAGGCAATCCTCACAAGTGGGTCACTCAAATCACTCGAAGTGTTTAGGGTTTCCTACTTACTAGTGTCAATCACTCGGATAGCCAGTCATGCAGCATTCTCGTCATAGGCTTGATCGAGGATCAAATCTCCATCACTGAGGACGATACTAACCTGTCGAGATAACTTGGAAGGAATCGGGTTTTTGGTTTGAAGAAGGTAAGTGGTATGATGGTTTTTCCTTGTATTTTCTTGAAGCTTTTCTTTGAAATTCGTTAGCTTTTTGAAAGGACTACATAGCCTTTTTTTGGATTCTTTCATTTTCTTGGCCCTCTTCATGATTGTGCTGGCGTGATTGGTTTGATTTCTTTTCTTTCACTTCGCCGATCTTGATAATGTATTTTGCGGCATGGAAGGTTTCTAATGATCTTGAGTTATGTTGGCTTTTCTTTGCAAAGGTTTTGGGAATTTGGGAGTGTCTCCGAAGGTTTGTGAGACTTTTGAGGTTCGAGATAAATGACAGGAAATCTTTAGTGGGTGTGAAGAGTGGGTGTGAAGAGTGGGTGTTGAGTGGGTGGATGTTTGATGGTGGAAAGGTGTTTTGGATTCCTTAGAAGCAATCAAGATAGGTTGTACCTATGCCACGTGTGGCACTCATCGATGTGATCTCGAAATGTATCACAAGAGCAAGTTCTAATTCAAATGCATACATCGGCACACACACATGAAACGAAAAGTGAAGCATTAAAGATGAATGCTAATTATGGGCTCAATCCTCACGAATCGAATGTTTTGGTTAGTATGTGCCTAGCCATGTGTTGCCTTTTTCGTCCGTAACTTGATCTAAAACAGTTTCGTTTCTTTGTTAAAACTCGTTTCTAGCTATAGTTCATAGTTTTGAAAGATAGGATTTCTAGAAAACGATGTTTTTGAATCCGAAAAATTTAAATTTTTTTTCATTTTTAGTCTTTTGATGAAAATATTGTCTGGCTTACGGACAAGAGGTAAAACTTGCGGTTGTAAACCGAATATCCCACACTTAGAGGAACATTGTCCCTAATATTCGAATCTATTTGTTGAGCACCTCTTGACGGAGTATCCCACACTTAGAGATTCTACTTATCTTTGGATTGTTTCACAAGTATTATGTGGTATGAGGTATCCCACACTTAGTGTTGGAATATTGGGTGATATAATCAAAGCTTTAACGGATAAGGGTTTTTGGAATGGTATACCGCTTTTGCAGTGCGCGTTGTTTGCTGTTTGTTAGAAGTTTCCAGGTCCGCGACTTGTAGCTTACGGCTCTCAGTGTTCTTCGCCGTGGGGTCCTGTTGGCGCCCGATCAGGTCGGTGTCGTTAACGATTACTAACCGGGCGCCAGCAGTGGGTGTTTTAAATTTGTAATTGCGGGGCCTAAGTTTTCCCTAACAATGCTAATCCTAAGGGTGAGCAAGTGGTAGGTATGACCTAGAGTCGTTCTTCAAACCGACGGAATTGAAACTAAGGCGTGTCAGATGAGGGCTTTCAAACTTGTGATGGGTTTATAAAATAGTGGGGGTTTTGGTTTTTAACTAACTTAGGCAAGTAAATAAATAAAAGCGAAATAAAAATAAAACTTAAAGCAGATAAAATAAAGATAGTGTTTGCTGAGACTTCGTTAATTAAGTTATGGGATGATATTTGGAGAAACTGTTTTGAAAGATATTAGTTAATTATCATTCTTGAATACTTGTATGTAAACACTAGATTCCCTACTAATTAAAATCTCATTAGCATGTCACACCGGGAGCTAGGTTATGGTAACATTACAGAGTATTTAGAATAATTAATAAGCAAAATCTTAATATGGTTTAATAATACTTTCATATGAATGGGAACGAAATCTTAAGGTACTAGAAATAATTGAATCATATAACGATTCCTCGTCATCCTAACAGATTTGTATATGTAAACAGTTCATTTATGACTTTAAACCAGCCCTTGCTTAAGACTACCCAATAAATCCCCTAGTTATCCACAGCGTTCCTCACTTTAAGTGGTTCCGCCGCTTTAAACCCTGGGCCATGTCTTGTCCTACGATAATCCCCCATGTAGCCTTGCGGTTCCATAGTTTCATACCTTTGACAAATTATATTGACACAGATAATTGACTACCTTTTAATTGGACGTCGTAAAAAGGTGTTGTAATCACGTTTATTGGTGGAAAGGCGACAGATTAATTTGAAGTTTAAAAGTCTATTTAGAAAGGTTACTTAAACTAGGTTTCTCATTTTATATATTAGTCCGTAATATAACTACCTTCGGTCGTTACGCAGCTTCCACGTATTTGTACTACACCTAAAGTGTTTCCAACGCTATACTGAGTAACAGTCGAATAGGGGCCGTCATATTACTTCATAATATTATACCGTTTCGTAATATGACTACCTTCGGTCGTTCCTCGACTTCCATACATTTGTACTTCACCTTGAAGTGTTTCCAGTACTATATCGAGTAACAGTCGAATAGGGGCCGTCATATTACTTCACGATAATTTAGACCATTTATATTTTACTACTATGATGATCCTAAGGCAACAATCAAACAAGAACATGCAATAAGACGATCAAAGCAATAATTCCGATCTTTAATATTTAATTATAAATCATCCCATAATTAACTAACTACATCGTAAACAAACACAACAAGTATACTACTCTCTAATCATGGCAATAACTAAATCTAGCATAATCAATAAAAACGTAATTAATTAAGATAGAAAAGGATAGAAAGAACCAGGATTAAATGCGAGAGGAAGTAGACTTGAATTAATTGACACAACTCCAAGCATACACCAAAGATTACAAGATGCTTCTTACTTTCGTTCTACCTTGAACAAGCTTCCTAACTAGCCTAATACTAATCTTGAAGTAATACAAAAGAATGAGAAAGTAAAGAAAGAAAGAAATGGTGTAATTCCAAGGTAGGAATGGTGTGTCTTGCAAATGAGCTCAAGCCCCCTAATTTATAGGTAAGCTTTGGCTCACATTAGCACCATGAGGTGCATGTTAGAAAGCTTTCCAAAAATGGTGTGTACAACACGAAAAGTAGGCGCACCGGGTACCGTACAACACAAAAATTAGGTGCACCAGGTACCAAAAGTTACCAAAAGCGGAAACCGAGACGGGACACAGGTGGCCGGCGGCTGTGGGCAAGTGGCCGTCTTTTGCTTCGTTTCTTGATTCGTGCGTGTTTTCTTCGTTATACGTCCGTTTGAGTTGATTCTTTTTTTGTTGGATTCGTAATTCAAAAACGAAGATTTTGACATAGGATAGGCCCTGAGATGAGGTCCCTAGCTCCAGATATTGCGTTCGGATCATTTGGATCTTCCAGCGGGCGTGAAATCTTCATTCTTTACCCGTTTTGGTTGATTCTTCTTCTGTTGGATTCGAATTTTGAAAACGAACATCTTGGAAATAGTGGATGTTGGTGTAGGGCACTTTAGTCTTGAAATCTCGTTTTTATGTCTCGAATCTTCAAACGTGTGTGGAATCTTCGTTTTACATCCGTTTTGCTTGATTTTTCTCGTGCAACCTTGTTTTGACCATCTTGGCATAATATCATTGATTTGTACTATTTTTTGAACTAATATGCCAAGAATCGTTCCAGAATGAGAGAGATATCGGTAGTAAAAACGTGACTTTTTACACGATATCAAGTATCCCACACTTAGAACTTTGCTTGTCCTCAAGCAAACTAACATTCAACAGAGATAAAAATAAGTAGATAATGAAATATTTTAAGGCGGAACGTTTTACTAAGGGGGTTTTGGAAAAGTAAAATACTTGTTCTTTAAAAAGGAAAGATTGTAATCTTTAGGAGCATGCTTGTGATCTTTGATCTTAGATACATGACTAGGCGATCCTCTCATGGTGGTCACTCAAATCACTCAAAGTGTTTAGGGTTTCCTATTCTATTATATCAATCGCTCAGAACGCCGATCATGTATCGTTTTATCGTCATAGGCTTGATCGAGTATCAAATTGTTACCTTTTAGGTGAGCGCGAAGTCGATCTAGCCACAATCATTCTAAGGGAAGTGATGTAGGGTTTTTGGAGTGGAGTGTTGGTGGTATGAGACGGGGTTGTGTTGGTTTTTCATAGGTTTTCTTTTTGGTGAAGCGGAAGGCTGAAATTTTTTGAATTTTTGGGAGGATTGACGCCCTTTTTTTTTTATCCTATTTTGGGCAGAGTCTTCTTTCTCCATTCGACTTTCTCTACTTCGAATTTTCTTGGTAATTTTTCTTTCTTCGACGTCATATCCTTGATACTTCTCTTTTTCATCTTTGGAACTTTCTATGAAGTTTGAGGGATGCTTTTTGAGTAGGTAAAGGGGTAACGTACTTATTTTGGGGTGTATAGAAGGGTTCAAGAATGATGTGATTCGATCTCCTTTTTACTCACCAGTTCGGATTCGAAATGCATAACAAGAGTAAGTTCTGATTCTAAACGCATACATCGGCACACTCAAGAATCGAAAAAGTGAAGCATTAAAAGTGAATGCTTTACTTTTGGCCCAAGATACCTCACGAATCGAAAGTTGGGTTGTTGTGTGCTTAGTAATGCGATGCTCTTTATGGGATGACCAAACTTATTTTTCAAAAGAATTTGTATTTTATTTTTCCTTCTTCCCCAAAGTAAATCATTCTTTGTTTAAAATTTTTCATTTTCTACATATTTTTAACTCAATTTTGAAAATTTTGTTTACTTTTATGGAGAAGCAGGGTCTTATAAAGAGCAACGAGTTTAGAATCAAGCATATACCATAATCCATTAAAAAAAGCCCAAAGGCCAAAAAGAAGAGCAAAAACAAAGGAGATGTCTTCCTCTGAATGGGGTAAAATCCCACACTTAGGGTTTTAAACATCTTAGACGAATTCTTTTAGCAGTGTGTGTTGGGTTTGAATCCCACACTTAGTGATAAGCATAGTGGATATGGTATATTTAAAACGAATGAAAGAGACGGTATTAGAAGTACTCCCCGTAATTGCAGTGTTCCTTGGTATGCGTTTGCCGAACTTCGTCTTGCTGGGTTCACTCTTGATCAAGTCTTCTTGTGATTGGTCTCGTAGGTGTGAACACGTTGGATATACTTTTCTTTAATGCGCAGCGTCAAAAACTTGATGCGTCGGGCTGAAACTTGGTCGTATATCCAAGTGTGAAAGATAGTCGGAGACTTTATCACTTCTTGAAATGTCAAATTGCGGAAATGTAAAACACGGGTTGCCTCCTGAGAAGCGCTCTTTTAAAGTCGATAGCTCGACTTCTTTTAGCTAGATGGAGATGGATGCATCCATGGGATCCCCTTTGTTGATGTTGTTGGCCCTAGGTTGCGGAAAGGTGTATCGAGGTGGATAGATTTTCATGAAATGATTGACTACTATCGTAATCAATTCAAATGGACTATCTCTCGATTCTTCTTTGTAGTTCTGAAGATGCTCTGAAGTTGTCCTTGTAAGTCCGTGAAGTCCGAAGGTGATGTAGTCGACTGCTTTAGTGATAGTCCCACTAGGGTCGGTCATGGTGGTTGTGTCTGTCTTAACAACCTCTCTTGGTGGTGGGTTCTGCCAGAGAGAGCATACAAACGCTAAGAATTGCAGTTTTATGCCTTCATAATTTTCGGTCTTTGGGTCTCCGTTGAATCTTCTTATGCATGTGCACAGGTTCTCTATTTTCCGGTGTTGATGGTCATTGAATGGAAAGCCGGATTCTGAGAAAACTAGAGTAAGCTGATGAAGTATCTCCTTGAATCCTGAGTGGAATATGAACTTTCTTCTGGAGTTACTTTTCCGTTGTTGAATCTCCCGTAGATGGATCGTAACAAAAGTAGCGATATCAAGTGGTGATTCATATGTATCCCTAAAAGATCGTTCGCGTCTTGATTCCTCCCAAACAAGATCACTAAGTTCTTCAATCATTAACTCAATTTGTTTTTCCATAGTGGAGTTGATAACCATAGATCCGCTTTCTTTGGAACTGAGATGATCTTCTCTACTTAGCAAGTTAAGCAATGATGTGAGGTCATTCATCGTCAAAATGTCGGCACGACTGCTCAGATGTCCAGTAGTTTCTTTCATATGCGCTCTAATAGAACCTAACATCTCCCATTGCGTTGAGGTGAATGGGATGTTAGATCTTTTAAAGGCATTGTAGATCCTAGCGTAAGTCCGTTTCTGTTGTAGACAGAATTGCAGTTCAGCAGGGGAACGAGCAAGCATGTTGACTACGCCGCTCATTCCTCCTACTTTGTCAAATCTTTGGATGAATTCTTCGAGCACTTTGTGTTCTATGATGGTTTGCTGTTGGTATCTTGTGCGTTTGGAATATTCCTCCAGTGTTTCTCTTCTCGTGGGATGATTGTGGTTACTTCCCGCCATTTCTTCCGTGGTAAATGGATTAGTTGACGGTGTGCTTCTTTTGTTTTCTTCTTCAATCTTTATCTTCCCAATTTCTTTCATCGTTGGTTTGTTTGCTGATGGAGATGCATTTTTCATCTCTTGTCCTATTTGTCGGAGGTCAATCGGAAAATATGGCGTGATTGCCATTTCCTTACTAGATTTACTTTCACTTGTTGACTCTGCAGTTTCTTTGTCTTCTATGGTCTTGTCCGTGGAGATCATGTACATATCGGCTTGGTTTTCAGCGTTAGGATTGTCGATATGGAAAGTGATGGTTTCTCCATGAGACTGCAAACTGATGGTTTGTGCGAAGACGTTGATGATTGCCTTGGCCGTATTCATGAAAGGTCATCCTAGTATGATTGGGATGTGTACGTCTTCCTACATATCCATTACTACAAAATCTGCTGGGTAAAGAAATTTGTCAATCCTAACTAAAATGTTTTCAGATATTCCCCTAGGGTACTTGACCGAGTGGTCAGCAAGCTGTATTGTCATTTTGGTAGGTCGAAGATTTTCTAACTCAAGCCTCTTGAAAAGCAAGTATGGCATAAGATTAATACTAGCTCCTAAATCGGCAAGAGAACATATAATGCCTGAATTGTAGATAGAACAGGGGAGAGTAAAACGTCCAGTGTCTCCGAGTTTTTCAGGAATGATATTATTCAAGATAGCTGAACATTCCTCGTTCAGCGGGACATTGGGTACTTCGGGTACCTTATCCTTGGTTGTAAGAAGTTTTCTGAAGTACTTTTTGGAGTGAACTTCAGAGGCGGTATCTAGGAATTTCCTATCAAGCTGAAAAGACTTAAGCTTGTCAGGTCGTTGTTTAAGAAGAGCCGGAAATGGGATTTTCCTATTTGGTGTAGACTCTAAATCCATTGTCGATGGGACAATAGGTGGTTCCTTCACCGGAGAAGAAACCGTAGGTGGGCTATGTGCTACCTGAGAGTCTTGAATATGGGAAGCCTCTTTATGGGAACTAGTTGGACTATCCTGAAGTTTAGCATTAATACTTTGTGCTATTTGTCCTAATTGGAATTCGAAAGCTTTTAACAAAGTCAGTTGATCTCTTAAGAAGATATCAGTTTGGTCTTGTCTAGCTGAGATTCCTTGAATGACTTGTATCAGGGTGTCGTCAAAACTAGAGGTTTGTGAGGAAGAGGGTTCCAAAGGTTGGGGTTGGTAAGTTAGTGGGCTATTCCTAGGTGGGTTAAGAGAATGGTTAGTATTGGGTGAAGTTAGATTTGACTGAGGAATTTGGGCTGAGTGGTTCAGATTAGCACAATTAAGGCAGGTTTGAACTTGACAGACTTGTTGTTGTTGACTTTTCAATTCCTTAATCTCCTTGGTTAGGTCTGCCACTTGCTGAGTGAGGGTTTTGATAGCTTCATTCCCGATTGTAGTAGGTGAATTCACTAGTGAGGGGTAATTTTCACTGTTCCAGTCATGGTTGTGTATTGTCATTTTCTCAATAAGGCTCCAAGCTTCATTTGCCGTACAGTTCATAAAACTACCTTGAGAGGCGGTATCAAGTAAAGGACGGTGATGTGGGAAGAGACCATTGTAGAAGATGCGCAGCTGGTCTGAGCGCTCAAATCGATGATTTGGACATTTCTTTAGCAATCTCTTAAAGCATTCCCATGCATCGTAGATTGATTCATCGTGAACTTGACGGAAGTTTATGATGTTGGACCTAAACGTGGCTTGTTTTGATGGGGGGAAATATTTGGCCAAAAATTTGGTTGCTAATTCTACCCAAGAGGTTATAGAGTTAATCTCTAGTCCCTCGAACCAGGTTTGTGCATTGAGAGTGAGTGAATAGGGAAATAGGTATAGATAGACTATGTCTTGATTAATCCCAATCGGCTTAAAAGAGTTGGATAAGGAAATGAATTTGTCAAGGTGGGAGTTGGGGTCATCATTTGGTAGGCCACGGAATTGACAGAGGTTTTGGACTAACTGAACAATATGGCGCTTTAATTCAAATGAAGTTCTATCGGTTTCCGGATAGACAATTGGTCCTCCTCGACCTTCAATCGGAGGTTTAGAGTTTTCAGCGAGAGTTATACGTGTAGCTGTCATAGTCTTGTTGGCAGGTGGTTGACTGGTTGAGTGGACAGGGATAACGTAATTTGTGAAAATAGTAAAAGGAATGAAAAATAAAGAAAGACGTAGGGGTCTAAGAAGAAAAGTTAATCCTAAAGGTTCACGAGCGAGTAAGTTCATCTTGACGCCTAAGGATCATACAGTTGGTTCCCCGGCAGCGGCGCCAAAAACTTGTTGGCGCCCGATCAGGGCGGTGTCGTTAACGATTACTAACCGGGCGCCAGTAGTGGGTGTTTTAAATTTGTAATTGCGGGGCCTAAGTTTTCCCTAACAATGCTAATCCTAAGGGTGAGCAAGTGGTAGGTATGACCTAGAGTCGTTCTTCAAACCGAATGAATTGAAACTAAGGCGTGGCAGATGAGGGCTTTCAAACTAGTGATGGGTTTATAAAATAGTGGGGGTTTTGGTTTTTAACTAACTTAGGCAAGTAAATAAATAAAAGCGAAATAAAAATAAAACGTAAAGCAGATAAAATAAAGATATTGTTTGCTGAGACTTCGTTAATTAAGTTATGGGATGATATTTGGAGAAACTGTTTTGAAAGATATTAGTTAATTATCATTCTTGAATACTTGTATGTAAACACTAGATTCCCTACTAATTAAAATCCCATTAGCATGTCACACCGGGAGCTAGGTTATGGTAACATTACAGAGTATTTAGAATAATAAGCAAAATCTTAATATGGTTTAATAATACTTTCATATGAACGGGAACGAAATCTTAAGGTACTAGACATAATTGAATCATATAACGATTCCTCGTCATCCTAACAGATTTGTATATGTAAATAGTTCATTTATGACTTTAAACCAGCCCTTGCTTAAGACTACCCAATAAATCCCCTAGTTATCCACAGCGTTCCTCACTTTAAGTGGTTCCGCCGCTTTAAACCCTGGGCCATGTCTTGTCCTACGATAATCCCCCATGTAGCCTTGCGGTTCCATAGTTTCATACCTTTGACAAATTATATTGACACAGATAATTGACTACCTTTTAATTGGACGTCGTAAAAAGGTGTTGTAATCACGTTTATTGGTGGAAAGGCGATAGATTAATTTGAAGTTTAAAAGTCTATTTAGAAAGGTTACTTAAACTAGGTTTCTCATTTTATATATTAGTCCGTAATATAACTACCTTTGGTCGTTACGCAGCTTCCACGTATTTGTACTACACCTAAAGTGTTTCCAACGCTATACTGTGTAACACTCGAATAGGGGCCGTCATATTACTTCATAATATGATACCGTTTCGTAATATGACTACCTTCGGTCGTTCCTCGACTTCCATACATTTGTACTTCACCTTGAAGTGTTTCCAGTACTATATCGAGTAACAGTCGAATAGGGGCCGTCATATTACTTCACGATAATTTAGACCATTTATATTTTACTACTATGATGATCCTAAGGCAACAATCAAACAAGAACATGCAATAAGACGATCAAAGCAATAATTCCGATCTTTAATAGTTAATTATAAATCATCCCATAATTAACTAACTACATCGCAAACAAACACAACAAGTATACTACTCTCTAATCATGGCAATAACTAAATCTAGCATAATCAATATAAACGTAATTAATTAAGATAGAAAAGGATAGAAAGAACCAGGATTAAATGCGAGAGGAAGTAGACTTGAATTATTTGACACAACTCCAAGCATATACCAAAGATTACAAGATGCTTCTTACTTTCGTTCTACCTTGAACAAGCTTCCTAACTAGCCTAATACTAATCTTGAAGTAATACAAAAGAATGAGAAAGTAAAGAAAGAAAGAAATGGTGTAATTCCAAGGTAGGAATGGTGTGTCTTGCAAATGAGCTCAAGCCCCCCAATTTATAGGTGATCTTTGGCTCACATTAGCACCATGAGGTGCATGTTAGAAAGCTTTCCAAAAATGGTGTGTACAACACGAAAAGTAGGCGCACCGGGTACCGTACAACACGAAAAGTAGGCGTACCAGGTACCAAAAGTTAACAAAAACGGAAACCGAGACGGGACACAGGTGGCCGGCGGCTGTGGGGGTCCATCCGGCGGCTGTGGGCAGGTGGCCGGCGGCGGTGGGCCCACCCCCGCCCCGTTACGCCGTCTTTTGCTTCGTTTCTTGATTCGTACGTGTTTTCTTCGTTATACGTCCGTTTGAGTTCATTCTTTTTTTGTTGGATTCGTAATTCAAAAACGAAGATTTTGACATAGGATAGGCCCTGAGATGAGGTCCCTAGATCCAGATATTGCGTTCGGATCATTTGGATCTTCCAGCGGGCGCGAAATCTTCATTCTTTACCCGTTTTGGTTGATTCTTCTTTTGTTGGATTCGAATTTTGAAAACGAACATCTTGGAAATAGTGGATGTTGGTGGAGGGCAATTTAGTCTTGAAATCTCATTTTTATGTCTCGAATCTTCAAACGTGTGTGGAATCTTCGTTTTACATCCGTTTTGCTTGATTTTTCTCGTGCAACCTTGTTTTGACCATCTTGGCATAATATCATTGATTTGTACTGTTTTTTGAACTAATATGCCAAGAATCGTTCCAGAATGAGAGAGATATCGGTAGTAAAAACGTGACTTTTTACACGATATCAGGTCCGTTGCTTCCTTTGATTTGGTCTCCGATAAATAGTCGTTTGGTTAAACAAACAATCCACTCAATCATTTAACTAATAGCTGCTAATAAGAAAGATAAAGTGAAAGCATAATAAAATAGTAAATAGATAGATGTGATGTCGAAGCATCAATCGTACATCAATACAGACAATAATAAAATAGTAAATAGAGTTTTGGTAGAAAGTAGAAAGAAGTCAGAAAGTGGAGCAATCCATTGCTCTGCTCATTGTCATACTGCTGCTGTAGATGTGGTGGGTCCAGGGGAAGTCTCGTCTGATGAGGAGTCATCATACTGATCGTTGGTGCCTTCGTTTGATGCATCATGATTAGCTTCTTCGTTTGGCATACCAATGGTAAAAGCTCCTTGATCCACAAGCTGGTCGATGAGTGGTCCGGATGGTATCTCGAAGCTACCGAACGGGAACATGGCTGACCCTTGGTGTGTGTTGTCTTGGAACAGGTCTGTCTGTCTATGTGAGGAAACATGCACAGGTATAGGTGCAGTAGCTGAAACAGCAGTGTGTCTGGGGGTCCTGGGACTTTGAATTGTGACAGTCCGTGCAGATACTCTGGATGCCCTGCTGCCTCTTGACGTGTGTGCTCTAAATGACCCAACAACTGATGGGATAGTCTGTCTGGTGACTGGGACCTGAACCGGAGGTGGCTGTGGTCTAGGAATGATGATCCGAGGTGGTATAACATGCCCACGGCCTGGCGGTGGTCGAGGTGCTGGAGTAGGGACTACAGGTGGATACATGTGTGGTGGTGCTCGGCCCATCCCACATGGTAAGTGTGGTAGTGGGGTCATGGGCATACCAGCTGCCTGCTGTCTTAATGCTGCATAGATCCTAGTTTGCATCTGCATAGACCAATACTAGTAGTCTGGGCCTGGAGGTGCTCCGTAGTGGTAGATGTATGTAGGCCCTTGCGGTCTTGGGGCAGGAGTAGAAGGTCTTGCCCTAGTACGTGGTGGCTTCACTCGTGGTGGTGGTGGTGGTGAGATGTCATCATCTTCATCATCATCCTCTTCATCACTGTCATCGTCATCTGTATCTGAATCACTAGGTCCTTGCTGGCGTTTCCTCTTCTTTGTTTCTTTTGGCAGAATCAGGTCAGGTACCAACGTGTCAACACTGCCAGGATCTGCTGCCCGTGCTTTGATGTAAACAGCACCTTCTCTCGTGACACGGAGTATTTCCATACTCCTAAGAAACTGGTAGTCGAGTGGCTTAGAGCTCCACCCTGATTTAAATCTCTCAACATCGGATGTCCGAAGTAATCCTATCTTTCGGATCAATCTAGTAATTACCGCTCCCAAATATGATCTTTTCTTGCCAAAATCCTTTTCTTGTAGAAGTCTCTGAGCAACTAGATAAGCAACCTGTATGTTTCTCTTTTCGAGAATGCTTGCCATGAGAGCGACATCAAATCCAGAAACTCGTCCGCTGGTAGTATGTTTCCCATCAAATGAACAAGCTATGAGCTTGTGGAGAATCTGAAGGACTGGATCCTTGAGTCGGGTTGCCTTAATACCCGAGAAGTATGGTGTAGGCGACCATTGACTCCATGCCTCAGCGCAAGTGGTGGTGACAGAAGCAGAGGTGGCTCCGGTGGTGAACAGGGGCGATTGTATCTCCTCTGATGTGTATAAGTCTAGATGGAGCGAGAACTGGGCGAGTGATAAAGTATGCGGGTTGCCTAGGTACTGAAACGAGATTGAACAATCTTCAATTTTCTCTCTTTGCTGAAATCTGAAGGTGGTCATAAACTCCGTAACCATCTCCACATATATTGGCTCATCGATGCTAAATAATCTCTTGAGGGATTCAAACTGCTGCCCATTCACTGTGTAGCTAAGTATGCTTTCGAGTTTTTCCTTGAATCCTAATGCTTTCATGACATTCCAGTCAATGTGCCTGAGACGCCCGAACTTCTTGTCTCTCCATATACGTGCCATTTTGTCATAGGCTGGCGTGGCACTCATGTAGGCTAAAGATCCTGAAAGGGGTCGTGCTGGGTTTAATTTCTTCTTTCGTGCCATTGTACCTGAGAATATTTAAAGTAATGGATCCTTTGAGAAAGAGAAATTCAAAGCACGCTCCGAAGAATTTCGAAGTGAGGGCTTTAATTTCTAGACAATCTAAAGACTTCATTGAACATATAATGCTCCCATGCAACAAACAGTCACTCATTTGTCAAGGTAATATCGTCACTTAGAAAAGTATAGTCATGGAATGGCAATCGTCTTATTGTGAAGTATTTGTCACTTACAAAGTTTGGTGCAAACCAAGTTTGAAATGACGAGAATTCACGAATAATGATAACATCATTATCGGTAAGGTTTGACTTTGGAAGTACAAGTTGAAGTAAGGTTTTTGAATAAAATATTTTGTCTTAAAATAAATTCAATACTTCAAGTTGACTTTTAGGTCAAAGCTTTCTTCAAATGATATTTTCAAATGTTCTCATGCCATAATTTTAACCTATTCATGCATGCATATTCTAAGTCATTTTAAGCATTTCCTATTTGATAAGCAAACTAAGTTATACATAAAAGAAGTTATCATGCCCATGTATTTGGTGTGGTCCAAGACTTTTTATTCAAAAGTGATGATTGTCTAGTTATTGCCTAATTTGACTAGTCAAAACAAGTACAACATTATCATGCAATTTTCAACTTATCATATTTTTCATGTAAGCTAGTCAACTTCTTGTTGACTTTCAAAAGTCAAAATTGCTAAACCTAACTTGTACACATAGAGCAACTAACATAGAGGGATTATGCAAAACACCATAATTACCAAGATACTTAGCATACTAACACTTAATCAAGCAAAGTTCTAGACTAAATCAATTGATCAAAGTTATTTCCATTGAAAAAGTCACACATATGGGAATTCGCATGGGTAAGTGGTAGGATCATGTAGTACCTAAGCATTTAATCAAGAAAAACTTTATTTCCTAGTTACTAGCTTAGCTAACTACAAGAAATAAGTTCTTTCAAATTTAAAGTGAGTTTTTGTGATCATACCTTGCTTTTAGTGAATGAAATGCAAAAACGAAAGTACAACCGAGAAGTATATGCAACAAGGAACTCGAAAGGACAAGAGATTATGTAATTTGATGGAGTTTTGATGGAGATCTCATGGGGTTCATGGATTGGCCGATTTTCTTGAGCAAGGGGGGGAGGAAGATGAAGTTTGTTAGATGATTTGAATTATGGGGAGTTAAGGAGGTTCATAGTGGTCCTTTAGGGTACATGTACTCACCCTAAGTACTATGGTACTCATATGGTCCCTAAGGTGAATTGAATGTTAAGTATTAATGTCTCAAATTAATTTCCAATGTCCACTAATAATGGTGATGAATCTTAAATGTATTACTTGTAACTAGTTACTTGTTAGTTTCTTGTTACGTTGTAAATATTTTAAGAAACGCGCAAATTTTTGCGGAACAATTAAAATCAACTTTAAACATTGAACTCGCGCTATTTTTGGTGTTTAAAAATCTTTGTCTGACGCGGGTCTATAGAATGTACTACTATTTCGGCAGAATGCTACGTGCGTGCGTTTTCAGACAGTAATTTAAAAACGTTTTCTGTTAAGGGAAACTTCCAAAAATTTATTAAATGTATGTATTAAAATATGCTCATTTAAAGTCGCGAGCCTTGACCGTTTTCGGAAGGAATTGTTTTAAGATTCGATCCGATCCCTCCATAGGGAAAGGGTCGAGATTTGCTCCCTTAACTGAACATTTTTCAGTACAAAACATTTCGATAGCTCCCAGATGACATTGTAAACTAGAAAATGACGATCCTCTAAACTTCCTAGGAACTCTCGTTCCTCATACCCTAAATTGACAAGATCATCAATCAACTTATTATATGCCTTCCTTATCTTCTTGGGATTTGACAGACCGTCACGTTCTCCTTTGTTTTTGTAGTTCAGATTGTGAGTGAGTTTATTCACAGCTTCCATAAACGCATTCTCTTCCGGCGAATCAGGTTCTCCGGTTGTAAGTTTAACTAGCTTACAGAGTTCACTAATTTCGGCTTTTTGTGTGGAAGTGAAGGGGTATTTGGTGAAGGTGAAGATTCGAACAAGCTTGACGTGAAGGTCTTTTCTTTTTTCAAAGAAGCTTGTGTCGGTTCTTTCCTTTGTGGAATTAGGAAAAACTTCTCGCAATTTTGAGATTAGGTAAGAAGCGGGGTCAACAAAGAACGGAATTTTACCAAGAAAGGTAATAGGAATCATCGGGTTTTGTTCTATCCAGAACTCAAGTTTGTTGATCATTGTGGCGACATTGTGATTTATTAATATCATAGATATTGGAAGGTAATCCATGTCGGCAAATGATTCGAAGAGAAGATCTAAATCTTCTACAAACTTCAGTTCTTGGTCCTTGAAATTTGTGGAGGGGCATTCGCATTCTTGATTTGACAGACGAAGAAGAAGGTTTACTTGTTTTTCTAATCCAGCAATCGTTTCTCGTTGGTTGAAGGAAAACGGGAGGTTTGCATAGGTCAGTTGCATGACGAATGCTTTATAGACGTCCGCCCTTCGGGAAGGATCAAAAGAAGCACCAAGGTGGCGTTCTTTAAAACAAGATTGTTCTATTTCGACGGATGGAACCTGATCCACCACTCGGTATATGGTATATTTAGGTTCGTATGAAGAGAATGGAAAGATACCGTCATTGTGAGAATCGGATATGGTTTGGGCATATACCGATGTCTCAGGAATGAGGGTAATTAGGTCACATGTTTTCGGAGGCTTTACTTCATGATTTTCTTCGGGAAGATAATCGAAGTGGACAGATTTTGACACTTTAGGCATTTGCAAAGTTGGAGAGTGATCTTCTGGAGATGATGCTAGGTCAGGTAGCTGATCCGTGACATCAAAGTCCATGAAATGGTTTGGAATGGAATTTGGGATCCTAAATTCTTCTAGGGAAGCATATAATTCATCCTTTGAAGTACTAATAGAAGTGGGTTTTTTAGATGTCATGTTTAAACTAATATTATCCTAATTAACACTAAATTAACAGCAAATTAAAGTAAAACTGCTTAAAGTAACTTTCGAGAGATTTCTAAGAAGGAATCAATCGGAAGGATCTCCTAAATACTACTACTTAAGGTGGCTTGAATCTACGTTTGAGATTCCCCGGCAGCGGCGCCAAAAACTTGATGTGCTCACACCGTGTCGTTGTTTTTCAAATGATGATGCGAGCGCAGCAGGGGTTTTAAATTTATATTTTGCGGGGCTTAAATTATACGTACTACCTACTCTGGTTAGTAAGCGGTAAGTACGACCTAAGATCGTTCTATGAATCCAAACGTGTGGGCGATTAAAGTTAACACTTTCAGTAGGGAAGTATTTTGGATGGCACAAAGTAGGTAGGTTTTGGGATTTAAAGACATATAATTAAAATGCAGAAAAGTAAATTGCAGGAAATTAAAATGCAGGAAAGCAGATAAAGATAAAGATGTGATTGCTGAGATTTCGATGATTAATATTTCAGGATGACAGAACAAATAGGGTTGATACATAATGTGGTAAATAAACTACTAGGCGTAAACTCTAGAACCCTACCAACTCAGTTTCCCATTGGCGTGTCACTTGGAACTAGGTTATCGTGATTCTGATCGGAGCAATACGCAAACTTCCAATACTCATCTAGTTGAAAGATGAACAACCTATTTTGGTTTTATACCGAGGTGCATGAATCAGTAGCGTATCGTCTCATAGGTCCGACCGTTCTTAACTCCTAAGGTAGTTTACTACTCTATTAGCACGAAGATTAATAGCTTTGTATGTTTGGACCGCCGATTATGTAAGACTTAGTGTTTTATGAACTCTAGGTAACTAGGACTTTGTTCTATTCCTAAGTCTCGTCTTTGTTTAGTTAAGTTCTAATTACTTCGACTTATGACTTAAGTTCTCCTTTTCAAACAGTTATACATCTCCAGATTATCCGCAGTTTGATAAAACGTGTTTCATATGAGGACCATGCCTTTCAATAATAGACAGTGTACTTTACATGGGATTTCCACTGCTTCTTATATCCAACACGCGGTCAAGAGTAATTGACAGTGAAAATGACACTCTAACTAATTAAATGTAAAGCAGTGCAGAAATGTAAACCTAATATATACAACGAGTGATTTCATTGTGTCTTACTTATTGCATGTCATGGGCACAGATAACTACTTACCATAATTAAGGTTGATCAGGTCCTAATTACTAGGTTGCAGTCACGTGGATAACTGGAAAGGGTGCTCCATAAATTAAACTTAAATTCATAAAGTCCTAACGGTACAAAGATTATTATCTCCTATTTATTCTGAACGTATATTACGAACATTATTTTATAATGCATTGATTCTCGTAGGATACACCAGTTAGTTGTATAGTTGTATTATCCTTTCGGAGTTCCAACTTTTGAACCAGAGCTGATTCCAATGATATAACTACCTTCGGTCGTTTATCGGCTTCCGTACGTTTGTACTTTGCATAAAGCATTTCCAGCACTATACCGAATAAACAGTTGAATAGGGGCCGTTATATCATTTTACGATTATCGTGCATTGATTGTGTAATGACATCCTTACTTATAATTATCTACATCATCAGCAATCACAATAATAAACTACTCGCAATTCATGGCAACAAATAAATCACATACCAGGCAATAATACATATTCAAAATATGAAATGAGACAAGTATAATAAAAGTTTAGATATCACCCGGAATTAAATGCGTAGCAGCGTATTATTATAATTGACAAACTCTTTCACACGTACAAAGATTGATCTCCGAATGTCTAGCGTTCGCCCTAGCTCCTACGTTAGTCCGTGGACTAATTACAATATTCCTAGAATGAGAAAGACTAAAAGACTACGAAAGATTTTCTAGTGAGAAATAAAGAGTGAAATATGCTACAATATGTGCATATTTGGTGTGTCTTACAAATGAACCTAAGCAACCTATTTATAGGTGAGCTTTGGCTCACATTGGCACCAAGTGGTGCATGTTAGCAAAAGGTAGCCAAAAGGGTGCACCGGGTACCGTACAACGCAAAAAGTAGGCGCACCGGGTACCGTACAACACGAAAAGTAGGCGCACCAGGTACCAAAAGTTACCAAAAACGGAAACCGGGGCGGGACACAGGTGGCCGGCGGCGGTGGGGGTCCAGCCGGCGGCGGCTGGCTGGTGGCCGGCGGCGGTGGGCCCACCCCCGCCCCGTTGCGTCGTTTGTTGCTTCGTTTCTTGATTCGTGCGTGTTTTCTTCGTTATACGTCCGTTTGAGTTGATTCTTTTTTTGTTGGATTCGTAATTCAAAAACGAAGATTTTGACATAGGATAGGCCCTGAGATGAGGTCCCTAGATCCAGATATTGCGTTCAGATCATTTGGATCTTCCGGCGGGCGTGAAATTTTCATTCTTTACCCGTTTTGGTTGATTCTTCTTCTGTTGGATTCGAATTTTGAAAACGAAGATCTTGGAAATAATGGATGTTGGTGGAGGGCACTTTAGTCTTGAAATCTCATTTTTATGCCTCGAATCTTCAAACGTGTGTGGAATCTTCGTTTTACATCCGTTTTGCTTGATTTTTCTCGTGCAACCTTGTTTTAACCATCTTGGCATAATGTTAGTGATTTGTAATGTTTTTTGAATTAATATGCCAGGAATCGTTCCAGAATGAGAGAGATATCGGTAGTAAAAACGTGACTTTTTACGCGATATCAGTCATCATCACACTAATCCCAGCTGCAACTCCTACTACCCTTTCGCGTCTCTCCAACATAGCTATGCGTGCTCGGGTAGCGTCAATAGACTCTCGATCTATGACCATATGAGTCTCTACAGCACCAAGTCTTCCATGGATAGAGGCCACATCCCCATCCAGACGAGATGTGTCACTCTGCAACTCCCTGATATAACCCCGGGTACCATAATGCGACCCAAAGATAGTATGGGTCACAACTACCAAGGTAGGGACAGTGAGCTCCAGAGGCTCGCCGGTGAGATGAACAGGAGATGGTGTGTGGGAAGACTCCCCAGTCTCATAAGTAGACGGGATACCGTCAAGGGATCTCCATCGTCTCAGGATGGGAGGCATCCAATCCAAATGAGCAGGTCGGAGCCTCTTCGGTGGTGGCTCCTCACAGGGTATCTCCTGCTCGGTCATCGGCGCCTTGTTCCTCGGCGCTAGGGGTCCAATGGGAAGATCTCGGACACACATCCTAGGTGTCCTCCTCATATAGGGTCCCCGTGAAGACTCAGCAACCATATGACGTGTCTCCATAAAAGTAAATCCTAACATGCATGACGCGGGATCAGTAGGTGGTGATGGTGGTGTGTCAACGGTACTGTCATCAGAAGTCGCTCTAGGGTGAATCTGTGGCTCCTCATGCACTGGAGCATCACTATCATAGTCTTCCTCGCTCGGGTCCTCCTCAGAACTAGTCACGTGAATCGGGTATTGTTCAGACATGCTGAAATAAAAGAAATCGTGTGCGTCGTGTCAGACGTATGCAAACGTATGAATGTATGAATGCATGAATATTCTAGCCAAGGCTATAGTCTAGGTCTCTAAGGTTTTAGTTCACTTAAAGACTTTTATTTCGCTATAACCAATGGCTCTGATACCAAGTCTGTCACACCTCGCCAAACGGTAATTACGATTAGTTCTAATTAAGTTGCGGAAGCTAGTGACATGGCGGGGCGCGAGCAGTAATCAAACGAATATACGTACATACATTTTCAGAGCATGTGGCTATCGCTAAACATAATGTATTAAGATGCCAAGTTTGATAGTTATTACAAAAGGGTTACGACTTAGAAAGTTGTAACATTAGTAGTATGGTTTAAAACATAGATGTCCTAAATTACACAATTTCAAAAGTAGATTTCATTGGTATGACTGCAGTGATTGCAGTTATACAAAGGAAATCTAAATGTCCCAAAAGTAGTGGAATCCTAACAAGTCCAGGGTTGTCCGTCCTGAATGCATGCAGATCTTACTTACGCTGCTAATTCCCTAAAAAACATAGAAGAAAATGTTAACAAAACTATGTTGAGTGAATTCACATGTTTTATGTATGTGGTTTGTTAAACCATGTTTGTTTGTATGTTGTTAACATATTTAAAGTAAGTGTTTGTATTATTAGAATATCATTCCAATAATATAGTTTGCAGGTTAGCAAAATACAGTTTGTGGGGTTGTTACCCCAAAATATAATTATGTTGGGAAGTTATCCCAAAATAGAGTGCTGGTTGTTCACCAGTATATAAAATGTAACCGGTATGTTATCCAGTTTAAACAAGTCGTAGGACATGTTATTCCTAAATAATTGTAGTTTGTGGGAAGACTTAGACTGTGATCCCTCGAAAGGTGAGCTAAACCTGACGAGTTAAAGTAACACGACCTAACCCTATGACCAAACCACGACCATCAATAATTGTTTGCCTATGGAACAGGTAAGTATACGCTCCAAAACTGTGAGAGGGTCATCACGGCGATAGTACTATCCGTATACTTAGTGGCTAGAGTCACATAGCTAATGGTTATAGTCTGCAGCCATAAGGACTTTTATGCACTACATTGTAAGTCTGGGTCCGTACTAGGATTCATTGTCTAGTTCCCAAAATAGTATGAAAATAACATTTCATAAATAGCATGTTCAAGTAAATACATAACAGTATTTATAAAGATTTCAGGTAAATACAAAACAGTATTTATACACAGTTATTGCATGTCGTAGCAAAACTATTTGCTATGTTTTTCACCGCTAGTTTTAAAGGCATTTAAAACAGTGAAAAAGAGGCTGTGAACTCACAGTAGTTGTAGTGATGTGATAGCTAGCGGATGAAAGTAGCGTCGCCCAAGGTATGTCAACCTATACGCACAATATGTATTAACATAAGTACCTTGATTGTTTATCAATTTATGTTAATAGTTTGATTGTTTTGAAGAAATTGTTGATTTCTTGAATTTGTATAAGTTGTTGGTGACAATATGGAAATAATTTAATATTTTCCAAGTATGTTTATGTCGTACGCAAATATTATACAAATATTTGTTTGTGCGTAAGTATGTATATATATATATATATATATATATATATATATATATATAGTTGTGTACATATATATATATATACATATGAAGTTTTGTTTCCTTTGTACGTATATATAATTGTTGTATATACATATGTATAAAAATATACTTGTCGTATATTATACGTCGTATGTTTGTAAAACGTGTATTTCATTCGTTATCTAGGGATATATAATCACGATTGTCGTACATATATATATATATATATATATATATATATATATATATGATTTCAACACGTTATTTACGTATAAAATATATATAAAATTTCATTTGACAAGAAAATCTCTATTCGTGAATATAACCAAATATTCGATTTTGTCGTCACGCAAATGCGTAGGTATGTATGTATATATATATATATATATATATATATATATATATATATATATATATATATATTCATAACGACGTTTCAAACGATATGTTAATTTGTTTATATTTTTACTTGTCGTGATTATTTCCGTTTATAAAATAAACATTATCGTTCCAAATTCGTTGTGTCCAACAACTTCGTATTCATTATTAATGAGTTTGAATCTATAGTCACGATAATATGAACGTACTCATTTTCGTGTGTATATATATATATATATATATATATATTCGTTACATATATATCTTATATGTTCGCGTGGATTTTTAGAACGAATTTTCGTATGTCATATTCATACTATTTTCAAATCATCAATAAATCATTAAATCATTTTATTGTCATAAACCAAAATGATCGTTTAGATGTTCGTATACATTTTTATCCCGATTATGTATAAATTATATAATTGTTATTGTTTCAAAATTTATTGTACGAACTTTTTATATTAAAAAGTTGTTGTTGTTAAACTCGTGTCAAATATTAGTTATATTTTTAAGTTTAACACGTAACGAAAATACCACGCGAATGGAATTGCATTGTACTAGTTTGGACCGCGTTTTGGGCCGATTACACAACATTATGCGCGATCCAACTCTGATCCAGTTTTGAGGCCAAACCCGTTCGGGTTTATGGACTCACCCGTCCGGGTAGAGGTCCATACCCGATCGGGTATGCAACCTTACACGTTCAGGTTTGTTTCTTGTTCTTGGTCGGTTTGTGTTCAATCTCAGTCCAGATTTATGGTTTCTTTTGGTTCCAATCGGTTTCTCAAGGTCTCAATCATCTTCAACAATGATTATTAACTTAGTGTAGCAATTTTAACATTATCACAATTTCATATGTACCAAAATTTTGTATACTTGGGTTTAGTTTACTTAAAGTTTACTTCAAAAATTTAATCCATCCATCATCAAGATTATCAAGTCATACACATAGTTTATGTTGTGATTACACTATATATAACAATAATTGAGTAAGAAAGTTAAAGATGGAAAGTTTTTCTCACAATGATAATGATGATGATGAAGATGCTTGTAACATCCGCTCTCTGGGCCTAGTAGTTTATTATATTTCCTGACTTTAAATGATTATTTAATGTGTTAGAAAATAGTATTGTTTGGTTTACCTGAAAATAATAGGTAAAAGAGTCTAAGGACTTATTGTGATAGATGAATTATTAATTGTTTTAAATTAATAAAGTTGTAGGAACAATAAAATAGTTGTTCCCGCAGATGGTTTTCAGGTTCCAAACAATAGGTTTAGAAGGGGTATTAAATTATACCAATATATTGGAAGTCGGTTTATGAGCCGACCTTGTTTCTTTTCTTTCCCCAATTTCATTTCTTCTTCATGTTTTGAGAGTTTACTACAAGAAAGCATATCAAAATTAATGAATCATATTTGAGCTGTGTTTGATTTCTATATCAGATTTCATATCATCATCATCTTGTATCTCCTTCAAATTGTAAGTGATTTTGATTGATTTTGATTATGGTTGCAATCTTAGATGTTATTGATTGTTATGTGAAATTGATGCTTGTGATATTGTATGATGATATATGATGCTAAATATTGTTAGTTGTTATTTGTAACAACCGCCAAATTAGGGCTAGTATTAGCGCCTAACTCTTTGTTAATACATGTAATTAGTTCTGTGTTAGGCTAATTTATGTATCGGATTATATGTTGGTTAATATATACAACTTTGCGATTTGATTAAATCGTGCGCAACTTAAATAGAATGAAATTCTATTCGATTAACACGGACGTTGGTGAACAAATGTTATAAACTAAAATAACGCAATTATAACTGAAATGCTATTTTATAATAGTTAATAACTGACTTGTACTACTCGAATAAAACGTACACGATTTTAAAAAAACAAAAGTGATTAAAATTAATCTAACCTATTAAAGGTTTAAGGAAATAATTTAAATAAATCATTGAACAAGATTGTGATTTATAAATATAATTAAACGCGTAAAATAAATATTTAACGTTTAAATGACGGAGCAAACGAACACCGCACGGAGCGGGAACGCGGGGCGAAAGTGGGGATTTAACCTCCCACCTCCACCCATTTTCTTTCATTTCTTATTCTCTCTCTCTCTCCTCCTTTTCTTTTCTCTCAAAAACCACAAACCAAAAATCAACGAAAATCGCAAAATAAACATACTAAACGACCTCGGATCTTCAAGCCCCTTTGGAAATAAACGACCACCTCGCGACGATCTACACTTCTATCTTTTCGGATTTTCAATCCGACACTTTGTAAGTTTCCGACAAATCCCGACATCTCTCGTTTTTGATCATTTTTACTAGTTTATGGTTTTGATAGGCTTGTTATGTTCATATAAGGGTTGGGTAAAAGAATCGGACCAAACGGAAACCCGAAAACATGTTTTTGGCTCAAAATCCGTCAATCAGACGTAAGTGACGCACTGATGAACCCAGATATGCGTCACTTCGTGCGACACTGACTAAGTGTCGCATAAGCCCTCTTTTCCCGTCACTACCTAAGTGACGCATTTTCAATATCCGTCACTACTAGCGTCACTTGCCTTAGTGACGCCTATGATCGAAATCTAATTTTATACGACACTCTTGCCCGACACTACTCTAGTGACGCCTAGAACCTTAAACCGACACTTGTTACCGTCACTGCCTAAGTGTCGCCACCTTATGCGTCACTTCCCTAAGTGACGCCCTAAACTTATATTTCGCGATTTTATGCGACACTTCCTAAGTGTCGCCTAAACCTTAAGTGACGCTATGAAGTGTCGCACAAAGCAGTAGACTTTCAACTATTTTTACACTAAGTGTCGAACTTATACAACTTCCAATACTTATACCCTACGACGTAACAAACATCATAGAACATACTTTTCTATTACAATACTCTAAATTGCGTTATGAACGATAAAACCTTAATTATAACAAATCACCAACGGGCCGTATATACTCTGACACGAACGTGAACGAACCAACGTTAAACACAACGGGGTATGAACAACTAGCCTAGATGGTCTTGCGAGACATCTACTTACTTAACCTTACGTGTTTAGGCACTACAAGGTTACGGGTTCGGAGAACCTACTTGATTTACTACTACTTGCTATTTACCCCTGCTCGACTCAGGTGAGTCTTACAGCCCCACTTTTACTGTTTTACTTGGGGTGAGATACTTAGCAACTGTTTTACGTATGAACACAATGTACTGAACTGAAAACATTACTGATTACAAACAAACGCATGAGTTACTTTTATCCACTGAAAGCCTCCTTATCGTAAGTTGTTAGTTATGGTCTTAAGCGCGAGTACTAGTAAATGGATCCATTTGGGACTGACAATCCCTGTCTGGGGTGGTAGCGCCACCACGTACTGATTTACACGTAGAAACAGACATATTAGTATTTGTTACATATGAGTGTGCGGATAGCACTCACGGGGGTACGTGATTTATTTCACACTACACGGTTAAGCTTCAACTTATGAGCTCATGGCACTGTACTGATTAACTGATTTACTTACTTTGCTGGATAGCAATACTGGTACATACTTGTGGTTCATAACACTTACTTATTACTAAACCTGTGAGATTCACCAACCTTTTTGGTTGACACTTTTTAGCTTTGTATCTCAGGTACACATACGGAGTAGGATCACTCCAGGATTACTAGCTAGAGTCGCATGATTTCCAAACTGCATTTAACGGAGATTCTTTGGCATTATCTTTTGTAACTACGATTATGTAATAGAATCTCCCGCTATACGCGTGAACTCTAGGGAACTACTTTTTGTATACGAAAACCTACGGTTTTCAAACGATTATTATTTATGAAACCTTTTATAAACGTCTCATTTAGAGGTCGTTTACTATTAATCTTGTGCTGTGTATATTGATTAGTAACACCCAATGTATGCTTCCGCAAACCGTTAAATTTGGGGGTGTTACAGATTGGTATCAGAGCCTAAGGTTATAGTGAACTAGGTTGCATTTAGTGGGCCTAGACTATGACTGTTAGGCAGTATTCTCTTATTAGACATGACTAGTTCAGGAATTACAGCATACAACTTTAATTTAACATAGCTTGATCAACTATGTATAATTAAGGAAAGATGATGTAAGATCTGAAATAATTATGTTGAACAGGGATACGATAGTTGACTCTGACTACGAGAGAACCGGACCATTACTTGATACGTGCTAGACACTAGGCTGGTTATGATATATGTATATATATTAGCCTCATCTTACTAACGCTTTGTCTCAGAAATGGCAAACATCCCATCCAATTCATCTCGTTCTCAATCCGGGTCGCAGAACCCAAGGGTAGCAAGGAGGAACGCTAGGTTGCCTCGAGCTGGCCCGTACTCCACTCACTCTACCTTGCCGGCCTTAGCCGCTAGGGTGAACCAACACGAGCAACGACTTCGCACCATGGATGTCGTGTTGCAGGAAACAAACGAAAACTGGAGACTTACATCCCTCGAACGCATAGAAGAAGTCTCCGACGACCTAGAAACCACAAACAACAACATGGATGTCCTTCGCAACCAAATTATAGAAATAAGGGTGGAAAATGCCCTTCTGCAACAAAGGATGGATGAATGTGTGCAGCGCTCACTTGAGGCAGAAGAGTATGCGCGTGGACTAACACAACGACTAGCACTAGCCGAAGACAACGCCCGACAAGCTAGCAGACTTGCAAACACTGTGGACCGTCTTGTCACGATGATGGAACAAATTAATCTACGTTAAAACTAGTGTAGTCTTTATCCTGTAATCTAGTAACTATCTAAGCACTACTCTATGTTTCAGTCGGATGTAATAATTCCCGACACCTTTTGTAATACATCTGTAGGATGTAACCTTTGAACTCGTATCATCTATCAAGTATTTCTTGCTGTTTCAACTCATATTAATTGCCATAATCCTTTTTCATATTGATGTTATGTATTACCATCTTTATACATGTACATCTGAAATAAATGCAATTTCTCTTACAAAAATCTCATGTATCTTCATTTCTTTTATTGAAGAATCATGCCGCCAAAGACACGACCATACACCGATGCCCAGATTACCTCTCTTATAACTCAGGCTGTTACTGAAGCCTTAGCTCGGAATACTCCACCAGGTTCCACAAGAAACAGCGATGCCGCTGAAACCTCTGCTGCTAAACCTTGTTCATACAAGGATTTCCAAAACTGCAAACCCTTGAGCTTCAAGGGGACCGAAGGAGCCATCGGACTTATCAGATGGTTCGAAAAGATGGAATCCGTTTTCCGCATCAGCAAAGGTGCGGAGGACGATAAAGTCAAATTCTCCACCTGCACCCTCGAAGATGGTGCCCTCTCGTGGTGGAATTCCTATACCCAGTCTGTGGGTATTGATACCGCTTATCTACTCCCTTGGGAGGATCTAAAGAAAATGCTCACCGATGAGTATTGCCCGGCCGAACAACTATACAAGCTGGACGAAGAGTTCTGGAACTTGAAAGTGCAAGGAACCGATATCGTTGGATACACCACCCGATTCCAACAACTCACCGTCCTTCGCCCAACCATGGCGGGTACTGAACCCGAAAAGATCAAGAAGTATATCCGCGGCCTCCCGGAACCTGTCCGGGGAAATGTCGCCTCATCAAAACAAACCACTCTTCATGGTGCCATCCGGTTGGCCCATGAACTTTTAGCCATGAATGAGGACCCAGAACCACCCACTCCATCCTCCAACAGCAACAAAAGAAAATGGTCCGACAACCACAACAACCACCAAAACAAGAAACCTGAAACCATTAAAGCCTACACCTCCAATACTGATGACAAGGGGGCGTACAAGGGAACCAAGCCCTATTGCTCAAAGTGCCAACGACACCACTTCGGTTCGTGTCCCTGTAGCAAGTGTAAGAGATTTGGACACTTGGCTAGGGACTGTAGATCAAACACCACTGACACCAACGCCTCTGCACCAAAGACTTGTTATGGGTGCAACGGTACGGGGCATTTCAAGAAAGACTGCCCGAAACTGAACAACAACAACAGGAACAACAACAATGCTCGAGGAAGAGCTTTTGTGCTGAAATCTGGGGAAGCCCGTCAAGACCCGAATGTGGTCACGGGTACGTTCCTTCTCAACAACTTGACTGCTTCCGTATTATTCGATACTGGTGCTGATAAAAGCTTTATTTCTGATGAGTTTTATCAACTACTTGACACTACACCTATTGCCTTAGATTCTAAGTACACTATAGAATTGGCAAACGGAAAACTTATTGAGGCCGACAGTGTGATACCTAATTGCACTCTGAACTTAGCTAACGAGCTCTTTCCCATTGACTTAATACCTGTCGAAATCGGCAGCTTTGACATCATCGTCGGTATGGATTGGTTATCCAAGCACCGAGCCGAAATCGTTTGTTTCGAGAAAATTGTACGCATTCCTCTCGTCACCGGTGGAACTTTGAGCATACAAGGGGAGACCGGTGGGACGAGAATAAATATCATTTCTTGCATGAGAACCCGAAAATACTTGAGAAAAGGGTACCAGGCAATCCTCGCACACGTTATGGAGAAAAAGTCGGTGGGAAAGCGACTTGAGGATGTGCCTATCGTTCGAGACTTCCCAGAAGTCTTTCCTGAAGACTTGCCTGGCCTTCCGCCACCTAGACAAGTCGAATTTTCTATTGACCTTGTGCCCGGTGCAGCACCCGTGGCACGAGCACCTTACCGATTAGCCCCATCCGAACTTCAGGAGTTGTCTACTCAGTTACAGGAACTCCTGGACAAGGGATTTATTCGACCAAGTTCCTCACCTTGGGGAGCTCCGGTCCTGTTTGTGAAAAAGAAAGACGGTTCTTTCCGCATGTGCATCGACTACCGTGAACTCAACAAATTAACTGTCAAGAACCGTTACCCACTTCCTCGCATTGATGACCTGTTTGACCAACTCCAGGGATCGAGTTTTTACTCAAAGATCGATCTACGGTCTGGCTACCACCAACTCCGGGTTCGTGATGAAGATATTCCTAAAACCGCTTTCCGAACTCGCTACGGGCATTATGAATTCCAAGTGATGCCATTCGGCTTAACCAACGCACCGGCTGTATTCATGGACCTTATGAATCGG
Organism: Helichrysum umbraculigerum; assembly: GCA_949592205.1. Classification (NCBI taxonomy): domain Eukaryota; kingdom Viridiplantae; phylum Streptophyta; class Magnoliopsida; order Asterales; family Asteraceae; genus Helichrysum; species Helichrysum umbraculigerum. The sequence goes on along the minus strand of CATIUR010000005.1, from coordinate 78,285,637 downwards.
GTGTGCAAACCTTACCTTGACAAGTTTGTTATCGTCTTTATCGATGACATCTTGATTTACTCACGTACTGAACAAGAACACGCGCAACACCTGAAAACCATCCTAGAGCTGCTCAAACACGAAGAGTTATACGCCAAATTCTCTAAGTGTGAGTTCTGGATGCAAACCGTTCAATTCCTTGGACACGTCATTGACAATCAAGGGATTCATGTCGATCCTTCAAAAATCGAGGCTATCAAATGTTGGCAAGCACCTACAACCCCGACCGAGGTACGCCAATTCTTAGGACTCGCCGGATACTACAGGCGGTTCATTGAGAATTTTTCGAAAATAGCCCTACCTCTCACTGCACTGACTCAAAAGGAAAAGAAGTTCGATTGGACTGACCAACAGGAGTCAGCTTTTCAACTACTAAAACAAAAACTCTGCAGTGCACCTATCTTATCTTTACCCGAAGGCAACGATGACTTCGTGGTATACTGTGATGCTTCACACCAAGGTCTTGGTTGCGTGCTGATGCAACGAGACAAGGTCATCGCTTACGCCTCTCGACAACTCAAGGTCCACGAAAAGAACTACACAACTCATGACCTAGAGTTGGGGGCTGTTGTATTCGCTCTAAAAATCTGGAGACACTACTTATACGGTACCAAGTGTACAATCTTTACTGACCATAAAAGTCTCCAACATATCTTCGATCAAAAGGATCTCAACATGAGGCAACGTCGATGGGTCGAGTTGCTCACTGATTACGATTGCGAAATTCGCTATCATCCAGGTAAGGCGAATGTTGTCGCCGATGCCTTAAGCCGAAAGGAACGAGTGAAACCACTTCGAGTTCGAGCTCTTGGTATGACCATTCACAACGACCTCATCAATCAAACTCTCACCGCTCAACTCGAAGCACTCAAACCAGAAAACTTGACAAACGAGACCTTGCGAGGCATGGACAAACAATTTGAAACCAAACCTAACGGGGCCAAATACTTCTCAAATCGAATCTGGTTACCAAGTTTTGGGAACCTGAGAGACTTGGTGATGGATGAAGCTCACAAGTCTAAATACTCTATACACCCCGGTGCCGACAAAATGTACCACGGCATCAAGGAAATGTACTGGTGGCCCAACATGAAATCTGACATTGCAACCTATGTTGGCAAGTGTCTTACTTGTTCCAAAGTTAAAGCTGAACACCAGAAACCTTCCGGTTTGCTACAACAACCCGAAATACCACAATGGAAATGGGAGCAGATCACCATGGATTTCATTACTAAACTCCCGAAAACTTCTAACGGTTGCGATACCATTTGGGTGATCGTCGACCGACTCACTAAATCTGCTCATTTCCTAGCCATCAAAGAAACCGACAAGATGGAACGTTTGACACGGATCTATCTGAAAGAAATTGTGTCAAGACACGGCGTACCCATCTCAATCATCTCCGACCGAGATGCTCGATTTACTTCTCGCTTCTGGCAATCACTGCAAAAATCTCTCGGTACTCGACTGGATATGAGTACGGCTTACCATCCTCAAACCGATGGCCAGAGCGAACGAACCATACAAACACTGGAAGACATGCTACGAGCCTGCGTAGTTGACTTCGGTAAAAACTGGGAAAATCACTTGCCGTTGTGCGAGTTCTCGTACAACAACAGTTATCACACCAGCATAAAGGCTGCACCCTTCGAGGCACTGTACGGTCGTAAGTGCCGGTCACCTATCTGTTGGACTGAGGTGGGGGATACACAACTCACCGGTCCAGAAATCATACATGAAACAACTGAAAAGATCATCGGCATACAAAACCGACTAAAAGCCGCGCGTGATCGTCAGAAAAGCTATGCTGACGTGAGACGCAAACACCTTGAGTTCCAAGTTGGGGACAAGGTACTTCTCAAAGTGGCACCGTGGAAAGGTGTCATTCGATTCGGAAAACGAGGCAAACTAAACCCTAGATACATCGGGCCATTCGAAATCCTTGAAAAGATTGGTCCAGTGGCATACCGCCTACAACTTCCTGCTGAGCTTAGCAACGTTCACAACACATTCCACATTTCTAATCTTAAGAAATGTCTGTCTGACGAGACACTGATTATACCGCTCGACGAAATTCAGATCGATGATAAACTTCATTTTGTCGAGGAACCTATGGAAATAATGGACCGCGAGGTCAAACAACTAAAACAGAGTCGTATTCCCATCGTGAAAGTCATGTGGAATTCTAGGCGTGGCCCGGAGTTCACCTGGGAACGGGAAGACCAAATGCGACAGAAATATCCACATCTCTTCCCAGACAACGCACCGACCGTGCAATCAAGCTAATTTCGGGACGAAATTCTTTTAACAAGGGGAGAATGTAACAACCGCCAAATTAGGGCTAGTATTAGCGCCTAACTCTTTGTTAATACATGTAATTAGTTCTGTGTTAGGCTAATTTATGTATCGGATTATATGTTGGTTAATATATACAACTTTGCGATTTGATTAAATCGTGCGCAACTTAAATAGAATGAAATTCTATTCGATTAACACGGACGTTGGTGAACAAATGTTATAAACTAAAATAACGCAATTATAACTGAAATGCTATTTTATAATAGTTAATAACTGACTTGTACTACTCGAATAAAACGTACACGATTTTAAAAAAACAAAAGTGATTAAAATTAATCTAACCTATTAAAGGTTTAAGGAAATAATTTAAATAAATCATTGAACAAGATTGTGATTTATAAATATAATTAAACGCGTAAAATAAATATTTAACGTTTAAATGACGGAGCAAACGAACACCGCACGGAGCGGGAACGCGGGGCGAAAGTGGGGATTTAACCTCCCACCTCCACCCATTTTCTTTCATTTCTTATTCTCTCTCTCTCTCCTCCTTTTCTTTTCTCTCAAAAACCACAAACCAAAAATCAACGAAAATCGCAAAATAAACATACTAAACGACCTCGGATCTTCAAGCCCCTTTGGAAATAAACGACCACCTCGCGACGATCTACACTTCTATCTTTTCGGATTTTCAATCCGACACTTTGTAAGTTTCCGACAAATCCCGACATCTCTCGTTTTTGATCATTTTTACTAGTTTATGGTTTTGATAGGCTTGTTATGTTCATATAAGGGTTGGGTAAAAGAATCGGACCAAACGGAAACCCGAAAACATGTTTTTGGCTCAAAATCCGTCAATCAGACGTAAGTGACGCACTGATGAACCCAGATATGCGTCACTTCGTGCGACACTGACTAAGTGTCGCATAAGCCCTCTTTTCCCGTCACTACCTAAGTGACGCATTTTCAATATCCGTCACTACTAGCGTCACTTGCCTTAGTGACGCCTATGATCGAAATCTAATTTTATACGACACTCTTGCCCGACACTACTCTAGTGACGCCTAGAACCTTAAACCGACACTTGTTACCGTCACTGCCTAAGTGTCGCCACCTTATGCGTCACTTCCCTAAGTGACGCCCTAAACTTATATTTCGCGATTTTATGCGACACTTCCTAAGTGTCGCCTAAACCTTAAGTGACGCTATGAAGTGTCGCACAAAGCAGTAGACTTTCAACTATTTTTACACTAAGTGTCGAACTTATACAACTTCCAATACTTATACCCTACGACGTAACAAACATCATAGAACATACTTTTCTATTACAATACTCTAAATTGCGTTATGAACGATAAAACCTTAATTATAACAAATCACCAACGGGCCGTATATACTCTGACACGAACGTGAACGAACCAACGTTAAACACAACGGGGTATGAACAACTAGCCTAGATGGTCTTGCGAGACATCTACTTACTTAACCTTACGTGTTTAGGCACTACAAGGTTACGGGTTCGGAGAACCTACTTGATTTACTACTACTTGCTATTTACCCCTGCTCGACTCAGGTGAGTCTTACAGCCCCACTTTTACTGTTTTACTTGGGGTGAGATACTTAGCAACTGTTTTACGTATGAACACAATGTACTGAACTGAAAACATTACTGATTACAAACAAACGCATGAGTTACTTTTATCCACTGAAAGCCTCCTTATCGTAAGTTGTTAGTTATGGTCTTAAGCGCGAGTACTAGTAAATGGATCCATTTGGGACTGACAATCCCTGTCTGGGGTGGTAGCGCCACCACGTACTGATTTACACGTAGAAACAGACATATTAGTATTTGTTACATATGAGTGTGCGGATAGCACTCACGGGGGTACGTGATTTATTTCACACTACACGGTTAAGCTTCAACTTATGAGCTCATGGCACTGTACTGATTAACTGATTTACTTACTTTGCTGGATAGCAATACTGGTACATACTTGTGGTTCATAACACTTACTTATTACTAAACCTGTGAGATTCACCAACCTTTTTGGTTGACACTTTTTAGCTTTGTATCTCAGGTACACATACGGAGTAGGATCACTCCAGGATTACTAGCTAGAGTCGCATGATTTCCAAACTGCATTTAACGGAGATTCTTTGGCATTATCTTTTGTAACTACGATTATGTAATAGAATCTCCCGCTATACGCGTGAACTCTAGGGAACTACTTTTTGTATACGAAAACCTACGGTTTTCAAACGATTATTATTTATGAAACCTTTTATAAACGTCTCATTTAGAGGTCGTTTACTATTAATCTTGTGCTGTGTATATTGATTAGTAACACCCAATGTATGCTTCCGCAAACCGTTAAATTTGGGGGTGTTACATTATTGTTGAAGCCATAGAAACTGAGTTTTGTGAGTTTTGATTATGAAATTCGGGTTTGGGTTTGGTCTGGTTGAACAGCTCTGGAAGAAGGGTGGTACCCGGCTGGTACTGACCTTACCCGGCGGGTTGTTTGTGTTTAGTTAGAACCCGGCGGGTAATAACCCGATCCGGCGGGTAGTATGACTAGAGGGGAAACCCGGCTGCTAATGTCTTGACCTGGCTGATTCTATAGCCTTTAAAATGCAACTTGGTTCTGTTATCACAAAATGTAATTTACCCGGATGATTTTGCTTGTACCCGGCTGGTGAGTTGAGTACCCGGCGGGTACTGAGACTACCCGGCGGGTAGTGACTAAAATATGTGATTTTCTGATTTCAGCTTAAACACTTGTATTCTTGCGTATGTATTATCATTATGAAGTATAATTAGATGGAATGGTTAAGGTTGTTATCATAATATCATTATGATTTGTGGTATTGATTATGTATATCAGTTTTAAACTGAATTACTGACTTGTTAATCTGTTTTATTCTCAGATTGTGAGGAGTCTCAGTGATATTAGACTCGAGAGTGGACGACTGAGGTATTGGTGAGTGGATCTGTACTCTCAGTGTGATTTAGTTGTAACAGATTTGGTTACAACGGGTAACCGTAGATGTTACTGTTGATAGACTGTTAGTCTGATATGTTTTCCATGATGATTATGGATTATATGCTACATTGCCTTAGGGGCATATGTGATGATAAAGAGGTCAACACGAGTTGGGCTTGGTTGCTATTGATTGGCCGATGGGGGTTCCTTGTATACATCGTTAATGGGAACCTATGTCGGGTGAGTGAATAGCAATAGGCTATCGGTAAACCGCTGTATTGGCCTGCAGCTCAGTGGGGTTTGCAAGTGTTGCTTAAGGACCACCGCGGCATTGAGAATTCCTCAAGGACCACCGATCCTCTTAGATATCTGTGTGTTTACGATTATTTGTTGTACACAGATTTTGTTATGCTAAGTTGTGTTGATGGCTATAGTTTCATTCACTTAGCTTCGTGCTAATCCACCACATTACTTCTTGAAGATTATGATTAGATAACTGGCTGGGCAAGAAGCTGTTGATTTGAATGGAATGTTTGACGAGCAGGCGTTTACTCTGATATCTTATTTGTATAATTAGTATTGTATGTTTTGGAATTATATAGCACCCAAATTGAGATATTATGTTTTGAAACGGTTGACTTATATATATAATATATGAAAATGTTTGCTTTGGACTTGCGCTTCCGATGTTAAAATATAATTGAATATGTTACGAGAGATGGTGTGTTATAAGTTGGTATCATAGCATAGGTTTTGGCGAATTGAACGTGGTAGGTGTTCAATCCCAAATCTAATTGTGCTAGTCAAACATTCCAAGATGTGGGATTAGTGTTGCATGAGAATTGATTAGTATGTTATGTAATAATTGTTAACAAATTGTGAGATGTTGTTTTGATGCAGATATGGCAGATAATGATTTCCCGACCAATACTCCTGGTAATGCCTCTCGGATGGATGTTTCTCCTTTATAAAAACTGAATGATAGACATGGGCAAACTGGTACCTCATTTACAGCTCATGAGGATACTGATCGTGATGAGTATGTATTTCGATTAAAGGATGAATTGCTTGAACTTAGAGGATTTAGACAACAGGTTTTACAGGACAGACCGGCTGGATCTTCTCATCATCAGCAGAGAGTTTGTTCTTTTAAAACTTTTATGACTAGTAAACCTTCAGAATTTTATGGAAGTTCAAATCCTTCAGTTACTTTAGATTGGTTACGGGATACCGAGAGAAAAATTGAGGTTTGTCAATGTGAGGAGGAAGTTAAGGTTCCTTATGCAGTTCAACTTTTGAAAGGTCAAGCAATGACTTGGTGGGATTCGATTACAGATGTTTTGACTCCACAACAGAAAGCATCTATTAGATGGTCAGATTTTTATAATGAGATGTGCAAACAATTTTGTTCTGATTTAGATATATCTCGTATAAGACAAGAGTTTATGGAACTTCACCTGACTGATCAGATGACGATTGATAAGTTGATTAATCACTTTTCTAAGAAATTAAGATTTATACAGCAGTGGGTTCCAGATGACAAGACTAAAATTGATTATTTTGTTGGAACATTGCCGCCTAGTTATCGGACAACGGTGAGATTAGCAGATTTGCTTTCTCAGGCTTTTGCCTTAGCTCGTTCAGTGGATAGTGACTTACGAGCTCAGGATGTACAAAATAGAGAAAGGGCTTTGCAGCAAACTGAAAGTGATCCTTCTGGTAAGGGTAAACGGAAATGGCAGGATAGTCAGCAAAACAAGAAGCACAGTAACCGTACGTGATGGTTCAGCTAATAAAACCAAGTGGTGTTATAAATGTAAATCCAGACATACGAGGCAGTGTACTTCTCAGACTGCCAGATGCATTAAATGTGGTGTGTTTGGACACGATGCTAAGGATTGTAATTATCCTAATCATGTTTGTTGGAATAGTCACAAGGATAATCATAGAGCGAGTTTGTGTCCAGAGGCTAGGAGATAAGATTTGGGATCGGCCTGAAGTTGTCATCTTTTGTCCATAAGTGAAAAATCTGCCATCAGTTGCTGACAGAGTTCTTCAGATGACAGTGACATCATTACAGGTACTTTTGTATTAACCCTGTGCTAGCATATATTTTATATGATTGTGGAACTGATTGTTCCTTTATATTGGTTTATTATGTGATAAACTGAAATTGAACCCACTATGGTTGTTAATTCTATTATAGTAGAATTAATTGATAATAGATAATGCATGTTACCACGTAGGTGACTGGAATTAATATTTGATAGTGAGTTGAATCCTGTTAATATTAATCTTTATTTCATAAGATTTTGACATGTATTGATTAAGACATGTGATACGATATTGAAAGTGATGATTAATTTTATTTCGGATAAGTCCTGTGATTTGGCTCGAGTGATATGAGAAATGATTATTTCTTGGATTAATGGTGAAATAAACAAAAGGAATCATCTTTTGACATTGAAATAGCTGTTATGTCAGGCTTTGGATTTAGTATTGCTTGATGGATTTAATGACTCGATAATGTATTGTAATACATTTAGTGAGTCAGATCATGTTTGATGCAATGAGATTGGAATTATTGTTTATGCTTCGTGATAGCCTAAAATATATGAGAGGAATTATCCTATCCATGATTTGGAGTTTGAAATTGTTGCTCTACGTAGAGACATTGTAAAGATCAGATTGTGAGATTTGATATTATCTGGAAAAGTTAATGTTCTTGTCAACTTGTGACAGGAATTACTTTATGTGTTTGAAATTCTTTTCAGACTTAATGGATTAACTGAAAGCTGTTCAGTTTGAGATTGATATTGATCAATTATAGAGGATTAAAGATTGTTTAGTCTCTGGTTGAATTCAATTGAATTGAGAATGTTGGGATGTGAGTTTAATTGAAACTTATGAGTTTTGATGGTTTGATCATCCGAGGATTATTAAACTGCAATGATTTGATTTCATTATCTTGATGGATTACCAAAGGAACGTATGTGATATGGATTGTAAATCCTTGATATATGTATGATTTCAAGTTTAAGCCGAGTATTGAGAATTATATGAATTGTTGAGATGTATTGATGGGATTTGAATTTAAATTTCGTGGATATCGTAAGAAATGATACGATATGATATTGCAGAAATGGAAATGAAATAATTTGGGATTAAAGTCCATATGAGATAAGTGAATTATATGCGATTACTGTATTTTGGATAATTTCGTGTGATCAGATTTCGAGGACGAAATCACTTTAAGGGGGAGAGATTTGTAACATCCGCTCTCTGGGCCTAGTAGTTTATGATATTTCCTGACTTTAAATGATTATTTAATGTGTTAGAAAATAGTATTATTTAGTTTACCTGAAAATAATAGGTAAAAGAGTCTAAGGACTTATTGTGATAGATAAATTATTAATTGTTTTAAATTAATAAAGTTGTATGAACAATAAAATAGTTGTTCTCGCAGATGGTTTTCGGGTTCCAGACAATAGGTTTAGAAGGGGTATTAAATGATACCAATATATTGGAAGTCGGTTTATGAGCCGACCTTATTTCTTTTCTTTCCCCAATTTCATTTCTTCTTCATGTTTTGAGAGTTTACTACAAGAAAGCATATCAAAATTAATGAATCATATTTGAGTTGTGTTTGATTTCTATATCAGATTTCATATCATCATCATCTTGTATCTCCTTCAAATTGTAAGTGATTTTGATTATGGTTGCAATCTTAGATGTTATTGATTGTTATGTGAAATTGATGCTGGTGATGTTGTATGATGATATATGATGTTAAATATTGTTAGTTGTTATTGTTGAAGCCATAGAAACTGAGTTTTGTGAGTTTTGATTATGAAATTCGGGTTTGGGTTTGGTCTGGTTGAACATCGCTGGAAGAAGGGTGGTACCCGGCTGGTACTGACCTTACCCGGCGGGTTGTCTGTGTTTGGTTAGAACCCGGCGGGTAATAACCCGATCCGGCGGGTAGTATGACTAGAGGGGAAACCCGGCTGCTAAAGTCTTGACCCGGCTGATTCTATAGCCTTTAAAATGCAACTTGGTTCTGTTATCACAAAATGTAATTTACCCGGATGATTTAGCTTGTACCCGGCTGGTGAGTTGAGTACCCGGCGGGTAATGAGACTACCCGGCGGGTAGTGACTAAAATATGTGATTTTCTGATTTCAGCCTAAACACTTGTATTCTTGCGTATGTATTATCATTATGAAGTATAATTAGATGGAATGGTTAAGGTTGTTATCATAATATCATTATGATTTGTAGTATTGATTATGTATATCAGTTTTAAACTGAATTACTGACTTTTAATCTGTTTTATTCTCAAATTGTGAGCAGACTCAGTGATATTAGACTCGAGAGTAGACGACTGAGGTATTGGTGAGTGGATATGTACTCTCGGTGTGATTTAGTTGTAACAGATTTGGTTACAACGGGTAACCGTAGATGTTACTGTTGATAGACTGTTAGTCTGATATGTTTTCCATGATGATTATGGATTATGTGCTACATGGCCTTAGGGGCATATGTGACGATAAAGAGGTTAACATGAGCTGGGCTTGGTTGCTATTGATTGGCCGATGGGGGTTCCTTGTACACATCGTTGATGGGAACCTATGTCGCGTGAGTGAATAGCAATAGGCTATCGGTAAACCGTTGTATTGGCCTGCAGCTCAGTGGGGTTTACAAGTGTTTCTTGAGGACCACCGCGGCATTGAGGGTTCCTCAAGGACCACCGATCCTCTTTGAGATCTGTGTGTTTACGATTATTTGTTGTATACAGATTTTGTTATGCTAAGTTGTGCTAATGGCTATAGTTTCATTCACTTAGCTTCGTGCTAATCCCCCACATTACTTCTTGCAGATTATGATTAGATAACTGGCTGGGCAAGAAGCTGTTGATTGAAATGGAATGTTTGACGAGCAGGCGTTTACTCTGATATCTTATTTGTATAATCAGTATTGTATGTTTTGGAATTATATAGCACCCAAATTGAGATACTATGTTTTAAAACGGTTGACTTGTATATATAATATGAAAATGTTTGTTTTGGACTTGCGCTTCCAATGTTAAAATATAATTAAATATGTTACGAGAGATGGGGTGTTATAATGCCGTATGATGATGATGATACGGTGATGATGATGAAGATGGTGATGATAGTTGATGATTATGAGAATGTGTTTGTTATGAATTTGTGATGAAGATTTTGGTCACTTCTGCTTCCGTTTGAGAGCACAGAGTTTTTCAATAATTGAAGTTAGGTGATTTCATGTGTGTGTGTGTGTATCTGAAGAGTTGGAGGGAAGGGAGCGTGTATATATATATATATATATATATATATATATATATATATATATATAATTATATATGGTTCGACCAATTTTTCAACGGGGAAGTATGGGGTGAGTAGTGGTTTGTCCCGAGATATTTTAAATGTAGTAAAAGTTTGGGTATTTAACCCGTTAATTTCGTGCACGAGTCCAATTATGTGCAAATTTACATTTAATATTTGTAAATCTATTTTGAGGTATTTCTCCAAATACTTTATTATGAATAATAAAAATAAAAATTTTATTATTTTTTACTTTTGGGTACGTTTTGTATTTGTTTCTGTCCGCGTGCGACATGTTTTATATAAACGTAAAATATTTTGTTTTCTTTTCACATTTCGTTGCCCACGAAATATTTTCAACTAATTAACTATGTAAAAATAGTTTTGCGTTCTCTCTAAATTTTGTATCACCAACAATCGTACGTTGTTATTACTTTTGTCGGGTTCGTTCCGATAAGTTTGTACGTAACTATAGTTAATTACGAAATATGTAATGCTTTTTGTACGAATTTTTTTTTTTTTTTGGCTTGCTAGGTTTATATCACATCAAAAGTTTTTAGAGTTAAATAGGGAATTAGCGTAAGAAATGCACGTGATTAGTGGTAAATTATTACCTAATTTGGAGAAGTGTCACATTGTGTAAAAATTCCTTGTGTGGGCGGTGGTCCACATTGCTCACACCTTGGTACCGCCACTATATGTCTGTATAATATGCACATCACACATGCCTTCCATGAATTCACGAGGCTTGAATTCACGACCTCTTGGTTGATGGTTGGGCTCCTCACATACCGCTAGGTCATAGGCTATTTGGTAGCCTTGTTCCATATATGTGTTTCATCTTAGTTACTTAGGCTTTGATATATGGTAGGATTCAATGCCCCTTGTTGTTAATCCAGTGGAGAGAGGACGATGCAACGTTCATCTTTACGTACGAACTTGCACTCTATGTATTTACTATGGAGTCTTAGGTGTGAAGAAGGTTTCTTATATGCAATTTGAAATTCGGTCCCTTGATGCCATGTGTGTTTGACAGTGGTCTGGAAAGTATAACTAGATGTATAAGTGGAAAGTGTAGCTACTTCATCATTTCAAGGTAGTTTTGGTCGTCTTTTATGGAGTAGCAACTTGTAATATCTAAAATGTCTCTTGCATCCCTACATTCAGATCTTCACAATGGTCCAGTTTCATTAAATCCTTCTAAGATGTCCAAAGTTGACTTGTTATGCCTGTAAATTAAAAGTAATCCGTCTTATACTCTCAATGTTAAATATAAAGGGAAAATCACATGAATACCGTTTTTCAAAATTGTTAACAAATGCTATTTAAAAAAAATATTGCTCACCGGCCGGTTCTGCAATCAGTTGGTTGCGAAACCGGGTAGATTGTTGCGTACTCATGTTCCCGAGATCATTTGCCGCCTAATGAAGTTTGCAACCCGGCTACTACATAATCATTGCGAAGTTGGACTTCATTGACCTTTTTATATATAAAGCATACTATGAAACTGTAAATGCTATGAAACCCCCAAAGCATAAAACGCATTTATATTATGTTTATAATCGTCAAATTTGATAAAAAGTTGGAATTCTTACGTGTACAAATTAATGAAATGAAAACACAATTTAACACGTTAGCGTATAAATTTCTTAATTTCATGAAAATAGACATTTTATGATTAGTTTTATATTAAACTACTCATTATTGAGGGCTTTTGAGGTCAAAATTGACCGGAACACTAGACAAAAAAAATTTTGAACGGCGAATTGAATTAGGTACTAGACAAACTGCTTATGTGTGTTTACCAATATGTTTTGATTGACCTTTTCGTTCATAGATGGCACATCCCGTAACTTCTAATTGTTCATAACTTACGGTCACTTTAAGTTTGATAGATTTATCACAAAACGTCTTAGTTACACCACTTCGTGTTGGGAAAATTGGTGAAACTGTGACACCCCCAAATTTAATGATTTGCGGAAGCTTGATTTGGGTGTCACTAATCAATATACAAAGCACATAAGATATAATGAACGACCACTATATGCGTCGTTTTAAACTTGTATAAATAAAGTAAATGTTTACATCAAAATATAGTTACATTAGCTCGGTTCCTGAAATTTAGAGATTACATAGCATAATTACTTTTACAAAATATAATAATGCAGTCCAATCTCTAGTTGTATGTATGCTGACTCGAGCTAATAATTCCTGCTTGTGCAGCCAAACTACTGCTGGGTACCTGTGATAAATACTAAAATGGGTCAGCGAAAACGCTGGTGAGCTCACAGGTTTGTATGTCAATGTATAGTTGTAAGAACCGCAAGATTTATATTGAATTTAAAATGCAATAAAGCAAGATAAAAGTTATACTGTCCATGAGCACATACTCTGAGCTTAACTTGATTTGTCAGGCCCAATTAAGGAAACCTAACTTGAAATGCCTCCTACGAGTGTCTAATCCACACTCGTCTTCCCAAATGCTAATACATCCGTTTGACCGGTTAGTGCGTGCTAACCCGGATGAGGATTGTCAATCCCATATGATATCATATACTAACATTCACGCTATAAATACTAGAGACTATGCTTATGGAGGACTTTAAATTGATTAGCTTGAAACTCATGTAGTATTTGAAGTTTGGCACTTGCGTTCTACTTGTAAAACAAAATCGAGTAGTAATATCACACCCCTAGTTGTAAAGCAGTGAAAATGGGGCTATGAAACTCACCTGGTTCTTGAAGTGTTTAACTTAATAAACTTGAAGTAATTAGCTGTGAGTTGGTGTCCAAAGGCTTGAAACCTGAATGTGTCCACGACACTTAAATTGTTATTAATTGTACCGGTATCTCGAAAGACTACCATTGAAATTGTTTGCTTAACTTGATGTCCAAATTACCCCGATTTGGTTGATTGTTTTGTTACAAGTTACTACGACTTGTTTGGAATAAGTTGATACAAGTTACAACGACTTGTTTGATTGAATTATCTAAGTTACTATGACTTAGTTGATTCAATTGTGTATTTGAAATTGTGTACGGCCCGTTGGTGATTTAGTTGAAATAATAAAAATTCTAAAATGTTGACTTTGCTACAGTACTGCTACAGTACTGCTACAGTAAATTTGACTTTTTTGAACAGTAACTTTGACTTCAAAATTTTGAGGTTTGAAGATTCTGTTTTGTGCGACGTAGGGTGCTACGTCGCAGATCCGGACTGCGACGTTGGGCATGACGTCGCTATGTGCGACTTTCGCAATTTAATGCGACGTTGTACGTGACGTCGCTATAGGCGACGTAGTTGATTTCTGCGACGTAAGGGTCTGCGTCGCTAAGTGCGACGTCCGCAATTCAATGCGACGTAGAGTGCTGCGTCGCTATATGCGACGTTGAGGATTTGTGCGACGTAGGTCGCTACGTCGCATTTACGCCAGGCCAAATGCGACATACGGGATCTGATCGGAGTTTCGACTTCAAAAACGTATTTTCCGGCCATCGATCGGCCTAATATTTTTACCCAACCCATTTTAGGACATTACAAGGTTATACAAACAACTAGCAAGTTATAAAACTTAAAAACGAGAGTTTTCGGAGTTGTGTCGGAAACTTACAAATCGCCGAAATGAAATTCCGGAAAGATAGGATTGTAGATCGCGAAGTGGTGAACGTTTTATTCCAAAAGGGCTTGGTGATCCGAGTGCGTTTTGTGTGTTTATTTTACGGTTTTTGTTGATGGTGGTTTGTGGTTTGTTTGAGAGAAAAATGGAAGAGGAGGGAGTAAGAGAGAGAAGGAAGAAAACAAAATGAAAGAAAAGAAGGTAAAGTGGTGGAGGTTAAATCCCCACCTCTTTCAGTTCGCGCACTGCGCTCCGTGCAGTGTTCGTTTTTCCCGATTGTTACATCATTAATTATTAAATTTATAAGTTAGATTTTTCGTTTTAATTTGCAAATAATGATTTAATTGTTTTGTTGAAGAATTTTACTAAATATTTAATAATTACATTATAAAAGGTAACTTGTTTCGTTTGGTTTGCGCATTTATACTTTCAATTGCGTTTATATTAATTGGGTGATAAAAACTTGAACATTAAATATTATTGACATAATATTTTTAAGTGTAATAACGTTATTAAAATCCTTGTATTATTTAAATCAATTGTTCACCAACGTCCGTATTTATTGTATCGAAATTCATTCGATTTGAAACTCGTACGATTTAAACAAATCGCATAATTGTAGATATATATTCAACAATATATATAATAATTGATACATTAATTAGCCTAACACAGAACTAATTACATGTATTAAAACTTGATTAGGCACTAAATTATAGTCCCAAATTGACGGTTGTCACATTCTCCCCCTGTTAGAAGAATTTTGTCCCGAAATTTATGTTGAAGTTGTGTTTGTCGTTGAGTCAGTGAAGAGTTGAGGATACTTGAGTCGCATCTGGTCTTCCCGTTCCCAGGTGAATTCCGGACCGCGCCGCGAATCCCACCTAACCTTGACGATGGGAATACGACTTTGTTTAAGTTGTTTGACCTCACGGTCCATGATCTCGGCGGGTTCCTCAACAAAGTGAAGTTTCTCGTCAACTCGAATTTCATCGAGTGGAATGATAAGTGTCTCATCAGACAGACACTTCTTCAGATTTGAAACATGAAATGTGGGATGCACGCTGCTGAGTTCAGATGGCAGCTGCAATCGATAAGCCACTGGACCAATCCTTTCGAGGATCTCGAATGGTCCAATGTATCTGGGATTCAACTTCCCTCGTTTGCCAAATCGGATTACGCCTTTCCAAGGCGATACTTTGAGTAGAACTCGATCCCCAACTTGGAACTCGAGTGGTTTGCGTCTCACGTCAGCATAACTTTTCTGACGGTCACGTGCGGCTTTGAGTTTGTTTTGAATGTCGACGATTCTTTCGGTCGTCTCGTGAATGATTTCTGGACCTGTGAGTTGGCTATCCCCAACTTCGGTCCAACAGATAGGTGACCGGCACTTACGACCGTACAGTGCCTCGAAAGGTGCAGCTTTGATGCTGGTATGATAACTGTTGTTGTACGAGAACTCGCACAATGGTAGGTGTTTTTCCCAGTTTACACCGAAGTCTACTACACAGGCCCGTAGCATGTCTTCCAGTGTTTGAATGGTTCGTTCACTTTGGCCGTCGGTTTGAGGATGGTATGCGGTACTCATATCAAGTCGAGTACCCAGAGATTTTTGAAGTGATTGCCAAAATTGTGAAGTGAAGCGACTATCTCTATCAGAGATAATCGAGATTGGAACACCGTGTTTGGTCACGATTTCCTTCAGGTAGATTCTGGTGAGGCGTTCCATTTTGTCGGATTCCTTGATTGCCAGGAAATGAGCAGACTTTGTGAGACGATCCACGATCACCCAAATGGTATTGCAACCGTTCGCTGACTTTGGTAGTTTGGTTATGAAGTCCATAGCAATTTGTTCCCATTTCCATTCAGGAAGACTGGGTTGTTGAAGTAAACCAGAAGGTTTTTGATATTCAATTTTGACTTTGGAGCAAGTAAGACACTTGCTGACATAGGTGGCGATTTCAGCTTTCATGTTCGGCCACCAATAGAAGTCCTTGATACCGTGGTACATTTTATCAGATCCCGGATGGATAGAGTATTTGGACTTGTGAGCTTCATCCATCACCAAGTCTCGTAGGTTCCCAAATTTAGGCAACCAGATTCGGTTTGAGAAATACCTAATCCCGTTAGGTTTGACTTCGAATTGTTTATCCATGCCTCGCAAGGCTTCATCTTTGACATTCTCGGGTTTTAAGGCTTCGAGTTGAGCGGTGAGAATTTGAATATTTAAATTGTTGTGAATGGTCATACTGAAGGCTCGAACCCGAAGTGGTTTCACTCGCTCTTTCCGACTGAGGGCATCAGCAACAACATTTGCTTTGCCTGGGTGATATTTGAGTTCACAGTCGTAATCGGTAAGCAACTCTACCCATCGACGTTGCCTCATGTTGAGATCCTTCTGATCGAATATGTGTTGAAGGCTTTTATGGTCGGTAAAGATTGTACATCTGGTACCGTAAAGGTAATGTCTCCAGATTTTGAGGGCAAAAACGACAGCTCCTAGCTCGAGGTCGTGGGTGGTGTAATTCTTTTCATGAATCTTGAGCTGTCGGGAAGCATAAGCTATGACTTTGTCTCGTTGCATGAGCACACAACCGAGACCTTGATGAGAAGCATCGCAGTATACCACGAAGTCATCGGTGCCTTCGGGTAATGATAGAATAGGAGCACTGCAAAGCTTTTGTTTTAAGAGTTGGAATGCCGACTCTTGTTTATCAGTCCAGTCAAACTTTTTGTCTTTCTGGGTCAAAGTCGTGAGTGGTATGGCTATTTTGGAGAAATTTTCAATGAAGCGTCGATAGTATCCGGCCAGTCCCAAAAACTGCCGTACTTCGGTCGGAGTGGTTGGCGATTGCCAATCTTTGATAGCCTCGATTTTTGATGGGTCAACGTGAATCCCCTGACTGTCAATCACGTGGCCAAGGAATTGAACGGTTTTGATCCAGAACTCACACTTAGAGAACTTGGCATAGAGCTCCTCGTGTTTAAGTAGTTCAAGGATGGTTTTGAGGTGTTGTGCATGCTCTTCTTTGCTTCGTGAGTATATGAGGATGTCATCAATGAAGACAATGACAAACTTATCAAGGTAAGGTTTACACACCCGATTCATAAGGTCCATGAATACAGCCGGTGCATTGGTTAGGCCGAATGGCATCACTTGGAATTCGTAATGCCCGTAACGGGTTCTGAAAGCGGTTTTTGGAATATCGGCATCTCGGACACGCAATTGGTGATAACCGGATCGGAGATCAATCTTTGAATAACAACTCGACCCTTGAAGTTGGTCGAACAGGTCATCGATTCGAGGGAGTGGATACCGGTTCTTGACAGTTAACTTGTTCAACTCTCGATAGTCGATACACATTCGAAAAGAACCATCTTTCTTCTTAACAAATAGGACCGGAGCTCCCCAGGGTGAAGAACTCGGCCTGATAAACCCTCGTTCCAAGAGTTCCTGTAATTGGGTGGACAACTCCTGAAGTTCGGATGGAGCTAAACGGTATGGTGCTCGAGCCACAGGCGCAGCACCTGGTACAAGATCGATTGAGAACTCAACCTGTCTTGGTGGTGGTAGACCAGGTAGTTCTTCAGGAAAGACTTCTGGAAAGTCTCGAACAATTGGAACATCCTCAAGTCGCTTCTCCTCCGACTTTTTCTCCATGATGTGCGCGAGGATTGCTGGATAACCCTTTCTCAGAAATTTTCGGGTTTTTAGACAAGATATGAGGTTAAGCCTCGTCCCACCGGTCTCCCCCTGTATGACCAAGGTTCTACCGATGGAGAGAGGTATGCGAACAATTTTGTCATGGCATATGATTTCGGCGCGATGTTTGGATAACCAGTCCATGCCCACAATGACATCGAAACTTCCTATCTCAACAGGCATAAGATCTATGGAGAAGGTTTCGTCGGCTAGATTTAAGGTGCAATTAGGTATCACACTATCGGTTTCTATCAGCTTGCCATTTGCTAACTCTACGGTGTACTTAACATCTAAAGCAACAGGTGTAATGTCAAGTAGAGGGCAAAATTCATCGGAAATAAAACTCCTATCGGCACCAGTATCAAACAGAATAGAAGCAGTTAAATTGTTGAGGAGGAACATACCCGTGACCACATTCGGGTCCTGACGGGCGTCTCCTGAGTTGATCACGAAGGCGCTACTTTTGGTGTTATTGTTGTTGCGGTGGTTGTTGTTGTTGCCCTTGTTCTTCAATTTTGGACAAGAATCCCTAAAGTGTCCAGGGTTTCCACATTCGTAGCAGGACTTAGGTTGTCGGGCATTTTTGTCAGAAGGGTTGTTGTTGGATTTGGGGGCTCGGCAATCCTTAGTCAAATGCCCGTACCTCCTGCAGTTGTTGCAAAGAGTACCGCACTGACCAAAGTGGTGATAGTTACACTTGGGACAATAAGGTCTGTCCCCGGTGTAGCTGCGGTTGGATTCAGAGTTGGTGTTGTAGACTTGGATGGCGTTGTTTTTCTTGTTTGAGTTGTGGTGGTGTTCAGTGGATTTGCGTTTGTTGTTGTTGGAGGATGAGGTGTTGGAGGTCTCACGGCTGACAACTAGAGCCATGAGTTCGTGGGCCAATCGAATGGCACTTTCAGTAGTAGTTGGTTTGGATGAGGCGACGTTTCCCTGAATGTTCTCGGGGAGTCCACGAATGTATTTCTTAATGCCCTTACTTTCTGGTTCGACCAAACCCGGGCATAATAGAGCAAACTGCTGAAATTTGGTGGTATAATCAGCGACATCATTTCCCTGCACCTCCAGGTGCCAGAATTCTTCCTCCAGCCTGTGCAATTCTTCTTCAGGACAGTACTTTTCTGTCAGCTTCTTCTTCAATTCGGCCCAAGGAAGTCGATTTGCAACCTCAAGGCCTACAGAGTTTGCGTGGGTTTTCCACCACGTGAGTGCACCTTCTTGAAAGGTGTAAGCAGCGAATTTGACTTTGTTGTTCTCAGTGCAGTCGCAGAGGCTGAAAACAGATTCCATACGCTCAATCCAACGGATCAAGCCAATGGCACCTTCCGTGCCCTTGAAGTATAGCGGTTTACAGCTAAGAAAGTCCTTATAGGAGCAAGGTTTGGGTGGTGGAGTATTGGTTGCTGTGTCCTCGCTACCAGGTGGTGTTCGGGTAGCCAAGGCTTCGGTCACACTGCGGGCAATGATTCCCGCGATCTCAGCTTCGCTAAGGGTAATTTGACGACGAGGAGGCATGATGCTGAGTAAGAAAGAACAAGGAATGAAATAAGATACTAGTCCGAGTATGATGAACTAGTGGTGTGGTTGTCATTTCGAGACAAAGCGTTAGAGAGAAAGAGGCCTATATTCATATAATATAGCCTAAAGTTGTAATGAGGTCTACTTATGTAAATATGTATACATATCACATAATAACCTATTGAGTGTCTAGCACAGACGTATTTTGAGTCCCGTTTCTCTCGAGGTCAGAGTCAACTAATGCATTCCTGTTCAACATAACTCTTTCAGATTTCACATCATCTTTCTTTAATTGTACATAGTTGATCAGGCTATGTTAAATTAAAGTCGTATGATGTAATCCCTGAACTAGTCATAACTAATAAGGAATACTGCCTAACGGTCATAGTCTAGGCCCACTAAATGCAACCTAGTTCACTATAACCTTAGTCTCTGATACCAATCTGTGACACCCCCAAATTTAATGATTTGCGGAAGCTTGATTTGGGTGTCACTAATCAATATACAAAGCACATAAGATATAATGAACGACCACTATATGCGTCGTTTTAAACTTGTATAAATAAAGTAAATGTTTACATCAAAATATAGTTACATTAGCTCGGTTCCTGAAATTTAGAGATTACATAGCATAATTACTTTTACAAAATATAATAATGCAGTCCAATCTCTAGTTGTATGTATGCTGACTCGAGCTAATAATTCCTGCTTGTGCAGCCAAACTACTGCTGGGTACCTGTGATAAATACTAAAATGGGTCAGCGAAAACGCTGGTGAGCTCACAGGTTTGTATGTCAATGTATAGTTGTAAGAACCGCAAGATTTATATTGAATTTAAAATGCAATAAAGCAAGATAAAAGTTATACTGTCCATGAGCACATAGTCTGAGCTTAACTTGATTTGTCAGGCCCAATTAAGGAAACCTAACTTGAAATGCCTCCTACGAGTGTCTAATCCACACTCGTCTTCCCAAATGCTAATACATCCGTTTGACCGGTTAGTGCGTGCTAACCCGGATGAGGATTGTCAATCCCATATGATATCATATACTAACATTCACGCTATAAATACTAGAGACTATGCTTATGGAGGACTTTAAATTGATTAGCTTGAAACTCATGTAGTATTTGAAGTTTGGCACTTGCGTTCTACTTGTAAAACAAAATCGAGTAGTAATATCACACCCCTAGTTGTAAAGCAGTGAAAATGGGGCTATGAAACTCACCTGGTTCTTGAAGTGTTTAACTTAATAAACTTGAAGTAATTAGCTGTGAGTTGGTGTCCAAAGGCTTGAAACCTGAATGTGTCCACGACACTTAAATTGTCATTAATTGTACCGGTATCTCGAAAGACTACCATTGAAATTGTTTGCTTAACTTGATGTCCAAATTACCCCGATTTGGTTGATTGTTTTGTTACAAGTTACTACGACTTGTTTGGAATAAGTTGATACAAGTTACAACGACTTGTTTGATTGAATTATCTAAGTTACTATGACTTAGTTGATTCAATTGTGTATTTGAAATTGTGTACGGCCCGTTGGTGATTTAGTTGAAATAATAAAAATTCTAAAATGTTGACTTTGCTACAGTACTGCTACAGTACTGCTACAGTAAATTTGACTTTTTTGAACAGTAACTTTGACTTCAAAATTTTGAGGTTTGAAGATTCTGTTTTGTGCGACGTAGGGTGCTACGTCGCAGATCCGGACTGCGACGTTGGGCATGACGTCGCTATGTGCGACTTTCGCAATTTAATGCGACGTTGTACGTGACGTCGCTATAGGCGACGTAGTTGATTTCTGCGACGTAAGGGTCTGCGTCGCTAAGTGCGACGTCCGCAATTCAATGCGACGTAGAGTGCTGCGTCGCTATATGCGACGTTGAGGATTTGTGCGACGTAGGTCGCTACGTCGCATTTACGCCAGGCCAAATGCGACGTACGGGATCTGATCGGAGTTTCGACTTCAAAAACGTATTTTCCGGCCATCGATCGGCCTAATATTTTTACCCAACCCATTTTAGGACATTACAAGGTTATACAAACGACTAGCAAGTTATAAAACTTAAAAACGAGAGTTTTCGGAGTTGTGTCGGAAACTTACAAATCGCCGAAATGAAATTCCGGAAAGATAGGATTGTAGATCGCGAAGTGGTGAACGTTTTATTCCAAAAGGGCTTGGTGATCCGAGTGCGTTTTGTGTGTTTATTTTGCGGTTTTTGTTGATGGTGGTTTGTGGTTTGTTTGAGAGAAAAATGGAAGAGGAGGGAGTAAGAGAGAGAAGGAAGAAAACAAAATGAAAGAAAAGAAGGTAAAGTGGTGGAGGTTAAATCCCCACCTCTTTCAGTTCGCGCACTGCGCTCCGTGCAGTGTTCGTTTTTCCCGATTGTTACATCATTAATTATTAAATTTATAAGTTAGATTTTTCGTTTTAATTTGCAAATAATGATTTAATTGTTTTGTTGAAGAATTTTACTAAATATTTAATAATTACATTATAAAAGGTAACTTGTTTCGTTTGGTTTGCGCATTTATACTTTCAATTGCGTTTATATTAATTGGGTGATAAAAACTTGAACATTAAATATTATTGACATAATATTTTTAAGTGTAATAACGTTATTAAAATCCTTGTATTATTTAAATCAATTGTTCACCAACGTCCGTATTTATTGTATCGAAATTCATTCGATTTGAAACTCGTACGATTTAAACAAATCGCATAATTGTAGATATATATTCAACAATATATATAATAATTGATACATTAATTAGCCTAACACAGAACTAATTACATGTATTAAAACTTGATTAGGCACTAAATTATAGTCCCAAATTGACGGTTGTCACAGAAACAGTGTATGATTTCAATCCGGATAATCTCTACGAGTTGCGTATGGCAATTACTTTCCAAAAGCTATTTTTTGAACGTAATCGATGTTCGGATTTCACGAAATTCACTTTGGGATAAAAAGCTGAGTAATGATTATGTTTTTGCACCAAAATTATAATCGGGGTGTTTTTTTGTGTGTGTTTTTGTGTTTCATGAATTGCAGTAGTATTTGACAACAAGATGGCGGTCATTGCAAAATAGTTTCTAAAACCGTTTTATAGATTCAATGTATCTGAACATAAAGAATTTGGTCATTTTCGGGTGCACTATTTTAAATGATTCAAAACAGGTTTTGCCCCTTGAACCCCGCCTTGGACCTCACAAGGGGGCGCAGCCCCTTTGCCCCTGCAAATATAGTTGATCACGGTATTTAATAACTTAGCTGAGTATGCTCTCCGAATTATCTACCTCGTATCCACTAATCTGCCAATGCACTGAAATAGGTAGATCCGTTCCACACTCCAGACCGCACCTCAGTTTGTTTGGAGTCCGTGATGACTCGGAGGATGGGGGCCAACCTCTTTCATGACCAATGGCCCCCGAGTTTGTCACTTGGTTAGCATTTCTAGAAAAAATGTAGACGGGGAGTCGGCTAGTTTTTCGATAGGAAAAGAGACGGAGTCAACTCCTGACAGATTCTATAGTTCATGAGTTTGAGAGATCATATAGTTCCCCCAATTTGATGATAATGAGGGAAGAAGTCCTTTCGCAACTCGCAATGACTCCGCTACCCAACCTGCCGATGACCATGTCGCTGACGTGGGACACATTGGCGTCTGAACATCCCATCTCACAACATGACTTTGCAACTCTCGTATATCCGGTCCCTGACATATCACAACACGACTTTGCAACCCATACCACCGGTCCCGCACTTGGCACGTTATGAAACCGGTGCTTATTTCTAAACAATAAAAAGTTTTTTGGGGTGATTTTCGCTAAATATAACCAATCTCATCTAATATCTAATTAATTATTCTCATGTGACTATGGCTAATAAAAAAACAGAGAAGTGTTGCATGTTAATGTAACAATAGGAAAACATTAGATAAGTAGATAACTTGTAAAAATGACCACTTAAATGCTACTGTAATAGAATATGATATCTTATAAAGATTCCACACATACTTGAAGTTTTACTAATAAAGTAATAACCTTTCAGATGTTGATCTCAGGTTAGATCCATATCCAATTACCAACACAGATGTTGGATTTGATTTCATCGAATTAATGCTATCACCCTCTTTTACGGATGCCATCAATTCTTTATGCACAAACAGGCCTTCCAAGTCAAACATGTTACTATCAGTTGGTATCAACATAATTCTCCATCTATCTACTTTAACATTAAAAAAATCCAATTAATATTAAACTCTATTTGTGTCTTCCTAGAAAGACCACCTCACCGCATACTTTGAATCCTGCTCTATTTTCATAACCAAAAATAATAATAAATAAATAAATATAACACAACATAATAAAAACAATTCTTCTTGTTCTTGGATCATATGCTTACTTGTTTCTATATATTCCCCTGGGGACCAAAAATAAGGGGGTAATTCACATTTTCACATTTTCACATCTTTAGTATATCAAAGCAACTCAAATTTACAAACGACAATCAACCCGACCCGACCCGTGTCTACTTTCGTCTTTTTTACTTAATTTTTTTGCTGTTCACTTTGGTATTGTTTTGCTAAAAGCTCAGCATACAATATCTCATTCCAAGAATCTGGTACACCAGGAAGACACCAATGGCTGCAATCTTGAAAGTGCAATGGTGATCTTCTTTCTTGCTCTGAGTAATGCTGCTTTCTGTAAATTGAAGGGTGTCCGTCTTTTCGAAAATCTGTCAGTCTCGTGATATTTAGATACGAAACGCGGGTTTTCATCCCTTTTAGAACCCTCTCCAACACTTTCATCTTGTCGGGATATGGTGATAAGTAGGTTGTGTTCTTTATAGGTTCGACTTCATTGTCACATTGTCCTCCAGAATTCCACTGCCCTCCTCTGTTAAACAAAAAAAGACAAAAATCTCAGACCAATTTCAAGCATTAGTTTTATCAAAAGTTATCATATGTAATTGTCGTTTTACCATATAGCTTGAGAGTGACATGATGATTTTATTTGGTTTGGATCTAAATGTGTCAATGTCAATATATTTACACATAAACAGCCATTTGAGGTTTGTATTTGATTGGTGATGGGTCAAAAAAGAGTGAATTAGTGAAATATAAGAATTAGTTGCGTTGACCAGGTTAAGGTTAAGGTCAAGCGTATCACCACTCGCCAAAAAAATATTTTAATGGTTACAACATCCTAAGTCATTTTATTTGAGAGATTGTGTTAAGCCTTCTAATAATATTGCTTTTGCAATTGTATTCGATACATTATATATCCACAAATTCCAAAAACATTAGACAAAATGTACTATTGGAACATGCCATGCCAAATAAAACTACCCGTTTTGATCTGTCACCCCCATGACCAAACCTGCCCCATGTAGCCACCTTATCTTTGATTCGATTTACCTGAAATGAGATGCAGAATAACCACGGAAAAAGACCATAGTTTTGCTAGGATTAATGTTGGCATCAACCCATCTTCCCCATGTTGTCATGGCTTTACGGAACGCTTCTAAAACATTAAGCTCATTGTAGATATGGCTACCTTCTTGATAATAATCTTTCCTGTAAAGTTACAGCATTGCAATGTAAGTTACAACAGGGTAATCGAAGAAAGAAATGTAAATGTTAAATCAAATAACTTGAGATTAATACCCTTTGGCAGTTTTATCATGAGTCCACCAATGACCCGTGTTGAACACAACAATGTCAGCATTTTTGTATTGATCAGCCGAGCTACCAACTAAATCAAGCCGAAGAGTCTCTTTCTTTACACCATTTTTGTCGTGGGTCTCAGATTCTCGAACTATAAATGGAGCCACAAAGAACTCGACTGTACAATCATAATCCTACATATCCAAAACAATGATATATAAGCAAGCTATAAGTCGATTGAACATATTTAGAATCACAATTCAAACAAGCATCAACAAAATGTACCAAAATTACCTTGAATACAAACGAATACGAAGGTTCTGTTCTAAAATGGTGCCTGCCAGACGCTTCATAAACTCTTGTTTGATCTTTTACTGAGTTTCTTAGGATACAAATCAACGATTCCCACATATTCCTATTCAACGAATCGCCAACAAAAACCAACCGTTTTCCCCTCAACAATTGCAACATTTTGCTTCCATCCAACCTACACAAGTACCATCAAAATCAAATTTGATAGCAACATTTCATAATTCAATATTCCAATATTCTATCCCAATACAGACATACTCAATTAAGATAACTAACCAATGAATGTTGAGTGAAATTCAAGCAACTTCAATTAATTAATAACATATAGATAGAGATAATAATAAATATAATATGCAACTTCATAACACTAGAATTAGTAAGGGTTACACATATATACCTTGGTAGAGTGCAAGATTTAGGTTTCCATTTAAGCATCTGAAATCCTTTATCAGGTCTACCATTCCTAAAACAATTAAATTGTTCATCAATTAATGAACATGATCCAGGTTTATACAATGGATACGTTTCATCTCTCACCCATTCTCCATCAAACAAATCACAATTCACCAATTGCTTAACCTCATCATTTTCCGAATTCGGACTCCTTTTCACTCCGTTTCCGGACTCCGATTTGGCTCCGTTATCAGTACCATTACTTTTCAGTGAACTCTCAGATTTCACTCCGCTTTCAGACTCCGATTTCGGACTCAATTTCGCTCCGTTTCCAGGCTCCGCTTTCGGATTCGATTTCACTCCACTATCAGTACCATTACTTTTCAGCAAATTCTCCGATTTCGCTCCGTTTTCAGACTCCGATTTCGGACTCGATTTCGCTCCAATTTCAGTACCATTTATGACAGTTACCGACGACTGATTTGACCTAATTTCACTATTCGGAGCAATTTGAGAACCGGAATGACTAATCGTTGACTGATTTGACTTTGCACCTTGAATGTTCACACCTACAACACCTTCACCGTGTGTAATATTCCGATCACTATTAACTGTCGGTGGTGCATGATTAGATCCAGAAAAACTAGTATTATTTAAACTGTAATACGTAATTGGCTGTGAAGAATTCTTAGCAAAAAAGTAAGAATAAATTGAGGAAAAATGAGATCTAACTGTATCAACAGAAGTAGTAATTGTACTGTTGGCTTTAACAGTTGTACTGAAGGATGAAGCAGAAAAGATGTTAGAGAACCAAGGGGAAGAAGGATTAGGTGAAGGATTAAAAGCTAAAAAAACAGTAAAAGCAACAAAAATAGAGATGAATACATAAGCAAACGCCCTAGTTTTTTTACTGGTTCGGAATGAGAACAATTTCTGTGTGAATTTGATATCTGAAACTACTGATGGTGATGATAGATTCACAACTGGCATGTATTTTGTTGATTCCGCCATTAAAGTAAAGTGTGAAGGTTTTTTTGCAGAGTGTTCTAGAGAGAGAGGGAGGAGATGATAATTGAGTCTCGTGAGTATGGAGACATGTGTGTGGACACCCGTAATTATGGGATTATTTTATTTTTCAAATAATTATTATTATTAGTTATGTACATGTAATCTTGTTTAGTGATTAAACGGTGTATTATTTTATGTAACAAATTAACAAATACTACATATTTTATTTTCATCATATTCTTTTGTTTACACGAAATAACAAAATTATGAAATTCAGTGATTGTTTTCTTTTGTTTTTTTTTTTAATTATTTACTGGTTCTATTTTATTTTGTTTTGATGATGTGTGCTATAGAATTCGAGATAATGATATATCAAAACTTCAAAAGGTCTTTGACCGGTATAGCGGTAGGTGATTAACTATGTAATGTAAAGTTTGTGGGTTCAAGTTTTCGAAAAGACAATGTGTATATATTCTAGTTATAAATATACATAGTGTGAGTCGTAAGTTGGTGTAAGTTGGTGTAAGTTTGTTTTTCAGAAAAGAAATTTATACATTAGTTTAAAAGTTTATATATTATGATTTTTTTTTTTAGTCTTGTCATACAAATATATTTAATAATTCATTTATCATTTGGTATTAATGGCGTCAAAGTTATGTTTTATTATGTTTTTTCTTATTTTAAATTTTGAAAAAAGAAAATGTATTTATTTATAGAATAGTTACGGAGTTTAATAAAGAGGAAATTATTTGGATAAACTAAAATAACTATATGTGTACTTAATTTACTGTTGATTAATAATAAATTATTAATTAGTTAGGAAAGTTAATATACTATGATGTTACTCATGTTATACGCGTTGTGTGACTTGTGAAATCGATTTTTCACATTCTTGTTGAATCAAGGTTGACAGATGTCATCGTTGGTAAATGAGGCTAGTATTTGAGACGAAATCACAAAAATGCCACTGTTCTTGAGAGAATAGATTCTAGAAACAACGCGTTATATGATGGGAGTTTTACGACTTATGATTAGGGATGGCAATGGTCACCCGATCCGGTGGATATCCACCCGATTCATCCACTTGGTGGTGGATATGGATGAATAGTGGATTTGGATATAGATGCGGATGAATAGTGGATCGGATATGGATGAAAATGTATCGTCCATGGATTTATCCATTTCACCCGAATATATATATATATATATCATATGTATGTATATATATCATATGTATGTATATATAAATGTAAATTTACATATTCACATACATATAAACCATAAACTATTAAGGTGTCAATCAAAACATGTGTGATTAACCGATAAACATTGAGAACACATTTACGTTTGTCAAAATATATGTATATCAATGTTTGCACGTTTTTGTGAAAAGATTTCCGTATATTACGTTATATATATTTTTTTGTTACAATATTTGCTAGTTCATTTCATATTAGGAAGAAAAACTTAACATCTTCTGAATATCCGACGGACATCCATTAACCCGCTTAATCCATCGGATATGAATATGGATGGATGAATTGAAATCAAATGGATATGGATACGGATATGGACGAAAATATTTAAATGGATATGGATGTGGATATGGCATCATCCGATCCATATCCGATCCATTGCCATCCCTACTTATGATGTCTATGATGATTACTCCATTATTATGCTACTCCAATATAAAAATAATATATTATGAAACCCCATACTAAAAAGGAATTCGTATTACCACCTCCGTTCAATTACAAGTGTCCACATTGCTATTTTGAATTGTCCCAAATAAATGTCAGTTTCAACCGATCGAAAAAAACTTTAGTGGGTAAATATATTATTTTATGGGAAAATCTAATTAGTGCTCTAAGGGCACAAGTTAGTGACATTTAATGATGTTTAATTTTCCATAAATAATATAAAATGTAATGATGATGTATAATTGGAAACAAGTGAGTTTGATCAATGAATTTTGTGATATATATAGAAAGTTGTAGTGCATTTAATTAAGCTTATCTTGTGCCCTTAGGGCGCAAGTTAGCCAAACCCTTATTTTATTGATAAAAAAATGAAATTATTGAAGAATCGTAAAACTGTGTGCAAAATCAAAATTGACCCTTTGACTGGAACGGAGAGAGTAATTAACTTTTTTCTTAAATTACGTTTTAGTTCAGTTCAAATAAAATGTGACAAGTCGTGATTTGACTAGAATGAGTGCTGGATCGAAAAAATAAAGTGACTCGTAACATTGATATTTTAATTTTTGTGAACCCATGATCCAAACAAAGAATGTATCTAAAAATACAATTATCATAAATAATTTCATTACATATAGCGAATGCACTTATAGCAACAACGAATGCACTTATAGCAATGGTTACCCTACGTTCTAGTAAAAAAAGAGACTTAGAGGACTCCCAACAAAGCTCGTCGGTTTCCATCGACTAAAACAGACGGAACCGACACCGTTGGTACCGGCCTGTCGGTTCGGTCCGTCAGTTTTTTCCGTCGGAAAACCGATGTCCGTCTCTCTTTTTTCTCTTTTTTTCTTTTTTCGCGTGTGTATATAAATAAAGGTAAATTGGTAAATGTGTGATTCAAAAATTAAAGTGACAGCGTTACTGATGGCAGAGGTCTGTCGGTTTCAGTCAATTTTGGAAAAAAGCTGACGTGACGCTAACGTGGCGCTGACATGATACGTTGGTTTCAGTCAGTTTCAGTCACAATCGGGACACCAAATCTTTTAAACTTTTATTTCAGCTTTTATGATTGATTATATATTTTGTACAATATTATGTACCCTGAATTTATGTTGATTATTAGTTCACGATTAATATATAATATATATTAGTTCACGATTAATATATAATATATAATTAGAAACAACGCACAATAGTAAATATTAAGACGAGTTGTTTCTCTCGTTAACAAACTACATGCTTATGGTGTTTTGAAGATGAAGAATCGGGTCGATGATCTTTTTTTGTTCTCGATCTTTTA
The DNA here is from genome assembly GCA_949592205.1 of Helichrysum umbraculigerum. Lineage (NCBI taxonomy): Eukaryota > Viridiplantae > Streptophyta > Magnoliopsida > Asterales > Asteraceae > Helichrysum > Helichrysum umbraculigerum. The sequence goes on along the minus strand of CATIUR010000005.1, from coordinate 78,255,737 downwards.
ATTAAAGTAAGTGACATCGTTTAAATGGTAAAGCATACTTTGGATCATTTTCTCTACGTCGTTAGATTTTTCAGCCAAGTGAAATTGAGTCATACGCATCAAAAAAATTATGCTTGTACGACATGTGAGTCCGTGTACGATCTGGGCAATATGAAAAGAAACAAATCGCTTTTCATAACGGGGAGTTCTAATGTTGGGCGACGTTTGTTACTTCATAGGATCAAACTAAAACTGTTTTTATTATCTTCACAGTTGTGCCAAAGTCACCAATCACCAATGTGGCATGGGTGAACCCAACTATAGACGTTAATTCGATATGATGTTTTAGTTATTAGTCTTCTTAGCTTCAATCGGTACTTTTATATATTTGCGAGTACAAATTAAATCTTATGCCATAAAGCATACCCTTGTTAGGTATGATAATTGATTTACGTATATATATCACGATTGGTGAAGTTTATATCTTAATATGATCATATACTGTGAAGAAGTCATGACTTGTTAGGCATGATAATTGATTTACGTATATGTATCACGATTGGTAAAGTTTATATCTTAATATGATCATATACTGTGAAAAAGTCATGACTTATACTGTAGTGTACACGCTTTTGTGTTTTAGTTCTGATCCCAAACGGATAGGGGCGAAGCTAGGATTTTATAAGGTGGGAGGCAAAAAAAAAATTTTTGACTATTTTTTCAATTTTAGGGGGTCAAAATTATTAAAATATCGTAAATACCTTTAAAAAAAATTTCTTTTTACATGATTTGAAAATTTTTGGGGGGGCAATGTTAGGAATTTGCAGCGGAAAACAACCAACTAACAACACCTATTGTTAGCAAAAAACAAACCCAACAAACGCTCGTGTAATTGCGTTACACCCACAAACAATAAACGGATAATAATTGCAATCCTAGCAATTAAAGAACAAAGCAACAAGATAATAAACGCAATAACAAGAACGTAAACGACACAAGAATTTAACGTGGTTATATCCAATCTCCAACTTGAAGATTGGTTTAGTCCACGGGGTCAAACCAGAGAGTTCTTCTTTTATTATATTTACTGCTCAAAGGTTACAATTATAACGGGTTTAATTATATAGAAAATAAGTAACTTGGTGAACAAGAAAAATCAACTTCATGCCGTATTCGTCCGATCCATAATCCACCAAAAGAACACATGATCTTACTTTCCATTTAATTGTAAGGCACGTGCATTTGCCACTTAATTCTAAGTCATGTGACCTCTTGATTACATCTTCACAATTATATATATTTCTCAACAATCTCCCACTTGAAGATTAATCAAACCCCAAACCAGTAACACTTCACAATCTCATCCCTTCACGAATGTCATACGTTCAAACTTCATACCGCCGAATACCATTCGGGACACGCCGTTCGACAACACAGAGTCGGAAGACTTTCGACACAAAGCTACCAGAACACTTACATCATGAAACTGGGACCACTCTCTAACCACCACCATCATCTTCTAGGCCTAAGAAGATTCGTTGAAGCGTGCGAAACTTCAACCACAAGATTCATTCAAGAGACACCTATCTCTTCAACTCGTTGATTACAGTCACGTCTGATCGTGCCACCGACATGTCATCGACCACCCGTACAGAATTTCGTCCATCCGATTTTCCTTCCCAGCAATCAGAAAATCGCTGATAGAACTAACACGTAGATTATCATCAAAGTTTATCCGTGAGAACACAGTCACAATCTTGAAACCTACATTACCAACTTTCGCTTTCCCGCTGGTACACTGACCCAAAAAACGTACGTACGATTTCTATGAACACATAAGTTAAATAAACTTATCGAATCAAGTTAATCAACATGGATAACTATCGAATAAAGGTTTAATAAACGGGCTCGAATGAATAACTAAAATATCAAGTGTTTATTAAATAAAGGTTTAATAAACTTATCGAATGAATAACTAAACGAGTCATTTAAGATTATGCATATAGACACCCATCAACATGGATATAACACGTATCTTCAACCCTATACGAAGACAGGTAACAAATGCGAGTTGACAATAATATGAAGGCAATGCAACAAATCTTCGTACCGGGCACTTGTCCAAAACGGATAACATATCCGTTTCGCAAACTCGCAAAGTAGAACCGAAGTTCATAAATACCTTTCTACTCACATAAGCATTTTATGCTTTTCTAACTTATCACACACTATTATATAAAAGAAATTGAATATATATTTATATTTATATAAATTAAAAACATCTTTTTCTTTCTCTTACTATATAAACAATATATCACTGAACACATATATAACACACGTAATGTACATATAAAATGCACAAAAAATTGTATATTCTTATCATCTTTGCACTTAATACCAGTACCACACATTGTGCAACTGCAAAGTTAGCCGTATGATTAAAAAGGAAAAAAAATTCGCTTCTACTCTCTTATTCTTGACAATATACATACTTAAAAGGTTATAATTCGTACATTATAGACCTAGACCATCAAACATGCTCTATAGTATTGTAGTGTTGTATTTTAAAAGATGTTTGGTGGTATATGAATCGCCTCGAATTACATGTAGATATAATCACGTTAATTAAATTAACAAGAATCGAGTAGCTAATATCAAGGGCGGAGCCAGAAAATATAAGTAGAGTGGGAGAAATAAACTTTTTTTATTTATTTTGTAGTTTAGTGGGGGCGAAGTAAATTTTTTATTATTTATTTTGTAGTTTAGTGGGGGCGAAAATTTTAAAATGTCATTAATACTTTTAAAAAATTTCTTTTTTACGTAATTTGAAAATTCTAGTGGGGACGGCTGCCTACGCTGCCCCCGCCCTGTTTCTGCCTCTGGCTCACATGTATGAGCATGTATGGCTTGATTGTATATATATGAAATTATATGAAAAAAATAATATGAAATTGTATGAGCATTAAAAAAATTATATGAAATTAATTAAGATGCTTAACTACTACGTACTTTTCATTGCCGTGTGATAGATGGCAGTTAGTGAGACGCGTAATGGTTCGATTGCAAATTTGTACACCTTGAAGGGGTATTTTTGACTTTTTTCCAACAACATGATCAAGTGGGTATTGGTCCGTAGTTAACGGTGACCATATGAGTACAAACTACAAAGTTAGTTCTCGTGTCGGTCTCAAAATACCTTCTTCTTCCGTACATTTTGTTGACGATTCAGATTCAATTCTTAATTAATTTATTATTAATTAATTAACATTAATTCCCACTACTATTTATTTTACTTTAATCAAGTCGTATATTTTAAAGAAAATAACCCCCAGGTTACAATTACAAGTCCTTTTTCAATTCCCAAAGAAATGAAATGGTTTCAGATCGAAAAAGTATATTCTAAAGTTTTTATTAGATCATGATTAAGATATATATAAAATGTACGGAAGAAGAAGGTATTTTGAGCAGGCTGTCGATGTGGAAATCAAAGAAACTATCCTTCGGTGGTCGAATAACATTGATCAACTCAGTTTTAAACTCACTGCCAACCCACTATTTTTCGTTATTCAAGGCCCCAATCGGTGTTATCGACATATTAGAAAAAATCCGTAGGGAGTTTCTTTGGGGTTTTGGCGATGACGTTAGAAAGATAATCTGGGTGTCGTGGCCCAAGGTTATATCCTCCAAAGACAATGGTGGTGTAGGCATCGGCTCACTCTTGGAATCGAATTTGGCAATGCTTTCTAAATGGTGGTGGCGGTTCAAAAATGAACCGGCTAGACTTTGGAGAAAGATCATTTGGTGTTTGCATAATAATTCCAGGTCTTGGAATTTCATTCCTAGAAGACTGGCAATTCCCGGAACTTGGAAACAAAATTGTAAGATTTCGGACCAATTTGATAGATATGGAATTGACTTACAAAGATTGTTTCATGTCAATCCTGGAATAAATTCGGACCTACTGTTCTGGTACGATCCCTGGCTATCAAATATTCCATTACAGTTTCGCTTTCCAAATTTATTCCAACTAGAAGCAGTTAAATTGTGTTACTTAAGGGATAGATTTCGGATACAAAACGGGAATCATTTGATACGGTTCCATTGGATCAGACAATTGAGTCATGAGGAGCACATGGAGGTAAAAGAGTTAGTTGATCTTTTCTCTTCGGTGACATGGTCTGGAAACTGTGATTCATGGAGGTCCGAAGTTTGCAATTTGGGCAAGTATTCAGTTAAATTGATTAGAGAAAAAATTCGAGCAACTCAAAAAAGTGAGGCAGATGACAGTTTCGTTTGGATTAAATGGATCCCGTTGAAGGTCAATTTCTTGCTTTGGAGGGTATGGTTAGACAGATTACCAACTAAAGAGAATCTTCAATTCAGAAACATTTCCCTTGCTTCGTACGATTGTAGCATTTGTGGAGTAACGACCGAATCTGTAACACCTCGCAAATTTAAACACGATTAATTACGTTAATCACTTGCATTATTAGGCTAATTCCCTACTTGAGTGAATTCACAACACAATTTAGAGGTAAGTCTAGCATAGCCCAACTAGATAATACGCGTAGTATTACGTATTCGTAATTAGTTGTAATTACGTACTGAACAATCTGAAAACAGACGCGACAAAAATATACGACTGTTGGTGAACAAATTTATTTAATAAAACAAAGTTATTAAATAACGTCATTTGCAATTTAATATTATGTCGATAATATTTACATATCATTTTATAACGCAAAACGTCAACGCGTATAATTAAAATAAAACAAATATTTAAAATTTTATAACTTAATTTATTTATATTCCATAAAAAGATCCTAATTAAAAAAATATAATGAAATATGTAATTTGAAAATATATTAGTTAAAATAATGTAACATCTAACGATCGGGTAAACAAACACGGGACGAAAACGCAGGAGATGAAAAGTGGAACAAAACCACCTTCCATCTCCATCTTTCCTTTCATTTTTCATTTCAACCTCATCAAAAACACCTACAAACTCTCTCCACCCAAATTCTATCAAATTTGCTGATTCGCAAATCAATCAACAAAAGCTACATTTTCGGAATCCTCTCGAGCTAAGGAACAACATTAACAAAAGCCGTATCATCATCTTCTTCCTCATTTGGTCCCGATTCGCAATTGTAAGAAATTTCTAAAAACTTAGATTTACTCGTTTTTATGTATTATATGGGTGTAATATTGAACATACAACTTTGTTTTAACTATATAATGGAAGAAATCAAGGTTTTATGGACGGAAAACGGGTTAAAATCGGGTTTTTGGTCGGAAAATCACGACAGCCGCTGCTACTGTCTGGGTGTTCATCTTTGCGACACAACGACTGTGTCGCATATTGTGTCGCATAAACCATCCATGCGACACAACCATTGTGTCGCATGTTGTGTCGTATAAATCATATTATGTCGTAGCTTATGTCGTACCTTGTGTCGCATTCTTGTGTCGTAAACTTCATACGACACAACGCTAGTGTCGCTGTTGACTCAGCACTCCGAATCTCTGCGACACAACCCTTGTGTCGCAGAATTGTGTCGTATTATGCGACACAACCCTTGTGTCGCATACTGTGTCGCAGAAAACAGAAACTTCACAAACTATTTTTACACTAAGTGTCGAACTCAACCGATAACGAATATTCACATACGATACAATGTACAAACTGTACAAACATTACAAACACACTATTTTATTGAAATTATGATTTCAAGCTATCACCAACGAGTCGTATACATTTTCACAAACAACGAAATACGAACGTAAACATTTAACAAACACTTTGGACATAACTTGGTTATACGAACACTAGCATGGATGATTAATTTAGACATCCACATACTTATAAATCTCATACGTTTAGGACGTTAGGAGATCTCAGACTGTACTTGGGCTTAGGTTTGCTAGCACTCGCACAACTACTTAACTCAACAGGTGATTTCACAGCCCCTACTTCTACTGTTTTTAACTACTTTTGGGGTGGAAAACATAGTCAACTGCTTTACTGATTTACTGATTGCCATAACTGCTTTTACTATGTGATTATTTATCATACTGTTTACTCGAACAATTAGAGTACTTGAACTATTAAACTGTTATACAAACTATCACATAACTGTTTTTGGTACACTTATACCAACTGCTTATAACTGCGGCCAACTACTACAACGGTCCGTACGAAATGACTTTCCATACAAAACTATTATCACTATGTGAAACTTTTGGTATCTTACCGGAGAACGACCGGTACATATTGGTAACTTGTCGGAGAACGACCGACACTAACTTGGTATCTTACCGGAGAACGACCGGTACTAACATTGTATCTCGCCGGAGAACGACCGGTGCTAACTTGGTATCTTACCGGAGAACGACCGGTACATTTAGTAACTAGTCGGAGAACGACCGACTCAAACTTTAAAACTACTGGAGAACGACCAGCAACACGTTTTCAAACATATGATTTGGGTAACGTCCCAACACAACTATTTTTGGGCAACATCCCACATAAACCGAACTTTTGGGCTAATAACCCACTAAACTTATACTTTGGATGACGTTCCACTAAACATTACTCGACTATTATGGCAATTACTATTTATGAACGTATTTGGTCCAACAAATGTGACTACAAAACTTGAAACAACAATATACAACATAAAACCTGTGGATTCACTCAACCTAGTTGTTGACTTTTACTATGTTTTTCAGGGAATTAGCTGCGCATGTAAGATCGCCAACACACATGGAGAATTAGGCGACCCTTGAAGCTTAGGATGCCAACTTTTGGAAACATATGGATTTCTTTAGTATAACTGAAATGTTTTAGTCATATTTCAGAAATCTACTTTTGTAAACTTACTACTTTTAACTTATACGATTCGATGAATCGTAAACTTTGTAATTAACACTTTTGGCATCTTAATATATATATTGTTCTGTTGTAATCATAAGCTCTGATACGTATGCATGCTTTGTTAGTGTGACACCCCAATACTTAAACTAAACGCTTCCGCTAAACGAATTTGGGGGTGTTACAGAATCTCTGGATCATCTACTTGGTAACTGTTTAATCTCTATGCAAGTATGGGATTATATTTCTCAATGGTGTAGACTTTCTAATTTCTTCTTTCTCTCGGCGAAAGATCTTTTGTCAATGGCCCCGAGCTTAAGAGGCGATGCAGATTGGAAACGTGGAGTGCATTTGGTAATAGCCACTTCGATTTGGTGCATATGGAAAAACAGAAACAAGGCGGTGTTCGAGTCGAGAATTGGTTCAGCAAGCTCAATCATTGAAGAAATTCGTTCTTTATCCTACGTGTGGATCAAATCTCGCTCTAGATATAAAACATTGTCTTGGGATAGTTGGTGTGATTTTAAATTCCATTAGAGATACTCATGTACCTACGATGCCTTTCATTTAATAATTGGTGTATGTAACGATAATCGGGGATTTTCAACGTTTTGTTGTTATCGCCCAAGTAATGAAATTTTCTTTGTTGGTCGTTCAAAAAAAAGATATATATAAAAAATGTATATATATATGTGAAAACACGAGTATTATATTACGTCACTGAATCAAAATCTATCAATGACGTAAATTAACTTAGGGGTTATTTACTTCTTTTTTTATTAAGTCTCATATGGATATAAATGACAATATGTTCTCAGTGAATCAATAATTTTGTTTACTTACTTTTTGAGTTGAATAAATGGTCTAAACGAGACAACCGACTATTTTACACTCTAGCTATGGTTACAGATTGGTATAAGAGCCAATGGTTATAGCGAACTAGGAAACTTTAGGTGACTTAGAAACCTAGAGACCTAGACTATAGCCTTGGCTAGAACGCACATGCATACATACATTTGCATACATCTAAACTATCGTTACGATACTTCGATACGCGTGACCTATCCACCACATTCGACTCGTTCATTGTACTCAGATCTCATATGAACCTGATCGTATTAAACGGTTGATGAAAAGAAGTATGTATTTAGTGTCATATAATGAATCCTGGCCAACGTGATTATATTATACTGAGTACATATGGGTGTTTCATAGTCGTAAGATACGTGATGGGGATTCGACAATTTCTCTTAATACTCGAAAACTGGAAATATGTGAAACTTCATTCCTCACATATTTTTCATTGGCATTGACTTCTGCATCTTTTCATCGCAGAACGTCAGCATGCCTCCTAAACAAAGAAAGACTCGAAACAGTCGACGAAATACTCCACCTCCGCCTCCGGAAACAAACGAAGAAATAATTGAACGCCGCGTGGCTGAAGCCATCGCTCAATACGAGGCCAACCGCAATCGTGAAAACCTGACCAACAATAGCGGAGCCACTCCAGTTAACAGCGAAACCCCAAACAATACCCAGCAGGGGTTGTAACACCCCCAAATTTAACGGTTTGCGGAAGCATACATTGGGTGTTACTAATCAATATACAAAGCACAAGATTAATAGTAAACGACCTCTAAATGAGACGTTTGTAAAATAGTTACATTTCATAATTAATCATCGTTTGAAAACAGTAGGTTTTCGTATACAAAATGTAATTCCCTAGAGCCCACGCGTATAGCGGGAGATTCTATTACATCACCATAGTTACAAAAGATAATGCCAAAGAATCTCCGTTAAATGCAGTTTGTAAATCATGCGACTCTAGCTAGAAATCCTGGAGTGATCCTACTCCGTAAGTGTACCTGAGATACAAAGCTAGCAAGTGTCAACCAAAAAGGTTGGTGAATCTCACAGGTTTAGTAATAAGTAAGTGTTATGAACCACAAGTATGTACCCGTATTGCTATCAAGCAAAGTAAGTAAATCAGTTTATCAGTACAGTGCCATGAGCTCATAAGTTGAAGCTTAACTGTGTATTGTGAAATAAATCACGTACCCCCGTGAGTGCTATCCGCACACTCATATGTAACAAATACTAATATGTCTGTTTCTACGTGTAAATCAGTACGTGGTGGCGCTACCACCCCAGACAGGGATTGTCAGTCCCAAATGGATCCATTTACTAGTACTCGCGCTTAAGACCATAACTAACAACTTACGATAAGGAGGCTTTCAGTGGATAAAAGTAACTCATGCGTTTGTTTGTAATCAGTAATGTTTTCAGTAATGTTTTCAGTTCAGTACATTGTGTTCATGCGTAAAACAGTTGCTAAGTATCTCACCCCAAAGTATAAAACAGTAAAAGTGGGGCTGTAAGACTCACCTGAGTCGAGCAGTGGTAAATAGCAAGTAGTAGTAAAGCAAGTAGGTTCTCCGAACCCGTAACCTTCTAGTGCCTAAACACGTAAGGTTAAGTAAGTAGATGTCTCGCAAGACCATCTAGGCTAGTTGTTCATACAACCCGTTGTGTGTAATGTTGGTTCGTTCTCGTTTGTATCAAAGTATACGGCCCGTTGGTGATTTGTTATAATTAAAGTTTATCATTTATAACGCAATTTAGTGTAATTATAATAGAAAGTATGTTCTATGACGTTTGTTAAGTCGTATGACATAAGTATTTGAAGTTGTGTAAGTTCGACACTTAGTAAAATCTGACTTTTCAAGGTTCTGTCATGTGCGACGAAGCGTGCGACGTAGGGTGCGACGTCGGGTGCGACGTCAGGTGCGACGTGGGCATGTACGTCGCATGATGCGACCTTCGCAAATCAATGCGACGTAGGAGGCAGCGTCGCTAATGCGACGTTGAGGTTTTTATGCGACGTAGGCCGCGACGTCGCAGAGGCCCCTGGCCAAATGCGACGTAGCGGTCTGATGGCCGGAATTTTTGTCGAAAACGAGTTTTTCGGTTTCCGTTGGGTCCAAATCTTTTACCCAACCCTTATATGAACATATTAAGCCTATCAAAACCGCAAACTAGCAAAAATGATCAAAAACGAGAGATGTCGGAATTTGTCGGAAACTTACGCGGTGTCGGATTGAAAATCCGAAAAGGTAGGATGATAGATCGTGAAGTGGTGGTGCTTTCCTTCCAAATGACCGAGTAAAACCGAGTGCGTTTTGAGGTAGTATTTTGTGAATTTGATGAATTGGTGGTGGTGGTGATTATTGAGAGAAAAAGGGAGGAAGAAAGAGAGTGAGGGAGAAAGAAATGAGAAAGAGAATGGGGATGGTGGGGTGTTGGTGAAAGCCTCACCTCACCCAGTCCCCGTTCCGTGCCCCGTGTGGTGTTCGTTTTCTCCGTCGTTTAATCCTTCGTTCTTAATATTAAATCAAGCAGTTATATTTTTGAAACGTGCCGGAAATATTTTGATGAATTACCTTGAAGTTAATTATAAAAACATTTGTCCAAATATTAAATTCCTTAACTCGCGTTTAGTACGTATTTGTTAATTTATTTAAAATGTCATCGCGATAATATAAATAATGTTCGTTCACTGTGTATTTTAAATAATAAAATACGTTCTCATTATTTAGGTAAATTTATGTCACCAACGTCCAAATCAACTGTGTCGGACTCCGTCCGGTTAATTCGTACGATTAATCCAAATCGCGTAAGTACACACATATATATATAAATCACCTTATATATATATACAAATAGAGTCTGCAATTAGTCCTATTACATACTAATTACAACTAGTTACAAGTAATTAGGCATAATTTAATTATCCTAATTTAGCAGGTGTTACATTCTCCCCTTGTTAAAGAAATTTCGTCCCGAAATTAGTTCGTGTGCACAGATGGTGCGTTGTCTGGGAAGAGATGTGGGTATTTTTGTCGCATTTGGTCTTCCCATTCCCAGGTGAACTCAGGGCCGCGCCTAGAATTCCACCTGACTTTTACGATGGGAATACGACTCTGTTTCAATTGCTTGACCTCTCGGTCCATGATTTCCATAGGCTCCTCGACAAAATGAAGTTTATCATCAATCTGAATTTCGTCGAGCGGTATAATCAGTGTCTCGTCAGACAGACATTTCTTCAGATTAGAAATGTGGAATGTGTTGTGAACGCTGCTAAGTTCAGCAGGAAGTTGCAGGCGGTATGCCACTGGACCAATCTTTTCAAGGATTTCGAATGGCCCGATGTATCTAGGATTTAGTTTGCCTCGTTTTCCGAATCGAATGACACCTTTCCACGGTGCCACTTTGAGAAGTACCTTGTCCCCTACTTGGAACTCAAGGTGTTTGCGTCTCACGTCAGCATAGGTTTTCTGACGATCCCGCGCGGCTTTTAGTCGGTTTTGTATGCCGACGATCTTTTCAGTTGTTTCATGTATGATTTCTGGACCGGTGAGTTGTGTATCCCCCACCTCAGTCCAATAGATAGGTGATCGGCACTTACGACCGTACAGTGCCTCGAAGGGTGCAGCCTTTATGCTGGTGTGATAACTGTTGTTGTACGAAAACTCGCACAACGGCAAGTGATTTTCCCAGTTTTTACCGAAGTCAACTACGCAGGCTCGTAGCATGTCTTCCAGTGTTTGTATGGTTCGTTCGCTCTGGCCATCGGTTTGAGGATGGTAAGCCGTACTCATATCCAGACGAGTACCAAGAGATTTCTGCAGTGATTGCCAGAAGCGAGAAGTAAACCGAGCGTCTCGGTCGGAGATGATTGAGATGGGCACGCCGTGTCTTAACACGATCTCTTTCAGGTAGATCCGTGTCAAACGTTCCATCTTATCAGTTTCCTTGATGGCTAGGAAATGAGCAGATTTAGTGAGTCGGTCGACGATCACCCAAATGGTATCGCAACCGCTAGAAGTTTTCGGGAGTTTAGTAATGAAATCCATGGTGATCTGCTCCCATTTCCATTGTGGTATTTCTGGTTGTTGTAGCAAACCGGAAGGCTTCTGGTGTTCAGCTTTAACTTTAGAACAAGTAAGACCCTTGCCAACATAGGTTGCAATGTCAGATTTCATGTTGGGCCACCAGTACATTTCCTTGATGCCGTGATACATTTTGTCGGCACCGGGGTGTATAGAGTATTTAGACTTGTGAGCTTCATCCATCACCAAGTCTCGCAGGTTCCCAAAACTTGGTAACCAGATTCGATTCGAGAAGTATTTGGCCCCGTTAGGTTTGGTTTCAAATTGTTTGTCCATGCCCCGTAAGGCCTCGTTTATCAAGTTTTCTGGTTTGAGTACTTCGAGTTGCGCAGTGAGAGTTTGATTGATGAGGTCGTTGTGAATGGTCATACCGAGAGCTCGAACTCGAAGTGGTTTCACTCGTTCTTTTCGGCTTAAGGCATCGGCGACAACATTCGCCTTACCTGGATGATAGCGAATTTCGCAATCGTAATCAGTGAGCAACTCGACCCATCGACGTTGCCTCATGTTGAGATCCTTTTGATCGAAGATATGTTGGAGACTTTTATGGTCAGTAAAGATTGTACACTTGGTACCGTATAAGTAGTGTCTCCAGATTTTTAGAGCGAATACAACAGCCCCCAACTCTAGGTCATGAGTTGTGTAATTCTTTTCGTGGACCTTGAGTTGTCGAGAGGCGTAAGCGATGACCTTGTCTCGTTGCATCAGCACGCAACCAAGACCTAGGTGTGAAGCATCACAGTATACCACGAAGTCATCGTTGCCTTCGGGTAAAGATAAGATAGGTGCACTGCAGAGTTTTTGTTTTAGTAGTTGAAAAGCCGACTCCTGTTTGTCAGTCCAATCGAACTTCTTTTCTTTTTGAGTCAGTGCAGTGAGAGGTAGGGCTATTTTCGAAAAATTCTCAATGAACCGCCTGTAGTATCCGGCGAGTCCTAAGAATTGGCGTACCTCGGTCGGTGTTGTAGGTGCTTGCCAACATTTGATAGCCTCGATTTTCGAAGGATCGACATGAATTCCTTGATTATCAATGACGTGTCCAAGGAATTGAACGGTTTGCATCCAGAACTCACACTTAGAGAATTTGGCGTATAACTCTTCGTGTTTGAGCAGCTCTAGGATGGTTTTCAGGTGTTGCGCGTGTTCTTGTTCAGTGCGCGAGTAAATCAAGATGTCATCGATGAAGACGATAACAAACTTGTCAAGGTAAGGTTTGCACACCCGATTCATAAGGTCCATGAACACAGCCGGTGCGTTGGTTAAGCCGAATGGCATCACTTGGAATTCATAATGCCCGTAGCGAGTTCGGAAAGCTGTTTTAGGAATATCTTCATCACGAACTCGGAGTTGGTGATAACCCGACCGTAGATCGATCTTTGAGTAGAAACTCGACCCCTGAAGTTGGTCGAACAGGTCATCGATGCGAGGAAGTGGGTAACGGTTCTTGACAGTTAATTTGTTGAGTTCACGGTAGTCGATGCACATGCGGAAAGAACCGTCTTTCTTTTTCACAAACAGGACCGGAGCTCCCCAAGGTGAGGAACTTGGTCGAATGAATCCCTTGTCCAGGAGTTCCTGTAATTGAGTAGACAACTCCTGAAGTTCGGATGGGGCTAGTCGGTAAGGGGCTCGTGCCACGGGTGCTGCGCCGGGCACAAGATCAATAGAGAATTCGACTTGTCTAGTTGGCGGTAGACCAGGCAAGTCTTCAGGAAAGACTTCCGGGAAGTCTCGAACAATAGGCACATCCTCAAGTCGCTTCTCCACCGACTTTTTCTCCATAACGTGTGCGAGGATTGCCTGGTACCCTTTTCTCAAGTATTTTCGGGTTTTCATGCAAGAAATGATGTTTATTCTCGTCCCACCGGTCTCCCCTTGTATGCTCAAAGTTCCACCGGTGACGAGAGGAATGCGTACAATTTTCTCGAAACAAACGATTTCGGCTTGGTACTTGGACAACCAATCCATACCGACGATGATGTCAAAGCTGCCGATTTCGACAGGTATCAAGTCAATGGGAAAGAGCTCGTTAGCTAAGTTCAGAGTGCAATTAGGTATCACACTGTCGGCCTCAATAAGTTTTCCGTTTGCCAATTCTATTGTGTACTTAGAATCTAAGGCAATAGGTGTAATGTCAAGAAGTGGGTAGAATTCGTCGGAAATAAAGCTCTTATCAGCACCAGTATCGAATAATACAGATGCAGTCAAGTTGTTGAGAAGAAACGTACCCGTGACCACATTCGGGTCTTGACGGGCTTCCCCAGATTTCAGTACAAAAGCTCTTCCTCGAGCATTGTTATTGTTCCTGTTGTTGTTGTTGTTCAGCTTCGGGCAGTCTTTCTTGAAATGCCCCGTTCCGTTGCACCCATAACAAGTCTTTGGTGCCGAGGTGCTGGTGTCAGTGGTGTTTGATCTACAGTCCTTAGCCAAGTGTCCAAATCTCTTACACTTGCTACAGGGACACGAACCAAAGTGGTGTCGTTGGCACTTGGAGCAGTAGGGCTTGGTTCCCTTGTACGCTCCCTTGTCATCAGTATTGGAGGTGTAGGCTTTAATGGTTTCAGGTTTCTTGGTTTGGTGGTTGTTGTGGTTGTCGGACCATTTTCTTTTATTGTTGTTGTTGGAGGATGGAGTGGGTGGTTCTGGGTCCTCGTTCATGGCTAGAAGTTCATGGGCCAACCGAATGGCGCCGTGAAGAGTGGTTTGGTTTGATGAGGCGACATTTCCCCGGACAGGTTCCGGGAGGCCGCGGATGTATTTCTTAATCTTGTCGGGCCCAGTACCTGCCATAGCTGGGCGAAGAACAGTAAGTTGTTGGAATCGGGTGGTGTATCCGACGATATCAGTTCCTTGTACTTTTAAGTTCCAGAACTCTTCGTCCAGCTTGTGAAGTTGTTCGGACGGGCAATACTCATCAGTGAGCATTTTCTTCAGGTCCTCCCAAGGGAGTAGGTAAGCGGTGTCAATACCCACAGACTGGGTATAGGAATTCCACCACGAGAGGGCACCATCTTCAAGGGTGCAGGTGGAGAATTTGACCTTGTCGTCTTCCGCACATTTGCTGATGCGGAAAACTGATTCCATCTTTTCGAACCATCTGATAAGTCCGATGGCTCCTTCAATCCCCTTGAAGCTCAATGGTTTGCAGTTTTGAAAATCCTTGTATGAACAAGGTTTAGCAGCAGAGGTTTCAGCGGCATCGCTGTTTCTTGTGGAACCTGGTGGAGTATTCCGAGCTAAGGCTTCAGTAACAGCCTGGGTTATGAGTGACGTGATCTGAGCATCAGTGTAAGGTCTTGACTTTGGCGGCATGACTCTTCAATAAAAGAAATGAAGATACATGAGATTTTGTAAGAAATTGTATTTATTTCAGATGTACATGTATATAGGTGGTAATACATAACATCATAATGAAAAGGATTATGGCAATTAACATGAGTCGAAACAGCAAGGAATTTTTAATAGGTAACACGAGTTCAAAGGTCACATCCTACGGATGTGTTACAAAAGATGTCGGGAATTGTTACATCCGACTGGAACATAGAGTAGTGCTTAGATAGTTACTAGATTACAGGATAGTTTACAAAACAAAGACTAAGCTAGTCTTAACGTAGGTTAATCTGCTCCATCATTTCGATGAGATGATCCACAGTATTTGCAAGTCTACTGGCTTGTCGAGCATTATCTTCAGCTAATGCTAGTCGTTGTACCAATCCGCGGGTATATTCTTCCGTTTCCCGTGAGCGTTGTTCACACTCCTCAAGTCTGTGTTTCAAAAGAGTGGTTTCCACGCTTATCTCCACCACTCTGTTGAGAAGAATGTCCACATTTGTAACGGTGGTTTCGTGATTCTCAGAGACTTGTTCGATGCGCTCAAGTGCTGTAAGTCTCCAGTTTTCGTTTGTTTCCTGCAACACGACATCCATGGTGCGAAGTCGTTGCTCGTGTTGGTTCACCCTAGCAGCTAAGGCTGGCACGGTGAAGTGAGTGGAGTACGGGCCAGCTCGAGGTAAACTGTTGTTCCTCCTTGCTACCCTTGGGTTCTGCGACCCGGATTGAGAACGAGATGAATCGGATGGGATGTTTGCCATTTCTGAGACAAAGCGTTAGTAAGATTGAGGTCTATATTCATATAGTCCCTATATAATATAGCCTATTGAGTGTCTAGCATAAACATGTTTAAGTCTCGGTTCTCTCGAAGTCAGAGTCTTCTATTGTACCCTGTTCAGCCATAACCCCTTTCAGATCTTACATCATTTTCTCTTAATTGTACATAGTTGATCAGGCTATGTTAAATTAAACTCGTATGATGTAATCACTGAACCGGTTATACCTAATAAGGGATACTGCCTAATGGTCATAGTCTAGGCTCACTAAATGCAACCTAGTTCACTACAACCTTAGGCTCTGATACCAATCTGTAACACCCCCAAATTTAACGGTTTGCGGAAGCATACATTGGGTGTTACTAATCAATATACAAAGCACAAGATTAATAGTAAACGACCTCTAAATGAGACGTTTGTAAAATAGTTACATTTCATAATTAATCATCGTTTGAAAACCGTAGGTTTTCGTATACAAAATGTAATTCCCTAGAGCCCACGCGTATAGCGGGAGATTCTATTACATCACCATAGTTACAAAAGATAATGCCAAAGAATCTCCGTTAAATGCAGTTTGTAAATCATGCGACTCTAGCTAGAAATCCTGGAGTGATCCTACTCCGTAAGTGTACCTGAGATACAAAGCTAGCAAGTGTCAACCAAAAAGGTTGGTGAATCTCACAGGTTTAGTAATAAGTAAGTGTTATGAACCACAAGTATGTACCCGTATTGCTATCAAGCAAAGTAAGTAAATCAGTTTATCAGTACAGTGCCATGAGCTCATAAGTTGAAGCTTAACTGTGTATTGTGAAATAAATCACGTACCCCCGTGAGTGCTATCCGCACACTCATATGTAACAAATACTAATATGTCTGTTTCTATGTGTAAATCAGTACGTGGTGGCGCTACCACCCCAGACAGGGATTGTCAGTCCCAAATGGATCCATTTACTAGTACTCGCGCTTAAGACCATAACTAACAACTTACGATAAGGAGGCTTTCAGTGGATAAAAGTAACTCATGCGTTTGTTTGTAATCAGTAATGTTTTCAGTAATGTTTTCAGTTCAGTACATTGTGTTCATGCGTAAAACAGTTGCTAAGTATCTCACCCCAAAGTATAAAACAGTAAAAGTGGGGCTGTAAGACTCACCTGAGTCGAGCAGTGGTAAATAGCAAGTAGTAGTAAAGCAAGTAGGTTCTCCGAACCCGTAACCTTCTAGTGCCTAAACACGTAAGGTTAAGTAAGTAGATGTCTCGCAAGACCATCTAGGCTAGTTGTTCATACAACCCGTTGTGTGTAATGTTGGTTCGTTCTCGTTTGTATCAAAGTATACGGCCCGTTGGTGATTTGTTATAATTAAAGTTTATCATTTATAACGCAATTTAGTGTAATTATAATAGAAAGTATGTTCTATGACGTTTGTTAAGTCGTATGGCATAAGTATTTGAAGTTGTGTAAGTTCGACACTTAGTAAAATCTGACTTTTCAAGGTTCTGTCATGTGCGACGTAGCGTGCGACGTAGGGTGCGACGTCGGGTGCGACGTCAGGTGCGACGTCGGGTGCGACGTGGGCATGTACGTCGCATGATGCGACCTTCGCAAATCAATGCGACGTAGGAGGCAGCGTCGCTAATGCGACGTTGAGGTTTTTATGCGACGTAGGCCGCGACGTCGCAGAGGCCCCTGGCCAAATGCGACGTAGCGGTCTGATGGCCGGAATTTTTGTCGAAAACGAGTTTTCCGGTTTCCGTTGGGTCCAAATCTTTTACCCAACCCTTATATGAACATATTAAGCCTATCAAAACCGCAAACTAGCAAAAATGATCAAAAACGAGAGATGTCGGAATTTGTCGGAAACTTACGCGGTGTCGGATTGAAAATCCGAAAAGGTAGGATGATAGATCGTGAAGTGGTGGTGCTTTCCTTCCAAATGACCGAGTAAAACCGAGTGCGTTTTGAGGTAGTATTTTGTGAATTTGATGAATTGGTGGTGGTGGTGATTATTGAGAGAAAAAGGGAGGAAGAAAGAGAGTGAGGGAGAAAGAAATGAGAAAGAGAATGGGGATGGTGGGGTGTTGGTGAAAGCCTCACCTCACCCAGTCCCCGTTCCGTGC
Organism: Helichrysum umbraculigerum; assembly: GCA_949592205.1. Lineage (NCBI taxonomy): Eukaryota > Viridiplantae > Streptophyta > Magnoliopsida > Asterales > Asteraceae > Helichrysum > Helichrysum umbraculigerum. The sequence goes on along the minus strand of CATIUR010000005.1, from coordinate 78,237,709 downwards.
CCCGTGTGGTGTTCGTTTTCTCCGTCGTTTAATCCTTCGTTCTTAATATTAAATCAAGCAGTTATATTTTTGAAACGTGCCGGAAATATTTTGATGAATTACCTTGAAGTTAATTATAAAAACATTTGTCCAAATATTAAATTCCTTAACTCGCGTTTAGTACGTATTTGTTAATTTATTTAAAATGTCATCGCGATAATATAAATAATGTTCGTTCACTGTGTATTTTAAATAATAAAATACGTTCTCATTATTTAGGTAAATTTATGTCACCAACGTCCAAATCAACTGTGTCGGACTCCGTCCGGTTAATTCGTACGATTAATCCAAATCGCGTAAGTACACACATATATATATAAATCACCTTATATATATATACAAATAGAGTCTGCAATTAGTCCTATTACATACTAATTACAACTAGTTACAAGTAATTAGGCATAATTTAATTATCCTAATTTAGCAGGTGTTACAGGGGTGTTCCTACAAAACCTTCCAGTCTTGTAAACCTAGCACCTTCACCGGGACCGAAGGGGCCATTGGCCTGGTCCACTGGATTGAAAAGATGGAATCAGTCATCGACATCAGCGACTGTGCCACCGACAAAATCGTGAAATACGCCACCTGCACTCTAGCCGACAAAGCGCTAACCTGGTGGAACGCTCAAGTCCAGATTATGGGACGCCCAGCTGCTTACTCCATGACCTGGGTAACTCTGAAACAGATGCTGATGGAGGAATTTTGCCCTCCCAACGAGATGCAGAAACTTGAAACCGAATTCTGGAACATACAAATGATCGGCGCTGACATTTCCGGTTATACAACTAGATTCCAGGAGCTTGCACGTCTTGTGCCCCACATGGTAACCCCCGAGAGCAAACACATTGAGCATTACAACAGGGGTTTGGCCCCATAGATCCGAGGCATGGTTATGTCCTCCAAACCCGCTACCTTTAGGAGCGCAGTAGATCTGGCTCAAAGCTTAACCGATGATGCCATTCTAATCGGCACTTTGAAAACTACTACCGGGAAAGCTGAACTTACCCGTACTGATGCGGGCGACTCCGGAACCCACAAACGCAAATGGAACAACGACGGTAACGACCGTCAGGGTCAACAAAACAAAAACCCGGGAAACACCCGAGCCTACGCTGCAATCAACAACTCTGGACCCAAAACCTACCTTGGCAACAAACCGAGGTGTGACAGGTGTGGGAGACACCACGATGGTGATTGTACATTTTGTCAAAACTGCAGACGTCCCGGTCACTTAGCACAGAACTGTAGGACAAACCTACCTCCTCAAGCTGCCACCGAGGTACAAAACACCGGCTGCTTTAGGTGTGGTGATCCTGGACATCACCGAAACCAATGCCAACAACCGAACAACAACCGCAACAATCAAAACGACAACAATCGCGTCGCAAACAAAGGCTACCCCCCAAGCCGCGCATATATCCTCCGTGCACCAGGAACGGTTGCGGATCTCAACTAGCACGGTACGTATTAGCGACTATTGCTACGATTTGTTTCATTCGATTGTCTATTCAACATTAACGCTTGGTAAACTTCGATTATTATTGAACGCATAACTATTTAAACTATACCGCGAGTATACTAAACCGTTAAAACTTTTCTCGCAACAATTGAACGCCACGCAAACTATTACTATTGTTAACAACATGACTCATCGGAGAACATACGCCACGGGCGATCCGACTTGATTTAAATCTCGGGACGAGATTTCTCTAACATGGGGAGAATGTAACACCTCGCAAATTTAAACACGATTAATTACGTTAATCACTTGCATTATTAGGCTAATTCCCTACTTGAGTGAATTCACAACACAATTTAGAGGTAAGTCTAGCATAGCCCAACTAGATAATACGCGTAGTATTACGTATTCGTAATTAGTTGTAATTACGTACTGAACAATCTGAAAACAGACGCGACAAAAATATACGACTGTTGGTGAACAAATTTATTTAATAAAACAAAGTTATTAAATAACGTCATTTGCAATTTAATATTATGTCGATAATATTTACATATCATTTTATAACGCAAAACGTCAACGCGTATAATTAAAATAAAACAAAGATTTAAAATTTTATAACTTAATTTATTTATATTCCATAAAAAGATCCTAATTAAAAAAATATAATGAAATATGTAATTTGAAAATATATTAGTTAAAATAATGTAACATCTAACGATCGGGTAAACAAACACGGGACAAAAACGCAGGAGATGAAAAGTGGAACAAAACCACCTTCCATCTCCATCTTTCCTTTCATTTTTCATTTCAACCTCATCAAAAACACCTACAAACTCTCTCCACCCAAATTCTATCAAATTTGCGGATTCGCAAATCAATCAACAAAAGCTACATTTTCGGAATCCTCTCGAGCTAAGGAACAACATTAACAAAAGCCGTATCATCATCTTCTTCCTCATTTGGTCCCGATTCGCAATTGTAAGAAATTTCTAAAAACTTAGATTTACTCGTTTTTATGTATTATATGGGTGTAATATTGAACATACAACTTTGTTTTAACTATATAATGGAAGAAATCAAGGTTTTATTGCCGGAAAACGGGTTAAAATCGGGTTTTTGGTCGGAAAATCACGACAGCCGCTGCTACTGTCTGGGTGTTCATCTTTACGACACAACGACTGTGTCGCATATTGTGTCGCATAAACCATCCATGCGACACAACCATTGTGTCGCATGTTGTGTCGTATAAATCATATTATGTCGTAGCTTATGTCGTACCTTGTGTCGCATTCTTGTGTCGTAAACTTCATACGACACAACGCTAGTGTCGCTGTTGACTCAGCACTCCGAATCTCTGCGACACAACCCTTGTGTCGCAGAATTGTGTCGTATTATGCGACACAACCCTTGTGTCGCATACTGTGTCGCAGAAAACAGAAACTTCACAAACTATTTTTACACTAAGTGTCGAACTCAACCGATAACGAATATTCACATACGATACAATGTACAAACTGTACAAACATTACAAACACACTATTTTATTGAAATTATGATTTCAAGCTATCACCAACGAGTCGTATACATTTTCACAAACAACGAAATACGAACGTAAACATTTAACAAACACTTTGGACATAACTTGGTTATACGAACACTAGCATGGATGATTAACTTAGACATCCACATACTTATAAATCTCATACGTTTAGGACGTTAGGAGATCTCAGACTGTACTTGGGCTTAGGTTTGCTAGCACTCGCACAACTACTTAACTCAACAGGTGATTTCACAGCCCCTACTTCTACTGTTTTTAACTACTTTTGGGGTGGAAAACATAGTCAACTGCTTTACTGATTTACTGATTGCCATAACTGCTTTTACTATGTGATTATTTATCATACTGTTTACTCGAACAATTAGAGTACTTGAACTATTAAACTGTTATACAAACTATCACATAACTGTTTTTGGTACACTTATACCAACTGCTTATAACTGCGGCCAACTACTACAACGGTCCGTACGAAATGACTTTCCATACAAAACTATTATCACTATGTGAAACTTTTGGTATCTTACCGGAGAACGACCGGTACATATTGGTAACTTGTCGGAGAACGACCGACACTAACTTGGTATCTTACCGGAGAACGACCGGTACTAACATTGTATCTCGCCGGAGAACGACCGGTGCTAACTTGGTATCTTACCGGAGAACGACCGGTACATTTAGTAACTAGTCGGAGAACGACCGACTCAAACTTTAAAACTACTGGAGAACGACCAGCAACACGTTTTCAAACATATGATTTGGGTAACGTCCCAACACAACTATTTTTGGGCAACATCCCACATAAACCGAACTTTTGGGCGAATAACCCACTAAACTTATACTTTGGATGACGTTCCACTAAACATTACTCGACTATTATGGCAATTACTATTTATGAACGTATTTGGTCCAACAAATGTGACTACAAAACTTGAAACAACAATATACAACATAAAACATGTGGATTCACTCAACCTAGTTGTTGACTTTTACTATGTTTTTCAGGGAATTAGTTGCGCATGTAAGATCGCCAACACACATGGAGAATTAGGCGACCCTTGAAGCTTAGGATGCCAACTTTTGGAAACATATGGATTTCTTTAGTATAACTGAAATGTTTTAGTCATATTTCAGAAATCTACTTTTGTAAACTTACTACTTTTAACTTATACGATTCGATGAATCGTAAACTTTGTAATTAACACTTTTGGCATCTTAATATATATATTGTTCTGTTGTAATCATAAGCTCTGATACGTATGCATGCTTTGTTAGTGTGACACCCCAATACTTAAACTAAACGCTTCCGCTAAACGAATTTGGGGGTGTTACAGAATCTCTGGATCATCTACTTGGTAACTGTTTAATCTCTATGCAAGTATGGGATTATATTTCTCAATGGTGTAGACTTTCTAATTTCTTCTTTCTCTCGGCGAAAGATCTTTTGTCAATGGCCCCGAGCTTAAGAGGCGATGCAGATTGGAAACGTGGAGTGCATTTGGTAATAGCCACTTCGATTTGGTGCATATGGAAAAACAGAAACAAGGCGGTGTTCGAGTCGAGAATTGGTTCAGCAAGCTCAATCATTGAAGAAATTCGTTCTTTATCCTACGTGTGGATCAAATCTCGCTCTAGATATAAAACATTGTCTTGGGATAGTTGGTGTGATTTTAAATTCCATTAGAGATACTCATGTACCTACGATGCCTTTCATTTAATAATTGGTGTATGTAACGATAATCGGGGATTTTCAACGTTTTGTTGTTATCGCCCAAGTAATGAAATTTTCTTTGTTGGTCGTTCAAAAAAAAGATATATATAAAAAATGTATATATATATGTGAAAACACGAGTATTATATTACGTCACTGAATCAAAATCTATCAATGACGTAAATTAACTTAGGGGTTATTTACTTCTTTTTTTATTAAGTCTCATATGGATATAAATGACAATATGTTCTCAGTGAATCAATAATTTTGTTTACTTACTTTTTGAGTTGAATAAATGGTCTAAACGAGACAACCGACTATTTTACACTCTAGCTATTATTAACAAAGTAAACTGACTCTTCACTCAACAGAGAATAGAGATAGAGACTAGAGATATTAGCATTTCGATGGAACCACCCTTTTTAATTAAGACGTGCCATTATTGACCAGGTTTTAAATGGGCTAAATAGCCCAAGAGTTTGTAGGTTGGTTCTGTACTGGACCGAAGTACCTAAAGCCCAATTTATTTATAATATTACAACTAGACGTGCAAACCGGTCATCGGTTTTTTGAAAAACCGATTGAAAAACCGAAACCGGTTTTTATAAAAACCGGTTATATAATAACCGAAACCGGTTTCCCAAACCCGAACCGGTTATGACCGGTTATAGGTTTTTTGGCCCATCGGTTTTTTTTTCCGGTTTTTTAACCGGTTTTAACCGGTTATTATAAAAAACCGGTTTTAACCGGTTTTTTCGAAAAAATATCACAAACGGCTAGTAGCCGTTGGAGGAGCGGGATTTCGAATTTTTTGGACTTTTTGGGGTGCTTTTGCCCCCTCACTTGCACTATAAATAGACCTAGTTAGTTTGGGTTTAAATCACACCAAATTCTCTTCTTTTCTCTCATATTATATACATTTCTATCATATTCTATCAAAAACTATATATATATATATATACACTTTTACTTTCCGAAATGGAAAATACACAATCTCAAGCTTCCGGTTCCGGTTCCGTTGCTAGCAATGCACGAAAGAAAGTTTACACAAATGAAGATGTCGTGCTTGTTAAAAATACGACCCGGAACCAAGAAATTTGGGTGAATTATGATTTGTGCATTATGAATGATGGGGCGAGTAAGGCTCGTTGCAAGAGATATGGGAACTTTTATAACGCCTCATCAAACTCCACATTACGAGCTCACATGACCACGGCTTGTAGATCGGTTAGTCAAGATCCATCACAAGCGACACTTGGTTCGGATGGTGGGGTTTTTATATGTAACACCCTTCCAAATTAGGACTAGTAAATTAGTGCCTAATCATATGTTAATACATGTAATTAGTTCCTGGTTAGGCTAATTTATGTATCGAATTATATATATTGTTGAATATATACGAATATACGATTTGATTAAATCGTACGCAATTTAAATCGGATGTATTTCGATTCAATATTATACGGACGTTGGTGACTCATTTTATTAAATAACGCTTTTATGTCAAAAATATTATTTTGATCATATTTCGTATTCATTCGTATCGTACAAACCAAACTTACACGATTTAAAACATTAAACCGCGCAAACGAAATAAACTAACTTACGTTTTATAACACAAATATAAAATGATTTGTAAAATTTTTAAATAATATATCGCGTAATAAATCGTAATTTAAAACTTATAATTAAAATGTAAATAATTAATTAACGTTTAAACGACGGAGCAAACGAACACCATACGGGACGCGGAGCGAAAACTGGAAAGTGGGGATAACCCCCACCTCCCACTTACTTTTCTTCATTTCATTCTTTTTCTCATATCTCTCTCCTATTTTCTCTCTAATAATCAAAATCACCACCATCCACCTAAATCGCACAATACTACTATCAAACGCAACCGGATCATAAATATTTTTAGAGATTCACGACCACCTTGCGACGATCTACAACGCCATCTTTCCGGATTTTTATTTCGGCAAATTGTAAGTTTCCGACAAAATCCCGAAATCTCTCGATTCTTCGTATTTTTCGTTTGTGGTTGTTATTATAACTAGTATATGTCCATTACAATGTATAGAACACGATTTCATAGCTTAAAAACGAGTTTAAAACGGATTTTTCGCCGGAAAAAAATTGACAGCCGAACTTTCTGGGCTGGTGTTCATCTATGCGACACAAGCCTTGTGTCGCATATAGTGTCGTATTTTAGCCTTTGTGTCGCATAAATTCCCTTGTGTCGTACCTTATGTCGTACCAGATAATTAGTGTCGCAAATCTTGCGACACAACCACTATGTCGCATACCCCATACGACACAATCACTATGTCGCTGTTGAATCAGCATTTCGCACCCATGCGACACAACTCTTGTGTCGTATGGACATTGTGTCGCACTTCTATGCGACACAACCCTTGTGTCGCATAACCCATTTAATGTCGCATGATTGTGTCGCATAAAACAGCAGGTTTTCAAATCTCAATTTCACTAAATGTCGGAACTATATAACCTCAAACCCTTATACGATACGACTTATAAAACACATTGGGACACACTTTTAAGTGCAAAACGCAAATTACAAAATAATAATACTTAAAGTTTATTATTCCAAACCCATCACCAACGGGCCGTACACGTTTTCAAACGCTGAACAAATCAACCAAATTGAAGTAAATTGGACATATATAGTTGTGTAACAACTACAAGGGTGATCTTTTGAGATACCCAATCATGATTATAACCATCGCGTGTCGTGGACACCCTCAGGTTACAAGTCTTTGGACTTCATACTCGGCTAATCAACTTACGTTTGTTTAAACGCTTTCAGACTCAGGTGAGTCTCATAGCCCCTCTTTTTACTGTTTTACTCAGGGGTGTGATATATTGCTCAACTTTTAACATGTGAACGCAAGTACCAACTTTTCATATACTACATGAGTTTTTCGAAACTAATCATTTTAAAGTCCTCCGTCAGCATAGTTGTTAATACGTTGTAGCGTGAATATTAGTATATGGTACCATATAGGATTGACCCTCCTCGTCCGGGTTAGCAAGCACTAACCGGGTAAACGGACGTACTAATATTTGGGAAGACGAATGTTGATTAGGCATTCGTGGAGGCACCTCGCCCGGAATTCTCTATAGGGGACCCGGCCCTCGAGTTAAGCTCAACTATGTGCTCATGGCTGTATACACGATGATTATCATTTAATTGCTGGATGCAATTCATCATTTAATTGCTGGATGCAATTCATTATTTAATTGCTGGATGCAATTCATTATTTAAATCTTGCGGTTCATACGATATTACTTGATTTCAAACCTGTGAGCTCATCAGCTTTATAGCTGACCTTTTAGCATATATCGCAGGTACCCAGCAGTAGGATGTTTCTGCTTCAGGATTTAGCTCGAGTCAGCATACAGACGATTGAGATTTTCTTGCATTAGTATATTTTGTATAAGTACTTATGTACTGAAATCTCATTATATTTAACTCGAGCTATGTAAAGCTTTAAATGTTGTAAACATTTCAATTACCAATATATTTTGTTAAAACGACGCATATAGAGTCGTTTGCTATTTATCTTTGTGCTTTGTTATTGATTAGTAACACCCAAATCAAGCTTCCGCAAAACATTAAATTTGGGGGTGTTACAGATTGGTATCAGAGCCTAAGGTTATAGTGAACTAGGTTGCATTTAGTGAGCCTAGACTATGACCATTAGGCAGTATTCCTTATTAGGTATAACTGGTTCAGTGATTACATCATACGAGTTTAATTTAACATAGCCTGATCAACTATGTACAATTAAGCAAAGATGATGTAAGATCTGAAAGTAGTTATGGCTGAACAGGGTACAATAGAAGACTCTGACCTCGAGAGAACCGAGACTTAAACATGTTTATGCTAGACACTCAATAGGCTATATTATATAGGAGCTATATGAATATAGGCCTCAATCTTACTAACGCTTTGTCTCAGAAATGGCAAACATCCCATCAAATTCATCTCGTTCTCCATCCGGGTCGCAGAACCCAAGGGTAGCAAGGAGGAACAACAGGTTGCCTCGAGCTGGCCCGTATCCCACTCACATCGCCTTACCGGCTTTAACTGCTAGGGTAAATCAACACGAGCAGCGACTTCGCACCATGGATGTCGTGTTGCAGGAAACAAATGAAAACTGGCGACTTACGTCTCATGAACGCATAGAACAGGTCTCCGACGACCTTGAAACCACAAACAACAACATGGATGTCCTTCGCAACCAAATTATAGAAATAAGGGTGGAAAATGCCCTTCTACAACAAAGGATGGAAGAATGTGAGCAACGCTCACGTGAAGCAGAAGAGTATGCGCGCGGAGTAACACAACGACTTGCGCTAGCAGAAGACAACGCCCGACAAGCTAGCAGGCTTGCAAACACTGTGGACCGTCTTGTCACGATGATGGAACAAATTAATCTACGTCAAGACTAGTGTAGTCTTTGCCTTGTAATCTATCCTGTAATCTAGTAACTATCTACGCGCTACTCTATAATTCAGTCGGATGTAACAATTCCCGACATCTTTTGTAATACATCTGTAGGATGTAACCTTTGAACTCGTATTAGCTATCAAATATTTCTTGTTGTTCAACTCATATTAATTGCCATAATTCTTTTTCATATTGATGTTATGTATTACCACCTTTATACATGTACATCTGAAAAAAAAAAAATACAAAATCTCATGTATCTTCATTTCTTTTATTGAAGAATCATGCCGCCAAAGACACGACCTTACACAGATGCTCAGATCACGTCACTCATAACCCAGGCTGTTACTGAAGCCTTGGCTCGGAATATCCCACCCAACTCCACAAGAAACAGCGATACCGCTGGAACCTCTGCCGTCAAACCTTGTTCTTACAAGGACTTCCAAAGCTGCAAACCCTCGAGCTTCAAGGGTTCTGAAGGAGCCATCGGACTGATCAGATGGTTCGAGAAAATGGAAACTGTTTTCCGTGTTAGTAAATGCGCGGAGAACGACAAAGTAAACTTCGCCACCTGCTCTCTTGAAGATGATGCCCACTCTTGGTGGAATTCATATACCCAATCAGTGGGTGCTGACATTGCCTACCAACTCACTTGGGAGGAATTGAAGGCAAAACTCACTGCCAAATACTGCTCTATCGCCAAACTCCAAAAGCTAGATGAGGAGTTCTGGAACTTAAAGGTTCAGGGTGGTGATATCGATGGTTATACCACCAGGTTTCAACAACTAGCTGCCCTCCGCCCAGCTAAGGTTAGCACTGAACCTGATAAAATCAGGAAGTACACCCTTGGTCTCCCTGATCCTGTTCGGGGACATGTCATCTCTTCAAAACCAACCACCATTGACGGTGCGATCCTATTGGCCCAAGACCTAATGTCCATGAGCCAAGATTCTGAACCACCCACTTCATCCTCCCATAACAACAAACGCAAGTGGTCTGACTACCACAACAACCCCTCCAACCAACAAAATAAGAAACCCGACACCATCAAAGCTTACAACACCACCACTGACATCATCCGGGGCTACACTGGGAGCAAACCTTATTGTTCCAAGTGCAGTCGCCACCATGAAGGTTCCTGTGGTCCCTTTTGCAACAACTGCAAGAGGTACGGCCACCTCACAAAAGATTGCCGCTCTCCTACCAACAACAATTCCAACAACAACACCAGACCACCCAAAGTATGCTTTGAGTGTGGGAAACCTGGGCATTTCAGGGACTCGTGCCCAAAACTGAAGAACAACAACAACAACAACAACCGCAACAACAGCAACAACAACAACACTCGCAGCAGAGCTTTTGTCATCAAATCTGGGGACGCCCGCCAAGACCCGAATGTGGTCTCGGGTATGTTCCTCCTCAACCACTTAACTGCTTCCGTTCTATTTGATACTGGTGCTGATAGAAGCTTTATCTCCGATGATTTTTGCCCATTACTTGACATCACTCCTGTTGCCTTAGATGTTAAGTACACTGTAGAGCTAGCAAATGGAAAACTTGTAGAAACCACCAGTGTGATACCTAATTGCACTTTAAACCTAGCTGACGAAACCTTTTCGATCGACCTTATACCCATTGAAATCGGAAGTTTCGACGTCATTATCGGAATGGACTGGTTGTCCAAGCATCGAGCTGAAATCGTTTGTCATGATAAAATCGTCCGTATCCCACTCACCGTTGGTGGAACCTTGATTATACAGGGGGAGACCGGTGGGACGGGACTCAATATAATCTCCTGCTTAAAAACCCGAAAATTTCTGAGAAAGGGTTACCCCGCAATACTTGCACACATCACAGAGAAGAAGTCGGAGGAGAAGCGACTTGAGGATGTGCCAATTGTTAGAGACTTTCCCGAAGTCTTTCCGGAAGAATTACCTGGTCTACCTCCGCTTAGACAGGTTGAGTTCTCGATTGATCTCGTGCCGGGTGCCGCACCGGCGGCCCGCGCACCATACCGTTTAGCCCCATCTGAACTTCAGGAGTTGTCCTCTCAGTTACAGGAACTTCTGGATCGAGGATTCATTAGACCGAGTTCTTCACCTTGGGGAGCTCCGGTCTTATTTGTCAAAAAGAAGGACGGTTCATTCCGAATGTGCATCGACTACCGAGAATTGAACAAATTGACCGTCAAAAACCGATACCCACTTCCTCGCATTGATGATCTATTCGACCAACTTCAGGGTTCAAGTTTTTACTCAAAAATCGATCTGCGATCAGGTTATCATCAATTACGAGTTTGCGACACCGATATTCCAAAAACTGCTTTCAGAACTCGTTACGGGCACTACGAATTCCAAGTGATGCCCTTTGGTCTAACCAACGCACCGGCTGTATTCATGGACCTCATGAACCGGGTGTGCAAACCTTACCTCGACAAGTTTGTCATTGTCTTTATCGATGACATACTCATTTACTCGCGCAACGAGCAAGAACATGCGCAACACCTCAAAACCATCCTTGAACTACTTAGACACGAGGAGCTTTATGCCAAATTCTCTAAGTGTGAGTTCTGGATCCAAACTGTTCAATTTCTTGGTCACGTGATCGACAGTCAGGGAATTCACGTTGACCCATCAAAGATCGAGGCTATCAAAGACTGGCAAGCACCCACCTCTGCAACTGAAGTACGACAATTCTTGGGTCTTGCTGGGTATTATCGACGATTTATCGAAAATTTCTCTAAAATAGCTCAACCACTTACGGTACTGACTCAGAAGGACAAAAGGTTCGATTGGACCGAAAAACAAGAGTCAGCGTTCCAACTTTTGAAACAAAAGCTTTGCAGTGCTCCAATTCTATCCTTACCCGAAGGCACCGATGATTTCGTGGTATACTGCGATGCTTCTCACCAAGGTCTTGGTTGCGTGCTTATGCAACGAGACAAGGTCATTGCTTATGCCTCACGACAGCTAAAAATTCACGAAAAGAACTACACCACTCATGATCTCGAACTTGGAGCTGTCGTTTTTGCTCTCAAAATCTGGAGACATTATCTCTACGGCACTAAGTGCACCATTTTTACCGATCATAAAAGTCTCCAACACATCTTCGATCAGAAGGATCTCAATATGAGGCAACGTCGTTGGGTTGAGTTGCTTACCGATTTCGATTGCGAGATCAAGTACCATCCAGGGAAGGCTAATGTTGTAGCCGATGCCCTCAGTCGAAAGGAACGATCAAAACCACTTCGAGTCCGAGCCCTCAGTATGACCATTCATAACGATCTTACCATTCAAATTCATACCGCTCAGATCGAAGCCCTGAAATCTGATAACATCAAAGATGAAGCCTTGTGGGGTATTGACCAACAATTCGAAATCAGACCTAACGGGATTAGGTATTTCTCAAACCGAATCTGGTTGCCTAGTTTTGGGAACTTAAGAGACTTGGTGATGGACGAGGCTCACAAGTCTAAATATTCTATTCATCCGGGATCTGATAAGATGTACCACGGTATCAAGGAATTTTATTGGTGGCCAAACATGAAAGCCAAAATCGCCACGTATGTCAGCAAGTGTCTTACTTGCTCGAAAGTCAAAACCGAACATCAGAAACCGCCTGGTTTACTCCAACAACCTGAAATCCCTGAATGGAAATGGGAACAAATTGCCATGGATTTCATAACCAAACTACCCAAGTCGTCGAACGGTTGCGATACCATTTGGGTGATCGTCGATCGTCTCACCAAATCTGCTCACTTCCTGGCAATCAAAGAAAGCGATAAAATGGAACGCCTTACACAAATCTACATCAAGGAAATCGTTTCTCATCACGGTGTTCCAATCTCGATCATCTCTGACAGGGATGCCCGTTTCACCTCTCACTTTTGGCAATCACTTCAAAAAGCATTGGGTACCCGTCTCGATATGAGTACCGCGTACCATCCTAAAACCCGATGGCCAAAGTGAACGAACCATTCAAACACTGGAAGACATGCTACGAGCCTGCGTAGTTGATTTCGGTACAAACTGGGAAAGACATCTACCGTTGTGCGAATTTTCGTACAATAACAGTTATCACGCCAGCATTAAGGCTGCACCTTTTGAGGCACTGTACGGTCGTAAGTGCCGATCACCGATCTGTTGGACTGAGGTGGGAGATAGTCAACTCACTGGTCCTGAACTCATACACGCCACCACTGAGAAAATTGTGGAAATCCAAAACAGACTCAAAGCCGCACGTGATCGTCAGAAAAGTTATGCTGACGTGAGACGCAAACCACTCGAGTTCCAAGTTGGGGATCGAGTTCTCTTAAAAGTATCGCCCTGGAAAGGCGTCATCCGTTTTGGCAAACGCGGGAAGTTGAATCCCAGATACATAGGGCCTTTTGAAATCCTCGAACGGATTGGCCCCGTAGCTTATCGATTGCAGCTGCCATCCGAACTCAGCAGCGTGCACCCTACTTTTCATATTTCAAATTTGAAGAAGTGTCTGTCTGATGAGACACTTATTATTCCATTAGATGAAATTCGTGTTGACGATAAACTTCATTTCGTTGAGGAACCCGCTGAAATTATGGACCGTGAAGTCAAACAACTGAAACAAAGTCGTATTCCCATCGTCAAGGTCAGATGGAATTCGCGGCGTGGTCCGGAATTCACCTGGGAACGGGAAGACCAAATGCGACTCAAATATCCTCAACTACTCACTGATTCCACATCAAACACGACTTCGAGCTAAATTTCGGGACGAAATTCTTCTAACAGGGGGAGAATGTAACACCCGCCAAATTAGGACTAGTAAATTAGTGCCTAATCATATGTTAATACATGTAATTAGTTCCTGGTTAGGCTAATTTATGTATCGACTTATATATATTGTTGAATATATACGAATATACGATTTGATTAAATCGTACGCAATTTAAATCGGATGTATTTCGATTCAATATTATACGGACGTTGGTGACTCATTTTATTAAATAACGCTTTTATGTCAAAAATATTATTTTGATCATATTTCGTATTCATTCGTATCGTACAAACCAAACTTACACGATTTAAAACATTAAACCGCGCAAACGAAATAAACTAACTTACGTTTTATAACACAAATATAAAATGATTTGTAAAATTTTTAAATAATATATCGCGTAATAAATCGTAATTTAAAACTTATAATTAAAATGTAAATAATTAATTAACGTTTAAACGACGGAGCAAACGAACACCATACGGGACGCGGAGCGAAAACTGGAAAGTGGGGATAACCCCCACCTCCCACTTACTTTTCTTCATTTCATTCTCTTTCTCATATCTCTCTCCTATTTTCTCTCTAATAATCAAAATCACCACCATCCACCTAAATCGCACAATACTACTATCAAACGCAACCGGATCATAAATATTTTTAGAGATTCACGACCACCTTGCGACGATCTACAACGCCATCTTTCCGGATTTTTATTTCGGCAAATTGTAAGTTTCCGACAAAATCCCGAAATCTCTCGATTCTTCGTATTTTTCGTTTGTGGTTGTTATTATAACTAGTATATGTCCATTACAATGTATAGAACACGATTTCATAGCTTAAAAACGAGTTTAAAACGGATTTTTCCCCGGAAAAACGTTGACAGCCGGACTTTCTGGGCTGGTGTTCATCTATGCGACACAAGCCTTGTGTCGCATATAGTGTCGTATTTTAGCCTTTGTGTCGCATAAATTCCCTTGTGTCGTACCTTATGTCGTACCAGATAATTAGTGTCGCAAATCTTGCGACACAACCACTATGTCGCATACCCCATACGACACAATCACTATGTCGCTGTTGAATCAGCATTTCGCACCCATGCGACACAACTCTTGTGTCATATGGACATTGTGTCGCACTTCTATGCGACACAACCCTTGTGTCGCATAACCCATTTAATGTCGCATGATTGTGTCGCATAAAACAGCAGGTTTTCAAATCTCAATTTCACTAAGTGTCGGAACTATATAACCTCAAACCCTTATACGATACGACTTATAAAACACATTGGGACACACTTTTAAGTGCAAAACGCAAATTACAAAATAATAATACTTAAAGTTTATTATTCCAAACCCATCACCAACGGGCCATACACGTTTTCAAACGCTGAACAAATCAACCAAATTGAAGTAAATTGGACATATATAGTTGTGTAACAACTACAAGGGTGATCTTTTGAGATACCCAATCATGATTATAACCATCGCGTGTCGTGGACACCCTCAGGTTACAAGTCTTTGGACTTCATACTCGGCTAACCAACTTACGTTTGTTTAAACGCTTTCAGACTCAGGTGAGTCTCATAGCCCCTCTTTTTACTGTTTTACTCAGGGGTGTGATATATTGCTCAACTTTTAACATGTGAACGCAAGTACCAACTTTTCATATACTACATGAGTTTTTCGAAACTAATCATTTTAAAGTCCTCCGTCAGCATAGTTGTTAATACGTTGTAGCGTGAATATTAGTATATGGTACCATATAGGATTGACCCTCCTCGTCCGGGTTAGCAAGCACTAACCGGGTAAACGGACGTACTAATATTTGGGAAGACGAATGTTGATTAGGCATTCGTGGAGGCACCTCGCCCGGAATTCTCTATAGGGGACCCGGCCCTCGAGTTAAGCTCAACTATGTGCTCATGGCTGTATACACGATGATTATCATTTAATTGCTGGATGCAATTCATCATTTAATTGCTGGATGCAATTCATTATTTAATTACTGGATGCAATTCATTATTTAAATCTTGCGGTTCATACGATATTACTTGATTTCAAACCTGTGAGCTCATCAGCTTTATAGCTGACCTTTTAGCATATATCGCAGGTACCCAGCAGTAGGATGTTTCTGCTTCAGGATTTAGCTCGAGTCAGCATACAGACGATTGAGATTTTCTTGCATTAGTATATTTTGTATAAGTACTTATGTACTGAAATCTCATTATATTTAACTCGAGCTATGTAAAGCTTTAAATGTTGTAAACATTTCAATTACCAATATATTTTGTTAAAACGACGCATATAGAGTCGTTTGCTATTTATCTTTGTGCTTTGTTATTGATTAGTAACACCCAAATCAAGCTTCCGCAAAACATTAAATTTGGGGGTGTTACATTATATACGACAATGATGCGCTTCGAGAAGATTTTACAAAGTTTGTCATCCAAGAGGCGCTTCCATTCAACCACTTCGACAACCAACGACTTACGGGTATCATCAAAAAGAGACTACAACCGCGATACCAACAAGTAAGTCGTACTACCCTAAGAAACGATGCTTTTAAATTATGGAAAAATGCTAAAAAAGATATAATTGATGGTTTTCTAAACTATAAACATGGTGTTTCTATTACTTGTGATGTTTGGACCGCACCACATGGAACGACAAATTCTTATTTAGCCGTTACCGCCCATTGGTTTCATCCCGATTCTTGGTTATTGATGAAACGTACTATTGCTTTTAAATTGTTTGGTTATCCGCATACGGGATGTAACTTGCGAAAAATTTTAAATGACACTTTAATTGAATATAATCTAGACGATAAAGTTTTTACAATTTCACTAGATAATGCGTCAAACAATACGAGAGCAATGAATTTACTAAAATTACGTATAAAACCAATTTTAAATGGGGCTTTTTTTTCATTCTCGTTGTGTTGCTCATATTATAAATTTGGCCGTACAAACGGCATTAAAAATATGTGATAATTTACGACAAAAATTTAAGAGTTTATTAGTAACTATATATAGTTCTAGTAACGAACGTCAAGCTAATTATAGACGTTTTCGTGTACAATGTGGTGAAACTCCCCTAGGACCATGCTATGATAATAATACTAGGTGGAATTCTACTCACGATATGTTTGAAAATATTTTAAGACAACGTGAAACTTTAAATGCTTTTAATACGTTGTTAGTTGATAGAAATAAGTCCGTACCTATAACCGATAATGAATGGGATCAACTTTACGATTTAACTTCTTTTTTAGTAGTTTTTAAAGATGCTACTACTATCCTTTCGGGTGTATATTACCCAACTAGCTCCTTAGTTCTAAACCAAGTTTTTATAATGACCGAAAAATTAAAAGAATTTGAACTTTCGTCATATCCAATGTTTAGAAAAATGGTTAGAGTTATAAAAAAGAAATTTATAAAATATTTTGGTAACATGCCTTTGGTTTTTACTTGTGCCGCCGCACTAAATCCAACTATAAATGTTGGCGGCGTACAACGTATACTCACAACAATTTTGGAAAATTTGGAATTAAACTTAACCGACGACCCGAACTATATTCCAAATGAAATTACTCGATTTGAAAATGGTTTTACACAATTATTTGAGATTTATGCGTCAAAAATTGGTTACCAACCAAATCCAATTGTTGACTCCATGCGGGCGGGAACATCTCGAGCATCATCTAGTGACATAAGCGTAAACCTTTATAATGCTTTACTTGAAGACGCTTCAAAGCGTCAACGCACATCGGCTCCAACAAGCGAGTTGGGACACTATAAGTCTACAAACTTTTTAACCACTTTAAGTGTTGACCAATTTCGTAATTTTGACATTTTGAGTTGGTGGAAAGAAAGAGAAGTACAATTTCCAATTTTATCCGCTATGGCTCGGGATTTATTAGCCGTCCAAGCTTCGACTGTAGCTTCCGAATCGGCTTTTTCTACTAGCGGTAGAATCATATCAGAAAGAAGGTCAAGACTAACCGCTGAAGCCGTGGAAGTATGTGTATGTTTGAAAGATTACTTGGATGGGGTAGATAGGATACAAAATGTAACAACGTTGGAAGGCCCACTATTAGGTAATGTTGAAGATATTATCCAAGATGAAGAAGTCGCATTAGGGATATCACCTCCAACGACCGAATTAGATGAAGGTGAATTTGAAGAACTTGAAGTTGAATCCGTGGATGAGGATGAAGTTTGGGATGACATAATCACATAAGTAGTTAAGTGTATCCGGGTGATGGCCATGCCGAAGCTCGATATACTTTACTACACGATTACATTTTCGGGTGATGGCCATGCCGAAGCTCGAAATGTATTTGTATTTTATATTTTAAGTTGTAATTGTTTCATCCAAATAAAAGTTATGTTTGTATTTTATATTTTTAGTTGTAATTACATTATTTATAATGAAAGTTATGAAGCATTTTTCGATTTAATAATATTTTAAGAAGACTATATAAGACTTTTGTTTAAGTTATTGTTTAATTATGTTTCCATTACTAATATTCTATGAATTCAATAAAAAAAATTTGACCCAAACATTGTTTTTCCTTAAAAAGCTTAACGTTCGAACCACTTGAAATTGGGAGTTGATAAATGCAAGGAAGTTTTTACTAAATCCACGGAAATGTACAACTCTTTTTGCTTACAGTACCACTTTTTATGCACATGTTTCCTTGAATTTAGTAAAAAATTCCTTGAATGTATCAACTTACTTTGAATTTTATAGACTTTTTAGATTCAATAATATTTTTAGGAAGATTTACAAGCCTTTTGGTTATGTTATTGATCAATTATGTTTCCATTACTAATGTTCTACGAAGTTAATGAAAAAAATTTGACCCAAACGTTGATTTTCCTTAAAACGCCTAACGCTCAAACGTGTTTGAATTTTATAGACTTTTTAGAATCAATAATATTTTTAGGAAGATTTACAAGCCTTTTGGTTATGTTATTGAACAATTATGTTTCCCTTACTAATGCTCTACGAAGTTAATGAAAAAAAATTGACCCAAACCTTGATTTTCCTTAAAACGCCTAACGCTCAAACGTGTTTGAATTTTATATATTTTATTTGGATAAAAGTTATGTTTGTATATTTTATTTTCATTTGTATTATTGAAATTTTGTTATACAATTATACCGAATTCGAATCCGGAAAAAAACCGAAAAAAAATAACCGATTAAAACCGGGTCAAAACCGAAAAAAACCGATTCCGAACATTTAAAACCGAAAAAAACCGCTTCCGAAAAACCGAAACCGATAAAAAACCGGTTTTTTAAAAACCGGTTTTTAAAAAACCGAAAACCGAAAAAAACCGATTTTTTCGCACGCCTAATTACAACTAATTCTGTAACGTAAAGTACTGCTTATAGTTAAGCCAAACCGTTAATTTAACTTGGTTTGGTTTCTCCTTTCAACCAAAAATCCAAATTACAAACATATATTTCTTTGAGATTTAAAAAAAATCATATCATGAACTCTCTACGTCCTAGTCAAAGTATCCACTTTGACTTTGCACACAGTTTTAGGATTCTCTACTAAGTACACTTTTCACAAATCAAATTACATATCTATCCACTAAAGTCTTTTTCGATTGGTTGTAATATATAAGTATATACTTATTTGGGACAAAACCTAAAATAGTAAGGTGGACACTTGAGGTGAGATGATGCAATATATATTAATAAATAAACTTAGAAAAGTAAAATCACTAGGCTAGAGTGTATTTTTGCATTGTTTTCCGGACATTCATGCATTTCTTAACATGAAAACCGGTTAAACCGCATCGTATGCATTTGGTTTATTTTTAGAGAAATGATTCACTCACATAATATTTACAAAAAAAAAATTCACAAAATGATTTGGTCCAATAAAATGAAGAGAGAGAATTAGAAAAGAGAAACAAAAAATGAATTTGATTGGTACACATAATATGACACATCATTTTGTGAGAATGTATTTGTAAACTTTTTGTGGATGTAGCACTTCTCATATTTTTATTTTTATTTTTTGACATCAACCTTTTACAACCATCCGGATAACCAGAGATACAAACCCTAATGCAAATGTCAGAGACTGAAACCACTGCATTATACCAACATATAACTGAAAATTATTGAGGGTATATTTGTGTAAGTTGAACTTTCTTGTTTGTTGTAAAAAGTGTAGGAAAAATTCTACTACAACTCGTAGTAAAAAGAAAAATTAGCATCACGCACCAGGGGCGGAGACAAGGCGTAGGCAGTCGCCCCACAAGAATTTTTAAAGTACGTAAAAAAGAAATTTTTTTAAGGTATTAATTACATTTTAAAAATTCCGCCCTTACGAAACTATTAAACAAATAAAAAATTAATTTTTTTCGTCCCCACTATCCGGATTTCCTGGCTCCACCCCTGTCACGCACGTCCTTACAAAAAAAAATTCCCTCGTTTTTTACCCTTAAATATTGTTGATGTTCATAACTTCAGTTCTAAGCAAAACTTTAAATTAATTAGGTTTAATCGAAATATAAATATGATGCCTTAAAAGCTGAAGACTTTATAGATTAACCACCGAAATCATACCATAATATCATTTGCAGTATTGTTAAAGAAACATTTAACATTCATGTGCACATAATAACCCAAATTAATCAACTCTTCGTCTTAATACAAGCCACATCAAGGACACTTCCCATTTGAATTTTAAAAGTTACAGCCCATTTCATATTAAAAATACTTCATTTTCCCAATCATTTGTTTCATGTCACTGGTGAGCGGCCAATCATAACCTTGGATCACTACATGTCATCCTCAAAGAAAACATTCAAAAGAAACCCTGGAAGCCAGAAGCTACTACAGACCACCCAAAGAAATCCTAGCAATTGCAACTTGAACAGAGAAATGTCCAAAAAGATTCTCAAAAGTGGACTTGCAAAATAGCACGTTTTTCCCAGATCAAAAGTACCATTTTTGGACCAATAAGACGATGGCTTTACCTCATTTTATTAAAAGAGAAGTTGTAATTCCTGCTGAGAACATATGAAGGATGAACAGAACTTAGAAATGGTCACAAATATAAGAAAAACTTAAAATTCTCAGTTACAAGACAAAAGCATTACTATTTACGTAGTTATAGAAGGGGAAGTTTAATATAACAAGTAGAATGAAAAAAAAAAAAATAAGTATACCACCACTAATAAGACCATTATGAAAGCATAGAACAAATAAGAGGTGGCAATAGTAACCCATTTACTAAAACTGGTATTCAGGTTATGTTTTTTCCAGTGACTGGTCAAATGGGGTAAAACAAAAAATAAATTAAAAAAAATGGGTCAAGCGAGTCAAAAGTGAGGCACAACATTTGTGTAAAAGAAATGAACCTTCAATCGGAATGTAAATTCGCCATTGCAGGGACCATCACCACATGAACTAGTAAAATTCTGGAATAGAAAATAAGTGAGACACCTGGCATGAAAACAATTAGCTAAGTAACATAGATTGTGACTTTCAAATGAAATGAAAGGTGAATTAAATTATACTATGCCACTGATCACAGCCACTAGGTGTCCCCCATTGCTTACATTTTGATTGCTGACTTCAACAACAGATCAATTTATAGAACTCGTTAAACTTCAACTAAAACATGAGGAATTTCAAGTCAATGTGTTACTGCTTCATAGGAAAGTTCAGAATTAGGTCCTTCAAATAGATGAATATTTCTTTGAAACTGCATCTGAATATTATCCCTTAATATTAAGAAATTCACGACTCACGAGCACCTTGTGTTACAGTTTTCTTCCTTCATTAAGTCATCTATCTGCTTTTGAACCTTAGTATGCTTAGCTTCTTTCGTCTTATCATTTGTACTTTATAAACATTCAAACACTATCTATATATACTACTTATCAAATCCCAGTGAAATAAGATTTTAAAGGTTGCAAAATGGGCGGGTCGGGTACCATAGTCACACGGAACTGGGAACATTTCGGTACAGGAACGCGGTACGGGATTGCAATTCGACAGGTCTTAAAAATTCGGTACGAAGGGGGTAGGTTCATTTCGGATCGCTCGGGTACGATGTACCAAATGAGGTGGTACGATGTTCCAAATATTAGCAGTATAATATGTATTTAAGAAAAAACAAACTATATAAGAAACTTGATATTCAAATACAGTAACCAAAATAGTTGAAAGAGTAACATACAAAAAGATAATACTGGAAATTCTAAAAAAGCAGAAGACATGATCACATGACCAATATAATTTGACAATCCATATAAATTACTCCACTCTTGGTCTTTTTCCCTTTCCAGCAGCAGCAACATCGATAATGGTGTAACCACCTCTCAACATCGACATTGCTCCACCCCGTCCCGATGGGACGGGACACGTTCCCATAATTCCCGAACCGCCCCACCACAGTGGAGCGGTACCAACCAGAAACATTCCCTGACATAACGTATCAGGGACCAGAGCTGGTCGGGATCGTACAAATAAGTCAGCGTACATCCATCGTGTCTCATTGGCTGAGAGGTAAAGACAAATGTGACATACGCTCCTTCAAGATCATTCTATGGATTGGGTTTTACCGTTTAGGCGGGAAACCTCAAATGGGCCGGGCCAGGCCCATACGTCACAACGGTCCACTCATCCTCACATATTATATATAAGCCATACTTAGAACCGTTTGGCCACAGATTCACATACATACTCACTTCCATAAACCCTAAACCCTGGTTTACTCTACCACCTTGAATCTTCCTTGAGATTTAAGGTTATTTACAGCAATTGGAGTGTAGATTTAACTCGGTACATCACCCCACTCACACATTCATGCACTCGAGTAAACTTATGCTCGATCAAATGGCGCCGTCCGTTTAAGACAATTTCATTCATCAGCTTGAAATTTCAAAAAAAAAACACGACCTCAAAGCCACTTTTACAACTAGAAACCGCCGTTTATGGCGTCCGAAGGCGGCACAACGCCGTCGCGAGCTCCGACGAGCCCCCACGTAACAGACCCCGTGGTCTCACAGTTAGTATCATTACCACCGCTAGCAAGCCAGCAGGTGGCTGCAACCATTATTCAGACACAGAACATTCTGGCTGACCAACGCCACCGCGAGACCGCCGAAGCAAACCGTATACGCCTGCATTTCTCAACACCGGCGACGGCAGCCGGAACAAGCAGCGTCTCAAGTCCGCAGATGTTCACACCGATGTCCGGCGTAACAACCCCGCTCCCGAACACAAACATGCAGCAGACCATGCTCACTCCAAGCATGGCGCAGCACATGCTATCACAGATGGGTTACTTCGTCGGGCCGGACACCTTTTCGCCCCAACAGCACCAGTGGCCACAAATGTACTACCCTCAACAAGTGCCTTTACAGCACTACACACCGCCGCTGGTACAACACACGCCGCTGAGCAACAACTCCCAAACGCCCACAAGCACGCAGCAGACAGACCAGTCGCAGCAGAACAACCCAGCAGCCATGCTAGCTCAGATACTTCATCAAGCAATGCAACCACCTACCCCTGCACCACCGCCACCGCCGGAGAACCCAATGGTGGCAAACTTAAGAGCGGCGCTAATGGGGCTCCCCGTGCCGAGGCAGATCCAAGCCCCCGATGTTGCCATGCACTTCATGGAGCACGTAGCGGTAACCCCATTGCCGTACAACACCAGCGTGACACTGGGGGTAGGCAACTATGACGGTACCACGGACCCAGAGGACTTCCTCTGTGGCTTCGATAATGCAATCAGAACTCAACACTGGAGCGACGCGGTAGCGTGCCACATGTTCCAGTCAGTCCTGCATGACCTGGCGCGGCGTTGGCTACATGAGCAACCCCCCAGGAGCATCACCGGCTGGCCCGATCTAAGGGAGAAGTTCATAAGGCGATTCCATCAAAGAAAGACAGAGGAGCTGTCACACATGGCTGCACACTACCTGTTCCAGCGCCATGACGAAGGTTTGGCAGACTTCATCGACAGGCACGCAAATCAATGCCTTCGAATACCAGGGCTACCGGAGAGCCAACAAATTTCAGGCTTCATCAATTGCCTGGACAAGAACAGGTTTAGCGCTCTCGTTGATCAACTAACGGAAACCCTGCCAAAGACTGTGGCAGCAATGCAAGACAAAGCACGAAGCTTCGTCAGGGTGGGCGCGGTGCGCCCACACGCCAGGTCGCGGCACAACAACAGCTACCCCGCCGGCCCCTCACCGTCACACCGGCGGGACAGAGGAAACCCAAGGGAGTACAGGTACCCAAGATACAGGCCCGCGGAGCGACAAACCCTACTCTCATCCTTGAGCAAGTCACCGAAAGAAATCCTCGCAACAGAGCCAGAGGCAAAACGCTTCCCACCCCCACGGCCCATGTTAACGAAATACGGAAAGCAAAGTAACAAATACTGTAGGTATCACGAAGAGAAGGGCCACGATACAAATGATTGCAGAGAGCTCAAAGCAGTCATCATCAACGCCGTGAAAGCAGGCAAGCTCGAGCACTTAGTCATAGGTGCAAGAGCCACGCGAAAGCAGGAGGAAGACAAGCCTGCAGGGGGGGTGACAGGAAAAAGGCTCAGGTGTTACCGCCCCCCGATGGAACAATCCACATGATTCAATGCTGGACCAGCGGGCAACGACGCAAGGTGGAAGCGTTGGAAACATGGGAAAGGCAAGAAATAAGTTTCCCACCCATCCAGGATGCCAGCCCATCCGCCGAGCCGCTAATCATATCTGGCAGAATAGACAACCACCACGTAGAAAGAATTTATGTGGACAGCGGCAGCGCGCTGGATATCATGTACGAACACTGTTTCATCCAGTTGCCCCGAGGCACTCAACGGCTGCTAAACTCATACGACTCACCATTGGTGGGATTTTCGGGCGAAACAAACTGGCCACTTGGAAAAATAACTCTGGAAGCGTGCTTAGGGCACAACGAAGCTTACAGGTCCACCGCACTGGAATTCATAGTGGTGCGATCACCGTCGCGGCATAACATCATATTGGGGAGAACGGGCCTGCGGGCTTTCGGCGCGGTGGTCTCCACTGTTCACGGGATGATAAAGTTTCCAACGCAGCAGGGCATCGCCACACTCAGGTGCTCACCCGCGACGGCAACAATGTGCGCACCCGTCGCGGTGGAAACACCCAAACAGATCACTATCCCCAGCCCGACGGAGGAAGATGTCATCATTAACCCAGCTTACCCCGATCAAGCAATCAAGATAAACAAAGACCTTCCGAAGGAAACCAAGATACAACTCATAAAAATCCTCCAAGATAACATGGATGTGTTTGCATTTTGCTACGCCGATATGACAGGGGTCCCTCGGAGCATAGCCGAGCACAAACTCAATGTTAACCCCAGCCTCACCCCAGTGAGACAGAAAAAGAGGGGGATGGCCCCGGACCGCAGCAAGTTCTTGACAGCAGAAGTCGACGGGCTAGTTGCAGCAGGTGTCATGCGGGAGGTAAAGTACAAAACCTGGGTGGCCAACCCAGTCTTGGTCAAGAAGTCCAACGGGGACTGGAGGATGTGCGTGGATTATAAAGACCTTAACAAGGCCTGCCCCAAAGATAACTACCCCCTGCCCGAAATCGATTGGAAAGTGGAGTCACTTGCAGGTTTCCGCCTCAAGTGCTTTTTAGATGCATACAAGGGCTATCACCAAATTCACATGGCAAAAGAGGACGAAGATAAAACAGCGTTCCACACCGCCAAAGGAATCTTTTGCTATCAAAAGATGCCATTCGGCTTGAAAAACGCCGGCGCAACATATCAAAGAGTTATCGACGCAGCATTCCAGCATCAAATTGGCCGAAATGTTGAGGCCTACGTTGACGACATTGTGATCAAAAGCAACTCCGAGTCAAACCTCCTGAGTGATATGCTGGAAACATTCGCCACGCTGCGGAGCATCGGTATGAAACTGAACCCAGCCAAATGCACCTTCGGGATGGAGGAGGGCAAGTTCCTAGGGCACATAATCTCTTCCAGGGGGATCAAAGCCAACCCCAAAAAGATCGATGCAATAGTAGGGATGCCCTCACCAAGTTCAAGACAGCAAGTCCAGAGCCTTACAGGGAAACTCGCGGCGTTGACACGTTTCTTGTCACGCGCAGCAGACAGGTCACTCCCTTTCTTTGCCACCCTCCGGGGTTGTTTACATAACAATAATTTTGTGTGGTCAGATGAGGCGGAACAGGCATTCCAAGAGATGAAGGCTTTCATGCAGGAGCTACCCACTCTGACCGCACCCATCGCGGGAGAGACCTTGCTGCTGTACATCGTGGCGTCAGGTGACGCAGTGAGCTCAGTCCTCATTGCAGAAAGAAACAAGGTGCAGCTGCCCATCTATTTCGTAAGCAAAGCACTGCAGGGGGGCGAACTCAATTACAACCCCATGGAGAAACTCATCCTAGCAATTGTATATTCAGCGCGGCGGCTGCGTCGCTACTTTCAGGCGCACCCCATAGTGGTACTCACGGACCAGCCAATTAAACAAGTCTTAACCAAGCCAGAAGTATCGGGTAGACTGGCCAAATGGGCCATAGAGCTGGGAGAACATGAGATCTTTTTCAAACCACGCAGCGCTGTCAAAGGGCAAGTAATGGCCGATTTCTTGGCAGAAATACCCAAAGGATCTGAAGGAATGGCTCAGAGCTCCACGTCCGCACCCACTGCGGCGGATACCTGGGAGTTATGGACCGACGGCGCATCAAGTTCTGAAGGGTCTGGGGCTGGACTAATCCTGATAAGCCCAACCGGAAAAGAATACACTTATGCCCTACGATTCGAATTCCCGGCATCAAACAATGAATCAGAATATGAGGCGCTTCTCGCGGGCCTGCGCCTCGCACTGGCCATGGACATCAAGAATTTAAAAGCTTTTGTGGATTCCCAACTCGTGGCAAATCAAATCTCAGGCCTATTTGAAGCGAAAGAACCAGCAATGAAACAGTACCTCAGCCTGACAAGAACAACAATAGAGGGTTTTAATACTTTCAGCATCGAGCAGGTCCCCCGGGGCAGAAACAAACGGGCGGACGCCCTCAGTAAGCTAGCATCCCTCAACTTTGCCCATCTGACAAAAGAAGTACTTGTCGAAGTTCTCAAGCAAAAATCCATCATGGCCGACCCCACGGTGGAGGACATACAAGAGGAAGGTGACACCTGGATGACACCATTCATCAAGTTCATCAATACTGGAGTACTTCCAGACGATCCGGGTCAGGCCCGAAAAATACGAGTCAACGCACCGAGGTACTTCATAAAAAATGGGGTGCTCTACAGAAAAACTTTCTCCGGCCCGGAGTTGAGGTGCGTTGGGCCTGCGCAGGCGGAGAATGTCATCAGAGAAATACACGAAGGGGCATGCGGTTTGCACGCCGGCCCCCGTTCAATAGTAGCAAAGATAGCAAGGCATGGTTATTTCTGGCCAACCATGCACAAAGACACACTGGAGATAACCCGAAAATGCCACGCATGTCAAATCCACGCCCCGGTGCAGCGTACCCCCAGGCATGACCTGATCCCAGTTACATCAGCATGGCCTTTCCACAAGTGGGACATCGATATTGTGGGTCCTTTCCCGGTGGACCACGGAGGTGTAAAATTTCTGGTGGTAGCAATTGACTACTTCACCAAATGGGTGGAGGCGAAAGCGGTAAATAGAATCACAGGGCAAAAGGTACTCGACTTTGTGTGGAATGACATTGTTTGTCGTTTCGGTGTGCCGCATGAAATCGTAAGTGATAACGGGAAACAGTTCGCTGACAACCCTTTCAAATCGTGGTGCGAAGGTCTCCAAATAAAACAAACTTTCACTTCCGTGGCGCACCCCCAAGCGAACGGACAGGTCGAAGTCACCAACCGCGACATTGTTGAGGGCATCAAAGCGCGATTGGATACAAACACAAGGGGCTGGGCCGAGGAATTGCCAAATGTACTGTAGGCACACCGCACAACGCCCAAGGAAAGTACGGGTGAGACCCCCTACAGCTTGGTTTACGGGTCAGAAGCGGTGATCCCTGCCGAGATAAGCGTGCCCACGCCCAGGGTGGCGCAATTCGACGAAGATGTGAATGAGATACACCGCAGGGAACATTTAGAACTCACGGATGTAAGAAGGGAGTACGCCTCGGTAAGGGAGGCAGAAAACAAAAGGAAAATGGCGCGGTACTACAACCGCAGAGTGCACCCACTAACCTTCCAAGTTTGAGATTATGTCTGGAGGAAGAACGAGGCGAGCCGCGCCGAAGACATGGGCAAGTTAGGCCCGAAATGGGAAGGACCATACAGGGTCGCCACGAGCTACGGCAATGGAGCATATAGCCTGGTCAACCTCAACGGGACTCCGATCCCCCGCACTTGGCATGCGACAAACTTGAAAAAGTGCTACGTCTGAGGCCACACACAGTGCCACATCCCATGGGTCGCCTCGCCGCATCAACGGCAGGCCTAAACCCCATCAAGAAAATGTTTTCTGTTTTACTTCCCTAAGTCTTTGTAATGGTTGATAGCGCAAGTTAGGAGCAAGTCTGATCAGCTTCTTTTTCCTGTACCCATGCTATGTATTTTCAAAATTTTCCAACGTAATGAAAATCCAACGACCATTGCAAAACTACTAGCTCTAATTTGGTTACATACACGTATATCTGCTGAACACTTAAGCGAAGCAACGCGCAACCTCAACACTTGTAAAAATCCGAAAGCCAAAGAGCCGACCAAAACAAAGTGGTCACAGCCATCTCATGACACACCGCAGCGGGGCGAAATGCCCGCGGTGGAAACAGATGAGTTGACCCCGCCGCAGCGGGAGGTGCCTTCTAGCCCTGCCCCATGGCGGAGATCCCCCGCAGTTTTTAAGCTGAAGAGGGGTTGATCAGAAACAGTTGCCCCGCGCCCAGCGACGACTTTTGAGTCCGCTGCAGGCGAGATGCCAACACAAAGTGGCAATCTAGACTTGCCGGTCATGACAAAACAATAAAAGCGCAAACACAAACATTTAGTTCAGAGCTAAACACGATAAACATAAGGTTCCTAAACAAACCACACGCACCGTTCAATTACAAACATTAAATTGTCCAAAGGTCGCACAAGCCCAAACTGGGCACCACAAACAAAATACAAATTGTTCGAACAACCACATAAGCCCAAACCGGGCACACCCAGGAACACATCAAAGTAAATCGTTTACAAAAGAAAGCCCAAACAGACGGGCGACCAAAAGATTAACAAACACAATCACGGCTCAACAGCCAACAACTCGTCCACGCTCAACTCGGAACTGTTCATCAACTTTGCAGCATAGGCAGACTTGGCATTCTTGACAGCATCAAATAACTGCTTGGTTCGCCCTTTGCTGTCCGGCTTGATCATCTGCAGGAGGTCTTCTGGGAGCTCGGGAGGACTTTTCTCAAACGCTTTTTGGGTGCGAACCGCGGCGCGGTGGGATCCATACTCCAACATACCCAAAGCGTAAGCATTTACTGGCTCCGCCACGCTAGGGTCCTTCAACACCCTGTCCCCGATCGACCCCAACCCGGCGCGCAACTTGGCAAGCTCAGCCACAGCCACATCTTTTGCATCCTTCTCCGCCTTGACCTGTTCCTGATGTGACATCCGTCACCAAAACTCTATTCTTAGGTTCGTTTCCTAGAATCATTTTTTTATTTTATTCATATATGTGAGTAATGTTGAGAACTAAATTAAGTATTCGTATTTTAGACTACGTAAGAAAATTTAATTCTTGTATAGTATTTAACAATTCGAACCAATACTTGTATGCGGTTAAATTAAAAGCTAGGATAATACTATTGAAATAATAATAATAATAATAATAATAATAATAATAATAATAATAATAATAATAATAATAATAATGATTAATAATATAATAAGAATAATAAATAATAATATAATAATAATACTAATATAATGTTAATAATAATAAACGTATTATTATGTTATTATAATATTATAATATAATGATAAGTAAATAATAAAATTTATGATGAGGGTTGGTTTCTATTTTGGTCTCATTGTCAACCGACTCAACCCTTTTTTTTTTGTGAAGATTTCGGCCAACCAAGGGGTATCAAACCCAAACTTATTCTCAAAACCTAAAACCTAAACTTAACCTCCAAGTATAATGTAAATATAAGCCTAGAATTAACCTTTAAGCCTTTATTCATCATCAAAAGGAAAATCTTCCATGGGTTTGCCTCTGTGTTGTCGACTGAACTAATCAAGAAGGAACCAAACCGAATACGTGTCTTGATTCCGTGTATTCTCGTTCGTGTACTCGTATAGGTATATAATCATAAATCCTAATATATAAATTTTCTTTATAGTTTTTCTGAGATGTACATGTAGTTGATCGAATTATATGTTTGGGGTTATATGTCGGGTAAAATAAGTTTTGCAAACCGAAAGTCTAGTATCGTTAAACGCAAAATCTGCCTAAAATTTTCTGTTATGATCGACGGCGTTTTTGACCTATTTCCATTCGTTTTTAGGCTTCGGTCAAAACACGAAAGTTGTAGATCTCAAAATTTTACTAAGATTCGCGTGGTTTCGGCCTCTAAAAAGCAACGTACGATTTTATAAAAATTATTTCGTAAACAGTTGTGGTGTATGACGAATTTTCAGAAAAACTTGGTTAAACATACTTTGGTTTGATCAAATTGTTTTCTAGTATTTTGGGAGTTATAAAGAAGATGTAAAAGACAATGAGTCTTGTATTTAGTTATATATTTCTCAAATGTTGTCACATATGTTTGCGTTTGTTTAGATGGATGTGAGGTTGGTTTTTATTGTTTAGTATTGTGATTTTGAACTTTGGTTTGATAAGCACCAAATAAATAAGTTCTTAACTAAGTAATTGGTCTATTTTCAAGTTTAGTCAACATGTTTTGCTTTACAATTAAGATCTCGTGAGTTCTCGTTGGTATTGAGTTCTATAGAAGTAACAAATTTGGATCAAACTACCACTAGGATAATGTTTTTTTTTAAAAAAAAAACAGGAACACCAATTTAATTTGGTTAGTGGTAATTTTATTATATATATAGATATATGATAACATAATAAGGTTTAATATTTTATTCTTTCCTTTAAGAAGATGGTTAAAATATGTGGAAAACTCAACTAATCGAATAGGATATAATAAAAAGGTATAGTTTTGCCTAGATTATTAATCTATATAAATTTATTATTTGTAGATTAACGTACTGTTTGGTGGATTCATTTTGGAACAAGATTTGCCTTGCTAATTAAGGTGAGTTTTGCGGCCCCATTTTCTTACTTATTTTCAAATTGGGGGAGAAGTATGCTCGTACGTTTTATTACCATTTTCTGCTGTGAAACGTATTTGTTTTCATTTTTGGACATTTGCATGAAATGTATGACACTATGTGAAGTATGTGCATTTGGTTGTTGGATTCATTATCATTGTAAGGCCTTGCTCTTTCGGGAGTGAGTACCTGATGTATACATTATTCTTGGTATACATTAAAGCCATGTTGTTTCACAAGGCCTTAGTACCTAATGTTATACGTTATGTATACATTAAAGCCATTATGGGTAGCTACTGCATTCACAGGGTTTTGTTTGGTCATACTTCTTCGTGGGGTGATGACAGTGTGTTGAGGTGTTTCATTTACATTATTTCACTTATGTGTACATTTTCATTGCATTGTCCTAACTCGTATCTTTATCACAGCAAATATTTAGTTTGTGTCATTTATAAACCTGCGGAACTCACCAACCATTGTGTTGACACTTTTGAGCATATCTTTTCAGGAAGTACTAGTGGGACTAAGAGCGAGGACAAGAAAGCTTAGTGGACCACATAGGTTGCATTGAGTATTGTCAAGACTTATAGTATGACTTGTTTAATAATTTGGAAAGGCGTGTTTTGCCTTAACCTTTATTTTGGGGAATCATTGTTGGTTATTTTGGATTCATTGTTGGAATGCATGACATGAACCGTTTTTCATGTTAATGACATCATGACACATTGATTATTTTATTTCATTTAGTATTTCTTTATAATAATGTGTTGTGATCCTATCATTGTTGTATCCCGTTGTTTCCGCTTTAGACGGGGTGTGACAGATTGGTATCAGAGACATTGTTTATAGAGATCTAGGTGGATTGGCCTAGACTATAAATAAGAAACCCGCATATAGAACATGAATTAGGGAACTATGTGTGCATATTTCAATGTAATTCAATTCCTTTCTAACATTGGTTGCACAACATAACCATGTGTTGTGCATATCCATTGTTCTATTGTTAATCTTTGCCCTTTTGTACAAGTATATTGTGTTACAAAAATTTGGAAGATAGAAATGTGTGTGAACGAATATTTTTACAATTATGGCGGCCGACGTAATTGAAGAAGATATTTCGACATATGCGAGTCTATTGACCATATTTGAGTAATCAATGTGCTACCTGTAAAGGGGTACGAAGGATGATTTCTCGTTCAAACGTTGTTCAAATCTTTTCATGTTTAGAAATATCTGTTCTTACACATATGAAATGCTTACTTCTCAAATTATATGAAGTATGCATATCTAAACCTTATCGACATCATTTAATCATTTAATCTGTATTACGTTCCCATTGTAGAAATCATGCCGCCAAGACGTTCCGTTCGTAATGCAAACAGAGGGGGAGGCCGTACAGGCGGCCGTAATGGTAGGGGTGGTGGCCGTACTGGAGGCCGTACAAGTGGAGGTGACGACGGTACTGGGGATGAGGCACCCAATGTAGCCGCTATGATAGCGGAACAGCTGCAGGCATTGTTGCCTAATATTGTCGCACAGGTTACTCAGGGTGTGTTACAGGGTACAGGGACAGGTGGTGGTGGTGAAGAAGAAGAGGAAAATCTTAATGGGGAACCTAATGATGATAATGGAACTGGTAATGGAGCGGCTGCTAGAGGATGTACTTATAAGGAATTCAAGGCATGCAAACCACGAGATTTCGATGGCAAAGGGGGAGCGATTGCTTGCTCTAGGTGGATAGAGAAGATGGAGTCGGTGTTGGATATTAGTAATTGCGCCGAAGAGCGTATGGTCCGATATGCATCTACTGAGTTGTCGGGTAAAGCATTAACATGGTGGAATATGCAGATTCAGGCCAGGGGTAGGCCTGCTGCTATGGGTATGACATGGGAAGAGTTTAAGGCACTGTTAGTGGAGGAGTACTGTTCTACAAATGAAATGGACAAGTTAGAGAAGGAATTTTTGGATCATAAGATGGTGGGGGCCAATCATGCGGCCTATACTGATCGTTTCCATGAATTGGCCAAGTTGATTCCAAGTATGGTAACACCTGAGTCGAGAAGAATTAAAAAGTATTTAGGGGGATTGGTGCCAGAAATTAAGGGAATGGTTGAGGTGACTGAACCAGCCACTATTCAGAGTGCGATTTTGAAAGCTGGGGCCCTTACCGAGGAGATGGTGAGGAATGGTACATTAAAGAGGGGAAACGAGAAGGGTAAAGAGGTTGTTGAATCTAGCAAGGCTCGGGTTAGTGAATCTGGAAATAAGAGGGCTAAAGTGGGCAAGGGATTTGTGATTTCCAATACTGAAAGAAGAGGTTACACTGGTCCTCTTCCATACTGTGAGAAATGTAATTATCATCATTTACCAGCTGTGGATTGTCGGTTTTGCAACAAGTGCAACCGGTGGGGTCATACACCCGACTTCTGTCGACTTCCTGCACGTGTTGTTGCCCCGGTTAATACGGTTAGAGGTGTTAGGGGATGTTTCGAGTGTGGGGGCTTGGATCATTTCATCAATACGTGCCCAAGGTTGATTAGAGCTATAGGAGTTGCTGGAATTAATAATAATAATACTCGGGCTCTGACCACAGGCGGAAATCAGAATCGAGGTCGTGCTACAAACACTGCTCCTGGGAGATCATTTGTTATGAATGCTAGCGAGGCACGACATGCACCCAACATTGTGACCGGTACGTTTATGTTAAATGATCATTTTGCTACGGTTTTATTTGACAGTGGTGCCGATTTTAGCTTTATATCTGTGGACTTTGTGCCTATACTTGATATTATACCTAGTAAGCTGGACGTTGTGTATGAAATTGAAATTGCGGATGGGAAACGGGTAGACTTGAATGAGGTTATTAAAAATTGTACACTCGTACTGGAGGATCATACTTTCAGTATTGACCTAATACCTTTTGGGATCGGTAGTTTTGATGTTATAGTAGGTATGGATTGGATGTCGAAATATAGGGCCGAAATTGTGTGCTTCGAAAAGGTGGTCCGTATACCTATGCCAGATGGCAGTATGTTGGAAGTCTCTGGGGAACAACCGGAGACCAAATGTGTTAAACTTATGAGTATAATTTCCGAGGAATCAAAACTTGAAAATGTCCTTATTGTTCGTGAATTTCCTAATGTTTTTCCTGATGATTTGCCGGGATTACCTCCTCTTCGATCCGTTGAGTTTCACATTGATCTTATTCCTGGAGCGACCCCAGTTGCTAAAGCTCCATATCGTTTAGCTCCTTCTGAAATGCATGAATTGTCTACTCAACTTCAGGAGCTCCAAGACAAGGGATTTATTCGCCCTAGTCACTCCCCTTGGGGAGCACCTGTTCTATTTGTTAAAAAGAAAGATGGTTCATTTCGTATGTGTATTGATTATCGTGAACTTAATAAGCTTACGGTCAAGAATCGTTATCCTCTCCCAAGGATAGATGATTTATTTGATCAACTCCAGGGTGCTCAGTGGTTTTCAAAGATTGATCTTCGTTCTGGTTATCATCAGTTGAGAGTACATGAGTCGGATATACAAAAGACTGCATTCAGGACTCGTTATGGGCACTTCGAATTTCTCGTTATGCCCTTTGGTCTTACTAATGCGCCGGCGGTATTCATGGATCTAATGAATCGTGTTTGTAAACCGTATCTTGATAAATTCGTTATCGTTTTCATTGACGATATCTTGATCTATTCAAAATCTAAAGAGGATCATAAGCTACATCTGAAGCTTATTCTTGAACTTCTCTTGGAAGAACAGCTCTATGCAAAGTTTTCGAAATGTGAGTTCTGGTTGCGTGAGGTTCATTTTCTTGGTCACGTGGTAAACGAGGCGGGTATACATGTGGATCCAAGTAAGATTGAGGCGGTGAAGGCCTGGAGGACTCCACAAACTCCTTCTGAAATTCGTCAGTTCTTAGGTTTGGCTGGATACTATCGACGTTTTATCGAGAATTTTTCTAAGATTGCTCAACCGCTTACGCA
Source organism: Helichrysum umbraculigerum (assembly GCA_949592205.1). Taxonomy (NCBI): domain Eukaryota; kingdom Viridiplantae; phylum Streptophyta; class Magnoliopsida; order Asterales; family Asteraceae; genus Helichrysum; species Helichrysum umbraculigerum. Next base: position 78,202,404 of record CATIUR010000005.1, on the reverse strand, counting down.
GTTAACGCAAAAAGAAAGAAAATTTGTCTGGGGTGAGAAACAGGAAGAAGCATTTCAAACTCTGAAGAATGCTTTGTGTGAGGCACCGATTTTGGCATTACCTGATGGCTCGGACGATTTTGTGGTTTATTGTGACGCGTCTAATCAAGGGTTAGGGTGTGTTCTGATGCAGCGAGGGAAGGTGATAGCTTATGCATCTAGGCAACTCAAGGTGCATGAGAAGAACTACACTACTCACGATTTGGAATTGGGTGCAGTGGTCTTTGCACTCAAGTGTTGGAGGCATTATCTGTATGGAACGAAAAGTGTGATTTATACTGATCATAAGAGTTTGCAGCACATCTTTGATCAGAAGGAATTGAATATGAGGCAAAGGAGGTGGTTGGAGTTGTTTAGTGACTACGATTGTGAAATTCGCTACCATCCGGGAAAGGCGAATGTGGTGGCTGATGCTTTGAGTAGGAAGGAAAGGGTTAAGCCAAGAAAGGTGAGAGCAATGGCTATGACTATACATTCAGGTATTAAGGAGAAGTTGATTGAGGCTCAGATGGAAGCATTATTGGATTCTAATGTTCACAGTGAGTTATTGCGTGGTTTGGATGGGCAGTTGGAATGTAAGGATGATGGGTTATATTACTTCATTGGGAGACTGTGGATTCCGTCGTTAGGTGGTTTGAGGACGCTGGTGATGGATGAATCTCATAAGTCTAGATATTCGATTCATCCGGGGGCAGATAAAATGTACCATGATATGAAGGATTTGTATTGGTGGCCGGGCATGAAGAAGGATATTGCATTATATGTTAGCCAATGTATGACTTGCTTGAAGGTCAAGGCTGAACATCAAAGACCCTCAGGATTACTACAACAACCGGAAATTCCCGAGTGGAAATGGGAGAACATTGCTATGGATTTTATCACTAAGCTGCCTAGAACCAGTAGCGGGCACGATTCGATTTGGGTTATTGTGGATAGGATGACTAAGTCTGCTCATTTCTTAGCTATCCGCGAGGACTATAAGATGGAGAAATTGACGAGGTTGTATATAAATGAGATTGTAGCGAGACATGGAGTGCCGGTATCGATTATATCTGATCGTGATGGTCGTTTTACTTCCCGATTTTGGCAAACGCTACAGAAGGCGTTAGGGACGAGATTGGATATGAGTACGGCTTACCATCCCCAAACTGATGGGCAGAGTGAGCGTACTATCCAGACGTTGGAAGATATGTTGAGGGCTTGTGTTATCGACTTTGGAGGAAACTGGGATAATCATTTACCATTGGTAGAGTTTTCGTATAACAACAGCTATCATTCGAGTATTCAGTGTGCACCATTCGAGGTACTTTATGGGCGGAAGTGCCGTTCGCCTATAATGTGGGCTGAGGTAGGAGAAAGTCAGTTGATTGGGCCGGAAATAGTCCAAGAGACTACTGATAAAATCGTGCAAATCAAAGAAAGGTTGAAAGTAGCTCGAGATAGACAGAAGAGTTATGCTGATAAACGTCGCAAGCCTTTGGAATTTGCGGTTGGTGATTTTGTGTTATTAAAAGTGTCACCGTGGAAGGGAGTTGTTCGTTTTGGTAAAAAGGGGAAACTTGCACCGAGATTTGTTGGACCATTCGAGATTACTGAGCGTGTTGGTCCAGTTGCTTATAGATTGAAATTACCCCAAGAGCTTGGTAGAGTTCATGATGTGTTCCATGTGGCGAATTTGAGAAAGTGTTTAGCTGATCAGACATTACAAGTACCTTTGGAAGAGATTCAGATTGATCCTAAACTTCATTTTGTAGAGGAACCGGTTGAAATCATGGATCGTGAGGTGAAGAAGCTGAAACGTAGTAGGATTCCGATTGTTAAGGTTCGTTGGAACGCCAAGAGAGGTCCTGAGTTCACTTGGGAGCGCGAGGACCAAATGAAACAGAAGTATCCGCATCTTTTCGGTGGTCATGTTTGCAGTACTAGCTCTGGTTGAATTTCGGGACGAAATTCCTTCAACTGGGGGATACTGTGACATCCGTCACCAAAACTCTATTCTTAGGTTCGTTTCCTAGAATCATTTTTTTATTTTATTCATATATGTGAGTAATGTTGAGAACTAAATTAAGTATTCGTATTTTAGACTACGTAAGAAAATTTAATTCTTGTATAGTATTTAACAATTCGAACCAATACTTGTATGCGGTTAAATTAAAAGCTAGGATAATACTATTGAAATAATAATAATAATAATAATAATAATAATAATAATAATAATAATAATAATAATAATAATAATGATTAATAATATAATAAGAATAATAAATAATAATATAATAATAATACTAATATAATGTTAATAATAATAAACGTATTATTATGTTATTATAATATTATAATATAATGATAAGTAAATAATAAAATTTATGATGAGGGTTGGTTTCTATTTTGGTCTCATTGTCAACCGACTCAACCCTTTTTTTTTTGTGAAGATTTCGGCCAACCAAGGGGTATCAAACCCAAACTTATTCTCAAAACCTAAAACCTAAACTTAACCTCCAAGTATAATGTAAATATAAGCCTAGAATTAACCTTTAAGCCTTTATTCATCATCAAAAGGAAAATCTTCCATGGGTTTGCCTCTGTGTTGTCGACTGAACTAATCAAGAAGGAACCAAACCGAATACGTGTCTTGATTCCGTGTATTCTCGTTCGTGTACTCGTATAGGTATATAATCATAAATCCTAATATATAAATTTTCTTTATAGTTTTTCTGAGATGTACATGTAGTTGATCGAATTATATGTTTGGGGTTATATGTCGGGTAAAATAAGTTTTGCAAACCGAAAGTCTAGTATCGTTAAACGCAAAATCTGCCTAAAATTTTCTGTTATGATCGACGGCGTTTTTGACCTATTTCCATTCGTTTTTAGGCTTCGGTCAAAACACGAAAGTTGTAGATCTCAAAATTTTACTAAGATTCGCGTGGTTTCGGCCTCTAAAAAGCAACGTACGATTTTATAAAAATTATTTCGTAAACAGTTGTGGTGTATGACGAATTTTCAGAAAAACTTGGTTAAACATACTTTGGTTTGATCAAATTGTTTTCTAGTATTTTGGGAGTTATAAAGAAGATGTAAAAGACAATGAGTCTTGTATTTAGTTATATATTTCTCAAATGTTGTCACATATGTTTGCGTTTGTTTAGATGGATGTGAGGTTGGTTTTTATTGTTTAGTATTGTGATTTTGAACTTTGGTTTGATAAGCACCAAATAAATAAGTTCTTAACTAAGTAATTGGTCTATTTTCAAGTTTAGTCAACATGTTTTGCTTTACAATTAAGATCTCGTGAGTTCTCGTTGGTATTGAGTTCTATAGAAGTAACAAATTTGGATCAAACTACCACTAGGATAATGTTTTTTTTTAAAAAAAAAACAGGAACACCAATTTAATTTGGTTAGTGGTAATTTTATTATATATATAGATATATGATAACATAATAAGGTTTAATATTTTATTCTTTCCTTTAAGAAGATGGTTAAAATATGTGGAAAACTCAACTAATCGAATAGGATATAATAAAAAGGTATAGTTTTGCCTAGATTATTAATCTATATAAATTTATTATTTGTAGATTAACGTACTGTTTGGTGGATTCATTTTGGAACAAGATTTGCCTTGCTAATTAAGGTGAGTTTTGCGGCCCCATTTTCTTACTTATTTTCAAATTGGGGGAGAAGTATGCTCGTACGTTTTATTACCATTTTCTGCTGTGAAACGTATTTGTTTTCATTTTTGGACATTTGCATGAAATGTATGACACTATGTGAAGTATGTGCATTTGGTTGTTGGATTCATTATCATTGTAAGGCCTTGCTCTTTCGGGAGTGAGTACCTGATGTATACATTATTCTTGGTATACATTAAAGCCATGTTGTTTCACAAGGCCTTAGTACCTAATGTTATACGTTATGTATACATTAAAGCCATTATGGGTAGCTACTGCATTCACAGGGTTTTGTTTGGTCATACTTCTTCGTGGGGTGATGACAGTGTGTTGAGGTGTTTCATTTACATTATTTCACTTATGTGTACATTTTCATTGCATTGTCCTAACTCGTATCTTTATCACAGCAAATATTTAGTTTGTGTCATTTATAAACCTGCGGAACTCACCAACCATTGTGTTGACACTTTTGAGCATATCTTTTCAGGAAGTACTAGTGGGACTAAGAGCGAGGACAAGAAAGCTTAGTGGACCACATAGGTTGCATTGAGTATTGTCAAGACTTATAGTATGACTTGTTTAATAATTTGGAAAGGCGTGTTTTGCCTTAACCTTTATTTTGGGGAATCATTGTTGGTTATTTTGGATTCATTGTTGGAATGCATGACATGAACCGTTTTTCATGTTAATGACATCATGACACATTGATTATTTTATTTCATTTAGTATTTCTTTATAATAATGTGTTGTGATCCTATCATTGTTGTATCCCGTTGTTTCCGCTTTAGACGGGGTGTGACACCTGAGCAGCAGCGAAGGATTCTTCCAATGAAGCACGCTCCGCCTGCAGCGCTGCCATCTGCTCATTCTTGGCGATGATCACCCTGCTCTGCTCACCAACTTTATCATCCAGCTCATCAACCCTGTGCCCCAACTCCTCAACCTGCAAGCCCCTGTTAAACAGATCAGATTTAAGACCATCAACGGACTTTCTCATATCAGCAATGGTGCCTTCTTGCGTCTGCTTCACAGCCCGGAGCTCAATCACTTCGTCAGTCAGCTTGCTCCACGATCTTTTCTCCTCTTTCAGGGCGTCAAGCTCGCATTTCATCTCATTCACATGGCCTTGCTCAATATCCAGCTCGATGCGCAGGGTCTGACGGTCCTGACAAGCTGACCTATACCTGCGGCGCGTGTCAAGCGCCCACCGCAGCTGGTGCACAAAGAACTCGTCGTTGCGAGCAAACGCCTCGGAGTCACCGATTTCTCGCAGCGGGTCCACAAAGCCGGGGGGTAACAGATTGTCCAAAAAATTACTGAATTCCAAAGTCTCCTCAAAAGTTTGCATGCCAGGAGCTCTAGTACCATCGCCCCCAGATTTTTCAGATTCAACATCCGCCACGGCTGGAACAGATCGGACGGGCACATGTTTCAAAAGGGGGACGGCCCGTTCAACACCAACATCTTCAACAATCAGAGGGTCCGACCCCGAACCGCCTGGTATGTCACTCCTCGCCAAATCATCCAACATCAAGTCGCGGGGCCACTCGGTTGTCTTTCCCTCCTCCCCATCGCTCTCATTTTCGTCAACCAACGACACATCTGCGCCACGAAGAAGCATAATGGTTAGCAGGACATGGGGAGTAGAGCAAGTAATAAACAAGACACAAAAAAAAAAAAAAAAAAAAAAAAAAAAAAAAACAAAACACATTATGCGCCGCCCTTGCTAGACTTTGGCAGCTTCATCCCAGCCAGATCTCCCGCGGTAAATTTTCTTTTCTTAACGGTCGACACAGGCACCTTAACCTTACCCCAGAGCAACCCAGAGCGGGTAGTCCCGGGAGCAGCCGGCTCCGCCGCAGCAGGCTTAACCACAGAAGAAGGGGCCTGCTCCACAGTGTCGTCCCCAGCGTCATCATCTTCTTCAGCTTTAACTATCTCCTCTTTGAAAGGCTCATACTCCTCCTCCGCGCAACCCTCATACCCAACTTTTATTTGATCCCCCTCGCTCTCCTCTTCTGAAAGATAGTAAACAATCTGCATCACTGCAACGCAACACAAGTTCAAAGTTAACAACTGCCATGAACAAAATCCCACAAAGAAAACAATAAGACAGAAAACAAGGACTACATTGCACCCATACCCTGTCCATTCTTCACAAACACCGGCCTCACCGCACCGCGTTTCCAACTAGAACTGACCCCCAAGGCAAACAGAAGCGCCTCCTGATGATAAGTGCGAAGATGCAGCGACGCACCTTTGCAAAGGTCAAACAAACGGGTATCCGGCGCATCATCGCGGGGAATCACATTTAACCGGCTATCAATATTCCCAGAATTCCACGCCAGCGACGCCGCGGTGGCGCCGGGCAAACACTCCTCATCAACAAAGAAGAAGCCATCTTTCCATGATCTAATGGTGGGTCCCTTTGACTTCGTAAACGACGAGGTGGGACGCCTCTCGAAAGAAAACCAACAGTCCTGCTTTGCAACCCTAAAATGGTGCAACAACAACTCAACAGTCGGCTCACCACCATGGCCGCGACAAAACATTTCAAACGTCAGGACACGCATCAGCGCGAGAGGCTGCAATTGTGACAACGCGATTCCAAAATACTCGCACACATTAACAACAAATACGGTGGCAGGCAAACGAAAATTCGCAACTTCAAAATACTTCCGGTACACAGTAATCTTTCCGGCCGGCGGACGATGCGCACGATCATCCGCCCCCGGAGCCACCGGATTATAATCCTTTATCGAAGGGTACCAGACTCCTAGGGCAGCCAAAACTATGTCACTAACCTTACTGCCAGTCCGGGCGACGGTTGAATCGTCGTCGTCCGGCGCTTTCGCCGGAATAGCGGAGCGACTAGGGGGACGATCGGTGGTATTTGATGAAGTCACAGACATGGCAGGGTGCAAGGTATGTCGTAAACACAGGAAAGTTGAAAGGGAAAAGAAAATACGAACCTCAATCGGCGGCGGACGAAGGAAATAGCGTGGAAATTTTTACTCAAAGAGGAAACAAAATCTTTGATAAAAGTAGAATGAAAAAAGAACGATGAAAAATGATAGTTATACACCGGGCAAACGAATCGGGTCGCTTTCGGGTTTTTTAATCCACGCCCTACACGTGTCATGGGCATCCACTATTTTCAAATTTGAAATGATCACCGACACCCACACGCTCCACGCGCTCCACGCGCCATAACCGCCATCGAGAAAACCGCTTGACACGACGTAACATTGATGACTGCTCAGTTCCACTACCAACTTTTCAACTATCCTGGTACATAGCCGCGGCGCTACAACTGCTAAAAGCTAAACGCGGTGGACGCGGAGCAAAAATTTAGAGTTCGAACCTCCAACGCACTCTGCGTTGCAGCATCGAACTGGGGGGACTTAATGGTGTAACCACCTCTCAACATCGACATTGCTCCACCCCGTCCCGACGGGACGGGACACGTTCCCATAATTCCCGAACCGCCCCACCACAGTGGAGCGGTACCAACCAGAAACATTCCCTGACATAACGTATCAGGGACCAGAGCTGGTCGGGATCTTACAAATAAGTCAGCGTACATCCATCGTGTCTCATTGGCTGAGAGGTAAAGACAAATGTGACATACGCTCCTTCAAGATCATTCTATGGATTGGGCTTTACCGTTTAGGCGGGAAACCTCAAATGGGCCGGGCCAGGCCCATACGTCGCAACGGTCCACTCATCCTCACATATTATATATAAGCCATACTTAGAACCGTTTGGCCACAGATTCACATACATACTCACTTCCATAAACCCTAAACCCTGGTTTACTCTACCACCTTGAATCTTCCTTGAGATTTAAGGTTATTTACAGCAATTGGAGTGTAGATTTAACTCGGTACATCACCCCACTCACACATTCATGCACTCGAGTAAACTTATGCTCGATCAATCGACATCTTCATTTAAGTTCTCCCATCTCATCTCTTCCAATCTTGAACTTGAATCTTCCAAGTAGGTGTTTTCTGGATTTGTGTCCCATTTTTTGTGTGGTCCTTCTTTATAAGTGTCTTTAAATGGTATCAAGTCTTTCTCCCCATCCCTTACACATTCATCCAGTAAAATGGTTCTCGCCTTTTCGCTTGAAGGTGGTTTATAACCAGCAGGGGCTCTATTGATGGCGCTAACCATCTCTTGGAATTGAGGGTTGCGCAACACGTTAAATGGGATCCCATTTGCACACAGACCCCTCATAACTTTTAAATCCACCATGTTCCTCTCCATTATGCCAAATGATTGCTCAATTGGCTTCTTTGAAGAAGAAGTATTTTGCTTTTTAGTTATCACAGAATTCTTCAAGGTCTTCGAGACTCCTGCTTTTTCTGCTTCTTTAACTTTCTTCAATATTTTCTCATACTTCTCCCGGTCGTTAAGTAGAGCATTGCACCGTCTAATGTCAGCCTTTTTACCTACTGGATTTCCGAAAAAATGAATGTGCATTCTCGAATATGAGCTTGTAAATTGTATTTTGCAATGGTTACATATCCATACTTTGCAACCACCTGGATTTTTAGTGTTAGCAGAACTAACAATTGTTACTTCATCGTAAAGTGGCTTCGAATCATCCTTATGCGATTTAGTTTGTGTTTCTTTTTCTGTTTGAGCCTCGGTTTCTGGTACAAATGTCTCATTGATTTGCACCTCATCAGCAGCATGTTGTTCATGTTGTGTTCTTTTTTTACCGAATACCATCTTGAAAACTTTTTTGTAGTTACAGAGAGAAAAATGGAGTTGTAGTTACAGAGTATGGAGTTCTTTTTGTTATGAAGTGTTTTGATGAAGGACGTGCAAAAATTAATGAACCAGTAAAGGAGAAAATGCAATTGTATAAATTTGGTCCAATCACAAGACACCAACTTTGGTAACTCAATAAGCACATATGGAAACTCAATCGTCTGGCTAATTTGTAGACTTTCAAACTTCCACGTACCAAACTTTGAAAATCGACGTACCCAAGACATTTGGAGAAGCGATTTCTGGGAAAAACAACGCGTTCCATATACAATTCGGTATGCGATCCACATGTATCGTGGGACATCCAATTTACATATCCAATTCGTGCTCCACATCGATCTGGATCGAAAACGTACCGCGAACTGACGAAAATCGTAGGGGGATCCACGATCCCTGTGACTATGTCGGGTACCATGGCCAAACTGTTTTTATAAGATAAGCATGTCTATGTTGATTACATAAATTTTATAAGTTATTTTTATTATAATATAATTTCTGAATACAAAAAAAGAAACAGCTTAGACCCAAAGATGAGCAATAAGCGTGAAAGCCTCGCACCTGATCAAGTGTAATGTATATATTGGTGACGACATGACAAGCTGCCCGCTAGATCCTAAATTATTTTAAGGTTCTAATTTAACCCGTGGAAGTGCAGCTGACACCCCTTATACGTTTGGACCAACTCACATAGTAAGAACACCTAATTCATGATCAAGTCCTCTGCAACCTACAAAATCGATCATACAACATAATGTTTTCATTTTGCAGAAAGGTCAGAGGGGTAAAATTTCGAAACTATCATGGTTGTGGGTGCACATAAGTATTCATGTGTGTCAAAAACTATGTCACCATATTCAAAACACATAAAAGTATATCGTTTTTCTTATACGCTCACATATAAAAAGTGTAATAACATTTGATAATAGCTCCAACAAGTTTACTAGTAATTGTTACATGTAAGTATGTAACCGACGAATCTCATTGATTAAAATTTAATCTATGTGACTGAATCAATGACAAAATTAACAGACATCTAAGAAAAAATATATATATATACCACCAAGGGCCAAGGGTCGAAACACAAGTAGAATGTTGCATATAAAAGTAAAATTTACTTCTTTTAATGTGAAGCTTTAGTGATTAGTGATTCATACAGGTTTTTAAGTCATCTCTTGTGGTGTTAGTGATGATTTGTATATGCTAGTTTTTTTTTAAATTGCATAAATTTCAGGGAACAACTACATCTTTAATAAAGAAACGTAGCATTTGAATCAAAAGGCAGAACATTAATAATGACAGATGAAAATTATATCTTCAAAGAGAAACAAATAAAGCATACAACTGTAAGATTTAAGATCATTGCGTTTCAGGGAGAGTCTGAAACTAAGCAATTTAATTTCCAAAAACAAACTATCCCGAGGCTCTTACTTCAGGACTAACTCAATTTGTCAATCTTTTCCTTCATCTCATCCGTAAAATAGTTCTCCCAATCTCCATCCTTAGCCTTCCTGAAATAGAGTCGGTTTTCTAACCCAATAGAATCTTATGGACGATGCTTTCCACTTCTATTCACAACTAAGTTGCTCAGATTCTCAAAACTACACAATTTTATAATACTTTTTAACCACACCTGCTTCCTCTTCTTAAACTGAAAACAGATACCCAATGAACCGTGCAAGCCTCTTAACATCGCAAGTAGTGTTCCATTTCATACCTTAATATTTCAACAAAAGCATTCTTGATGGCCTATCTTGAGTTGCTTTCCAGTAGCCCAAATTATGATCCCAGTATGGTTCATAAACCGAGATGCCTTGACAGAGCTCTTCTTACGCCTCCTCAAATGGTGCATCAACCGGCATGTTCAGTATGGCTAGCACGAAATGGTAATTAGAAACAAAGACATCTTTTATGTTTCTGTATATGTAAACAATCTTGCAGTTCGAAGATACGGCTGATTCTAGGGGACTTGTGGATACGTCAAACTTTTCTCTAGTTACAATGGCGAAATCCAGGGCCTTGACCAAGTTGTGCCAGTTTTGGGACAACTTCAAGATTACACATCACTTGGTTGAGCCGTAAAGGCTTGTTGAGCCAAAACTACTCCTTCAAGACACTGTTGTATGTTCCAAAAGTCCTGATACACGTAGTAGGTGCCTTTGGGACCAGCTAGAAGTATGTTGAGGAAGTGTTTTGAGGATCTCTTCCATTTGTATACTAGGAACTTTCATTCTTTTGGTGTAGATGGTGTGTTAGGTCATGACCTATTTAGATAAGTTGAGTAAGCTGTTAATTTGAATATTGAGTAATGAGTTAATACAAAGGATTTATAATGCTGAGATATTTCCACTTTACATGTTACATAATTTAACTTAACGTAAGACACAAGTTAATTTCGACACCTAGTCAGTCGTCATAGTTCCTTTGCATTAAGTCATAAAAAATCCTTTACATGACTTACAGACCCCTAAAGGACCTCAAGTTAGGCATAGAAGAAGTACCAAATGGAGAGGACAATAACTCATTTCCAAACAAACACCTTCCTAACCCCTAATTCAAATGTCAGAGACTGTAACCTATGCTATAACCAACCTATAACTCAAAACTATATATGGAAGAAGTATATGTATAGGGTGTACTTAAGTTTATCGAATCAAATTACTTGATATGTACTGGAGGAAATGTTAAGACACGAGATAGTCAACTGGCCGGGTTGGTCGTTAAGTAGTAGATGTGACTTTCATGGTTATTTAGTTTTTATAGGGTAAATCTTATGGGAAAGGATTATGTAAAATGTGTAGGAAGGATTCTACTACTGACACGTGAGTTAGAAAGAAAAATAAAAAATGATGTATTAAAATGTAAGGAAATTGATGCATCATGCCTGTCATTACTAAGATTCATCCCACCTGTATAACCTGTATATAACTTTGTTGTTACTAACTCCAGTCCCAGATCAAAAATAACATTTTTGGACCAATGAATCGATGAAAAGTGAAGTTGTAATTCCTGCTGAGAACATATCAAGGATAAAAAGAACTTATAACGGTCACAGAATTAAGAAAAGCTTCAAATTCTCAGTTACGAGACAGATGCATAACTATTTGCATAGCTATAGAAGAGGAAGTTTAATAACATCAGATAAAATGAACAAAAAGGAACAATAGTATTACACCATTAATGAAGTCATTATGAAAGCATGGAACAAATAAGAAGTGGCTATAGTAACCCACTTACTTAAAAATGGGTATTCAGATTATGTTTTTATCAGTGACTTGTCAAACGGGGTAAAACAAAAGGTAGCTTTAACAATTTATGAGTCAAATGGGTCGAACGAGTCAAAAGTCACTCAAATTGAATTTCAAATACATAAAATGAGCTAAATCATTTCATTCAAATAAAAGATACAAACACAATAAATCAAATGCAATCATATGGTACTTCTAAATTTTGAAAAGAAAAGGCAGGTTCCGGGTCAACCCACCCGGGTCTAATTGAACACATCCAAAAGTTACCCATTTTAACTTCTTACCTAATCCATCCAACTTCTAAATACATAAGCATAATGATACACCACCACAAGACATATGTACACTATGCGATTACACGCTGACACAACATTTTAATATAAGGGGAGTACCTTCAATTGATGTAAAGTCGTCGTTGCAGGGACGATCACCTCATAAACTAATAACATTCTGGAAGAAAAAAAAGGGTCAGGCACACAGGGCATGAAAACAATAAACTAAGTAGCATATATAGCGACTAACAAGATGAATCAAATTATACCAATGGATTCCGATAGACACAATGGGTCACCATGGCCTGTCAGTCATTCAAATAGTTAGATTGCTTTAATTTGAATGCTAATTTCACCATCAGAGCTAAGCTGCCAATTTATAATATTCAGTGAAGTCTAGCCGAAACATGAGGAATTTCAGATCAATGTTTTGCTGCATAGGCAATTCAGAAATGAACCCCTTCAAAATAGATGAGTATTCCTTCGACACCCTATCTAACTCTAGTCCCATATTACTAAGAAATTCACCAGCACGTTGTGTTACAGCTTTTCTTCCTTCATTAAGCCAGGGATCTGCTTCTGAGACTTTGCTTTTAGAATGCTTAGCTTCTTTGTTCTTACTTTTAGTATTTCTGCACATTATAAACAACCAAACAAAATCATATATATTATAAAAATCCTAATGGAGTACGATTAGAGGTGGCAAAATGGGCAGGTAAAGCAGGATGTCAAACACGATAGGGTTAACTTAGGTGCCTGTCAAAATATAAGATTAGGTGTTCAATATGAATACCAAACTTTATGTTATTTCAATGAAAATCCAATAACTGAAGAAAAGGATTTAACGGTTTTAATAGTTCACCCCGCCCTCAACGCCATTGGGTAGTGTTGTTGTTTTTGTTTTGTTGTATGCTTTAAAAGTACAGGTTGGGCGAGTTCAACCCCTTTGACCCGTTAAAGATAAAACATACCTAAATTGACCCATTCACTTGTCAATGGGTCGAAATTACCACTTCTCATCATGATTGTAAAGTAATACGAATACCTGGTTCGAAATTCATTTATGCCTTCATAAAGTTGATCAGTAATTCCGCAGAACCGCGAAATGACATCAAACAACATCAAAAGAGTTCTATAAAAAGCTTCAGAACTTTCTCCAAGAAGTGACTTCTCAAGAATTGTAATAAGATATTTATCATGTGCTGCAATTAGATCATCAAGATCTTTAGCTGCTTCCATCTCATTAGAAAACTTAGTCCATGTAACCTCCAAAACTTCAAACATTATATATGACTGCAAATTTGTAAGGAAATGGTTCATTTCATCCCAAAGAACTTGGCATCTTCTCGATGTCAAAACTATCTGAAACCTCACAGTCTTTGGTAATTCAAAGAAAAAATGAGAAGTAACTAAATTTGGTTTCATCATCTTCCAAGCACCAAGAACTGCATATTCTACCCTTCTAATCTTCCACAAAAAATTGAAAATTCTCAAGTAATTACCCATCACAGATTCTGTAAATACAGTATTTAACGGAGCGCGTGCATGATAGTACAAACAAAACGCATCCCATCCGCTATCTTGATCCCTATGTGGCAACATCTTAACCGTCAATCTATCTAAAATGTCATGATCATCATATTGTGCACTAGATGACCGAATGGCTTTCTCCAATAACCCACGAACATGAATTAAGCTGATCTTATTAGCAGGCTCAGAAAGCACCGGCCCAACAATTTCCATTAGATACTGAACAAAATCGCCTTGCCCTAATAGTATATAACGTTTAATAGCTAGACAGTGCTCTCTAAACTTATAGTTATTGAACATTACATACTTTAACTGTTTATCTATTCTTTTTGCTGCTTCGGTGACTAAAGATTCAAGTGCATTAGTTTCACCGTATCCAAGACCACCTCTCCTGTAGCTAGTCCCAGTGACAGCCGCAGCTTCCGTAGCTAAATAAGCCCAACTACGATCCTCACAACAAACTCTAAGAAAATTAATCGACTTACCTGTTCTTAATATACGATCAGCAAGAGATCTAGAGATAAATGAAGGAAGCATAAGGTAATTTACTTGATAGCCCTCCCTCCATAAACACTCTGCTTTTACAGATTGTTCAGAAACAAAGAATTCCGAGTATATATCCTGAAGATCCCCTTCCATAACCCAGCTCCTGACCCTCTCAAAAAGAGGTAAACACACCTTATGAAGCAACCGTTTCATTAAATCATGAAAAAGCGGGTCACCATGTTGAGCATGCAAATGAATTTTACCAGCCAGTGCCCCACCCTTAAGATCCTTACAACTGTCCACAAGAACAGCCATTCGTCTCATTCTAACTGTTGGCTCAACCAACCAAACCGAGAGTCTCTTTAAACTTAGATACCCCTTTGAACTCACATTCTCTAAAGCCAACGGAATCGGATTCATAGATTGTAATTTCAATACTGTCAACAACTTACGATACTCTACAAGCTCATCTTGCATTGCAACACAAAACGCCTTTGCAACCATCCCAACATCTTTATCAGCAACCCTATCGATATTCTCACAAATATAGCCATTCACCTTTCGAAACAACCATCCGAGCTCACAAAGCTTACGAACCATAAACCTACCAGCTTTATTAACTTTAACCGAATCTAACAAAACATAACCATCAACATTATCATCAAATTTCACATACTTCCCATCATTCCCTTCACAAACAGACAAAACATCAAACACCAAACCCTCTTCCAAAACGTCATTCTCCACGCCCACTATCCTACCAAACTCCTTATAAACTGTCTCACGCGAATTACCGGCATCTCTCGATATCGACAAAATCCCACCATTTTTTAACTTTCTTGAACTGTAACCTTGCATTTCACTATAATCATCATTTACCTGATTAATTTGGAATCTGGGGTTTGTTTTTCTATCTTCAGAAATGACTTTAAGCAAATAAAGCACTGATCTTTTGTTGTTTACACTACCAGGGCCAGTTTTAGAAGTGAATTTAGCACAAAGATCGGTGAAACTTAAAGCATCAGATAACTTACCTTGTTTAGCCATTTGGGTTTTGATGGAGTTGGCTATGGCAGCTTCATTTGCAACTATTAATGGCGTCATTCGGCTTGATAGAATGCGAATTGCGTATTTGACATCTTTAGGGTTAGGGTTTGGGTTGTCTTGTAGACGGTGGACTAGTTCCCGGACTAGATCTCCGACACGGCGGTCGTCATCCATTGGTGATAGTTGGAAAATGTTTGTTTGAAAGAATTTGGGGATTTTCGTTTTGGGCGCGGAAATTAATGAAAGCCACGGTTTTTGGGTCAAATACTCAAATGGATATGCAATGGTTTGGGAAAGTGTTCTTTTAGAGTAAAAAATTTAGTTCCCTACCTCACGTATGTCACTAACTAGTGTGGTTGCCCCCGCTTTGCTTGGTGTGAAATTATAATACATTTTTATTCATTTGTATTTTTGCATATTCTAAAGTATCTAACTTCGCCATAACAAAACATACATGCTAAAATAATACTACTCCGTATGACATTTTATATTTAAAATAATTAAAACTCCACATAATAATCATTTTATTCCTATTTTTTTTTTATTTTTTTTATCCACTATTATTAAGGTAATAACTAACTAAATCAATTAGAAATGTAGGATTCTTATTCTTATATATATGCTATAAAATATAAATGATATGTTAGAGGTCTATTCCAATTTTTTTTTTGTCATATAAAAATTTTCGTCTCTTCAAATCAATATTATATATGACAAGTTTAATGCTATACTAATAAATAAAATAATATGATATAAATTATTCGTACTTTGTCAAATAAAAATTTCTTCATGTGCATTTTTCAAAAATTTTCAAGAATTTGTTTGAAGAACAGTAGTATATATGATTTTATTTAGGCGATTAATTTATTAGGAAAAATATTTATATAAAAAAGTTATTGTACTTCACTTGCATGTGTCAAACCACCGAACACGTGTTATTGCTAGTTGGTACGGGCTTCACAAATGGTTTCTATCCATTAAAAGATTAAAACCACTCGATCACATTACTGAATAAAAACACCACCAAACCTTTCAACAATACACCGATTTTAAAAACCATTGTCGGTTTCGTTTTCACTTTAGACCACTTCCAACCGTGACAGAAACCGACGTGCCACATCAGCGCCAAGCATGCGCCACATCAGTTTTTTTCAAAACTGACAGAAACTGACGGACCCCTGCCATCAGTGACTCCGTCACTTTAATTTTTGGACCCACATTTAACAATTTACCTTCACTTATACACACACACAAAAAAAACAAAAAAAAAGTGACCATCGTCGGATAACCGACGGGAGAAACTGACGGACGAAAGTGACACACCCGTGCCAATGGTGTCACTTTCGTCACTTCAAAGTGACACAAACCGACGATTAGCGTTGGGACAGGTCTTATCTCTATCGAAAGTTTCTCCCCATCTTGTATTTCTCCAAATATTTGAAAATCGTGGGTCGCAAACATTATGAACGGATCCCGGCCACTGTCGACTCCATTTTATTTCGTTTTCTTAAAAAAAAATAATATTATGGGTATGCATTTGATTCATGATCAACTACATATAGCAAAATAAAATTTTTGATTTTATTTGTTTTTGTGTAATATATTATGTTCTTTGCTGTTGCACATGGTGGCCGGTAAATGGTGGCGACGACAGTGGCTGAGACGGCGGCGATAGGTGGTAGTCATGCGAAGTCAATTGGTGACCTAACTAAAAACTCTTTTATCCTTGCAAGAATTCAGAAGTCCCATGTAGATCTAAAATTTCGAAGATGAAAAGAGATCTATATAGCTACGTGAAGACCGACGCACGGGATTAAACCTCTACAAAAATGTCCGAAGGCTCTCGATATGCCGGAAAGGGTTTCCCCGGCTAGTCCAATGCCTTTTCCGGCGAGTGAAGTTACACAGCCCCCGAGGCTGTATCTGGTGGGAGTTTCCTACCCAGATCCATAGTCGGTGCTATCAAATTTGGCCGGAAAATTTTCCGGCAAACCGTTGCTACTGGATAAATGTTAAACGATTTTGAGAATAGGTATTCCGACGATGTAGAGAGCTTTTTATGTGTTTTGATAATCAAATGCAAATTTTAGTCTCCAACCTTATTTTATCTAGGCAAAAGTTTGTTTGAAAATGAACGTATGTTATTTCATCCAAAAGATATACAAATAATCATTGTTACTATTGTGCCACTAATGCAGAATAGATTTTAATGGTATAGAAAGATAACCCCGTTAACAAACATACCATAATTCTGAGTGTACTGAGAAAGGTATTGAAGAAGATGGAAGAATATAGAAGGTCGGCTGATTGAAAAAGAAGATGGAAGATTGAAAAAAAAGATGGAAGGGTATGGATTGGCGGCTAGTAAGGTGGTGCGAAATTACCAACATAACCTTTGTGAACAGTAAAAAGTGCCCAACTTTTCATTGCTAATGTGTAAAAGGGAAATTTCACTCCTCGGATCAAATTTTTTGCGGTTCAATCTTTGACCATTTTTTCTCGTTTCACCCTCCGTCTCTCAAAGGATAAACATGTCTTAAAATTTTAAGGGTAGTTTAGTCATTTCATGATGGATGAGGGGAGGGGAGTGAAACGAAAAAACGGATCAAGAGACTGAACACACAAAAATTTTAACCCGAGAAAGGAGAGTGAAATTAATGACATAGTTCTGAGACGGGGAATGTAATTTACTCGTTCTTTCATGATAATCTTGTTTAATGTATCCGAATGAAAAAAAAAAAAAAAAAGTGGTTGGATGTTGGATGTTGGTTGTTTTTGGGTTGAGAATTGTGACTGATGATACTTTATTTAGCTCACATTAATTAAGATGAGATTACGCTGGTATTTATATGGAAAAGGAAAGTAAAATATGGGTTAGTTCAGGACTTGAGGTCTAGTTAAGCATTTCAGCTTTGGGATTAAGCTATGGTAATCAGGTTAGTTAGACATAAGAGAATGCACGTATGTAAAATTGCTTTGAAGCTGATACTAGATTAATATCATTTAGGTAGAATTGAGAAGACATAGCTAGACTTCCTGAGCAGAATCAACTTTATATATTATATCGGTATCGAAGTATGAAAGAGTTACGGAGTATATATTATCTGACAAATACAAATTGTAAGTAAAAGTAAGGAATTAAAATATGTTTTTTCCCTTAATTGTTTGTAAAACTATATATCTTTACTTAACTCAACGAAAATATAACGATTTCAAGAAGAAAAAAAATGAGTCTTCATCCAGTTATTACAAAAACTTACACTTGGCAATGGGCGAGAAAAAATCTGCGACCCGTGGGTACCTATCTATCGTGGGTGGGTAAATCCGCAAAATGTTTACACACTGGTAGGGTATGGATACGAACTTTTACCCGTTGGCGGGTCACGGGTATGACCTTTTACCCGCGGATAAACCCGTCCCGCGAGCCTACAAAACACATTAAAGTTACACACATATGGAATTATATAATTTATCACACACACACACACACACACACACACACACGCATATATATATATATATATATATATATATATATATATATATATATATATATATATATATATATATATATACTAGACTTTTACCCGCACAATGCAGCGGTGACAAAAGATTTTGTTCATAATAGGTTTATTTAACGACATGTCGTACTTGAGTAAAGGGTAAAACAATAATACTATTCCAATTTGACCATTATCTTATATGCATTATATTTCACATGATTCTACATGGCGGTGTGATAATTCTCGACACAACTGGAAATCTTATACGAAAATGAATGAGGAAGAGTTTTATTCTCAAGTCTTAATCCGCCGACTCGTTTAATATATCTTGTTGGGTTTGGGTTAAAATCCAGGTCAACGGGATGGCAGACCAACCAAAACAATGCAAGCCGTATTCGAGTTGGTTACTTTTGACTCACGTTTATCAAATTATTTATGGGTATAGATTGTGAACTTTTGACCCGTAAACTTAACTCAACCCACATCGTAATCTCTAATTATAATAATTGAAACTTAAAGAAAATTAAGATACAAATATCTAATATAGTTAAAAAAAAATGCTTTCAGTTATGCATTTAAGTATAACTAATATAGTAATTTCTACTTTTTTTCCAAAATCAAATCGTCAAATCCATTATAACACCCCATATATATATATATATTTTTTTTAAAACCTGGAAGCGTTGGATAAATATGTACATATAAATTACATTATCAAAACTTGGTGCTATATCCTAATACATATAATAATTACACATAAAATCAAAAGATTTAAGTTTAGGTGTTATATTTTACATAACCATATTTAAAACATAGTTCAAAACTGTCAGAGTAATAGGTAGCCAAAACATTCTTCTAAACCCCAACTTCTTATCTTTAAGCAGATCAAAATGAACAACCTGCAAGAAGTTTAAGCGGTGGGATTAGCACGAAGCTAAGTGAATAGACTTATAGCAAACAGTCTAATTTAGTAATAATAATCAGTTTACAATAATTCTTATGGTAAACACAATATCAGAGAGGATCGGTGGTTCTTGAGGTAACCTTCATGCCGCGGTGGCCCTCAAGAACGCTTATAACCAGCTGTATTTGGCCGATACAGGAAACCGATAAGCTAGTGTACTATTTACTCACACAATACAGTTTCCATAACAACACATGTGCAAGAACCTGTATTGGCCAATTAATAGTAGCCTTAAGCCCAATAACATTTGACCTCTCATTATACACACTTATACGCACATAGCAATATAGCAATTAGTAATAATACTTGGGCATCATGACAGGCAACAGTATAATCAGTAAACCACAATTACTTGTTGTAATCTTAATCATTACAACTAAATTATACCGAGAGTATAAATCCACTCACCTATCTTTTCAAGCCTTCAACTCAAAGATCTTATATTATTGAGTTCTTGGATTATCTGAAATACAACAAAATAACTGAAGTCATTAACTTGTTCTTGATATCCATAAAATTGAAAATCACCTCACTCATTCAAACTATAGCAGTTAAGTGAAGTACATCTTAACACATGTATTGGTACTAACATATATTTACATATAGGCTAGAATAAGTAATCTCTATACATATACAATACAAACTTATACCCTTACTACAAGTACACATTAAAATTTCAAATTCTGAGATAAATGGGGAATCCGCCCGGATTGAATTGAATCCGTCCGGATTCATGCTGAATCCGCCGGATTCAGACTGAATCAGCCGGATTCCCGACCACTTTCAGCTCAAATTTGAGACAGAACTAAATTTAAGGAATACGCTCAATGAATCCGGCGGATTCACTTAAATCCGGTTACCATATTTGCCCGGAATCCGCCGGATTCATAGGAATCCGACCGGATTCCCTTGGTTTTCAGCTCAGTGCAGTAGCAGATTCCTGCACAACTCAAACTCGAACCAAAACTTCAAAATGACCAAAACTCACTTGATAACAGATTTCTGAACTAATTTTTAGCATCAAGTAACCTTTATAAACCTACTATAACTTCTAATAACAAGTATTACCAAATCAAATTACCAATTCATGATTCACCATAAGAATACATGAAACGCCCCGAAAACAGAACCATTTTTTTTTTTTTACCTAACACTGAAAACACACTCTATTAGGTCCCACATTTAAAATATGACATTACAGACTCTTATATCGTTCCCTTAATCAAATAATGACTCAAATAACAAAAATGTGAATTTACAAGAGATTCCCCAGGAATGACTCTCATTCCTCAGGAATCAGACATGCTGTTAACACTTGGATTCGGATTCCCCAGGAATGACTCTCGTTCCCCAGGAATCAGGGTTGCTGTTAGAACTTAAGTTCAGATTCCTCAGGAATGACTCCGATTCCCCAGGAATCAGGGCTGCACACAAACTAATACCAAAATACGAATTTCCGACGCGCATAACTTTTTACTCGTAAACACTTAGACCCTGAAAATTTGCAGGCACCTCCAAAATGCCAAAATGAAACTTTCTATTTTTGCACTTTTCCAAAATTCACGTTTTACGAGAAAACGGACATATAACCATTTTTCGACCATTTTAACCACTTTTTGACTACAACTCAAATCACAAACCATGAACACTTGAACTCTAACTTTTTGCACACATGATCAACATACCAAAACAAGTCTAACACCATTGACCAAACCCACATAAGTACATTCTAACCCGATTTAACCCTTTTGACCCGTTTTGGTGTCCATTTGGACACTTTCACCAAATCTACTACATAACACCACCACATTACCCAATACCACACATGTTTGACTCTTACAACATTGTTGACTATATGTCAACTTCTCATTTGACCAACCAATCACATTCGACACTTAATCACTTTTGAACACTTTGACCCAAACCAAACCAATCACATAACTTCATACTCTTAACAACCACATACACTAGACATCATAACTCGGTTTGACTTTCAAAGTCAACTACTACACATTGACCAACATATTTAATTCAAAAACTCTTTGTTTGGGCGATTTACACAATTGAGCATCAAAACAACAATTCAAAAGAAAGAAGCATATTCTAACCATAAGCATGCTCCATATCCATGTCACTAGCTTCTCATAACCCTTCTATCCACATGTCTCTATCAAAACATCAACCTACAACATAAACACTGAAACGGGTAAGCACAACTGCTTAGTGAGTACACAGGCAAATCAAACAAGCAATTCACATAAACACAAAATCATTGATCTCTGAACACACTGAACACTGATCACTGAGCACCATACCACATCGATATGCATGCTAACACTATTTCACTGAGTACCATACCACAACGGTATGCATACTAACACTGTTTCACTACATAAGCATATTCCACAAAATCCACAAACTACATAATCACCCAACAATCGATTCACATAACATTATAACTACACTATCTTCACTAATTAATCCACATATGTAAACACATTTTCTTCCACCCAATTGTGTAGCCTCTTGCTCGGAAGCAATCCGGATCCAACACAATCGAATCATACACTATCAATTAAAAATAACATCATAACTACATAATCTCAATTATTTAATCCACATATATGAACACATAATCTTTCACCCGATTGTGTAGCCTCTTACCCAACAGTAATCCGGATCCAACACAATCGAATCATACACTATTCTCCACCAATTCTTTCTTTTACCTTCACGCTAGTGACATACTCATTACTCACTAATGAGTTAATCACTACTGACTTTCCAAATAACACGTATTCACATAACAATTAAATATAAACAAATAATTTAAAGACAACAAACTAAGTAAACACACATAAACAAATAACTTTTCCTTGATTGTGCAAACCTCTAGCCCGCAAGCTATACGGTACTACACAACCAAATCACCTGTTTAACCCCCGTATCACTCACCACAATCTCTTAAATGACGATTTCACCATCTTGATCAACATAAGCATCCACTTCTTCAATCCTTGAGCTAGAAGATGATGAAAGGAAGATTAATTCGAATCTCTAAAGCTTGAATCATGAATTGAATTGAAGGAATTGGAAGTTAGAATCGTCCCTGAGGTTTTTCTCTTTTTCTCTCGCTCTCTCTAAAACACTTTGGAATGTTTTTAGATGAATATTGGATAAACATATACTGTACGTACATATCTATATAAGTCGGTCTAATTATTTTATCCCCTTTAAACTCTACAGTCTGGAACCGATAAAACCGTTTACGTTTTTCACTATATCTCGTTATCTACATAATAATATTTCGTAATAAAAATATATCCGTGTACGATATTAATTTTCTGAAATTTGGGGTGTTACAACTCTCCCCCACTTATTTCATTCGTGTCCTCACGAATGGCACTCGTACTACCCAGTCTCAATACTATCTCTACTCATGCACAAACACTTAATCATACTCTGAGCACTTCACGTAATTCACTGATTATACATATTATCAATACTAACTCTACAAGCTCTTAATCATATATCCCTTACATATTGGTTTCACATAATAAGTGAAATACATATCACTAAGTACAAGTCTATTTCTCCTACTACCTCTATTATCTCCTCTTTTCATAGTATCTAACCCGTAATTCACATATGTTAAACACCTCTTCCCTTACATTCTATTCTAATAATCACATTAAATCACTTTAATATTTGATAACTCCAACAATTCCATGTGAACTAGCATAATATAACTACGGTGATCAGGCGTAGACATATTATGTTATACACACTTCATTCTCAAGTTATCTCATATCATCGTTTTTCAATGTGATTCCCACACAAACACATAACACATAACCTATTCAACAGTTAACACACAATAACTATTTAACAATTAAGCACATAATCAAAAACTACTTTACTACTTATCCATCTTATTTACACATACAACTACATCAATTATATTCCTAGAATCAATTTCACTGTTAAACATAATCATAATCATAGCAAATCAAACAATCATAATGGTTTAAGGTTAAGCAATCCTATCACGGATTACCTAACTCTCTCAAACCATTGCTCTGATACCAACTTGAAACGCCCCGAAAACAGAACCATTTTTTTTTTTTACCTAACACTGAAAACACACTCTATTAGGTCCCACATTTAAAATATGACATTACAGACTCTTATATCGTTCCCTTAATCAAATAATGACTCAAATAACAAAAATGTGAATTTACAAGAGATTCCCCAGGAATGACTCTCATTCCTCAGGAATCAGACATGCTGTTAACACTTGGATTCGGATTCCCCAGGAATGACTCTCGTTCCCCAGGAATCAGGGTTGCTGTTAGAACTTAAGTTCAGATTCCTCAGGAATGACTCCGATTCCCCAGGAATCAGGGCTGCACACAAACTAATACCAAAATACGAATTTCCGACGCGCATAACTTTTTACTCGTAAACACTTAGACCCTGAAAATTTGCAGGCACCTCCAAAATGCCAAAATGAAACTTTCTATTTTTGCACTTTTCCAAAATTCACGTTTTACGAGAAAACGGACATATAACCATTTTTCGACCATTTTAACCACTTTTTGACTACAACTCAAATCACAAACCATGAACACTTGAACTCTAACTTTTTGCACACATGATCAACATACCAAAACAAGTCTAACACTATTGACCAAACCCACATAAGTACATTCTAACCCGATTTAACCCTTTTGACCCGTTTTGGTGTCCATTTGGACACTTTCACCAAATCTACTACATAACACCACCACATTACCCAATACCACACATGTTTGACTCTTACAACATTGTTGACTATATGTCAACTTCTCATTTGACCAACCAATCACATTCGACACTTAATCACTTTTGAACACTTTGACCCAAACCAAACCAATCACATAACTTCATACTCTTAACAACCACATACACTAGACATCATAACTCGGTTTGACTTTCAAAGTCAACTACTACACATTGACCAACATATTTAATTCAAAAACTCTTTGTTTGGGCGATTTACACAATTGAGCATCAAAACAACAATTCAAAAGAAAGAAGCATATTCTAACCATAAGCATGCTCCATATCCATGTCACTAGCTTCTCATAACCCTTCTATCCACATGTCTCTATCAAAACATCAACCTACAACATAAACACTGAAACGGGTAAGCACAACTGCTTAGTGAGTACACAGGCAAATCAAACAAGCAATTCACATAAACACAAAATCATTGATCTCTGAACACACTGAACACTGATCACTGAGCACCATACCACATCGATATGCATGCTAACACTATTTCACTGAGTACCATACCACAACGGTATGCATACTAACACTGTTTCACTACATAAGCATATTCCACAAAATCCACAAACTACATAATCACCCAACAATCGATTCACATAACATTATAACTACACTATCTTCACTAATTAATCCACATATGTAAACACATTTTCTTCCACCCAATTGTGTAGCCTCTTGCTCGGAAGCAATCCGGATCCAACACAATCGAATCATACACTATCAATTAAAAATAACATCATAACTACATAATCTCAATTATTTAATCCACATATATGAACACATAATCTTTCACCCGATTGTGTAGCCTCTTACCCAACAGTAATCCGGATCCAACACAATCGAATCATACACTATTCTCCACCAATTCTTTCTTTTACCTTCACGCTAGTGACATACTCATTACTCACTAATGAGTTAATCACTACTGACTTTCCAAATAACACGTATTCACATAACAATTAAATATAAACAAATAATTTAAAGACAACAAACTAAGTAAACACACATAAACAAATAACTTTTCCTTGATTGTGCAAACCTCTAGCCCGCAAGCTATACGGTACTACACAACCAAATCACCTGTTTGACCCCCGTATCACTCACCACAATCTCTTAAATGACGATTTCACCATCTTGATCAACATAAGCATCCACTTCTTCAATCCTTGAGCTAGATTATGATGAAAGGAAGATTAATTCGAATCTCTAAAGCTTGAATCATGAATTGAATTGAAGGAATTGGAAGTTAGAATCGTCCCTGAGGTTTTTCTCTTTTTCTCTCGCTCTCTCTAAAACACTTTGGAATGTTTTTAGATGAATATTGGATAAACATATACTGTACGTACATATCTATATAAGTCGGTCTAATTATTTTATCCCCTTTAAACTCTACAGTCTGGAACCGATAAAACCGTTTACGTTTTTCACTATATCTCATTATCTACATAATAATATTTCGTAATAAAAATATATCCGTGTACGATATTAATTTTCTGAAATTTGGGGTGTTACAATACACAACCTAACTTTTGCTAATCAATCAAACTTACAAAATCAGTGATAAAATTAACATATAAGCAATCACATAATCATCATACAAGTAACAAACACTATATCTAGCTTCAATTTACACTACACAAGCAATTACATAATAAATCTTTTAGGTTAAATATGAATTTACTTACAAGATGAATCAAAGTAGGATGATGATTATGATGTTGATGATGATTAAGATGTAAGCTAGTAATGAATCAAAGTTCCTTGTTAAATTGAGTTCTTGAGCTTGTTCTAGGTTTTTGTATAGTTTTGAAGATGATAGAATTTAGGGAAAAAAAAGAAATAGAGGTAAAAAAAAAGAGGTCGGCCTTCATATACCGACTCCCACAATTTTGGGTATTTTATTCCCGTCTTAAATCTATTGTCCGGAACCTAAATACCAATTGAGAGAAACTTATTCTATTTTACCGTCAAGTAAAACTATTTAAATCAAGTAGTAGTTTACTAGTCACAATTAATCAATTGGTCAAATTATCTAAGTTTCAACCCAATACATATAAATGCACATAATTTCTTATAACATGTAAAATAATTATATCAAATAAAAGAAATTACCAGTTAATATCTAGGCCCAAGGAGTGGATGTTACAAATCTCCCCTCCTTAAGGAGATTTCGTCCCCGAAATCTCGCCATGACCAAAAAGAGTCGGATAACGAACTTTCATGCTATCCTTCGTTTCCCAAGTAAGATTTGAGCCAAGACTATGCTTCCACTCGACCAAAATCATAGGAATTTGTTTATTTCTAAGTTTGGTCACTTTTCTATCTAAAAGTTTAACAGGCTCTTCTATTAACTTCCTATTCTGGTCAACTCTTAGGTCATGCAATGGAAGTATTTGGGATTGATCCTCCACATTACATTTCCTTAAATAGCAAACGTTAAAAGTATCATGAATACCAGATAATTCAAGAGGAAGATCTAAGGCAACTGTTTGGTCATTAATAACTTGCCTTACTTTAAATGGGCCAATAAATCTAGGGGCTAGTTTTCCTCGTTTTCCAAAACGAATAACGCCTTTCCACGGTGAAACTTTCAAATATACCATTTCACCTTCAACAAAAGACACAGGACGACGACGAGGATCAGCATATTGCTTTTGTCTATCTCTGGCAGCTTTCAGTCTTTCACGAGCAATAGACACCTTATCGGCAGTAATTTGAACAATGTCGGGACCGGAAAATTGTTTCTCTCCAGCTTCAAGCCAACAAGTAGGAGTTCGACAACGACGACCATAAAGCATTTCATAGGGCGGCATGCCGATACTAGAATGATAAGAGTTGTTATACGCAAATTCCACTAATGGTAAATGAGTATCCCACGAGCCACCATATTCAAGAATACAAGCGCGAAGCATATCCTCAAGAGTTTGAATCGTTCTTTCTGATTGACCATCTGTCTGAGGATGATAAGCAGTACTTAGATTTACATGAGTACCCAATTCATGTTGAAGACTTCTCCAGAAATGAGAAATAAAGCGAGAATCACGATCAGAGACAATCGATAAAGGAATACCATGGCGAGAAACAATTTCATTAATATATAATTGGGCCAATCGAGATAAAGATGCCGTCTCACTGGTAGCAAGAAAATGGGCGCTTTTTGTCAACCTGTCAATGATAACCCAGACCATATCATTTCCACGGGACGTTCTAGGAAGCTTAGTGACAAAATCCATAGTCAAATTCTCCCATTTCCATTCCGGAATTTCTAACTGGTGTAACGACCCATACGGCTTTTGGTGTTCAGCTTTGACTTGGGAGCAAACATGACAAGACTCCACAACCCGTGCCACATCAGTTTTCATTGTGGGCCACCAATAGAGAGGTTTTAAATCATTATACATCTTTGTGCTTCCTGGATGAATCGATAACCGAGACTTATGAGCTTCTGTCAAAATTAATTCACGAAGACCACCCAATATTGGAACCCAAACACGAGATTGAAAAGTTTTCAAACCTCGAGAATCCTCAGTCAACAAGTCTTTTCTCTTTAACATTATCTCAGATTTCAAATTTTGATCCAATAATGCTTCTGACTGAGCAGTTTTTAATTGGTTCATCAAGTCAGAGGAAACTTCTAGACGCATAAAGTAAACTTTATCAAAAATACTCTTTCGGCTCAGTGCATCGGCAACTACATTGGCTTTACCCGGATGATATCGGATTTCGCAATCATAATCTTTAATTAATTCTAACCAACGGCGCTGCCTCATATTCAATTCTTTATGAGTAAATACATACTGTAAGCTTTTGTGATCGGTACAGATTACACACCTAGTGCCATACAAATAATGCCTCCAAATCTTTAAGGCAAAAACAACAGCTGCTAATTCTAAATCGTGTGTAGGATAGTTTACCTCATGTGTTTTCAATTGCCTGGAAGCATAAGCAATCACTTGTTCTCGTTGCATTAAAACTGCACCCAATCCAGCATAGGAAGCATCGTAGTAAACGACAAAATCTTCTGAACCATCAGGTAACGCCAACACTGGAGCCTGACATAACAACTGTTTTAATGTTTGAAAAGCTGATTATTGCTGATCATTCCACTGAAATTTAACATCCTTGCGAGTTAATTTAGTCAAGGGACTCGCAATTTTCGAAAAATCTTTGATAAACTTCCGATAATATCCAGCAAGACCTAGAAAACTCTTGATCTCCGAAGAATTCTTGGGAGCATTCCAATGCATAACTGCTTCTACTTTAGATGGATCCACTTTGACTCCATCTTTACAAATAATGTGACCCAGAAACTGAACTTCTCGAAGCCAGAACTCGCATTTGGAAAACTTTGCATAAAGCTGTTCTCTTTTCAAAATATCAAGAATTAATCTCAAATGCATAGCATGATCAGATTCAGACTTTGAGTATATTAGAATATCATCGATGAAAACGATTACAAACTTATCCAAAAATGGCCGACAAACCCGATTCATTAAATCCATGAAAACAGCAGGAGCATTAGTCAAACCGAAAGGCATAACCAAAAATTCATAATGGCCGTACCTTATGCGAAAAGCTGTCTTTGGAATATCCTCATCACTTACCCGAACTTGATGATATCCTGTTCTTAGATCAATTTTAGAGAAATACGATGACCCTTGGAGCTGATCAAATAACTCATCAATTCTAGGCAAAGGATATTTGTTTTTAACAGTTCTTTTATTTAACTCCCGATAATCAATACACATGCGAAGGGTACCGTCTTTCTTTTTAACAAACAGAACAGGAGCACCCCAGGGAGAAGAACTTGGTCTGATAAAACCTTTATCTAACAAATCCTGTATTTGGTTCATCATTTCCCTAATTTCAGAGGGAGCTAATCTATAGGGAGACTTAGCTACAGGATTCGAACCAGGAATTAAATCAATGTGGTATTCGACATCTCTTACAGGAGGTAACCCGAGTAATTCGTCAGGAAACACCTCCGGGTATTCAGAAACTACCCGTATATCGGAAACAGATTTCTTATCTAAAAGTTTAACATCTACCACATAAGCCAAGTAAGATTCACAGCTCTTTGCCAGAGATTTTCTAGCTTTCATTAATGAGATTAAAGGAATATGGTTGCCTTCCCGTTCGCCTCGAGCCATGATATATGACTCACTGGAAATTGGGATTTTTATAAGTTTCTTGTGACAATCTATATTAGCCTTATTATGGCTCAACCAATCCATACCCAAAACCGCATCAAAGCCGGGGATTGGCATTAATAAGAAAGAAACTGGAAAAGTATAACTTTCAATCAAGATATGAGCTCCGGTTACCGATGTGGTAACATGAACCATTTTACCACTAGCAACTTCTACTTCAATGGGATTGATAATCACAGAGGGAATCAGATTTAGTTTATCACAGAACCCAACAGAAATAAATGAGCAATTAGCTCCTGAATCAAATAACACACGTGCTGGTACTGAGTTTATGAGAAATGTACCAGTGATCACATCATCAGTATGAATAGCCTCATCCACCGTCATTTGAAAAGCACGGCTAGTTGCAGGAGGCGGATTCTTTCGTTTCTGCCCAGATGATGACGACCCACCAACCACTCCTAATCCCTCAGTCTTTGCTTCCGGACATTGACCAACACGGTGCCCCTCTTTATGACAATTCCAACACACGTGTCTTGGGAAAACACAATTTTGAATTTCATGACCGAAACCTCCACATTTAACACACCGATTCGTTTGAGGAGTACAAGGTCCATGATGTCGAGCCCTACAATTATTACACCAATTCGGACGATTGCTCGAAATACTTTCCACACTTTTTCCTTTACTTTGCTGTTGACCTTGCCAATTCTGTTTTCCTTTTCCAGAATTACTATTTTTGTTTCGTTGTGCAAACCTTTCCCTATTTTGTTGTGCTCGACCTCTTATATCGCTATCAGCTGCACGCGCCAAATTGAATGCCTGAGGAAGAGTACCAGCAAGTCTCACAGTGGTGCGGTAATGATGTGGCAAAGTTCCAACAAAATGCTGAATCTTTGTTCTTTCGTCAGGAACCCACTGATTCACAAACCTCAATGTAACACCCCCAAATTTAGTGATTTGCGGAAGCATACTTGGGTGTTACTAATCAATATACAAAGCACAAGATATACAGCAAACGACCTCTAAATGAGACGTTTTGTAAAATAATTACATTTCATAATTAAATCGTTCGAAAACATATAGTTTTCTTTACAAAAATATGTAAGCCTAGAGTCCGCGTATGTGGCGGGAGATTCTATTACATAACCATAGTTACAAAAGATAATGCCAAAGAATCTCCGTTAAATGCAGTTTGGAAATCATGCGACTCTAGCTAGTAATCCTGGAGTGATCCTACTCCGTAAGTGTACCTGAGAATACATGCTAAAAAGGGTCAACCAAAAGGTTGGTGAATCTCACAGGTTTATCAGTAAATAATCAGTTTGAACACAAGATTTCATCAGTTGTGCCCGTAGGCGTATATCAAGTATTTGCAAATCTCGCAAAAGTAAAGAAATCAAGTTATACCGTTGCCATGAGGCTCATAATCGAAGCTTAACCCGTAAATAATCAGTTGCTCCCGTGACATGCTCGAAATTGAGCAAGCATAAGTAAACGAAATAATAGTCGCCCGTTTATACATAACGGTTCGTGGTAGCGCTACTACCCCGGGCGGGGAGGGTCATTTCCCTAATGGATCCATTAACTACTGTTCGCGCTTAAGTACATAACTAACGATATATGATGGAGAGACTTCAGTAAATAGTAAGTAACTCATGCAATTCCGTTTGGTATAGTAAACAGTTTAGTACTTGTGTTCAAGAAAAATCAGTAGCATGTATCTCCCCCAATAAGTTAAAACAGTAAAAGTGGGGCCGTAAGACTCACCTGAGTCTTTGCAAGTGCGTTTATATCAATAAACGAGTAAGAAATATCAACAGTTGGTTCTCCGAACCCGTAACCTCCGAATTCCTAAACACGTAATGTCAAGTAAGTAGATGTCTCGCAAGACCATCTAGGCTAGTTGTTCATACAACCCGTTGTGTTTAAATGTTGGTTTGTTCGCGTTCGTAACAAAGTATACGGCCCGTTGGTGATTTGTTATAATTAAAGTTTATCATTCAATACGCAAATTAAAGTAATTGTAATAGGAAAGTATGTTTTATTATGATTGTTAGGTCGTATCGTATAAGGATTTGAGGTTGTAAAAGTTCGACACTTAGTGAAAATGTGAGTTTTCAAGGTTCTGGTTTGTGCGACGTAGCATGCGACGTTGCAAGCGACGTAAGGTGCGATGTAGGCAGGTACGTCGCATGATGCGACCTTCGCAAATCAATGCGACGTAGGGGGCGACGTCGCTAATGCGACGTTGCTTCGGTTTGCGACGTTAAAGTCTACGTCGCTACGTGCGACGTCCGCAAATTAATGCGACGTAAGGGGCTGCGTCGCTAGTGCGACGTTGGGATTTTTGTGCGACGTAGGCCGCGACGTCGCAGAGGCCCCTGGCCAGGTGCGACGTAGCGGTCTGATGGCCGGAAGTTTTGTCGAAAACGAGTTTCCCGGTTTCCGTTGGGTCCAAATCTTTTACCCAACCCTTATATGAACATATTAAGCCTATTTAAACCATAAACTAGTAAAAATGATCGAAAACGAGAGATGTCGGGATTTGTCGGAAACTTACGCGGCGTCGGATTGAAAATCCGAAAAGATAGGAATGTAGATCGTGAGAAGGTGAACGTTTTCTTCCAAAGTAGTCACGAAATCCGGGTGCGTTTAGTATGTTTATTTGGTGATTTTGGTGGGTTTTGGTGGTGATGAAAGTTGAGAGAAAAAGATGAAGGAGAGAGAGAGAGGGAAAAAATGAAATGAAAAGAGAAAGGTGGGGAATGGGAGGTTATCCTCCCATTTTCCTGTCCCCGCTCCCCGTGCGGTGTTCGTTTGCTCCGTCGTTTAAACGTTAAATATCCATTTTACGCGTTTAATTATTTTTATAAAATTGCAAATCTAGTTAAATAATTTATTTAAATTATTTCCTTAAATCTTTAACAGTTTAAATTAAATTTAATTACTTTCGTCTTTAAATCGCGTAAGTTTTAAATCGGATAGTACAAGGCCGTTACTAACTATTATAAAATAGTATTTCGGTCATAATTGCGTTATTTTAGTTTTTAAACATTTGTTCACCAACGTCCGTATTAACCGAATAGAATTTCATTCTATTTAAGTTGCGTACGATTTAACCAAATCGCATTTTTATATATATTTAACAATATATATAATTCGATACATAAATTAGCCTAACACAGAACTAATTACATGTATTAACGAAGAATTAGGCACTAATTCTAGTCCTAATTTGCCGGTTGTTACATTCTCCCCCTGTTAAAAGAATTTCGTCCCGAAATTTAAGTCGAAGTCGCGTTAGGGGCAGAATCGGTGAATAAGTGGGGATACTTGAGTCGTATTTGGTCTTCCCGTTCCCAAGTGAATTCCGGACCGCGCCGCGAATTCCACCTGACTTTGACGATTGGAATACGACTTTGTTTCAGTTGTTTGACCTCACGGTCCATAATTTCGACAGGTTCCTCAACGAAATGTAGTTTGCCATCTATGCGAATCTCGTCAAGGGGGATAATAAGTGTCTCGTCAGACAAACATTTCTTTAAGTTAGAAATGTGAAAGGTAGGGTGCACGCTGCTGAGTTCAGAGGGCAGCTGCAATCGGTATGCCACTGGACCTATCTTCTCGAGGATCTCAAAAGGTCCAATGTACCTGGGGTTTAATTTTCCGCGTTTGCCGAATCGGATTACGCCTTTCCAAGGCGATACTTTTAAGAGTACTCGATCCCCAACTTGGAACTCGAGTGGTTTGCGTCTCACGTCAGCATAGCTCTTCTGACGATCACGCGCGGCTTTGAGTCGGTTTTGGATTTCAACGATTTTCTCTGTGGTTTCATGTATGAGTTCAGGACCAGTGAGTTGACTCTCTCCCACTTCAGTCCAACAGACCGGTGATCGGCACTTACGACCGTACAGTGCCTCAAAAGGTGCAGCTTTAATGCTGGTGTGATAGCTGTTGTTGTACGAGAACTCGCACAACGGTAGGTGTCTTTCCCAATTTGTGCCGGAATCCACTACGCAGGCTCGTAGCATGTCTTCCAGTGTCTGAATAGTTCGTTCGCTCTGGCCATCGGTCTGAGGATGGTACGCGGTACTCATATCGAGACGGGTACCCAGTGATTTTTGGAGTGATTGCCAGAAGCGAGATGTGAAACGGGCATCCCTGTCAGAGATAATCGAGAGAGGGACACCATGTTGGCAAACGATTTCTTTGATGTAAATTTGTGTAAGGCGTTCCATTTTGTCGGTTTCTCTGATTGCCAAGAAATGATCCGATTTGGTGAGACGATCGACGATCACCCAAATGGTATCGCAACCGCTCGCCGATTTAGGTAGTTTAGTTATGAAATCCATGGTAATTTGCTCCCATTTCCATTAAGGAATTTCAGGTTGTTGGAGCAGTCCGGAAGGTCTTTGGTGCTCGGCCTTGACCTTGGAACAAGTTAAGCATTTGCTGACGTACAAAGCAATGTCAGCTTTCATATTCGGCCACCAGTAAAACCCCTTGATGCCGTGATACATTTTGTCGGATCCCGGGTGGATAGAATATTTGGACTTGTGAGCTTCATCCATCACCAAGTCTCGAAGGTTCCCGAAATTAGGCAACCAGATTCGGTTAGAGAAGTACCTAACTCCGTTGGGTCTGATCTCGAATTGTTTATCCATGCCTCGCAAGGCCTCGTTCTTGAAGTTATCGGGTTTCAGGGCTTCGAGTTGGGCAAGATGTATTTGGGTGGTGAGGTCGTTATGAATGGTAATACTGAGTGCCCGGACTCGGAGTGGTTTTGTTCTTTCCTTACGGCTGAGAGCATCAGCAACCACGTTTGCTTTGCCCGGATGATATTTGATCTCACAGTCGTAATCGGCGAGTAATTCAACCCATCTACGTTGCCTCATGTTAAGATCTTTCTGGTTGAAAATGTGTTGGAGGCTTTTGTGGTCGGTGAATACAGTGCTGCGGGTACCATAAAGATAATGTCTCCAGATTTTTAAGGCGAACACCACGGCCCCTAGCTCGAGGTCGTGAGTTGTGTAGTTTTTCTCGTGAACTTTAAGTTGTCTGGAGGCGTAGGCAATGACCTTGTCTCGTTGCATCAGCACGCAACCGAGACCTTGGTGAGAAGCATCGCAGTATACCACGAAGTCATCGGTGCCTTCGGGTAGAGATAGTATGGGTGCACTGCAAAGCTTGGATTTCAACAGTTGAAATGCCGACTCTTGTTTCTCGGTCCAATCGAATTTCTTTTCCTTCTGAGTCAGCACGGTGAGGGGTTTGGCAATTGTTGAAAAGTTTTCGATGAAGCGACGGTAGTAACCGGCCAATCCCAAAAATTGGCGTACCTCGGTTGGAGTAGTTGGCGCCTTCCAGTTCTTGATTGCTTCGATTTTCGATGGGTCCACATGAATTCCCTGACTGTCGATAACGTGCCCAAGGAATTGAACGGTGTTTATCCAGAACTCACACTTAGAGAATTTGGCGTAAAGCTCCTCGTGTCTAAGTAGTTCTAGGATGGTTCTGAGGTGTTGTGCGTGTTCCTGTTCGTTTCGCGAATATATAAGGATGTCATCGATAAAAACAATAACAAACTTGTCGAGGTAAGGTTTGCACACCCGATTCATAAGGTCCATGAATACAGCCGGTGCGTTGGTTAGACCAAAGGGCATTACTTGGAATTCGTAGTGCCCGTAACGGGTTCTGAATGCGGTTTTCGGGATGTCAGCATCGCGAACACGCAACTGATGATAACCTGATCGAAGATCAATCTTTGAATAACAGCTTGATCCCTGAAGTTGATCGAACAGATCATCGATTCGAGGAAGTGGATATCGGTTCTTGACGGTTAGTTTGTTCAACTCTCGGTAGTCAATACACATTCGAAATGAACCGTCTTTCTTTTTGACAAATAGGACCGGAGCTCCCCAAGGTGAAGAACTCGGTCTAATGAATCCTCTATCCAAGAGTTCCTGTAACTGGGTGGACAACTCCTGAAGTTCGGATGGGGCTAGGCGGTACGGTGCGCGGGCCACCGGTGCGGCACCCGGCACGAGATCAATCGAGAACTCAACCTGTCTAGGTGGAGGTAAACCAGGTAGTTCTTCTGGAAAGACTTCGGGAAAGTCTCTAACGATTGGCACATCTTCAAGTCGCTTCTCCTCCGACTTTTTCTCCGTGATGTGCGCGAGTATTGCTGGGTAACCCTTTCTCAGAAATTTTCGGGTTTTTAAACAGGAGATTAAGTTTAGTCTCGACCCACCAGTCTCCCCCTGGATGATCAAGGTACTACCGGCGGCGAGAGGAATTCGGACGATTTTATCATGGCAAACAATTTCAGCCCGGTGCTTGGACAACCAGTCCATACCCACGATGACATCAAAACTTCCTAGTTCAACAGGCATTAGATCAATTGAGAAGGTTTCGTTTGCGAGGTTTAAAGTGCAATTAGGTATCACACTACTGGTTTCTATGAGTTTACCATTTGCGAGCTCTACAGTGTACTTAACATCTAAGGCCGAAGGGGTGATATTAAGTAGTGGGCAAAACTCATCAGATATGAAACTTTTATCAGCACCGGTGTCAAATAATACTGAAGCAGTAAGATCGTTGAGAAGAAACGTACCCGTTACAACATTCGGGTCTTCCCTAGCTTCCCCAGCTTTGATGACAAATGCTCTGCTATGAGCAGGGTTGTTGTTCCGTTTGTTGCTGTTGTTGTTGTTGTTGTTGTTTCTCTGCTTAGGGCAATTATTCTGAAAATGCCCAGGACTTCCGCACCCATAACAAGTCTTCGGGGCACTGGTGTTTCGACAATCCTTGGCCAGATGCCCAAAGCGTTTGCAGTTTGTGCAAGGGCAGGAACCGTCGTGGTGACGATTGCATTTGGGACAGTAGGGCCTGCTTCCAACGTACCCTTTCCTTTCAGAAGTGCCAGATGAATAAGCCCTAAGGGGCTCAGGCTTTCGGTTGGTGATTTGGTTGGATGAGTTGGGGTTTCCTTCCCACTTTCGTTTGTTGTTTGCAGGTGGGGCTGAGGTT
Source organism: Helichrysum umbraculigerum (assembly GCA_949592205.1). Lineage (NCBI taxonomy): Eukaryota > Viridiplantae > Streptophyta > Magnoliopsida > Asterales > Asteraceae > Helichrysum > Helichrysum umbraculigerum. The sequence goes on along the minus strand of CATIUR010000005.1, from coordinate 78,165,848 downwards.
GTGTTACGGCGGACAGCGTTTGCCGTGAGTTAATGGGCCATACGGATGGCGTTCTGGATAGTACCTGGTTTGGATGAAGTCACCAGGTCCTGAAGTTTTTCGGGCAATCCATCAATATATTTCTCGATCCTCTTGTACTCAGGATCGACCATGGTTGGGCACAGAAGTGCCAGCTGGTGGAAACGGTTGGTGTAACCGGTGATATCATTACCTTGTATCTTATGGTTCCAGAATTCCAGCTCCAGTTGTTTCAGTTCATCCCTGGGGCAATACTCACCCCTTAACATCTCCTTCAACTCCTCCCACGGGAGTTTGTAAGCATCGGCAACGCCCACAGTTTGGGCATAGGTGTTCCACCATGTGAGTGCGGTGTCGGTAAAAGTACTAACAGAGAACTTAACTTTGTCCCCCTCCGCACAGTTGCAGATAAGGAATACCGATTCAACTTTCTCGATCCAACGTATTAGACCGATTGCTCCCTCGGTACCTGCAAAGTTTAGAGGTTTGCAGTTCTGGAAGTCCTTGTAAGAACAAGGTTTAGCAGCAGTGGTTTCAGCGGCATCGCTGTTTCTTGAGGAATTTGGTGGAGTATTCCGAGCCAAGGCTTCAGTAACAGCCTGGGTTATAAGGGAGGTAATCTGGGCATCGGTGTATGGTCGTGTCTTTGGCGGCATGATTCTTCAATAAAAGAAATGAAGATACATGAGATTTTGTATGAGCTGGTAATTGTCACAGATGTACATGTATAAAAGCAGTAATACATAACATCAACATGGAAAATGACAATTAATGTGAGTTGAGATAACAAAGGATATCTGATAGATAAAGTGAGTTCAAAAGTTACATCCTACAGAGATATTACAAAAGGTGTCGGGAATGGTTACATCCGACTAGTTTATAGAGTAGTGCTAGATAGTCCCTAGATTACGAGATAGATTACAAGACAAAAACTACACTAATCTTAATGTAGATTAATTTGTTCCATCAGCGCGACAAGGCGGTCCACGGTTTCTGCTAGTCGGTTGGTTTGCCTGGCGTTGTCTTCCACCAAGGCCAGTCGTTGTGCTATTGTTCGAGAGTGATCCGCAGTCTCCTGTGAACGCTGTTCACATTCTTCTAATCGGTTTCTTACAAGTTCATCCGCACCTAATTCGGCGGTCATGGAATCCTGAATTATGCTTACAGAGAGGTTTGTATCCTCTTGTTCTTGCTGGAGTTGGGCTATGTGATCCAGCGCTTGGCGAAGTAGGTAGGTCATCCGGTGTTGTTCTCGTTCGAGATGTTCGAGCCTTTGTTCCTGACGGCAGAGTTGGGTAGTCAACACTGGCACTGTGAGATGTGCCGAGTTCTGAAAGTTATGAACAGGATAGGGGCTGGTTCGAGGTGACCTTGTGTTCCTCCTGGCTACACGTGGGTTTCGTGACCCATGTGGGTGAGAGTGTGACGGATTAGGTGGTGTGTTTGCCATTCCTGTGGCAGAGTGTAAGTAAGACGAGGCTAATATATATAGGCATATAATATCCAGCCTAAAGTCTAGCACGTATCAAGTAAGGGTCCGGTTCTCTCGTGGTCAGAGTCAACTAAAGCATTCCTGTTCGACACAACCATTTCAGACCTCACATCATCTTTCTTTAATTGTACATAGTTGATCAGGCTATGTTAAATTAAAGTCGTATGATGTAATTCCTGAACCAATCATGCCTAGTAAGGGAATACTGCCTAATGGTCATAGTCTAGGCCCACTAAATGCAACCTAGTTCACTATAACCTTAGGCTCTGATACCAATCTGTAACACCCCCAAATTTAGTGATTTGCGGAAGCATACTTGGGTGTTACTAATCAATATACAAAGCACAAGATATACAGCAAACGACCTCTAAATGAGACGTTTTGTAAAATAATTACATTTCATAATTAAATCGTTCGAAAACATATAGTTTTCTTTACAAAAATATGTAAGCCTAGAGTCCGCGTATGTGGCGGGAGATTCTATTACATAACCATAGTTACAAAAGATAATGCCAAAGAATCTCCGTTAAATGCAGTTTGGAAATCATGCGACTCTAGCTAGTAATCCTGGAGTGATCCTACTCCGTAAGTGTACCTGAGAATACATGCTAAAAAGGGTCAACCAAAAGGTTGGTGAATCTCACAGGTTTATCAGTAAATAATCAGTTTGAACACAAGATTTCATCAGTTGTGCCCGTAGGCGTATATCAAGTATTTGCAAATCTCGCAAAAGTAAAGAAATCAAGTTATACCGTTGCCATGAGGCTCATAATCGAAGCTTAACCCGTAAATAATCAGTTGCTCCCGTGACATGCTCGAAATTGAGCAAGCATAAGTAAACGAAATAATAGTCGCCCGTTTATACATAACGGTTCGTGGTAGCGCTACTACCCCAGGCGGGGAGGGTCATTTCCCTAATGGATCCATTAACTACTGTTCGCGCTTAAGTACATAACTAACGATATATGATGGAGAGACTTCAGTAAATAGTAAGTAACTCATGCAATTCCGTTTGGTATAGTAAACAGTTTAGTACTTGTGTTCAAGAAAAATCAGTAGCATGTATCTCCCCCAATAAGTTAAAACAGTAAAAGTGGGGCCGTAAGACTCACCTGAGTCTTTGCAAGTGCGTTTATATCAATAAACGAGTAAGAAATATCAACAGTTGGTTCTCCGAACCCGTAACCTCCGAATTCCTAAACACGTAATGTCAAGTAAGTAGATGTCTCGCAAGACCATCTAGGCTAGTTGTTCATACAACCCGTTGTGTTTAAATGTTGGTTTGTTCACGTTCGTAACAAAGTATACGGCCCGTTGGTGATTTGTTATAATTAAAGTTTATCATTCAATACGCAAATTAAAGTAATTGTAATAGGAAAGTATGTTTTATTATGATTGTTAGGTCGTATCGTATAAGGATTTGAGGTTGTAAAAGTTCGACACTTAGTGAAAATGTGAGTTTTCAAGGTTCTGGTTTGTGCGACGTAGCATGCGACGTTGCAAGCGACGTAAGGTGCGACGTAGGCAGGTACGTCGCATGATGCGACCTTCGCAAATCAATGCGACGTAGGGGGCGACGTCGCTAATGCGACGTTGCTTCGGTTTGCGACGTTAAAGTCTACGTCGCTACGTGCGACGTCCGCAAATTAATGCGACGTAAGGGGCTGCGTCGCTAGTGCGACGTTGGGATTTTTGTGCGACGTAGGCCGCGACGTCGCAGAGGCCCCTGGCCAGGTGCGACGTAGCGGTCTGATGGCCGGAATTTTTGTCGAAAACGAGTTTCCCGGTTTCCGTTGGGTCCAAATCTTTTACCCAACCCTTATATGAACATATTAAGCCTATTTAAACCATAAACTAGTAAAAATGATCGAAAACGAGAGATGTCGGGATTTGTCGGAAACTTACGCGGCGTCGGATTGAAAATCCGAAAAGATAGGAATGTAGATCGTGAGAAGGTGAACGTTTTCTTCCAAAGTAGTCACGAAATCCGGGTGCGTTTAGTATGTTTATTTGGTGATTTTGGTGGGTTTTGGTGGTGATGAAAGTTGAGAGAAAAAGATGAAGGAGAGAGAGAGAGGGAAAAGATGAAATGAAAAGAGAAAGGTGGGGAATGGGAGGTTATCCTCCCATTTTCCTGTCCCCGCTCCCCGTGCGGTGTTCGTTTGCTCCGTCGTTTAAACGTTAAATATCCATTTTACGCGTTTAATTATTTTTATAAAATTGCAAATCTAGTTAAATAATTTATTTAAATTATTTCCTTAAATCTTTAACAGTTTAAATTAAATTTAATTACTTTCGTCTTTAAATCGCGTAAGTTTTAAATCGGGTAGTACAAGGCCGTTACTAACTATTATAAAATAGTATTTCGGTCATAATTGCGTTATTTTAGTTTTTAAACATTTGTTCACCAACGTCCGTATTAACCGAATAGAATTTCATTCTATTTAAGTTGCGTACGATTTAACCAAATCGCATTTTTATATATATTTAACAATATATATAATTCGATACATAAATTAGCCTAACACAGAACTAATTACATGTATTAACGAAGAATTAGGCACTAATTCTAGTCCTAATTTGCCGGTTGTTACACTCAATTTCTCCGAAAATTGATTAATTAGATCATCTATCGACATTTTCTCAGTTAATTGCAAATCCATAAACTCTTGTCGAATTTTAGTCATTTCAAATTCAGAGCAGAATTGCTTACAAATTTCATTATGAAAATCTGTCCATCTGATTGAAGCTTTTTGTTGTGGTGTTAACGTTGCGGTAACTGAATCCCACCATGACATGGCCAATCCCTTTAATAATTGAACCGCATATGGAACTTTAAACTCTTCTTCACATTGAACCACTTCAAACTTCCTTTCCACATCTCGAAGCCAATCCAAAGTAACAGCTGGATTAGAACTCCCAAAATACTCAGATGGTTTGCTTGACATAAAAGTCTTAAACGAACAACCCTTTTTATGAGGTGATGGAGTCTGTGAAGATGGAGGTGAAGATCTCAATTGTTGTTCATGTAAATATTGCTGTCTTAAGGCTCTTAATCCGATTACTTCATCCTCTAATTTATGCATGTACTCACTTTGATCAACATCACTTTCAGGAGGAAGAGAAGTACCCATTTGATTTTGATTTCCTGGAGGTATCTCAGTCTCTGGAGTTTGATTATGAGTGGTGGTTGGTTGTACATTATCTGCCATCTGTATTCAAAACAACAAACTCACAATTCGTTAATAGTTAGTACCTAACATACTAACAAATTGCTAATTCATACTAATCCCCACACTTAGAATGTTTAGCGTACACCAATAGGTTTGGGATTGCACACCCTACCAATGTACAATTCGCCCAAGCCTAGGCTCTGATACCAATTTATAACACCCCATATATATATATATATTTTTTTTAAAACCTGGAAGCGTTGGATAAATATGTACATATAAATTACATTATCAAAACTTGGTGCTATATCCTAATACATATAATAATTACACATAAAATCAAAAGATTTAAGTTTAGGTGTTATATTTTACATAACCATATTTAAAACATAGTTCAAAACTGTCAGAGTAATAGGTAGCCAAAACATTCTTCTAAACCCCAACTTCTTATCTTTAAGCAGATCAAAATGAACAACCTGCAAGAAGTTTAAGCGGTGGGATTAGCACGAAGCTAAGTGAATAGACTTATAGCAAACAGTCTAATTTAGTAATAATAATCAGTTTACAATAATTCTTATGGTAAACACAATATCAGAGAGGATCGGTGGTTCTTGAGGTAACCTTCATGCCGCGGTGGCCCTCAAGAATGCTTATAACCAGCTGTATTTGGCCGATACAGGAAACCGATAAGCTAGTGTACTATTTACTCACACAATACAGTTTCCATAACAACACATGTGCAAGAACCTGTATTGGCCAATTAATAGTAGCCTTAAGCCCAATAACATTTGACCTCTCATTATACACACTTATACGCACATAGCAATATAGCAATTAGTAATAATACTTGGGCATCATGACAGGCAACAGTATAATCAGTAAACCATAATTACTTGTTGTAATCTTAATCATTACAACTAAATTATACCGAGAGTATAAATCCACTCACCTGTCTTTTCAAGCCTTCAACTCAAAGATCTTATATTATTGAGTTCTTGGATTATCTGAAATACAACAAAATAACTGAAGTCATTAACTTGTTCTTGATATCCATAAAATTGAAAATCACCTCACTCATTCAAACTATAGCAGTTAAGTGAAGTACATCTTAACACATGTATTGGTACTAACATATATTTACATATAGGCTAGAATAAGTAATCTCTATACATATACAATACAAACTTATACCCTTACTACAAGTACACATTAAAATTTCAAATTCTGAGATAAATGGGGAATCCGCCCGGATTGAATTGAATCCGTCCGGATTCATGCTGAATCCGCCGGATTCAGACTGAATCCGCCGGATTCCCGACCACTTTCAGCTCAAATTTGAGACAGAACTAAATTTAAGGAATACGCTCAATGAATCCGCCGGATTCACTTAAATCCGGTTACCATATTTGCCCGGAATCCGCTGGATTCATAGGAATCCGACCGGATTCCCTTGGTTTTTAGCTCAGTGCAGTAGCAGATTCCTGCACAACTCAAACTCTAACCAAAACTTCAAAATGACCAAAACTCACTTGATAACAGATTTCTGAACTAATTTTTAGCATCAAGTAACCTTTATAAACCTACTATAACTTCTAATAACAAGTATTACCAAATCAAATTACCAGTTCATGATTCACCATAAGAACACACAACCTAACTTTTGCTAATCAATCAAACTTACAAAATCAGTGATAAAATTAACATATAAGCAATCACATAATCATCATACAAGTAACAAACACTATATCTAGCTTCAATTTACACTACACAAGCAATTACATAATAAATCTTTTAGGTTAAATATGAATTTACTTACAAGATGAATCAAAGTAGGATGATGATTATGATGTTGATGATGATTAAGATGTAAGCTAGTAATGAATCAAAGTTCCTTGTTAAATTGAGTTCTTGAGCTTGTTCTAGGTTTTTGTATAGTTTTGAAGATGATAGAATTTAGGGAAAAAAAAGAAATAGAGGTAAAAAAAGAGAGGTCGGCCTTCATATACCGACTCCCACAATTTTGGGTATTTTATTCCCGTCTTAAATCTATTGTCCGGAACCTAAATACCAATTGAGAGAAACTTATTTTATTTTACAGTTAAGTAAAACTATTTAAATCAAGTAGTAGTTTACTAGTCACAATTAATCAATTGGTCAAATTATCTAAGTTTCAACCCAATACATATAAATGCACATAATTTCTTATAACATGTAAAATAATTATATCAAATAAAAGAAATTACCAGTTAATATCTAGGCCCAAGGAGTGGATGTTACATCCATTATATAACAGCAGTATATTAACTTTTATAGTTACTTGAATTTACTTTAAATGCTTAAGTGTTAATAATGTGAATGAAATAAATTTTAAGTATTTCTTTTTTATAGTTTAAAACTTGGTACGGAATCTTAATATATTAGTATAAAAGATATAAAAAATAAACGGTGAACTATAATATTTAAATAATAATATGATTTTTCAGATACTTATATTAAAACAATCTTAACATATATTTAAATATTCATTAATGTTTATATAAGTTATGAAAAAGATAAATATTTATGGGGTTACATTTGTAACCGATAAATATTTATGAGATATTAAATTGTATTATAAATTGCATTTAATATAAGTGTTCAAAAGTTGAGAATAATAGTTAAAAGGGTATAATAGTAATTTACGATTACTCCTTTTAAGACAATGTCTCAAACTTTTTATAATATAGTGTGTGTGTGTGTGTGTGTCTATATATATATATATATATATATATATATATATGTATTTAATGGTTAATTTTTAACATATATAATGAAACAATTTATATAGAGACTAAAAACTATAGTATTCATGTTTCGAATAATAAACTTATAAAATGATCAAGAGATAAATATTAAACAAATTGATAATTATTGTATACACTATATGATTATATACATTTACATTTCGTATTCAACCTTTTTACACCCTAAAAACATAAAGATAAGATACCGAATGTATTAATTCAGTCAAACACAATTAATCAAAACCCTTGCAGGGAATCAAAGGGCACATAAAAATGAGAGAAAGGAAAGGGAGTTTTTGTGTGCATGTTTGAATATTTTCAAGATTGTCTGATTGAAAAGTGTCAGATTCGATAGGACTTCCATTGTTTAAGTGTTGTTAGCATTATGGTGTAATTCTCCTCTCTTTGTATTGGAGATTTGAATTATTTGATGAGTAGTCGTTTATTCAAGATTTAATACATCTCCTATGTTGGTTGATGATAACAACTAGCTATCGGTCTCGTCCGTTATGGCCATACGGATATGGTTGGATAAGTGTTCTTTGGGAATCCCCGGGTATTATGATATCCCAAGAGCCACCGATCCTCATTACTAAGTTGTGCTATGGTTGAACAGTTGCATTGTTGATAAGTTGACATGTTGAATAGTTGACCAGTTGATAGGTTGACCACTTGATAGTTGACCAGTTAATCAGTTGCCCGGTTGAGTTGTTGAATTGTTAGACCGGTTTAACATATACTCCGTCTGATACAATCTAACATTTTATATATATAATATATCTAACATTCTGTAACACTTTTGTAATTAAAGCAATTCTCTTTGCTTAATTAATTTAGTAATTGCATTGTCTAAGTTTGTGAAACACACTCAAAATTCACCAAGGCTATTTTTTTTTTAATTCGGAAGCGTATTAGACATACACAATTTAGATTATAAATATAAATATCATTGCCAAGGTTACATTTAAATGATACCACATAGATTGCATATAAAAGCCAAAATGCAATCCATAAGGTATCATTCCATCATAATTCAATACAACTTGGAATGGTACGCCTTAGTGTAATTCAATTCACATATGATGATAAATCATTAGTTAGTTAAACCAAAACAGAGCGAGCAGTATTAAACATCCCATTCCCATCATCTTGCTCACCCACATAACCAAAATATCCTACAAGAGTAATGAGGGGGGATTAGCACAAAGCTAAGTGAACAGATCAATAACCAACAACCTAATTTAGCTTAACAATTGCCTACAACTAAGCAGTCAACAACTAGCTTCAAAGAGGATTGGTGGTCCTTGAGGCACCCAAATGCCGCGGAGGCCCCCAAGCAACGCTTGCAATCACTGACGGCCAATTCAGTGATCTAACCAATAGTTTAGTACTATTACCGCTTCCAACATTAAGTCAATGACAACACGTGTACAAAGCTCTAATGTTATCCAAGTAATAATACACAAACCCTATCGCAATCGACCTCTGAACAATTCATATAATCCATACCCATCATGGCAATATATATCAAGATAAACAATACATCAAATAAACCAAGTTTACCCGTTGTAACCATATCGTTACAACCAATTTAGACTGAAGGTCTATGATCCACTCACTCTTACTGAGGTAGTCTCCACTCAGAGATATAATCTCACTGAGTCTTCGCTTTATCTGAGAACACGATCAAAACCCGAGTTAGATTCTCATCTCAAGTGTATCACAATATAATCATACGTATAATATCAATTAAGGGTACTTAATATCCTTTCAATACAATACAAGTAACGTAAATGCACAAGTCACAAGTTATCAAATTCATCATTTTTCAACATACAAACGCGATCCTGGAATAGGGTGCTGGATCGCGTTCCATAGTTCTAAATTATTCTGTAACCGTTTTACACTACCAAACGCGATCCAGATGAGGTGCCGGGATCGCGTTCCAAGGAGCAAACTCAACTCAACTCGGATTTACACTAACTAACACGATCCGGACATAAGGGGGCGGGATCGCGTTTCAAAGAAGGATTCTGGTCTGAGACAAAATTACACTATGGAACGCGATCCTGGCCTGATGCCTGGATCGCGTTTGTCACTTTTCCAGCGACAAAACCCAGGTTCAAGAACACTTTAGCTCGACCTAATTCTTATTTTCACCAAATCAAAGATGTGATACACAAATATTGACATACAATAACTTCAAGGATCATCATGCAACACGTTATAACCATAAACAACTATCATCAAACTCAAATCCATGCTTGATCACTCATTTAACCTAATTACTTAAACCCTAACATATATGCATACAATTAGGCAATTAAACTTACAATCGAGATGATGACAAGGTGAAGATGATGATGATAAGGAGCTTGAATCAAATCCCTAGCTAGTTCTTCACTTCCTTTGATTTTTTTTTTTTTATAGTTGTTATGTATATGTGTGTGTTCTTGAGACTAGAGAGGAAATGGGGGGAGAAAATGCTTTAGGTCGATATATCCCCAACCAACACTCATATTAGGCAATAAAATGCTATACCCGCTCTAAGCCTATTGTCTGGAACCTAAAACCAATTTACGAGACAATAAGTTTTATTACACCGACTACTAAGTTAATTTAAAACAATCAATAAATTATTTATCACAATAGGTCATTTGACCAGTTGACCTATTAATTTCAGTTTCTCAATAATACAAAATTATTTCTAAATACAATTTAAATACGAGCAAAGTAGGGGAAATACCGTATTTCTACTAGGCCCAAATTGAGGATGTTACAAATCTTCCCTCCTTAAGAAGATTTCGTCCCCGAAATCTCGCCATGCACAAAAAGACTAGGATATCGTGTAACATCCTCGTTTTGGGCCTAGTCGAAATCGGTAATTTCTTTATTTATTTAATTATTTAAGTGTGTTTTTAAATAATTAATGTCTTGTGAATAATTATAAATTTAATAGGTCCATTAGCTAAATGAGTTATTGTGGATAGTAAAATATTACTCGTTTTAAATTTATTTAATTGACGGTAAAACAAAATTGTATTTCCCCGTAAATGGTTTTTAAGTTCCAGACAATAATAAATACGGGGAATGAAAAGTAACACTTAAATTGTATACTATATGGATTAATTGGTTTTATTTCTTCTCCCACACACACATACGTACGTACATGCATACCTACACCAAAAACCCTAAATCAAAACATGAAGAAATCATCAAATTGAAGCTTCTAAGTTTGGATTCAAGCTTCCTTCATCATCAAAACAAGGTATAATCACATGTTCTTCATTTTTCATAACCTAGAATTTGGGGGTTTTTGATGTTCTTGGTTTAATCCGAAATTAGGGTTTGATTTTGTGAAATTGTTGTTAGTTAAACATGTTATTGTTGATTACTAACTAGATTCAAGCTTAAGATTATAGATTTATAGTGATTCTTAGGGTTTATGATGATTTTGATGGGTTAATGACTTTAATCCGAATTTAAAGTATGAAATTGGTTAAGGTGATGTTCATAAGTGTTTATAAGATGGTTAGTAATATTAATTTAACCTAGAAATGAAGTAATCATGTTATACAAGTTGTAATCAAAATGGGTTTTTGGGTAATTGATGGAATTAGCATGATTAACATGAATTGAGGCTTATGGTTATGTTATGGTTGGTAATTAGTACCTAATTCATGATTATAACATAAGTATTAACTTAGAATGGAAGAGTTTGATTAAGTGTTCATGAGGTGTTTTTAGAATTGATGATTATGATGAGTTATATGGTGAAAGTGATGTTGATTGTTAATTAGAACACTTAATAGAGAATTAAAGAGTAATGTTGCAAATTATTGACTAAGTATTCATTAAACCATGTGTTAGGGGTTTTGAATGAATTAGTGATATTTGATGGTAATGATCTTATTAAAGATGTAGCTATGTTAATGGGGATAATAAAAGTTGATTAAATGAGATGGTGGTCATAACGATCATAAACTTGATAATCGAGTTTGAATTGTGTCGTTGATATGGTTATTTATAATATTGGAATGATGTTGTATAGATTTTGAGACAAGTAACTAACTTGTGTTATTCCATTGTATTCTCAGATGTGGAGAAGACTCAGTGACATTAGACTACTGAGTGGACGGCGGAGGTATTGGTGAGTGGACCTGTAACCTTCAGCGTAACTTAGTTGTAACATATTTGGTTACAACGGGTAAACGTGGTTTTACTGCTTATAAACTGTGGATTGACATATTGCCTTGATAGATATAGATTTTGTGATATCTGGCCTTTGGGCATATGTGTTTTCAGAGGTCAACATGGTTTGGGCTTAAGGTTACTATTGAGTTGCCAACACAGGTCCTTGTACACGGATGGTTATAGGAATACTGTGTTGTGTGGGTAAATAGTACCTAGGCTATCGGTTTACCGCTGTATTGGCCTGCAGTTGGTGTGAGGTTGCTTGGGGGCCACCCGGGCATGAGGGCACCTCAAGGACCGCCGATCCTCTTGGATGATATTTGTTTGCGATGCTTTATGCTGTAAACAAATGATTGTGTGTTTACGATGCTGTTACTGTAAACTCGTTTAGTATGCTATGCTTAGTTGTAAACATATTTGTTAGGCTAAGCTGTGTTGATGGTTATTAGTTCATTCACTTAGCGTTGAGCTAATCCCCCACATTACCACTCCTTGCAGGATATGATTAGATTATGGGATGAGCAAGGAGCAGCTGACTGGATGGAATGTTTGATGACCCGATGTTTACTCTGATCTTTGATTTCATAAAATCATTGTTGTCTTTCAAATTATGTAACACCCAAAATGTTAAATCATGTTTTGAAATAGATTGACTAATATGAGTATTATATAATGTACAATCATTAATGTTTGTTGGACTTTCGCTTCCGGTTTTAAAAAAAAAAAGAAAAATGGCTTTGAGAAGTGAAGGGTGTTATAAATTGGTATCAGAGCATCGGTTTGGGTGAATTGAACATTTATGGTGTTCAATCCCAAATCTGGATTTGTGTCAAGTTGAACATTCCAGAAGGTGGGGTTAGTTGTTGCATGATAATTGGGTAGTAAGATATGTACTAACACTTAACAAGATGTGAGATTGTGTTTGATTGCAGAGAAGGAGGAACATGAGTAACCGACTGGTACTCTCAATGATTCCTCTATGTTCGTTGGTGTAAAAGCATCAGGTAATTCTCTATAAGCTTGTTTAAATTAAATAAGTTTGAATTGTTTACTTGCTATGAGGACTATGATTAGTGAAGTAAATTGAATTAGATTGATATGATTTCTCATTTGTGAGTAAGTTAATTTTTGCCTATGTTTTTAGCATAGTTGATTATATGCTTAGTAGTAAAGTCAAAAATGGTCAGCTTGCTTTTGTATGTATTGACAAGTTTAGGAAGGTCAATGTTGAAAACTTGATGTAATTGTGTAAATATGATGGTAATATGTGAAATTGGTGTTTTAAGGTTATGTTATGCCACCAATAGTGATAATGGTTTGGTTTGACTTGGATTAGTCAAAGTTATGTGGAATGGGTAATAGAATAGTGATTATATGTTCATAAACCCAAACGGGTCATTTAAGTGCCCAAATGGGTCACTTAGTGATAAAACGGTTAAAACTTGATGTGGTTTGTGTATGATGACTTTTAAAATGACTTACAGTCATAAGTATAGATAAAATGTGGATTAAAAGTATTAATGTGGTCATTATGAATGAAATTGGGAAAAATGTCCATTTGGACCCCTAAACGGGTTAACGTGTCAAAACAATGTAGAATGAGTGTTTGTAGGTGACGAATATGCCCACACGTCACTAATGTATATAGAAACATGTTGGTAAAAGGTGGAAGTCAGAAACCAAGTCGTTTGAAATATAGCGTGTCAACCAAAATGGTCGAAAATGGTCAAAAATGAGTCGTACGTCCGTTTTCTCGTAAAACGTGTAAATTGAAAAAGTGTAAAAAGGGAAAGTTTCATTTTGGCATAGTGGACGTGCCTGCAAAATTTTAGAGTCTAACTCTAAACGAGTAAAAAGTTATACGCGTTTGAAATTGGCTAAAAAATATGATTTTTCTGAACTTCAGATTTCTGCTTGGGAACGCGATCCCAACAAGTTCTTCTGGATCGCGTTCGTACGTGTTATTTTGTCTCAGATTATTTTTATGCTTGGGAACGCGATCCCAGCCATTTTCCAGGATCGCGTTTGTGTGTGTATTTCGTGTTCAGATGCGTTTTCTCTTGGGAACGCGATCCCGCTCACTTCTCCGGATCGCGTTTGTATGCCTAATTTGGTTACAGAATATTTTACACTAGGGAACGCGATCCTGACCTGTTTCCCGGATCGCGTTAGTAAAAAAAAAAAAAAAAAAAAAAAATTTTCTTGCGACGTTCGACGTAATACTTGACGTAGAAAATTTTTAGAAAATTTCGGTGTCCGATTAAGACGAAATTTTCATGTCCACTCAAAAACGGCCCAACGGTCAAAGCTCATTATGAGCCCTGTCAGTTTTCGGCACTTCGGGATCGTTTGGGGCCCGAAAATCGCGTTTTATTGTTTTTCGGACATTATTTCGGACTTTTAGCTTATGAATTGTATTGGGCTTTTGTTTCTTTGAGCCTAGAGATCATTCCTGTGACTATATGCAATATTAAAAGTTGTTTTAAGAGGTCTATATGTTTTTTTGTGTAGGAGTTGTTTATAGGCAGTTTAACTAACAGCATAGTATGCCAGTAAGGGTATTGTTGATTGTTGCTTGTTAGGGTAAATAAATATTGATTATGTAATTATGTTAATTACATTATGTGAAATACTTAATATGATCGAATAAGTATTTGTAAGAGTTGAAGAGTATTATAGGAGCTTACTCTTGCTTAAATAACTGAATATGGAAGGTTATTAATTAATCAACTTAGAAATTATATATTGATGAATATATGTGGAATATGACCTGGTATTTTAACAAGGTACTTAGTACTAAATGTTATATAGAGTATTATACTTGATAATTAAAGTGTTAAGTGATTGATATTGAATCGTGTAGAGAGGGTGTTACATTGATTTAGTTGTATTAAATTTTAACCTGTGTTAAGGAGACAATGAGAAATGTGTTAGATGATTGAATTGTTATGTCTACCTAATTATGTGAGTAGTTTCACATTCAAGTGATAAATGAAAATAGTAACAAGTTAACACTTGGTCATAAATCTATTTTAAGTGCTATTATATGTGTGATAATTGTTGATTTCAACATTGTGAATTATGTGAAAGTAAAAGTTAATTACATTAGAGATCAATGGTATGAAGTGGCCTGAGAATTAAGTGTGATTGACATAATATGACGACGTCTGGCCAACGTATTTATATTATGCCATTTCACATGGAGATTGTTGAGGCTACTAAGTACCAAATGAAATTAAATGGTTTTAAAATAACGAGTAACATGTATTGACTTGCAGTTATGAAATGGTTATTGACTGACTAATATAAGGTGGTAGTAAACTAATTAACTATCGTTTAATGTAGAAACGTTGTAAAAGAAGAAATTGAACTGTTTATACTACTTGTTAAGATGAGTACGTGATTCTTCATTCATGATAATAAAGGTTAAGTAAAGGCTGCCATGTCCGGATAGTTTATGGTTAGAAAAAGGTGCGAAATTATGCCTATGAGAAAGACGAAATAGTCTATAAAATAAGAGTTTAAATTTAACAAATTGATAATTATATTATCATTAAGTGCGAATTACATGTGATTTTATGTGTTGTTGTATATCTGATGGCTAGGTAAGGTGGTAAACTGTAATTTGAAAAAGTTATGTGATGAAATAAGTTAAGTAGAGGTAAGCTAAAATGGATTAAATAGGTGAATATTGTTGAAAATGTGTTGATGATTAGCACATTTTGATAATGTGGTATGTGTGCTGAGATAGCAAGTACCCATTGATGTATAATAGCAATTATCTGTTGAGATTGGTGCTATGTGATTTTGTAGATTATGATTTTAATCATAGGAAATTGACTTTTACCTTGCTTTTAAAGGTGGGATTAAGCTGTATGATTTGAAACACATATGAGTAATAGATTTTGCATGATCAAGTAGTGTTTCAATTGACAAAAAACTGATCCTTGGATAAATAGTTGTGATGGATAAGGTTATTGATGCTTCATCATTTAAGGATGATGTATGTGGTTAATTGCTTGCATGATCTAAATTAAATTCTCATTGTAAATATGAACATTGAAGTTTTATAAACATTGTGGTTGTTTTGTTAAGAGAAAGGAATGTAAGTATTTATATTCGGGTTAAAGATCCTAGCATGTCGCTAGTTTTCTGATTAAGATTAAAATAAAGGATTATGTGTTTCACTCATTTTAAGTAATTGTGTGATCCAAAGTGTTTATATGGCTAAGCATAGGGCTTCATGTAACCTGGTGGTGTTACATTTACAAGCCGTAAATCAGTATTTAACTAATTGCAAAAAGTAGAGATACATGGTTATTAGCTAAATGGTTAGTTATGAATTGAGTTAAACTTTTATTACAAATGTGCATGTGGTGGTGTTTATAACTACTATTATTTTTGCTATATATGCGGTTATGCTTATATAGGTTTATCAAGACTTATGTGAATTTAAGTGGTAATACACACTGGTGATGTGTAAGTAGATGAATTAAAATATACCATGTAAGTATATTATAAAGAGTACTCGTTTAGTGTTTATGTGGATGCATAGATACTTAGACTAATGTACACACATGTCGTATGTACATATACTAGTTATTGTTTACGTGATTTTGATTACAATAGGTTAACTAGGTGCGATTAGATTTCGAGGACGAAATCTCTTTAAGGGGGAGAGATTTGTAACATCCTCGTTTTGGGCCTAGTCGAAATCGGTAATTTCTTTATTTATTTAATTATTTAAGTGTGTTTTTAAATAATTAATGTCTTGTGAATAATTATAAATTTAATAGGTCCATTAGCTAAACGAGTTATTGTGGATAGTAAAATATTACTCGTTTTAAATTTATTTAATTGACGGTAAAACAAAATTGTATTTCCCCGTAAATGATTTTTAAGTTCCAGACAATAATAAATACGGGGAATGAAAAGTAACACTTAAATTGTATACTATATGGATTAATTGGTTTTATTTCTTCTCCCACACACACATACGTACGTACATGCATACCTACACCAAAAACCCTAAATCAAAACATGAAGAAATCATCAAATTGAAGCTTCTAAGTTTGGATTCAAGCTTCCTTCATCATCAAAACAAGGTATAATCACATGTTCTTCATTTTTCATAACCTAGAATTTGGGGGTTTTTGATGTTCTTGGTTTAATCCGAAATTAGGGTTTGATTTTGTGAAATTGTTGTTAGTTAAACATGTTATTGTTGATTACTAACTAGATTCAAGCTTAAGATTATAGATTTATAGTGATTCTTAGGGTTTATGATGATTTTGATGGGTTAATGACTTTAATCCGAATTTAAAGTATGAAATTGGTTAAGGTGATGTTGATAAGTGTTTATAAGATGGTTAGTAATATTAATTTAACCTAGAAATGAAGTAATCATGTTATACAAGTTGTAATCAAAATGGGTTTTTGGGTAATTGATGGAATTAGCATGATTAACATGAATTGAGGCTTATGGTTATGTTATGGTTGGTAATTAGTACCTAATTCATGATTATAACATAAGTATTAACTTAGAATGGAAGAGTTTGATTAAGTGTTCATGAGGTGTTTTTAGAATTGATGATTATGATGAGTTATATGGTGAAAGTGATGTTGATTGTTAATTAGAACACTTAATAGAGAATTAAAGAGTAATGTTGCAAATTATTGACTAAGTATTCATTAAACCATGTGTTAGGGGTTTTGAATGAATTAGTGATATTTGATGGTAATGATCTTATTAAAGATGTAACTATGTTAATGGGGATAATAAAAGTTGATTAAATGAGATGGTGGTCATAACGATCATAAACTTGATAATCGAGTTTGAATTGTGTCGTTGATATGGTTATTTATAATATTGGAATGATGTTGTATAGATTTTGAGACAAGTAACTAACTTGTGTTATTCCATTGTATTCTCAGATGTGGAGAAGACTCAGTGACATTAGACTACTGAGTGGACGGCGGAGGTATTGGTGAGTGGACCTGTAACCTTCAGCGTAACTTAGTTGTAACATATTTGGTTACAACGGGTAAACGTGGTTTTACTGCTTATAAACTGTGGATTGACATATTGCCTTGATAGATATAGATTTTGTGATATCTGGCCTTTGGGCATATGTGTTTTCAGAGGTCAACATGGTTTGGGCTTAAGGTTACTATTGAGTTGCCAACACAGGTCCTTGTACACGGATGGTTATAGGAATACTGTGTTGTGTGGGTAAATAGTACCTAGGCTATCGGTTTACCGCTGTATTGGCCTGCAGTTGGTGTGAGGTTGCTTGGGGGCCACCCGGGCATGAGGGCACCTCAAGGACCGTCGATCCTCTTGGATGATATTTGTTTGCGATGCTTTATGCTGTAAACAAATGATTGTGTGTTTACGATGCTGTTGCTGTAAACTCGTTTAGTATGCTATGCTTAGTTGTAAACATATTTGTTAGGCTAAGCTGTGTTGATGGTTATTAGTTCATTCACTTAGCGTTGAGCTAATCCCCCACATTACCACTCCTTGCAGGATATGATTAGATTATGGGATGAGCAAGGAGCAGCTGACTGGATGGAATGTTTGATGACCCGATGTTTACTCTGATCTTTGATTTCATAAAATCATTGTTGTCTTTCAAATTATGTAACACCCAAAATGTTAAATCATGTTTTGAAATAGATTGACTAATATGAGTATTATATAATGTACAATCATTAATGTTTGTTGGACTTTCGCTTCCGGTTTTTTAAAAAAAAGGAAAAATGGCTTTGAGAAGTGAAGGGTGTTATATATCGCGACCTCATGCTAGACTCGGTCTCCCACGTAAGGTTTGATCCCAAACTATGACTCCACTTAACTAACACCATGGGTATTTCCTTCTTTCGAAGTTTAGTCACCTTACGGTCCAAAAGTTCTACGGGTTCTTCTACAAGTCTTTGGCTTTGGTCAACACGCAAGTCTTGCAATGGAAGAACTTGAGATTGGTCCTCCACATTGCATTTCCTTAAGTAACACACATTGAAAGTATCATGAATACCCACTAATTCAGGAGGAAGATCTAGAGACACCGATTGTTCGTTAACTACTTTCCGAATTTTAAATGGGCCGATGTATCTAGGGGCAAGTTTACCACGTTTACCAAACCGGATAACACCCTTCCAAGGTGAAACCTTCAAGTAAACCAATTCACCCTCTACAAACGAAACGGGTCGACGACGCGGATCGGCATATTGTTTTTGTCTATCACCGGCAGCCTTTAATCTATCACGGGCTATTGCTACCTTATCTGCTGTAATTTGTACTATGTCAGGACCCGCAAACTGTTTCTCACCCGCCCCTAACCAACATGTGGGTGTTCTACACCTACGGCCATACATCATCTCATAGGGTGGAATGCCTATACTAAAATGGAAAGAATTATTATAGGCGAATTCAACCAAGGGTAAGTGAGACCCACCGAATTCCAAAACGCACGCCCGCAACATATTCTCCAAAGTCTGAATAGTCCGCTCAGACTGACCATCAGTCTGAGGATGATAAGCCGTGCTCAAGTTAACTCTAGTACCCAGTTCTCTCTGCAAACTCCGCCAAAAACCCGATACAAACCGCGGATCTCTGTCGGAAATGATGGACAACGGTACTCCATGTCGAGAAATAACCTCATTAACATACAATTGCGCCAACTTACTCAATGATGTCGTCTCACAAGTTGCAAGAAAGTGAGCACTTTTGGTCAATCTGTCGACAATTACCCATATCATATCATTTCCTTTAACCGTTCTAGGTAATTTGGTCACAAAATCCATGGTGATATGCTCCTATTTCCACTCGGGAATCTCCAGTTGTTTCAAAACTCCATACGGTTTCTGATGTTCGGCCTTTACTTGAGAGCCAATATGGCAAGATTCTACAAACCGAGCAACATCTAATTTCAAAGTACGCCACCAATACATCGGCTTCAAGTCATGGTACATCTTAGTACTTCCGGGATGGATCGACAATCTAGACTTGTGTGCCTCTAACAAGATTACATCTCGAAGTCCACCGAGCAAGGGAACCCAAACTCGGGATTGAAAGGTCTTCAACCCCCGAGAATCATCAACCAATAAGTCATTCCTTTTCAACATAACCTCGGATTTCAAGTTATTATCCATTAAAGCCTCCATTTGAGCCGCTCTTAACTGATCGATCAAATCGGAGGAAACCTCCAAACGCATAAAACAAACCTTTTCTGATTTTCCCTTCCGGCTTAACGCATCCGCCACAACATTTGCTTTACCCGGGTGGTATCGAATCTCGCAGTCATAGTCTTTGATCAATTCCAACCATCGCCTTTGTCGCATATTGAGCTCTTTCTGAGTGAACATATACTGGAGGCTTTTGTGATCCGTACAAATGACACATTTCATGCCGTAAAGGTAGTGCCTCCAAATCTTCAGAGCGAAAACCACGGCCGCAAGTTCCAAGTCATGGGTAGGATAGTTAATCTCATGAGGTTTCAATTGACGCGAAGCATAGGCAATGGCACGTTCTCGTTGCATCAAAACACAACCCAAACCTGCAGAAGAAGCATCACAATAAACAATGAAGTCATCGGACCCATCAGGCAATGCTAGAACCGGAGCCTGACACAAAAGCTGTCTCAAAGTTTAAAAAGTTGACTCCTGCGGTTCAGTCCACTGAAATTTAATATCTTTCCGAGTTAACTTAGTCAAAGGACCCGCAATCTTGGAAAAATCCTTTATGAACTTCCGGTAGTAACCCGCTAATCCCAGAAAGCTCTTAATTTCGGAAGGAGACCTAGGTGTTTGCCAATTCATAACGGCCTCAATCTTTGACGGATCCACCTTAACCCCATCTTTACAAATGATGTGCCCCAAAAACTGAACTTCACGAAGCCAAAACTCGCATTTCGAAAATATAGCGTACAGTTGTTCCTTTCTCAAGGTGTCAAGAACCATACGCAAATGCATCTCATGATCGGATTCAGATTTAGAATAAAACAAGATATCATCAATGAATACGATTACAAATTTATCAAGGAAGGGTCGACAAACCCTATTCATCAAATCCATGAAAATCGCAGGAGCATTAGTCAACCCAAACGGCATAACAAGGAATTCATAATGACCATATCTTGTGCGAAAAGCTGTCTTAGGGATATCCTCCTCACAAACCCGCACTTGGTGATAACCCGACCTCAAATCGATTTTTGAAAAATAAGAAGACCCTTGTAATTGGTCAAACAATTCATCTATTCGGGGCAAAGGGTACTTATTCTTTATGGTTCTCTTATTCAACTCTCTATAGTTGATACACATACGAAAGGTGCCATCCTTCTTTTTAACAAATAACAAAGGTGCACCCCAGGGAGAGGAACTAGGCCTAACAAAGCCCTTATCTAATAACTCCTGAATCTGGCTCATCATTTCGCGAATTTCTGAGGGGGCTAATCTATAAGGAGCCTTAGCTACAGGGGTAGAACCAGGAATCAAGTCAATTTTATATTCTACTTCTCTAATGGGAGGTAAGCCAGTCAACTCATCGGGAAAGACATCCGAGTATTCATCAACCACTCAAACATCGGAGACCTTTTTCTTGTCTAACTTAGCATCAATAATATAGGCCAAATATGATTCGCACCCTTTAGCTAGAGATTTTCTAGCTTTCAACAAAGAAATCATAGGAATACTACCCTTCTCGCGCTCTCCTCGAGCCACAACATAAGACTCATCCGAAGTGGGGATTTTGATTAACTTTTTATGGCAATCTATGTTGGCTCTATTCAGGCTTAACCAATCCATGCCTAAAACCGCATCAAAACCGGGAATAGGCATCAAAAGGAAGGAAACAGGGAAACTATGTCCTTCAATCAAAATACTAGCTCCAGTAACCGATGTGGTAACCGGAACTAATTTACCATTTGCTACTTCAACTTCAATAGGATTTGTAATAATGGTGGGAGCTAGTTTCAATCTATCACAGAAATGCATAGATACAAAAGAGCAATTGGCTCCCGAATCAAATAAAACCCATGCCGGTATAGAATTGATTAGAAAAGTACCGGTAATGACATCCTCTGTTCTGACAGCTTCATTAGCTGTCATCTGAAATGCTCGGCCCGATGCTGCTGGTGCACCCTTTCTTTTCTGGCCAGACGATGAAGACCCACCGACCGTACCCATCCTTTGCCTACCCTCACTACACTGACCCGCACGGTGTCCCTTCTTGTGGCAATTCCAGCACACACTGTTAGGAAAAGTGCAATCTTTAAAATCATGTCCAAGTTGCCCACACTTAACGCATCTACGAGTTTGAGGAGTACAAGGCCCCGTATGTCTGGATCTACAACCATTACACCAATTGGTTCTATCCACCTTAACACCACTTCCAGAACTCGGTTTCTTACCTTGAGGTGATCCTTGCCATTTCTTCTTTCCCGGACTCACCGAGGAGTCATCCTTGGGTTTCAATGGAGATTTTTCCTTAATTCCCAAGCCTTGTGCTTGAATATCACCATCCACTGAACGGGCCAAATCAAAAGCTTGGGTAAGAGTACCCGCAAGTCTCACTGTCATCAGATAAGTATAGGGTAACATTCCGACAAAATGGTCAATTTTGGTCCTCTCATCCGGCACCCATTGGTGCACAAACCTCAACTTCTCTGTGAATTGGGAAATAAGATCATCCATCGTCATATTGTCTTCCAATTGCATATCCAAGAACTCGCGTCGCAAACGGGTCATGTCATATCCCGAACAATACTTTTTACAAACCTCATTGTAGAAATCGGTCCACCTAATAGAAGCCCTTTGTTGAGGAGAGAAATGGGAGGTAATAGAATCTCACCAACCCATCGCCGGACCTTTAAGAAGCTGAACAGCATAAGGAACCTTAACCTCATCCTCACATCGACATACCTCAAACTTCTTCTCGACATCCCTTAACCAATCTAAAGTAACGGAGAGATTGGTACTACCATGGTAATCGGATGGCCCACTAGATTTAAATGTTTTAAAGGAACAAACTTTATGGTGAAATGGCGGAGGAAATACCGGAAACTGGAATCCCGATGGCCCAGAAGATGAAATTGGGGTAGATGTCTGAAAGGTATTTCCATGAGACTGCTGGTAGTAGTATGGTAGTGATGTAGGAGTCTGAGATGTCACAAGAGTAGGTGGTACCGTGCTATAAACTGGTGGGGAAGTATGCTGAAACTGCTGAGACAACCGAGCTTGTTGCTCCAGAAACTGTTGCTCGATAGCCTTTAGTCTAACATTTTCCCCTTCCAAATGTAACAAATAATCCTCTTGGGTCAAATCCTCAGCTGAGAAGGAGGTACCTGCCTGACCTGACTAACATTCTGGATTTCTGGAGGAGTGACATCTGTTCTAGAAGTACCATTTGGGGTATCGGTCTGGTTTTCATGATCTGCCATTTCCTGCACCACATCACAACTCGCAACTCGTTAATTGTTAGTACTTACATACTAACCAATTCTTCTATCACAGCTAAATCCCGCACCCTGGAATGTTTGATTAACACAATTAGGTTTGGGATTGAACACTTAACCCATGCTCAATTCACCCAAACCTATGCTCTGATACCAATTTGAAACACACTCAAAATTCACCAAGGCTATTTTTTTTTAATTCGGAAGCGTATTAGACATACACAATTTAGATTATAAATATAAATATCATTGTCAAGGTTATATTTAAATGATACCACATAGATTGCATATAAAAGCCAAAATGCAATCCATAAGGTATCATTCCATCATAATTCAATACAACTTGGAATGGTACGCCTTAGTGTAATTCAATTCACATATGATGATAAATCATTAGTTAGTTAAACCAAAACAGAGCGAGCAGTATCAAACATCCCATTCCCATCATCTTGCTCACCCACATAACCAAAATATCCTGCAAGAGTAATGAGGGGGGATTAGCACAAAGCTAAGTAAACAGATCAATAACCAACAACCTAATTTAGCTTAACAATTGCCTACAACTAAGCAGTCAACAACTAGCTTCAAAGAGGATTGGTGGTCCTTGAGGCACCCAAATGCCGCGGAGGCCCCCAAGCAACGCTTGCAATCACTGACGGCCAATTCAGTGATCTAACCAATAGTTTAGTACTATTACCGCTTCCAACATTAAGTCAATGAACAACACATGTACAAAGCTCTAATGTTATCCAAGTAATAATACACAAACCCGATCGCAATCGACCTCTGAACAATTCATATAATCCATACCCATCATGGCAATATATATCAAGATAAACAATACATCAAATAAACCAAGTTTACCCATTGTAACCATAACGTTACAACCAATTTAGACTGAAGGTCTATGATCCACTCACCCTTACTGAGGTAGTCTCCACTCAGAGATCTAATCTCAATGAGTCTTCGCTTTATCTGAGAACACGATCAAAACCCGAGTTAGATTCTCATCTCAAGTGTATCACAATATAATCATACGTATAATATCAATTAAGGGTACTTAATATCCTTTCAATACAATACAAGTAACGTAAATGCACAAGTCACAAGTTATCAAATTCGTCATTTTTCAACATACAAACGTGATCCTGGAATAGGGTGCTGGATCGCGTTCCATAGTTCTAAATTATTCTGTAACCGTTTTACACTACCAAACGCGATCCAGATGAGGTGCCGGGATCGCGTTCCAAGGAACAAACTCAACTCAACTCGGATTTACACTAACTAACGCGATCCGGACGTAAGGGGGCGGGATCGCGTTTCAAAGAAGGATTCTGGTCTGAGACAAAATTACACTATGGAACGCGATCCTGGCATGATGCCTGGATCACGTTTGTCACTTTTCCAGCGACAAAACCCAGGTTCAAGAACACTTTAGCTCGACCTAATTCTTATTTTCACCAAATCAAAGATGTGATACACAAATATTGACATACAATAACTTCAAGGATCATCATGCAACACGTTATAACCATAAACAACTATCATCAAACTCAAATCCATGCTTGATCACTCATTTAACCTAATTACTTAAACCCTAACATATATGCATACAATTAGGCAATTAAACTTACAATCGAGATGATGACAAGGTGAAGATGATGATGATAAGGAGCTTGAATCAAATCCCTAGCTAGTTCTTCACTTCCTTTGATTTTTTTTTTTTTTTTTTTATAGTTGTTATGTATATGTGTGTGTTCTTGAGACTAGAGAGGAAATGGGGGGAGAAAATGCTTTAGGTCGATATATCCCCAACCAACACTCATATTAGGCAATAAAATGCTATACCCGCTCTAAGCCTATTGTCTGGAACCTAAAACCAATTTACGAGACA
Source organism: Helichrysum umbraculigerum (assembly GCA_949592205.1). Taxonomy (NCBI): domain Eukaryota; kingdom Viridiplantae; phylum Streptophyta; class Magnoliopsida; order Asterales; family Asteraceae; genus Helichrysum; species Helichrysum umbraculigerum. Next base: position 78,140,841 of record CATIUR010000005.1, on the reverse strand, counting down.
ATAAGTTTTATTACACCGACTATTAAGTTAATTTAAAACAATCAATAAATTATTTATCACAATAGGTCATTTGACCAGTTGACCTATTAATTTCAGTTTCTCAATAATACAAAATTATTTCTAAATACAATTTAAATACGAGCAAAGTAGGGGAAATACCGTATTTCTACTAGGCCCAAATTGAGGATGTTACAGTTTGCCTTCTCTCTAGTAAAAGTTTCTAGCTCCGCCATGTAAAAACGTGTTTGTAAACAACAAATAATAATAATATTATTTGCAAGGATACAATAGATTATTTTATTACAACTTAATTAAACACCATGAAAAGCTTAATTAGTCGAGTGACGTGCATTAGAAGTAATATATATTAATAGAAACTTAGGATTCATGTACATGAGTGAACCATATGAAGATTCATGAATACGTACTGATCATCCTTAATTGATGGCTTACAAAGTATCGAATGGAAATTCCGAAAAGATGGGAAGGTAGATCGTGAAGCGGTGATGCTTTTATTCCAAAGGAGTGGTATGATCCGAGTACGTTTGTATATATATATATATATATATATATATATATATATATATATATATATATGTATATGTATTTAATGGTTAATTTTTAACATATATAATGAAACAATTTATATAGAGACTAAAAACTATAGTATTCATGTTTCGAATAATAAACTTATAAAATGATCAAGAGATAAATATTAAACAAATTGATAATTATTGTATACACTATATGATTATATGCATTTACATTTCGTATTCAACCTTTTTACACCCTAAAAACAGAAAGATAAGAAACCGAATGTATTAATTCAGTCAAACACAATTAATCAAAACCCTTGCAGGGAATCAAAGGGCACATAAAAATGAGAGAAAGGAAAGGGAGTTTTTGTGTGCATGTTTGAATATTTTCAAGATTGTCTGATTGAAAAGTGTCAGATTCGATAGGACTTCCATTGTTTAAGTGTTGTTAGCATTATGGTGTAATTCTCCTCTCTTTGTATTGGAGATTTGGATGTACAACATCTTGTAGTACTATGGTGTATCATTTCCTATTAATAAAATTTGATTGATCGTTCAAAAAAAAAGAAAAATGTGTCAGATTTTTTAAGGGTTGTTAATTTGGCAGATATTGCTATGGCTGTGGCTTTGTTGGATCCTCATCAGGACATCCTTTACTCTAGAGCACACAAGAAAACACATTTGCACACATGCTCATTTAAATTTGGAGGGTGATAGGAATATATATAAAGGCCTGCAAAGTTTTTGAGTTCATTTTGTTTGCAAATAAATATAATGCAATGATTGAATTAAATCCGTAAATGGAAATTTATTTTCGTACTTTTTTCAAGATATTTTCGAAACATTACATTCCTCACAATTATTACAATACTAAACTGCAAAAATAATCAGGCAATCAGTAGTTGGGAGAGGGAGCAATAGAACTTGCAGTCAGCTCATCCACAATATCGTTACTAGAACCGCAATTGTAGACGCAAATACAAGCATAATGGCTAAAAGGACTGGATTGCTGACATACTCCATTGCCATTACGTTTTAGATAACATTGTCGACGACAGTCGGGAAGATTACAATTGTTTGGATTCAACACTTCTGTGCATCTTCTCTGGGCATGGACCACTGACAGTTCCACTGTACACATGATCAAAAAACTTAGAAGCACGTAACAAATTAGTATTTTAAAAAATAAAATGTGGATTGTACGTATTAATTTATTTATGCATCTTATATATCAATAGTAAAAGTAATAAACATTCTAGCTAGTCAATAATCAAGGAATTATCTTATCAGGGTCATGTTCAAGGATGGAAAATGTTCAAATAATGTCATGATTGTGTAGCTCTTTTCGATTTCTAGATTTGTAATCGTACTCTCTTGCCTTTAGCTTCTTGCTAATGGTTTTTCAATTTTAATATATATATTTCTGCCGTTTTAAAAAAAAAAAAACTCCCTGATTGTGTTTAGATAAATGTTACTTGAACATGTATATACTACTGTATGTGCATGCATGTAATTTTGTAGAATTACATAATTTCATGTGATATATATTAACATATGAAACTTAATATGGATTCAAGCCTTTGTCGCATAATAATTGTCATCTAACAAAATAAAATCAATTTAAGATATATAAATCTAAAATTTGTCTTTTTACCGTCTTATTTAGAGCAAGCTTGACTTGTGATATTATGAAAACCAGATTATTTAATTTTATATAGTTATTTTTTGCTAGTAAAAACAATTCATTTGCTAGTTGGGTAAAAAAAAAGTAATAATGTATAATAGACAGTAAAATATAACAAAAATTGTATATCTTTTTAGTTTAAAATGGATTTCAAAACACGATCACCAAGTAGAATATATTATGTCGACGAACCTGTGACAACTATGACGACGAGCATCAAGCAAAAGTTGATAGACTTGGCCATGTTTATGCACAATTAAAAACAATCACTTCAAGTAAATGTTGTGTCTTGTGATCGAGTTTTGCCATGGTCCTTTATATAAACGAATTCTAGCTTCCCCTTGTTTCAAAACTGATATAATTTAATGAACTCATTAATACAAATTAAAGGAAACCTACAAAGGTTTTCAAATTAATTTAATATAATTTTATATATTAATGCGAAAGAGAATTAAGTCGAGAGTTACAGGATATGAATCATATGATGCGCTGTACTCAGGGGCGGATGTACATGGTTTTAAGTGTATGCACTTGCATACCCTTGAGTTCTCATGTGTAGTGAAAAAAAATATATTTTTTATATGTTGTTAGTAGAGTTTCTAGAAAATGCATACCCTTAAAAAAGGAGGTGAACACCCTTTGCTTTTATTTTAAACCATCCCTCAAAAAGACATTGTAATTATATAGCAAGTGACAACTTAGCTAAACTATGGCTTTTATTTACTGTGATTAGCTTGTTTATTACTTCTTCTGTCCCACTTATATTGTCCACTATTTTTTTTTTGTTGGCTTTTGCTGTTATATTCAATGCAAATTTGACTGAAAAATTAAAAAAAATGAAGAAGAGTATTAAATGAGCGTAGAATAGAGAAATTAATGATTTTTATAGTTAATTTTTGCAAGTGGATAATTTTTTTGGGACAAACAAAAATAGTAAGGTGTATAATATAAAATGGGATGGAGGGTAAATAATTAATCCATATCCAAGTGTACAGAATGTTACAGTTTTGTTACTATTCTATTAGTCGAACTTTGAAAATCTATATTGTAAGTATTTAAGTTTTGTAACCATATTTTTGTATGGTTTTTGTTGTGTTTCCTATATGTAACTTTTCTTTTTTAGGTTTTATACATATAATAGTAAGTTAAATGCTTACAATAAAAATTTTAGAACTTAATAAATATAATAGGAATTTTGAAATATCGTCTCATATGATAGTAAAATGTGTGAAATTTGACTAATTTTTTGGTACAATAATTTTTCAATTTTTATACTAATTTATCTTATAATTAATAGTCTTCAAAAATTAGGACTGCGAATTTAAATTACGATTATAATCTTGAAGTTGTAGCTAAAACAGATTTGATATTATGTGTTTGGTTCTTTAAAAGCGATTTATTTTAATTTTGATAAACCAGTTTACAAAAACTATAACCGAAAACTTGAATCGAATAACCGAAACTCGACCGGTAAATACCTCTAACGTTTCGCAAAAAAAAAAAAAAGGTACATTCTAGCTAGTGCTTTTATGCACACCCAACTTTATAATCCTAGATCCGCCACTGGTTGTACTTAATAAATAATAGTCTCGATTTATTAAGTACTTATTAGACCCAAAAAGATTAATTAATCACAAAATGGATTTATAAATTCATTATGTTTGTCGATGAAATACGTTTATTCATGATTGTTTACAGTATGTTTTTAACAAGGTATCAATAACAATGAACATTTGTGCATGGAGTGAATGTAAACCACAAGGTGCATTATGTTATACGACCCCTTTTTGTGTAATAAAATATATAGAAAAGCGGTACAGTTTTAGAGCATTAAAAATAGGAGATTTTTACAAAGTTTTTCTGTTAGCATTTAAAAAGCTTTATATCATTGAAGTATAGAAATTATCTAACATGTTGAAAAAGTTTTTTCCATTTAAGTCAAGGTTTAGTCCTCTAGGCGTTTAAAAGCTTTTCTTTATTGGGAAATAGTCACAAAATTAATTTTGTTGTTAGTTGCGGAAATAATTGACTAATTTTTCTTGATTTTTGGATTAATCAATTGATGTGAATTCATATAAGACGACTTCTATAGTACTATGTTATAGTAGAATTTCAACTAGGTGGGTTATTTATGGGAGGTGACTTTTACAAGTACTTTTTTAATTGTTACAAGGAAACAATGTACTTTTATGGGTGTTGATATATACAACACATTTTTTTAATTCATGCACCAAGTATATGCATTTCAGTGTTGTACAGCATCAACATGCATAAAAGTTGATGTATAAATTAAAATGTTTGTTGTATATATCACTAGCCTACTTTTATATTCACAAGGAATCTTTTATTTCCTTGTAGGAAGCAAACTATTCCTTGTAAAAATCATCTCCTTCGTTTATACTCAAACGTACAAATAGAACATTATACGAACTATAATTAAGCTTACATCTGCCACTCACCAAATATAGTACAAGCTGTTAATTGTTAGCATATTCTTAGTACTATTATTAGTTCTGAAATAATACACCACTTGAAATGAAGATAAAAGTATTACTTAACACGCAACAAGATCACTTGCACTAAAAGGAGAACATCAAATAACATACGGAAGAAGTTCACAAAATTCAAACAAATAGACAATTAAAAGTACAATAACGAAACAATATCAGCTTAGACACAAATTAATAGTGGTGAGAAGTCATCTTGAGTCTCTTATTTCAGGACTAAACCGGTGCCACTCAGTTTTGCATCCATCAATTTGTCAATCTTTTGTTTCATCACATCCGTGAAGTAGTTTTCCCAATCTCCATCCTTCGCCTTCCTAAAATATAGTCGGTTTTCTATCGCAATAGGTTCTTCTGGACGATTTTTTCCACTTTTATTCACCTCTAAGTTGCTCAGGTTATCAAAACTACATTACTTTATAATGTTTTCAACTACACCAGCTTTTTCTTCTTCAATTGAAAAAGGATACCCAATGAACTCTGCAAGCCTCTTCACATCACTTGCGGTGTCCTTCTTCATATTTTCATATTTCAAGAGAAGTATTCTCCCGGGCCTTTCCAGGCTTGCTTTCCAGTATCCCAAAATATGATCCCAGTATGATCCGTAGCATGAAATACCATGACAAAACTCCTCAAATACCTCCTCAAATGGTGCGTCTTCAACATTTACTTTTAATGAGCCTAGCACGAAATGGTAATTAGAAACAATGACATCTTTTGTGTTTCGGTATATGTAAACAATCTTGCAGTTTGAAGATATATTTGATTCTGGCAAAGAAGTATATGGAAAAGTGTGTTGCCACAAGTGGGAAGCATGGATTGTCGTGATTTTCTTCTATTTTCTCGAGATCTTTCTCTAAGAAAGGAACACATTCATGAGGCACACGGTTGTGAGCAAAGGACTTCTGGATTCATCAAATTTTCCTCGGGTAACAATGGCGAAAGCCAAAGCCTTTAACTAAGTTGTGCCAGTTTTGTGGGCAACTGCACAAAAACACATAAGTTGATTGAGCCCTAAAGGTTTGTAGTAACTATTCTTAAATATGCAAAATTTTCGACTAATTTCATGTCAGACCAAAAAAAAAAAAAACCATCAACTTTATCGTTCGTAACTCCTACGTCGATAAGAATGTAGTAGTCTATGTTTATGCCAAGTCACCATTAATTATGTCTAGGCTATTCATAACATCTCGGCTATCTATTAATGCATCTTAAAGTTTTATTTCAAAATTAGACTCACCAAGAATGTCTATATAACATAGTTGTTAAATTCTTATGATTCACGAGTCGACTCTTACGAGTTGAGTCATAAATTCAAAAAACGAGGTAACTTGGAGCCTGACTCTTATAGACTTTGACTCTTACGAGTCGTTTATTGACTCTTCCGAGTTTCGGGCGACTCATACGAGTCAGAAATTGGTCAAACTATTAATGTAATATAATAAAAAAAAAACATAAAATGACAAAATAAGATAAGAAATGACTAATAATCAATTTTAAATTAACCATTTGTGCTAATTAATTACTTTCATCATGTTTTATTTCACCTAAAAATAAAAATCTAAACAATAATATACATATAGATGTAAATATATATATTTATTGTAAAATTATGACTGTTACAAGTCGAGTCGAGTCACGAGTTAAAAATCAACATTCCGAATCACGAGTCGAGTCACGAGTTAACAACTATCTATATTACCTTTATATAATTATTTCAACATTTCAATTAACTCAATTTTTCTATTCTATATTATTTCAATACCATATATAAATTCAATCTTTGTATATTAGTATTTTCATACACATAAATTACAACACAAAACATATACAATGAAAATGGTAAATCCGACTCTTTGTCGGCCCTCCATCAACCGGTCTCACAGCCAATATGAGAGAGGTAAATCATGTAACATGCGGTTAAAGGAACATGGAGAAGAAGATTGAACCCCTGACATCCACCTTTATGTTGCAGATCCCCCATCACTAGACTACAATTGCGGGAACCATACAACTATTCCTAGACATATACACAAATATAGTTCCATCCTTTCGATTCATCAATCTCGCATCATCGTCACCTACCACCGGGGTGATACTAGAAAATAGTTCTAATGAGAGTGAATCTAAATTAAATTTACTTGTTACATCGGGTTATGAGCTTCATAAATTAAGATTTTTTGTTCCTCACGCAACATGGTAAAGCAACCCAAATTTATGGCAATGTGAAATAAAATGAACCAAGAACTAATTCTGTTTGATTTTACTTACAACTAGGTACACATCATTCAGATTTCTTGTTCTCAACAAGTTCATAAGTCAATGTGAAATTAATGAACGTTTTAATGTTTATGTTAATTACTCGCCTTTATTAAAGTATCAACGTTTTTCTAACTCCTTAATTAAAATGTATAGTCATTTAATTTATTGGTGTTTATGGATCTTTTTATAATCTTAGATTATGAAGAAAAATGAAAAGCTATAAGTGTAAAGTTCAATAAATACATTTGTAATAGAGGAATTTTTGTATAATTAGACAAAGAAATAAAAAACAAAAATACATAGAATGTGAATATATAGAAGTACTAGAAGTGGAGTTTGCAAACAGAGTAATAAACAAATTTAATAAAAAAAAAAAAGCGCTAATCAGATCAAACATAGGACCTCTTTGTTTGGCGGGGAAAAGATTGACCACTAAGCTATGAAGATAATACTCAAAATTCATTCAGCTTAATAATTTATAAACGTAGTTCTATAAATATTTGTGTCGCCAACTACCATCGGTGCCCACATGTTGATACCGCCACTGCCTACCACCATTACTTCTACCGTCGTATTTACATTTAGTATCTAATACTAAAAAATATATGCTTGCACAGATGAGCAAATTATTTAGAAATCCCTTAAAAATTAAAGGGCGCAAATATAAAATGTGAATTCACGTAACATTGTAAATCTTTTTCTTCTACCAAAATTATTTCTAGTCAATAATAATTACTTTATTCAAAAATTTGGTGCCATCAAACAGCAAGCACGCAAGCGTCAATCAATCAAATAATGAAGCATTTTATAAATTTCCCCATGTAACAATGATGGAATGAAGAAGTCACAATTTCATTGCAAACGAAATAATTAGTACTACGTATTAATTAATCAGATATAATATTGTTGTTAGACCCTTGCCAATGGTCCGTCGGTGGACACCGTCGGTCAACAGAAAAAAACCGATGCCGTTGGCACGGGGCGTTGGTTTTTTCCATCGCCAAACCGAAGGGAAAACAAAAAACGTGGGGCCCGCATCAGTTTTGATCACTTTCTTTTTTGTACACAACGGTTCAAAAAAAATAAAAAATAAATGGGTATCCGTTGGAGCAAGGCTAGGCCAAAAATAAAACCATTCCATCCATTTCCATTTCCACTATATATACACAACATATACACACTAATTTTAACACATTTTCACTCAATACATATACAATATATACACACCTCTTTCAAGATAATCTTTACCCCATTTCCACTTCAAAATATATCTCTCTCTTTAAACACTTTTTTCATCTACTTTCTCTCCACAATATATACAATATATATATATATATATATATATATATATATATATATATATATATATATATCTTTTCCCTTTTTTTTTTAATTTGTAATGTTTTATTTTTATTTAATGTAATGTTTTATTTTTATTTAATGCAATGGTTTATTTTTATTTAATGTAATGTTTTAAATTTTAATGAAAATGGTTTATTTAAGTTTGTGTCTTAAATAAATAAAGAAATTAGTGTGTGGGTCCCAAAAAAGAGAAGTGATGTTAACTGATGTTTCACTGTTGGTAGGGTAGTGTCAGTTTATGTCAGTTTTGGAAAAAGCTGATGTGGCGCTGATGTGGCACCAACTGATACGTCAGTTGGTGCAAACCATTGAGAGAGGTCTTACAAATTATACTGCGCAAAACGACGGTTAATTATTTGATACGGTTATCATTATACAAACATTATATACTGTACATATATAGATTATTGATTCAATTTTCACCTTATATGGATCTCTTAATTTCCCGTAGTTCAAACAATAATATTACTATATTTTCAATTAGTTAAGGATTGTAATACATAAGTAAAAAACAATTTTTTTGTACAAATATAGATAAAAAGCATTTGACTTTACTGAAATAAAAAGGTGTGAAATGTGAATGTAATTTTAATTAAGAAAATCTAATACATAGATTACGGAGGAAGGGGTAGTAAATATGTAACTAGTTTTTTACCCGGGCGTTGCCCAGTCACTTGGAAAATCTATATTTAAAATAATGATCGCATTGGCCATTGAAGTTGGATAAAAATATAGTTCACATTTATAACAATTTCTATGAAAGCAAGATGAAGAATACCATAGATGTGATCCACTTACGGAGACCAGTCGTAACCAAAAACAATAAACAACAAACTATTTATCATAGGAGATGTATTATGTTCATAGTCCCCAAAGTGTGTTGTGTCATAAGCTATATAAATTGAATGATGCAACATTTATCTTAATATTTAGTAGCTTACAAGTTTTAAAAAACATGTTAGTACTTTATAAGGTGCTCAGTTGACAATGTAGAATACCTATAACCGGTTAACAATAGTGTTATAGTTAGGCGTTGCCCAACTACTTATTTAAATCATATACGCGGCAGTTACATATGTTGCCTAGTTACTTATTTAAATTATATACGTGATAGTTACATATATCTTCTTATGCCTTCAGCCAAGCAATATCCCCAATAACACCCAGGTCCAAAATCACATTAGCGCCCATATATAGTTCAAATCCTAAGGGCTAATAAATGTGATTTATAAATCTACCCTTGTATTCATGTCACCAACCATTAATAGCCATCTTTCTAAACTTTAAAATAAAAAAAAACATGTACGTAGTCTCTTGGTTTGTGCCATATTTACCCTGTCATAAAACAAAGAAATTAGAGACAAGAATTAGAAACTTTTAACAACAAAGTAATAAACACATACAAAGAAACCCTTTTAAGAGTTCAAAAAATATTGAATTTGGAGGAGATCATCTAACAATATCCCGCTAGGTTTTTAGCCTTTCGAGCAATTTATGTTCATCAAGATGCACAATATTATTCTTTTACGCAATCCCATAAGTTTGTGCCTTAGATACGCACTGTCCAAAAGAAGAGATGTAGTAAGCTTCAAAATCTACACATGATTCAATCTTCCCAAGTTGGTAACTCAAATTCAAAATAAAGACATTTATTTTCAGGACCGTAAAAGCCTTACGAGTGATTTGTCCATTTAGTGCCAGTAACACCTTCCTCGCATCCTGAAATTTTAAAAATAATGGGTTAGGCAGTACTAAAATCAGTAAAAACTCCTAAGAAAATAAGAAGTATATGCCAATCATAAATATCCATTTTTAAGGATTTAGAAAAAAAAACACTTTCGGTGCTGATAAAAACTGAATCGCCGATGTTTGCAATAGATAGATATAAATTTATCAAAACCAATATTCAAAGTTTTAAAAGAAATACTCTAAAAAGTATGAAAGAAACCTTGGTGCACAAACATTTGTGATGTATATCTACCATCTAAGTATGTTTTGGAAGTGTAAAAAACTTGACCCATCTTTAAACTCATTGTCTCTATCAAATAGCAATATTTTGGATTATCATTGATTATCTGGTTAACACGAAATTATTGGTCCATTAAAATTTAGACATGTACCAAGGTCAACTGTCTAGACTCGAATTCATTTTGACCCGTCCATTTTCTACATCTACTACATGATTACATACATATAATAGGATCAACAAAATTATGCATGTCCTAAAATGAAATGGACCTTTTTGGGAGATAAGTCATTAAGAGAAAATTTTGGGCATCTTTCTGTATGCTTGGTGTGCCCTCAAACAGACTTGGCAAGCTTTCAGGGGCAATAATAAAGATATTAGCCATGCCGAAGAATTACGGGCTATTAGTATTTACAGGTCAGCCCGACTTGTTTTGATGGGAATCAAAAATTACATGTTGACCATTTACATGAGCTTTCCGACCTTCTCATCTCGCCATTGCTAATCTTTGGTTAGTTGTTCATGTTCAGAAATGTCAAATAGTTACCAACATTACATAAGCTAAATATGTTAGATTCATTGCGATAATATACTATGTAGAGTTGCCTATTCCTACAAAAGATCAACATTATCAAGGGAGTTGCAGTCATAGGCGTACTTAAAGCCAAGACTGCGTTTGCTTGGTTCATAACTCCACTTTCTAAATGTATGTATTCTTGGTCTCTGCTTGTCTAAGACCAAGCCACTGGATTGGCTAATGTAAGCATACTTTCTACGGGTTCATTTAATGTCAGACCTGAAATCTGCTTGTAGAGGTTTGATTCGTACGGGATCATATACACATGAAAATTGGCCCAAATAATAGTGGTCATACAATTATAAACAGACCTTTTAAATAGCTTGGCTATGAATGTTAAAAGCACAAAATACTTAAAAAGTAAGCAATCAATATCATCACACACTATAAACCTTACAGCATATATCATCAACGATACAAGTAATACAAATTTGTCTTCAATTAATATCATTTTATTATTAAATATTATATTATAAAAGATGTGATAGAAGTATAGAACTGACCTGCACATACGCATATGTACTTTTTGGGTGGAAGAGAAGCTTTGCCGTGAGGAGGCCACACAAAGAAGAAAGTCACAACTTCGTAGAGCAACACTACTTATACCAGAATTGTGACAGGCAACATTAAAAGTTGGAGAACCAACTATAGCAAAGTGCTGTCCAAATAGTTCATACACACTGACATCATTTGTCTCACCCATTTGGCTTTTACTGCTTGTATCTGGGATAACCTGTAGAGACAACATAAATTGGGTTTCATTAAAATGCTTGTGACACAAAAAGTAAGTAAGATGTTGGAGAAGCAAAATATACGAGTTCACAAACGTAGATTGCTCACGATACAGCAACAAACATTGGGTTTCACTATAATAAAATCAGAATCTGCCAACTAAGGCTGACTCATCTGTCTCGCCAGTATGTAAAAAGAAGGAAGTCTTGACAAGTCATGTTCAAACTCGCCCATCTTGCCACCTCTAGATAAACAGTAAAGTCTAATTAGAATTAAAGTGTCTTACTTGAATCCAGTTATCTTGTTCTCAGGTACTTCCTTGATTCACGTGCATAAGAAATTGATGATATGAAGAATAATCAAAAGGCATTTATGTATAGCCATGTCAAGACAGGGATAATACATTCGCAGATTGAAGCCGACTCACTGATTTTTCCCCTTGAAGGCTTGAATGGCCAAATGGTTGCCTTGTTAGTATTCAGCTATTTGCGATTAGAAAGTGCAAGTTCAAATGTTAAATGAACCATAAATACAGATAACAAAATCAAGTGCAAGTTCATAGTTTCTCAAATTCTCACCTCCTTGAAAGATCAACCAATTTTTTTGCTACGAGGATCACTCTTCTTCATGAAGTTCCCTAAATATTTGTAGCAATTTAACAGGAGAAATATGCAAAAAAAGAAAATCGAATTGAATGTATAAACATAAGAAAAATCATTTTAAGAATCCAAATTTAGGTGAGTTGTGTCACATGCGTTTGCCTCCAACAGTTGTTCCATTAAGGTTCTCAATAAGCAATCGATAATAGCACACTAGGCACCGGACTTTCAGAATATGGAATGCTGCAAAAACCACAAAATTTATCAAGTTGATACAAAAGTGAATAAATTACTCTTCGAAGTAGACATTGAGACAAAAGAGAATACAATTGTGAAGGTACAGAAGGAAAAAAAAAAAGACAGAAAGAAACGTATTCTAACATAATAAGATAATTCAAGAACAAAGAGAAACTATACATACAATTATATACACCCAAACACACACACACACACACACACACACGCGCGCGTGGGAGATAATGACTAATGTTCAGAAATGCAATATAATTCAACGCACGTGACAGATGATACCTTCTTTTGGTTGTAACAATCAGTAGAGCATCAAGGTGATGAGACATAGCAGGATACAAAGAAATCTAACTCAACAAAAAACGACCAACACCAAAGCTTATTGCCTCAAAACCTGGGCTACACACCTGGCACCAAACTATACATAATCAAAAGCTCTGAACCACACCCATATGAGTTTTTACACAAGAGTCCCACTTAAAGCAAATGCCGAACATATATTAGAGATCCAGAGCAGAGAAAGACATTGGATACATGGGAATATATCCTCTAGCCAAAATACTTGTGCCGATGTGCGGTATCCCACGAAAACTGTTTTTATACTAAACATATACAATGTTAGGTGTGCTAATGGAGTTCATTGTGAAACCTGGACACTTATGAAAAACTATCAGGGGTGTGGTACATTACTACATTTGACTGCAAAATCAAATTAACTAATTAGTAACTTATAATTGAAACAATTTATTAAGCATCATCCTTGATGTCAAAGCTAGTAACGAACAACTTACAACTTTATGGACATAAGTACAAGGCTAGAACAAAGAACACAGAAACAGAACAACCATGCAGCTGCTTGATAGAGGGAAAAGAAACACTTCATACTACGGATATCATAAATATACAAAACAAATTCAATTAAGATTTCGAAATCGTATGCATCAAGATATGCCATTACAAAACATGAATTTTTCAATACAGAGGTCTTTTGCTAGGCATTCTTGAGACAAAAAATAAATAAAAAAGAAGTAAAAAGCACGAAATTATTAGAATGGAGCATTAAAAACCAATATAGTCTCACCGATATCAATTTTAGTTTCTTTTCAAACAAATTAATCGCCTCTTAATATGTGAGTCTGTCAATTGTTTCCTACGAAATTCGTCAAAAATAAAGCTGTAGGTAATGCAAGCATAATCTAAACATATATATAGTATAGACTTTAGAGTTCTAGTTCAAAACTGAAACCAAGTTTGGATAACTAATGACTAAAGAAAGAGAAAGAGATGGCCAACATGATTGCATCTAAAGAGTCGATGTCCATGTCCATTGTTATATCGATACCCAAAATAGTAGAGATGCAATATAAACCAAAAGAATATAAAATAAATAAAAATCATTAGTACAAGTTGATGAGTAAGTAAGAACCAAAGGAAATGGATGACATAAGCACACATGTAAGAGTTATTTTCCAAAGTTAGTGGTGGCAAAATGGGCAGGTCAGGTTGGGTAACGGGTCAGAATGGGCTCAGATACAAGGAAAAATAATCGTGACACGAGTATGAAATTACGTACAAATAGCTCAAACTTCATAAGTACCAGCATTATGGGTATGCCTTTCTTCTTAGCAAAACGTACAGGAGCGTTTGTGCAATTGTCTGACCTACAAAACCTCAAATCAGTTTTTATAATTTATGATAATGGATGATTTCAAGAGTATTACTTACAAGCACAAGGAAAATAACATATTAGATACCTCACATGCTTCCTGTAACTTGCGTCAGATGAACAATCCAAATCACCATTAGATCATGTGGAGATAGAGCATGAGCTATAACCAAAATATCCTGCAATAACCACAAGTATGACCTTGTACCTTTTGAAATTAGGAAAAGCATACGTTTTCTTTCTCTGAGAAATCACTTGTGAATCATGCCTCACATCAAAAACTTCATTGGCGTTTTGATGACATTAAAATAGTGTTGCAGCAGCCCAAAAAACTTGTTTTCAAAGGTAGGCAAAAGTGGTTGTCAGTTAGGATGTTTATGTATCTACATCAAAAGTGCTACTCCATAAACAGTACATACCCATAATCTAAACTACTTGAATCGTTTTTTTCAACATGGCTTTCTAGACTCATTAAACATTCTTGGCCATAACCACTCACAGCAATTATACAAACTTGAAAACTAACCTGAGAAGTTTGCAATCTTTCTCTACCACCATCTTGAATGAATACCTATAAATGAAGCACTCCAAGCAGTTAGTGAATAAAAATCAATGAGTAAAGCATCAAGATAAAGAACTTTAATCATAAGAATCATCCCATGTAATACATTCTTCTCAGTCATTAGTTTGAACACCCTTCAAGCACACACATAATCACAATGCTTTTTGTACGCAATCACCAAAGAATTAAAGTTACTTTTTAGAACAATTATTATGAATATTGGTTTTAAATGAGATATACTTTTCATAATCAATGAACAAAAATGGCTTTACATCACAAGAACAATGGTATATTTAAAAAGATTACATACATAATCTATCTAGTATTTTTAATATAACAGTAACACCCAAATGACAGCAACATCCTTGATCATATAATGATAACAAAAATGGGAAAATTCGGCAGACCTTAAAAAGAAGTTCCTTGTAACTAAAAGATCCTAGGTAACCAATCATTACTCCGATTTTCGGTAGCAAAATAACAATTAAACATATATCAAGAGAAACATAGATAGAGAGATAGACTACCAAACATTTTGGAGAAGAATGTGAAGACTTTGAAAGCCCCTGTAGAAAATGAATTACAAAATAATCAAGGGCAAATCACCACCTTTTGCCAATATAAAAGGAAAAAAAAATCGAACATTTCAACAAACACTTGGTGGGCATCCACCAATTTCATTCATCTCCCTACTGAATTCAACTCTTCGATTCTTTTCTTTGTGTTATTACTCGTTCACTTACCTTCAGAACTTCATAGTCTCCATCTTGTACCCTTACAACCACAAAACCAATGTTCAATTGAAGGAATTGATTGGCTGGAATTTATAATAAGATTTTCGCAAATGAAAAATTGCTATAAACTTTACTGATATTAGTTTAGACTTTGATATCTGTAACTGGTGAAACTGAAATAAAATATCCTGAATTTTAAATTAGCGCCTAAGATTGGAGAACGTGGGAGCGGTTTGTACACCTTCAAACTGCTATAATCAAACTGCCTGGAAGATAACCGAAACCCCTTTTATTAGAGGGCTGGGATCTAGAGTCAGCCTGATCCAACGGTGGTAGAGTGAAGTCAACGAAAAAATGCAACTGTCAGTGATGGTTGTCACTCCCCGGTGGCCATAGATTAGAGAAATTTTAATTATTATTCCAAGGGTTAAGATTCGATATAGTAACATGCAGGAGTTAGGAGTTACGAGTATGTAGTATTAGATCACTATGTTTGGCATGTAATGACTAGAAAAAAGGTGTCACTTATGATTAGAGCTTAAAGTTATTTTTTAAAATTATAAAGATTAACTGTAAAATCTTTTATCGAAGGATTATAGAGGTTTTCGTTTTTTGTTATCTTACATCTTACATCCTTATATAAAGTTTAACCATTTTCTTCAATGACTTATATATTAAAGATGAAAATGACATGAATACCCTTATATTCAATGAACAAAGCAAACTATCATTGTCTAACTTTAGAAACGACATATAATGTTTAAGATATAATTATACACTAACATGATATGCAATTTAGTACATAAATAAATAAGTGTACATTTGGAAATGTTAAGTAAAATGCAATTAGCCCATAAATAAATAAGTGTACATTTGAAAATAACCAAAGCCCATAAATAAACTGAATTCTGATTAATGGGGATAAAAAAATATATGCAAAATAGACATATCCATTGAACTTAAAGATCTAATAATTTGTAATAACATATGAATGAAATTCAATCTATTCAACTTATATAATGAGACTAAATGGACAAATACCCATGTTGTTTTGCGCGGGTACCTTGCTAGTTTTGTTTAAAGATTTACTCAAAGGATTAAATTGTTAAATATGATTGATAAAAGGACGAGAATTCTTATTTTCACTTTATGTAATTACTTTTTAAACATGAATATATTTTCACTTTTAAGATTCTATTCTCTATAATTACTTAGGAAATGTTTAGCACGAAGCTTTTAAGATATTCAAAACATTTATTTTGGGAAGGAAAAAAAAAAGAAACAACAAAAATTCAATTCATTTGCATAACAAAGAGCTTTAATTTAGTTTTAAAGAATGATCTTAAACAAAAACTAATTTGTGGTAGCTTTGTAAAATAGAATTGGTCTTTCTTAAATATAAAATCACATAATTAATAATCTTTATTAGTTATCTACATCCCTCATTATCCACGTAAGTTATAGTAAACTAGAGCCGATGTCTTTGTTATCATAATGGGTGTCAGAGCACACGGTGGAAGCGTTTTCGTCAAAATCCTTGCTCGAGAACACTGTCTGACGGCGTCCTCCCACACCGTGACGGTGTTTTGGACGCCGTTTTGGACAGCGTTTTGGAGCGCCGTCCGGGATGAGACGCTGTTCTCTTCTTCCTTTTTCTTCTTTTTTCTTATTCCTCACACACACAAACTAATTTAATAAAATCAAAATAAATATTGAGGACACTGTAAACTCAACATCATCCACACTCCTACTTTTTCAACAACATTCCCGTAAGAACACTGTGAAAACAGTGTCACCACACCATGTGCTCTTAAGATGAAGTATCTATAATACATATCACATTTTATTTGTTAATACTTAAAAACTAAATATGGTAACTAATTAAACTACAAAATTACTTAAATATCTTCTTTTCAAATTTGTTATTATATGTTTTTCACCTAAAATATATCAAATATCAACATATATAAGGTAACAACGACTATTCCGTTTTTTTTAACAATTTTATTATATTATTCCGCCGCATCGCGCGGGTCATATGCTAGTTTTTCCTAATAATTACCTCTTATTTTTGTTTGCTAAACAAATTTTCTTATTTCATAATCTCGTGTTTCACCTTATATAAAAGTAAAAAAAATTCCCACTATCACGATCGTCATGTATGAATATCCTTTTTTTATTAGGTAATTGATAACGGTGATGATATATCCACCACCTATTTTGATAAATCCACCATAATCATGCATTAGCAAGTTATATTGTACAGTCTGTTAATGCATAATTGTGGTGGATTTATCAAAATGGATGGTGGATATATCAATTCCCAATTGATAATGACAGCCCCAAATAAGAGAAAAATTATGCATTTATTGAAGCTAAAGTTTCTATATTTAATTAAAATTATAATTAATACACTGAATGTTTGTATTTAATTCACTAAAAGATTCCTTTTATTCATGATATATTAATTATGATTTTTAATAATACATAAAACTTTAAGTTTAATAATTATTTTCAAGAGGCTCTTATCGACATCCCTTGTATTTTCCAGTTTATTATTGACACACGTGAATGTATATAATATTCACTCAAATATGTCTAAAATTGTGATAAAAAGATTCGCACTGGATCTTAACCAAATTTTGTAAATAAAATCAAGAACTCAAAATCTTATTTCCACTAAACAATTATTATAAATTTATATTCTGATTATGTAAGTAGGGTGGGGTTGAAATGAGAATAGTAATTTGTGTGAGAACGGAGAATCAATCTCAAGTTCTCAATTACTCATTTTCATCAAATACCCATTTCCACCATCTTTTTTAAAATTAAATATCTCACAAATGACAAGTCGAAAAATTATAAAAATTGCACCAAATAATCCAGCATTTTATCCTCTTCGATTTGCCGTCCCTCAAGGCATACTTTTGACAATTTTTTATTTTTTCATTCTTTGGTGGGTTTACAAATTAGTAACACATGTGTTAGTGTTGCGTTTAGGGGTTAGGGTTTAGGGTTTATGGTTTGGGGTCTCTCCCTGAAACCCCAAACCCTAAACCGTAACCCATAAACCCCAAACCCTAAACCCTAAACGCTTTACAAAACTCTAAATCCTAAATCATACTAAACCCTACTAAAACCTAAACCCTAAACCCAGCTAAACCCTAACCCTAAATCCTAAACCCTAAACCTAAACCATAACCCTAAACCCTAACCACAAATCAAATGTACAACCAATCACTAACATATGTGTTACTAATTTGTAAACCCACTAAAAAATGAAAATTTTTTTTTTGTCAAAGTATGCCTTGAGGGACGACAAATCGAAGAGGAGAAAACGCTGAATTTTATGGTGCAACTTTCATGATTTTTCGACTTACCGTTTGTGAGATATTTGAGTTTCAAAAATATGGCGGAAATGGGTATTTAATGAAAATGAGTGGTTGAGATTGATTTTTCTATTCTCACTCAAAATTGATGTACTCATTTGAACTCAACTCTATGTAAGTAAATGTACATAAAGGGGTGGAGCCGTGGAGTTGATGTAGAAGTAGACAATTGTCCCTTACAAATTTTTAAATCACATAAAAATAATTTTTTAGATATTTATGATATTCATACGTTTTGCTCCTCAAAATCAAGAATATAACCAATTTTTTTTTTACCTCAATTAATAAATTCTAACTCCGCCCTAATACGTATCATATCTATCGATCGATAGTATTGATTTCTAAAAAGATAACTCATATTTGGAGTTATTTAAGCATTTATAGTATTTTAAAAAAATACTTCCTCGGTCCCATTACAAGTGTTCAGTTTTGACTTTTTGGATCTTTTTTTTTTTCAATTTTGACATTAAATATTTTTGTTTGTGTTATATAATACTCGATGCAAAATATATGAATGGATTGAGTTTTAAATGTATTTTCATTGGTATAATTTTCATCAAGTATTATATAATACAAACAAAAATATTTAATGCCAAAATTGAAAAATAAAAAATTTGAAAGTCAAAACAATATATTTGTAATGAGAGGAGGTAGTATTTAAGAAGTCACGGTGCTTTTAAAAATAATTTTTAAAACATAATAATTAATTATAATTTATGCAATCAATATTAAAAACATAAATTATTAATGTTTATCCAATCAATATAAAATTTGCCACAGCAGCCACGAAACATCGTAGTTGTAGATGTGCCGCCACATTCCCAACGGCGAGTGGCGACCACCGCCATGCCTCTGTCTCAACCCTCACTCATTCTACCCACAACAACTGTCACCAACAACCACCAACAACCCTGTATCCACCATTTCTAAACACCTCTCGTTTCATCATTATGTTATACACCATAGCTTGAATTAACTAGAACAAATTGTAATTGCAGATTATTTTCATTTACTTTTTATTATTGGTATGTAATAGCATAGGCGGAGCCATACAGAAGGTATAGGTAGCTAGGGTCCTTTTGCTATACGCAGTGTAAATTTCTTATAAAAATTGTATTTTTTTGCCGCATTTCTTGTTTGTGTTACAGGTTAAGAAAAATTGAAATACTCATACTACGGGTCATCTCTTGTTGAATCCACCACTGTGTAATAGGAAATATGAATGTTTTGGTTGAGTTGATGTAAGTTACAATTATAGATTTAGAGCACATGGAGTGGGACAGGTAAGGCATCAATGTTCAGCGACTTGAACGTCAGATGTCGACGTTCACAACCACCGGACCGGTGTTCAAGTTAGTAAATGATAATAAAAGGTATGTTAGTCGTTTCAATTGGAAGAGGACAGATTCTTCAACAACTTTTGAGTTTTTCACTGCTAACGCAAAAAGTAAAATACAGGAACAAGATGTGTTACCTTTGGTAAACCACAGGGACCGTCTATGAAATTAACTCTAATTTCATTATGTTATGATTGTTATCTATTTAATCTTAGATCACATGGATACGTTAGTACTTTCTGTTAACAAGTACAAGAATAACGGAGCAACTTTTCGATTCTTCAAAAAAAAATCAAATTTTTAATATTGTTTGGGAGTATAAAATTGCCTACAACTAGGGACAAATGACCATATCCCCGTACGGCAAACAATAATGATGACAAACTTCAAAAGATTACCCTTTTCCTTTCTCTGTCTCCAAACCAATGTGTGTAGTTGTATTCGGTCCCGTTGATCTTGAACCAAGTTTCAAGATCTCAGTTGAAAGCATATGCAGATATTAATATTTGTTTTACAAGATTATTAAGTTCTTTCCTTAATCTTTGCTCTGGCAAAGAATACCCCTGCAACTAAACCTGAAACAAAAAGAAAAGCAGATGAATTTTGGTTCAGTCTTATGGTTATCGGTTCTTACAAAGAGATTATAAATGTTATTTCTTGAGTAGGGAAAAAGGCTGACCGAAAAGTATGCTAGCGGAGTTCTCCAGACTAGTAGGGACGTGAAATAAGACGATGCCAGCAACCGAGAGTGGAATCTTATTCAATGATCCCACCAAGCTGCAGGTTGCATTATCCCGATTAGAAACTTGAAAAGTTTATATACATTAAGTTTGCCTACAAATTTGAGATCGCAAAAAGGGTTTTGGGCAGATGGGTCAAATTGGATATTTCTAGATACGGGTCAGGTCGGCTTGGGTTGACATGAAAGTTGAAACACTCTTTATCCAAAATATGATTAGATGATGTACATTATTTCGATAACAAGTAGATTTTCTTAATAAAACAATTTCGAAGAATAATGCTTATAAGTTCAAAAAACATATTTTTAATCAAGTTGACCAGTTCAACCCATTTCCTGTTTAGCTATTTTTTATTTTCCTCGTTAGAGATAAAG
This sequence comes from Helichrysum umbraculigerum, assembly GCA_949592205.1. Taxonomy (NCBI): domain Eukaryota; kingdom Viridiplantae; phylum Streptophyta; class Magnoliopsida; order Asterales; family Asteraceae; genus Helichrysum; species Helichrysum umbraculigerum. Next base: position 78,119,568 of record CATIUR010000005.1, on the reverse strand, counting down.
TCATAAGCATAACAAGAATTAGTTGTTCACAAGTAGTAAATGAGTTAAAATTGCAACCTCTACTTTCAAGATATGTATATGGATATTTACCATCAGTAAGAAATAAAGACTTGCCTGTATGTAGTCGCTCCTGTTTGATGAAGAAACCACATAGAACTGAAGCTGATCGCTAACCCAAGAAATCCACTAAATGTCATCACCAGCCAGAACGTGGGCATTCTTAAAAGGGGTCTGTAAGTCATTATCATAACACTTACAGAGTTATAGTTCTATTGCAGAAACTTAAAAAAAAAAATGACTACGCAATGATAAAGAATAAACTTATATCTTCATCAAGCCAACTGACAACTCTTGAACAGAGATGGACTTTACTCCAAATTATGAGATAGCAAGAATGGAGGGTAGGGTAGCAGTCATTTAAATACGCGTCAAAACCGACGGGTTGGGATCGGTTTGACCCGCTAATACTTTCTTTGTCCATTTTTATAAATAATGGATGCATTAATTATGATTACAACAATATTCTTACAAAAGCATTCTATTTGACCCCGTCAACCCATTTGACCTGCTCTCTGTTTGGCTAAAGTTTCTGATTCGACCATTTTTGAGATAATACATAACCTACATCGACGCCAACTCGTTTTATATGTTCTAATAAAAGGGAAGAAAGAGAGAAGTATTTCTAAGAGGCGGATAAACTTCTCCACATCTTCTAAACCTTAATTAAGTCCCCAAATTTGTATATTTGCTATTTGCAAAGAACTCAAACTAAAATTACTTGTAAACCCAATTCTACTAATTACAAAATCAATTAATGACATTGATTTTGGTCCACAAGTTTCTTTTGTGTTCTTATATAAGGGTCTTTCAACTATTTATAAAGAAATGAAACGTTTTACTTAATCTGTGCAAGTCATATGTTGTAATTCTTGGGACGGAGAGAGGATTCCCTGATAATCGTATAGGAAACAGTTTCCTGTATATTCACATACATGAATTCCAGGGAAGGAGATAGCAGGTAGAGGGACAAAACAAACTCACGTGCTATAAAGATAATCCACCTCATTGAATACGAAGATCAGCACAAGTCCTAAGGGTAAGGACAGAGTGTTGTTGAGTAAAACCATTGAAAACTCATTCAGGTTCCCAGATTTTGTGACCTGCTTAGCTGTATCCATGACCCGACGAAGTGTTAACTGCATCGCAAGATTTGACAATGTCAGCAATAATTTGGATAAACATGATTGAACTTGTGCATCAGCTTATAAACTCCAAAGAAAGCAAAACTTGAGATAAGAACCTAGGTTACTCACAGAATATGATGCAGTCAGAAAGCAATTTATAAACTGCCATGTGTATCCAACGACATTAAAAGCTAGATCTGTTATCCCTCCAGATATTGCTGATATGATCTGCATATATATAAGATCATCATGACTCCAAACCTCCTTTAATTACTTGTATACATGATTTTATATAATCTTCATACGGAACATAAAGAGCATCAATGTAAATGAGTACAGTAAACGAAAAACGGTTTCAACAATTTTAGTTATTGTAGAATATATATATAATGATTTGTATCGTTGGAACCAATGTTCAAAGACTAACGATGATACATGTTGCCATTCAGACAAAAAAGAAATGTTATAAAGAAAACGAGAATCAGCTTAATAATCAATTCACAATCAACATACCATCAAGAAAAGTGATGCCCACACTCTGTTGTCATGGTGCTTGTTGAACAAATACATTTCACCAACTGCAGTTATCACATTGGTGAAATTCTTCAGTACGGTGACCATAGCAACATTAATGTACCTAAGACTGCAAACAACATAGCTCAATAATCAATCAAAACTTCAATAGATGCATATATCAACTATTAAATCGCAATCGAACAAGTTTTGGAAAGAAAAGTAATTGGAAATGAATCTTATACCTAAACATGCTGGTAACTAACATCCCAACAAATATAAAGTTTACAGGCAACCAGACTTTAATTAATCTCCATGTAAGTGCTTCCGTTGATATTACACCGAGTATGCTCAAACTAGAAACTATTAATACTGATACAAAGTTCTGTCATTAAACAATATAACGGACTTGTTAGCCAATTATAATAACTTGAAATACCAGTGGTATGATGATACTAGCACTTTAAAACCAGACCTGGTAGAGCATCAAAGATATTCCAGCACTAAAATCATAGCTGGAGAGGACATATTTATTAACCAGTATCATGCTACATGACGAAAGACAATATGCAAGGCCAGATAATAGGGCCTGATTGTTAACTTTAACCCTATTACTCTTTAAACTCCTTTCTCTATCTTTATCAAATCTGCCACTCTCCACATCTGTCTCATTCTCACCAACATTTTTCATCGTAAGAGCTGACCTGTACGAATATATAATTAAATAATATTTTACTGCAGTATATGGTTGATTCAAAACAAGTAAAGAATTAAATCTAGATAACGGGAAAAAGACTTAATAAAATGACTACAAAGAGTACAATGACAGTTAAAGTGTTACTTTATCATGTATGATGCAAGGGTAGAAGCAAATAAAGAACTAACTTTGTAGGGATAAAGTGTTATATGGTGCTAAGTATTACTTTCATGTGCAAGGTGGATCAAATTGCAAAATCCCCTCATGAATTCTGTTTTCCATCAACGGATCTCTATCACAAGGATGAAATTCACCACCACCATCAAACATAATTGTGGAAGCTTTATCCCCATTTCACTATAAAAAATTGTTAACCGACTATTTTGACAACACTTAAAACATTTGGAGCCACTGAGAGGTAAAATTCCAAAAACATTATTTCCTAGTTGTTGTTACTCAATTCATAATCATCGATTAAGCAAGCACTACCGGCCTCGCATTAAACAGATTGTCAAGTTTAGCTATATTAAATATAACTTGACCACAAAAAGAATTCAAATGTAAAGGGTCAGGAAAGGTCACGGCGATACCACGGTTAGGTGGCGTACATCTGAGTAAAAATACTCGCCCTCCCCGGCTAACCTGAACAGGGAAAAACCTCCTCCTGTTACTAAAAGAATTCTAAGCTGATCCCCTCACGTATTGAACAATTTGCAAAAGTTTGACTCAAGTTTTATTCTTACTTAACCTATTGAATTGTTTCACCTGATAACTCAAACTCACTGAAAATTATTATATATGTACTACTATAAATACAATCAGTTCGAAAAACGCACAAAACGAGTGTTTTTCGATTTAAAATCTCGAATTCTGCACTACCGAATGATAAATAGCATTCGAACTTATTAGCTAACCTTATCAGTTATATAAACTTTAATTGTTTAAATATCTCACATAGAACAAGATTAGCTAGAAGATCAGTATATAGAATTATACTATAAAGTAAGATTAAATTAAACAACTTTAGACATATGTGAAGTAAAGTAAAGTAAAAGTACCTGTATTAACTAAGAAAAAACGGAGTTGTAAACATTGACAGATGAAACGTGTCGTTGAAATCGCCGTCCGGAAAGAAGTCAACGATCGGTAGTCTGGCGGAATCACGGTGGTGTTCGACGGAGGAGTGTGGTGGCGATTTGCAATTGATGATGGCTGGATTAATTAATTTTATTAAGAAATTAAAATTAAAGAATAATCAGAGGAACATGTGAAATATAAGTGGAAAAGGAGAAGAATGAAATAATTGGGGATTTAATTTTTAATTTAAAGTGTGTGTGTGTGATATGAGAGGAATTTGAAGGTGATATATATTGGGACAAAATATCCAAATGGAATGACTACTTGGACCAACACATACGTATGTTGTTTTCCTAGTGGTATTAACTTATCATTACTCATACTCGTCCCAATTTAATTGTTCACAACTTGAAAAATACGTTAAATACGTCAATAAGATTTTATACATACCCATTAAAAAACTTTTTGATTTGTTGAAATCAATAGTGAACACTTATTTTAGAACATCTCAACTGGAAAACTTGACAATTAAATTGAGGCAAAGGTAATACTACTTTAGTTTGTGTTTATTTCGATTTTATAACAGAAAGCCATGCGACTTTCATTTAAAAAGTTGAGCATGCATATGTAATTTGTACCTTGAGCTAAAATTAAGTGGTTAGTATAAATTCAGTGGAAAATAGAAAATTTGTTACAATTTTAGTACAACTATAAATGGACATTTAAAACGTTTAATGAGAGCAAAAGAGTTTTTGTTAGCAAAATATTTTTATTTAAAAGGAAATAATAAAAATTAGTATACAAATACAATAACTTACAACTACCTTTAACAAACACACAATAAATAAATACACTTTCAGAAGAAAAATTTAGATAGTTACTTTGAGTTGTTTTCTGCAAATATCATTTGTTTCAAGAGTACCTAGGCATGGCTACAACAACATACCCTGGTTCAAATATCTATTGTTTCAATTGGAAACACAGTAATAATAATAATAATAATAATAATAATAATAATCTACATATATATATATATATATATATATATATATATATATATATATATATATATATATGTAGATTATTATTATTATTATTAATAATAATAATAATAATAATAATAATAATAATAATAATCTACATATATATATATATATAACAAAGTTTTGACAAGATGATGTGATAATATATTAGCACTTCATTTACTAAGGAAAGTGACGTATCATTGCATAATATAATTCTCACCATTTAAAATGAATTTTACATATCCCAACTCATGTTTTTCTTTATTTAACCTAATTAAATATATATTTTGTCAAATTTATACCATTGTTTATTGCATTTTCATTTTAATCTCTCCTTATTTTAGTAAATGTATTCTATCATTTAATTACTACTAAAACACGCATTTTTAGTGTATTATTATACTATTTATTATTTGTTGCTTGAAACATTGAAATTGATTTTATTTATGCATTCTAATATATGTTACTAATGAGTTTTAATAATAAATTTATAACTTTCAACAATATTAATACAATTGAAAACTTTAAAAATATATGATTAATTTTATTTTAGAATTGCCGTACATCGCATGGTTCAACAAATATAAAAAAAACTTAGCATAATTTTGCAACTAATTGTTGATACTTTTGTCGTTCACACAATGATAAAATTAGTGCTACCGTGAGAAGTGGGCACAAGCAAAATTCCAACGGCTCTTAAGGAAATGTGGAGACTACATCATACTTGATGTATCAATTGCTGGAAAAAATTAGAAGTCCATCCATTATAATTTGATTTATGTTACTAATCACTTTCAATGATAGTTGCATATTTTGATTAACAACATTGATTCATTTGAGTACTAAATTTTTTAATATAATTGTATTTTATAATTAGTCGTGCATCGCACGGGCTAAAGGTGACATATTTGATGATATTTTACATCAAATGTATTATATTATTTTAAAGGAGTATTAATCCAAATTACACCGAACTTTTCCACACAAATAAATAAATAAATAAAATAAAACTAAGCGTTAAATTTATGTGACTGTATTTTCTTATAAATTCATCTTTATGATTTTATTCTCGTAAATTTATCTTTAATTATACAAGGTTTGACACAAATTTGTTACAAAACATAAAATTAAATTTGGTACCATCCAATTAAAAACAATGATGAAAATTTAAAAAGGAGAAGGAGAAAAAATAAGGCGGTCAACGCTCAACATAAGAATTAGTCAAACTTGGTGTTTGCCTTGAGTTGCTTATAGTGGAGATTCATCAAACACGTTTATTTAGGCCCCAAAGCCTAACCAAATTGGTACATCAAAGTAACATTAACATGCCAATTTACATGTCCAACATCGTTTAGGTAGTTCACTCCTACCTCCCCTCTACCCTACTCATGCGGAATTAGATAATATTGTTGTACTTATTAATGTACTGAATTGTAATGTTAATCATAAAAACGTGATTAGTCCAAAATCAAATTCTATATAGGGAGGCGTATGGATTTATGGTGTGAAACTAATTCGCTAATAACCTTAAATGAATTAGTAGACTCGAATAATCACTTGTAATCAAGCTTGTTAAGTAGCAACTGGTCAATGTTATAGTTTGATACTAGTGTTTAGACTCATGTATACATACGGACCGTCTAAATTCTACTATGTAAATCTCAAACTGTTATTAAGTAGTTGAACATGTAATTGTGTTATGACCATTAGCTAATTAAGATCTGGAGATAACAAATGTAATTGCATTATAATCAACGTCTTTAATTTAAAATTAAATAAATATACATGAGTTATAACAAGTATCTGAATAATTACAAGTTATAAATTAAAATAGTAATTCATAAATAATATAATATAATTACGTTGATTAATTTATACTTAGGTTTAGAGTATAAATAATTAATTGGAGTTCTGTTTTTAGAATTAAGTAAAATAGAAGGAAGTAGTGGTTCAATTGAACTTTAATTTTAATTGATGTTATTACAAAGATGTTTCTTATAGTATATTTACTAGATTTTAAACCCGTGTATCTACAGAGAGCCGTTGAATGTGTATTTGATTTTTTTTAAGTTCTATTTTTTTTGCAAACAACCCGCATTATTGTCGTTATTTTTATTATATCAATAAAATTGAGATATTATAGTGGTTTTATATTTAAATTAAGTGAAATTGAAGGACCAAATTGATTTATTAGAAATTGGATAATTGATGACATCATAGAGATGTTTCTTATATTATATTATATAATATATTTATATATATATATATATATATATATATATATATATATATATATATATATATATTAATAAGATAAGATTATAATAATATAATTAATTGACAAAATAAGTATTTTTCCTATATTGTTAAAAAATTTTAACAAAATAAAATATACTTGACATAAAGAGAAAAATTGTATCAACTAATACTAGTATTTTCTATTGACTATATTATTATAGATGTATCTTAATTTGTGCATGTAACACGTTTTAGTCTTTCAAACACTCTTTAGGCACTCCTCCACTATTTATAAGTTGGGTGTGTATCCAATTATGGGATTAGGTCCCCGAAATGCTACTAACTTTGACCAAATCTCTATTGTATGCACCCAACTTACGTATACTAATTTTAATGCAACCAACTTTCCAAAATGGTGTTTTTGATGTAACTTGATGACGTGTCGCTCTCTCCATACGCCACGTGGCATGCCATACGCGCGACACGTCATCAAGTTACATCAAAAACACCATTTTGGAAAGTTGGTTGCATTAAAATTAGTATACGTAAGTTGGGTGCATACAATAGAGATTTGGTCAAAGTTAGTAGCATTTCGGGGACCTAATCCCTCCAATTATCCATCCATTTCATCACGACTCGCTCTCATTGTTGCGATTAGACTTATTAGTACACATTGTAAGATAGTTGTGAATTAGTTGCTTCTAAGACACATTATTGTAGTTGTAAAGCATGTTAAACAAAATTACATATTTACATGTTATGTTTCAGAAAGTTAAATATTTGTTGTTAAATATGTTGATTTTAATTGAAAATTTTCGAGAAACAATAACTACTTGTGAGAAAAATTTAGTATAAGTTACTTTTGCAGAATACCATTGTGTTTATAGCATGGAATTGTATGCTGTTTTACGGTTAGTTAGTTAGTTAGTTACGAGTACCTTAAAGTCAGATGGTAAGAGAAAGATAGAATATGAGAATAGATTTATTCTACTTAATTTTGAAGGTTTCAAGCCTTACAACGAGCCTTATATAACTAAGCACAACAAGCGTTTTACGTTGAGGACCTGTTGAAAAGGGTTGCGGCAAACTATAATCAAGATCACATCTAGAGAACATTATAACATAAACAAACAAGTAGCTATTCACAAATCACGATAAAGAGAGAAGAAAAAAAGTCCAACACGATAGTAAGAGCAATTTTATATCCAATTTGAAAGTTTTTCAAGCATAATGTTCCGTCATGATGTATATACATATATAAAAATGTTATTATGAAAGTTAGAGTGGAATAAATTAATTAAAAATGTTTTATTTTGAGAAAACTGAATCATATAATTGACACTTCAGAAATCAGAACATGCACAAAGAGACCTACATAAAATTCTAAAAAAGTAAGTAATGCAAGTTTCATATTCCTTTAATAATGTATAATTGTATCGTCCAAGTAAACAACACATACCCAAAAAAAATAGACTTGTAGAATAATATAAGTAATGCACGAGAATATGTTTGTGAGAATTTAGAAAATGCAACCGACCCAGATTCTCAGTTTTCTCCAAAAGGCAGGAACCAATTAGATTCGATTAACAAGATACCTCCCCTTTATCCAAGTTTGAAGTAATATAAGTGTTTTTGTATACTTCTCTCTCTAAACATTTTTCTCTATACTTCTTCTAATAGTTCTTTAAGTTCTTCATCTTTTAGTATTATAATCTTAAGTTCTTATTATTGTTGTTACAGGTCTTATATAGATCTGCCTCAACTCCCCCCATCACTTTTACTATAAACTAGGAGAGCATCCGCACATTTCGATGGTCAAAAATTTAATAATAATAAAAAATGATGTGATCAAGTGTTCATGAATAATGTGTTTGTGATGGATTATTATCAATTGACCTTTTTAATTAATGTTGTGAAACGTGACCTGATTTGATTGAGCAAACACAAGAACGAACGCAATAAATATAATGAAAGCAATTAAAGAACACGCAGAATTAATGTGGTTATATCCAGTCGATGTGATTGGTTTAATCCACGTGCAAAAACCGAGTAATCTTCTTTTATTGACAATGACACCAAGAAATTTCGTAGCTTAGGGTTATAATGAATCAGGGATTAAAGATTATATACGATTAGCTAATTAAGGAAACAAATCAGAAACCGACTTGCTGATCACGCAGCGATTGCGTGGCGACCAAGACTCGTCGTGCTGCGACTATGCTCCATCGCGTGGCGACCAGGGGTCGTCGCGTCGCGATCTCTCCAGCTCTTAAACCACAATTGATGCTCATTGCATAGAGACCAATTATCATCGCACGGTGATGAACCTTCTGATCATAATTGTTTTTTTTTACTCCAAGATCGCGTGGCAATCTCCGTTGGTCGCGTGGCGACTATGTTTCCTCCAGAAATCCTCATTAAACCCAAACTTCAAGGTCAAACCCAACAAATTTCCACCTTGACTTGAAGTTACCTTCACCTGTCAAAGCCCAAGACTTCAAAATCACTCCACCATTCTTTACAAACTTAAGCATTCTCGTTCTTGACCACTCACCCCCTCGGGGTCTACCTCATGCATATATTCACCAAGTCCAAGTACAGTTTGAACTTGGCTCTCGGTAACACCTTAGTCAACATGTCTGCCGGATTCTCCTCGGTATCAATCTTCTTAATCAAGAATTCCACACTTTCCAATATATCCCGGATGAAGTTAGACCGAATGTCAATATGCTTCGTTCTTTCATGATTCACCAGATTCTTAGCCAAGTTTAAAGCACTTTGACTATCACAAAACAAAGAAGGTTTCTCCATCTTCAGACCAAGACTCTCAATCAAACCATGTAAGCACATGCACTCTTTAATACCTTCAGTAATTGACATGTATTCAGTTTCTGTAGTTGATAAAGCCATAGTTGGTTACAAAGTTGCTTTCCAACTAACCGAACATCTAAACAAGGTAAAAATGTAGCACGTCAATGATATGCTTTTCACAAGATCACCACCATGATCAGAATCTACATAGCCGACTAAACCACCAACATCTCTGTTAGGCCCGAATCTCAGACATAAACCACTACTACCTTTCAAATACCGCATGATCCACTTAACTGCTTCCCAGTGAGCTTTACCTGGATTACTCATCAAACGACTTACCACACTAACTGAATGAGCCAAATCAGGTCTTGTACAGACCATAGCATACATAAGATTACCAACCGCACTCAAGTACGGAACCTTCTTCATATACTCTTTCTCATCATTATTCTTCGATAAAGTACTCCTATCAAGTTTAAAATGTGCAGCTAAATGAGTACTTACAATTTTGGATTGATTCACTCGGAATGTGATAAGCATCAAATAGATAGTATATTTTATAGTAATTCATCCCTATATTTATATACATTTTAGTGCATTTATATGATTTTAGATACGTATTTTGTTAATATTTGCAGAAATGTATTTTAATTGAAGATTGAAGAAAAAGGAACGAGAACAAGCTTAAAACTGAAGAAAATGAAGTATTTGAATAAAATGAGCTAAAACTGAAAGTAAAGACTTCAAAGAAAAATGGGCTTAGTAGAAGATTAAAAATAGAAGAATCAAGCCTAAAAGGAGGTTAAACACGAAGCAAAAGAAGATTGGGCTTGAATCCAATAATTAACGAGCTTGACATTACGCGAAAAGGAACAGAATTGAAAAGTATATAATCGCGTCGCGATTAAGTGGATTTCGCGTCGCGATCCTTCGACAAACGCGTCGCGATTCTATACCATTCGCGTCGCGATTCTGCATTTTACGATAAGTCGGCTACGGATTATTCCAGAAGGCTTGGAGCGTACGAAAAGTAACTCCAACCGGCGGTTGGAGGTCCCAACCGGCGGTTGGGAGGTCGGCCAGCAAAAATATAAATAGAGGCTTCGGCCAGACTTAGGGATATACGATTCAAGAATACTAAAACCGAAAGTTAGGGTTTTAGGACGACTTTAGGTGTGATTTTGGAGGCCAAGGAGCTAGGGTTTGAAGGTTTTTAACCCTAGGGAAAGCTGGTTTGCTAATTGGTTCGGTTTCTTTATCCTTGTAACTTTATTAATCTTTTGGGTTATTTTGGATATTGTTTATTTGAATTAATTGCTTATTAGGTTTTCATTATGAATGTTTAAATGTATGTTTATTAGATTTATTATATGAATTATATGTTTATATTGGAACTATATTATTGAATGCTTATTATACAAGAATTGTCTGTGTTATATTAATATTGATAAAAGTTAATTGATTTATATAGATAGCTTTACTAATCTTGTGAGTTTTATAAATTAATTAATGATTGTCAATTATTAATGTTAAGTAACATTGTAATTCAACCTAATCTTGGAATTGTATTAATAAACTGCTGATAGATCTTAATAAATAGTAATACTTTACTTAATCTTTGGGAGTGTTGCTATATGAAAATTATCTTAATCTTTGTGATTTTCTACATTAGTAATTCACCAATAATTATAGCCAACAAAGCAAATAGACATAAGTTGATATAATACGTTTAATAAATAATTGTTTAAATAGTTATAATCTTCTATCCAATTGAGTATTCTTAAGTTGTTTCTTAAAACTTATCTATTAGAATCTGTATCAAAATATAAATATGTTCGTTCGGAACTAAAACGTCCCCCCTATCTTGTATATTATTATATCTTGTATATTATTTGTATAATAGTGTAATTAGGAATAAATAATTAGTTAGAAATTAAATCACGTTCCCTGTGTTCGAACTTGGACTTACTTAAATAGCTATATTATACGAACAGGTTAATACTTGCCTGAATTGTGTGATAGTATTATTTAGTATTTCCTTATTTAAAACTTGTAATTATAATTGCATATACTTTAGCACACATCATGTTTTTGGCGCCGCTGCCGGGGAGCGGTTATATTTTAATTAAACTAATTATTTTCCCTGTATAATTTTGATTTCTAATACTTTGCAAAATCAATACGAAATATCGGCTCACCCATTGAGAATACTGACAAAAACAAAGGTATAAGGAGAGTAAAGCCCTACCTCATTGATTTATCATATAAGAGATAAGGTGCTTCTCGAAAGAGATAGGTTTTTAATAAGCTTCGCGCTGACCTGTTTCTCCGCTTTTGTGTACTATCTTTGGAGCTACCGAGATCTATTGACTAGCTTTGTAGAAGAAATTCAACAAACTAACTAAACAAAATATATATAAAATAAATATATTTGTATAATAACTAACGTGAATTACTAATTAAACCAATTCTAAAGTTGGGTTGGGTATTCTTTTTCAATCATTTAATTTTGAATGTGTTTTATTATTAGACTATTGTGAATAGTCTACACCAACCTGATTCTAACACATCCGGATCTATCAATTTTTATTTTTATTTAGTTTTTATTATCTTTTCTTTTCTACTCTTTTTCTTTTTCTCTTAGTTTTAACAGGTATTTACCATGGATTACATTCAAGAGGATTTTCAAAATTTAATCAATGATCCTATTTACCAAATGACGATTGAGAATCAAGAGATTGATGAATATATCTCGACCATCAATTGTATTAGCTACACAATTTCTGGAACAAGTACTAGAATGGAAGAAACTAAAACTAATGGCCATGGTGAAGGGAATTTCATTCAAGAACTTGAAGAGATGGATGATCACATCAATAAGTATACTCAATTTTCTGAATCCTTATTTTCTAACAAAATTTTTAGTGAATCTAAACAGGAAGAAGATTTGGAGGTGGATTGGTCGTTATCACCTAAATTTGATCACTATGATCTTGACGAGGGGATACTTGAATTGGGAAATCGGAATGGGGTAATGACAGAAGAGGAAATGATGACGATTATTGATGAATTTTTATCATTATACCCAGAGGAGGAACAATTAACGGAAGATGATCAAGGGATTGGAAAATAGAACAAAAACAGAATTTGCGGTAATCAGATATCAAACAACATTCAGATTGAAACAATGTCAACAGTTGAGATTCGAACGGTGGTTGAGTTGACACAACCAACGGTTGAAATATCTATAAGCACAAATTCATTGTTTTACAACTATGAAGATCCTTTTTGGCAACTAAATCGAAAGGAGAAATTCTCGCAATTTTTGGATAATCATGGAACATCTCAAAATGGATATTTACCTGCCTTGCATGATAAGTATTTCTATCTCTTTATTATACTAAATTTACAATTAATAAATAGTTATCGATATTATCATCCATGCTTTACGTTAAGTGTGGGGAAAGTCACCGGATTTTCAGGTAAGTGATGTGTGCTAAGTATATGCAATTATAATAACAAGTTTAATTAAGGAAATACTAAATAATACTATCACACAATTCAGGCAAGATTGACCCGTTCATGTTTTATAGCTTAATAAGTAAGTCCAAATTCGAACACAAGGAACACAGGAAAACGTTATTCTTATTTATAACTAATTATCTATTTATTCTAATTACAAATATTTACAATTATAGTACAATTAAATACAAGGATCCAATTTACAATAATCTACAAGATAAGGGGGACGTTTTAGTTCCGAACGAACATATTTATATTTTATATTTTTGATACAGATTCTAATAGATAAGTTTTAAGAAACAACTTAAGTATACTCAATTGGATAGAAGATTATAACTATCTAAACAATTATTTATTAAACTTATTATATCAACTTATGTCTATTTGCTTTGTTGGCTATTATTATTGGTGAATTACTAATGTAGAAAATCACAAAGATTAAGATAATTTTCATATAGCAACACTCCTAAAGATTAAGTAAAGTATTACTATTTATTAAGATCTATCAGCAGTTTATTAATACAATTCCAAGATTAGGTTGAATTACAGTGTTACTTAACATTAATAATTGACAATCATTAATTAATTTATAAAACTCACAATATTAGTAAAGCTATCTATATAAATCAATTAACTGTTATCAATATTAAGATAACACAGACAATTATTGTATAATGAGCATTCAATAATATAGTTCCAACATAAACATATAATTCATATAATAAATCAAATAAAGATACATTTAAACATTCATAATGAAAACCTAATAAACAATTAATTCAAATAAACAATATCCAAAATAACCCAAAAGATTAATAAAGTTACAAGGATAAAGAAACCGAACCAATTAGCAAACCAGCTTTCCCTAGGGTTAAAAACCTTCAAACCCTAGCTCCTTGGCCTCCAAAATCGCACCTTAAAGTCGTCATAAAACCCTAACTTTCGGTTTTAGTATTCTTGAATCGTATATGGTTTAAGCTAATTTGAGCCTCTATTTATAGTTTTACTGGCCGACCTTCCAACCGCCGGTTGGATACTCCAACCGCCGGTTGGAGTTATTTGAATCCGGGTCCAACTCCATGTGTCTCCACCGCCTTAAACCCTAAAGCTCAACCGCCGGTTGGTTAATCCAACCGCCGGTTGAATGTTAATTCCAGAATATTCCATTTTCGGGCTTGGGCTTGATTCTTGGACTATCAATCTTCATAACCGGATTTCTTGGCCCAATTCTTCATTTTAACTCTTTTAGTCTTCATTTCTTCAAGGTCTTTAATCTTAATTTCTTTAAGTGCTTAAATTCTTCAGTTCTGGTCTCGTTCTTGTTCCTTTTTCTTCATTCTTCAATTAAAATACATTTATGCAATTATTAACAAAATAAGTATCTAAAATCATATAAATGCAATAAAATGTATAAAAATATAGGGATAAATTAATATAAAATATACTATCTATTTGATGCTTATCAGTAAGTAACGTTGGAGTCAAGCTAGTGACTCGAACAAAAACAAGCGCTTCTCGGGAGGCAACCCGTGCTTGTATATTTTGTAAATTTAGATTTAAGTTTAAGTACATTTTAGTAGTATTAGTTATTATTAGTATCATTATTATTAGTTTTATTAGTAGTTTTATTTAGCATTATTATTATTTTTATTATTACTATTATTACTTTAATTTTTTTTTAAAAAAAAACGGGTCAACCCTACTGGTCAAACGGGTCAACATTCGGGTCAAACAACAAATCGCGACGCGATTTGATGTAAAAAGTGACGCAATTTGATGTAAAAAGCGACGCGATTATGTATAAATCGCGATGCGATTTAGTGTCCAACAGATCAGACGCGTTTTAACCCCTTTTCTTCCTCATTTTCACTCCTCTATTCACATATTTCCCTCTCAAAACCGAAACCCTAAATATTAATTTGAAAAATCCAGCCAAATCAACATGAGAAGGCTATTCAGAGGTGGTAGTAGCAAACGAGGACGTACTAGCACTAGTTCAACACCAGATATTGGAGCATTTCTGGCACCTGCAAATAATCATGAGTGGTTACAGTTTCCAAATGATATTTATTGGGAGATTCGGGAAGTTTGGTATGCAAATTTGGTAACTTTGCAGGATAAATCAATTGAGCCAGGAAGATCTGTTTCTTGGGGAGTTTTAGCTGAGCTAGGATTAGAACAACGGGTTAAGAATGTGCTTTCAAATGGATTTGTTTCGGATGACTTTGAGATTAGTGATGAAGCTTGGATTAAACTTTTAGGTATCAGGGAGCCATCTTATACCATACTCTGTTATGAGTTCTTCGCTACTTTTGTCTTTGTTGCTGATTATGAGGATGTGACCACACCTGGCACGATTACTTTCCGTTTGGGAGGTAATCCACACAGTTACAGTTTAACAGGGTTTGGAGCACTGTTGGGTTTATATGAGGATGACCAGGTCACTGATGAGGATTTTCTTGATTACTTCCATACTGCTCTTACTACTGCTCCGGATACATTTGACTTTAGAGCAGCTTGGAGTAGGTTTTCGGATACTGAGTGGCATTCGGGTAGTTCCTTGGAGAGTCAGATTACAGATCCTTTTCATCGCCTTCTTCACAGGATTTTTGTGCATTCAGTAGCTGCCCGTGGATCAGGGATTGAGAAGATGAATTATACTGATTTGTGGATTTTATCTGTTATGATTAGTACAGAGGATATTTTAAATGTTCCTTATATGGTTGCATCATTTCTGAGTATAACTGCGGGTGATAAGTCTAGGAGTCCCATTTGTGGTGGACAGTATATTACTAGGATAGCTAAAAGATTGGGGATTAGACTTGCTGTGCTTCACAAGGAGCCGGATATGGGTTATCTTGATAGGGGTTTAGTACAGAGGATTATTGGTGGAGCCCAGGCAGCAGGACAACAACCACAGAGACGAGCAGCTGGGCCCAGAGCTACATTGCAGTCGGTACAAGATCAGATGCAGGAGATGAATAGTAGATTGGTATATGAGATGGGGAGAATGAGCTTTGATATGGGATGGCAGAGAGAGTATTCACAGCGATGGGCAGATTCACAGCCAGAGCCTCCTCCAGGTTTTCAGATGCCATCATACTATCCTCTTCCACCATATGGTACTGAGTGGTTTACTCAGACACCCCCACCTTATGATCCTTCAGCCGAGTATAGTTTGGAGTATTGACAGCAGTACCACCAGCAGCAGCAGCATGATGATGATCAGTAGAGTTATCGACCTAGTTTTTATTATGAACTTTATTATTTATGTTTGACATTTTTATTTGTGTGATGTTTTGTAATAACTAACTTAAACTCTGGATAAGTCTGTGTTTACTTGTGTACAACACTACTTTATCTAGTTTATTATTATTATGTTATGTTTTAGATTGCATGTTTGGAGTTACCAATTGGGAAAAAGTTAGCAGTCAGTTCAGCTTAATTTTTGGAAATTTAATAAGTCTATCTTATTAATTATGAACTTTGTGGGTATGTTCCCTGGAAACCCTCACGAGACTATAACTCGTCCACTCGGGATACCGAGGGGTTTAAAGGCTTATTGTATATGCTATATGCAATCGTGATTAACTACGAAAGTGTGGATGTTGTATATTATTTTTCAAGAGATGAAGGAATTAACCAAGCAGATTTTTCTTAGCCGATGATGAAATTTATAATTTCAGTCAGGGGAGTTTTTCTGTTCTATTTTTCTTTCCCTTACTCACTTTTGTTTATCAAATTTTATACAATGAGGGCATTGTATAATTTAAGTGTGGGGATAGGGTTCGTAAGAAAAAGAATTTCTTTAATTAAACATTTAAGTTTCTATTGTTCTAAAATTTTTGAAAATTTAAAATTTTAAGTGAATAACTAAGTATTTATTAGTTAGAATACTTTTGTTAAAAGTTTTGTTTTGTATTTAAAGATTTAGACTTTAATGTGGATTAACTGTTTTTTTAAATAACGTAAGCTACTTAATAATAAGTGATATATAGTTACATGATATGATGTACTAATAGGCAATCTATATGAAGATTTCTGAATTTTAATAAATTAATAAAATAACTTGTTTATTATTTTATGATACATAATATGATGTATGACATAAAAGTCTTAATTTTTAAATTTATTATGCAATAATTTTATATCTTTTTACTTATGTGAGTACATTTGGGGGTATATATTGATGGTTTCCTCTGTTATATGAAAGTATAGACCTGGTCTCTATTAATATATACTTAAAAATTAAGCAAACGCAAGTCAAAAGTACTTGAAAAGTCTTAAAAATAAAAGATACCTAATGAGGTTGCCAAAATGGTTTGACCAAGTCTGGTTTTGCTTAAACCTGAATCAAGTTATGTCGCTCTGTTGCATGAAAATGCAGACCTGTCACCAATGTCTTGATTCTTAAAAATGTATTTCATATATTTAATGGGAATATAAAAGTAAATTGTATAATTAAATTTAAAGGTATATCATATATGGAAATCATAAGTAATATACATACTAATAATAAAGATGTATTCAGAAATATGAGTATAGATTGTTTAAAGTGGACAAATATATTAGTAATCATTCATGAGCTATATATTACACAAATAATAATAATTTTATTTATACATTATGGTTATCCATGTTAATTAAATTGTTTAAATTTTTAATTTATGAAACAGATTTTTAGTATTGGTATTCTGATTCTTAAATATTAGTTTGATGCTTATTTTTAAATTTTATTCAGTTTTCTACTTGAGGACAAGCAGAACTTAAGTGTGGGGATATTTGATAAGCATCAAATAGATAGTATATTTTATAGTAATTCATCCCTATATTTATATACATTTTAGTGCATTTATATGATTTTAGATACGTATTTTGTTAATATTTGCAGAAATGTATTTTAATTGAAGATTGAAGAAAAAGGAACGAGAACAAGCTTAAAACTGAAGAAAATGAAGTATTTGAATAAAATGAGCTAAAACTGAAAGTAAAGACTTCAAAGAAAAATGGGCTTAGTAGAAGATTAAAAATAGAAGAATCAAGCCTAAAAGGAGGTTAAACACGAAGCAAAAGAAGATTGGGCTTGAATCCAATAATTAACGAGCTTGACATTACGCGAAAAGGAACATAATTGAAAAGTATATAATCGCGTCGCGATTAAGTGGATTTCGCGTCGCGATCCTTCGACAAACGCGTCACGATTCTATACCATTCGCGTCGCGATTATGCATTTTACGATAAGTCGGCTACGGATTATTCCAGAAGGCTTGGAGCGTACGAAAAGTAACTCCAACCGGCGGTTGGAGGTCCCAACCGGCGGTTGGGAGGTCGGCCAGCAAAAATATAAATAGAGGCTTCGGCCAGACTTAGGGATATACGATTCAAGAATACTAAAACCAAAAGTTAGGGTTTTAGGACGACTTTAGGTGTGATTTTGGAGGCCAAGGAGCTAGGGTTTGAAGGTTTTTAACCTTAGGGAAAGCTGGTTTGCTAATTGGTTCGGTTTCTTTATCCTTGTAACTTTATTAATCTTTTGGGTTATTTTGGATATTGTTTATTTGAATTAATTGCTTATTAGGTTTTCATTATGAATGTTTAAATGTATGTTTATTAGATTTATTATATGAATTATATGTTTATGTTGGAACTATATTATTGAATGCTTATTATACAAGAATTGTCTGTGTTATATTAATATTGATAAAAGTTAATTGATTTATATAGATAGCTTTACTAATCTTGTGAGTTTTATAAATTAATTAATGATTGTCAATTATTAATGTTAAGTAACATTATAATTCAACCTAATATTGGAATTGTATTAATAAACTGCTGATAGATCTTAATAAATAGTAATACTTTACTTAATCTTTGGGAGTGTTGCTATATGAAAATTATCTTAATCTTTGTGATTTTCTACATTAGTAATTCACCAATAATAATAGCCAACAAAGCAAATAGACATAAGTTGATATAATACGTTTAATAAATAATTGTTTAAATAGTTATAATCTTCTATCCAATTGAGTATTCTTAAGTTGTTTCTTAAAACTTATCTATTAGAATCTGTATCAAAATATAAATATGTTCGTTCGGAACTAAAACGTCCCCCCTATCTTGTATATTATTATATCTTGTATATTATTTGTATATTATTTGTATAATAGTGTAATTAGGAATAAATAATTAGTTAGAAATTAAATCAAGTTCCCTGTGTTCGAACTTGGACTTACTTAAATAGCTATATTATACGAACAGGTTAATACTTGCCTGAATTGTGTGATAGTATTATTTAGTATTTCCTTATTTAAAACTTGTAATTATAATTGCATATACTTTAGCACACATCAGAATGCTTCAAGAACTTTCTCTACATACTTCTCTTGAGAGATGTACATGAGACCTTCTTTTCTATTTCTCAAGATCTCCATACCCAAAATCTTCTTAGCTGACCCCGAATCTTTCATCTCAAACTTACTCTTCAGCAAAACTTTCAAATCGTCAAGGTCAGTGTTGTTCTTTGAAGCAATCAACTTATCATCCACATATAGCAACGGATAAATAAATGAACCATCCAACTATCCCTTCGAGTAGACACAATTATCGAATTGACTACGCAAATAACCATGGGAAATCATAAACGAATCAAACCTTTTATACCGATCTCTTGGAGACTGTTTCAAACTATATAGCGATTTCCAAGCTACCATGTAAAAATGCCATTTTGACATCAAGTTGTTCTAGCTCCAAGTCAAATACACACACCATAGCCAAAAGAACTCGAATTGTCTTATGTTTCACAACCAGTGAAAATACCTCGTGATAGTCAATTCCCTCATTTTGTGAGAAACCTTTATCCACCAACTTATCTTTGAACCTCAGCGGTTTAACTCCATGAATTCCTTCATTCCTCTTGAAAACCCATTTGCATCCTACAGGTTTAGATCTCTCTCCGGTAATGGTATAAGAACCCATGTTTGGTTCTTTTCAAGTGATTCCATCTC
The DNA here is from genome assembly GCA_949592205.1 of Helichrysum umbraculigerum. NCBI lineage: Eukaryota > Viridiplantae > Streptophyta > Magnoliopsida > Asterales > Asteraceae > Helichrysum > Helichrysum umbraculigerum. Next base: position 78,099,494 of record CATIUR010000005.1, on the reverse strand, counting down.
CTCTTTCATTGCAACTAACCAACTCTTAGCATCTTAACTCCCAACTGCCTCTTTATAAGAGTTAGGTTCATCCAAGTCAACGCAACGAAAGGGGACACGACAGTGGAGTGTTTTAAATTTATAGAGCTGGGGACCTAAGTTTTACTACAGCTGTATAGCAGCAGTATGACCTAGGGTCGTTCTTAAAGCTAATCGTATTGTGAAACAGAAGTGTCGAGACAAGTTGTTCAATTTAGTGATGGGGTTTTTAAACAGATTTTGAGTGGGGGTTTTTAGTTACTTAGGTCCGTAAAAAGTAAATAAATAACAAGTAAAAGAGAAAATAGGGATGTGATCAGTATGGAGGAGATGTGTTTATTATGACTTCGTTAGCTTATGCGGGGGTGATGCTAGGGTTTTAATATGAAAACGTCTTTTAAAGGTTTGTGTCTTATTTGAGCTTAATTGTTCGTAGTGTAAACACTAGTACCCTACTGATTGGGGAGACCAATCAGTATGTCACTGAGTACTAGGCCAAATTGAGTCTGATCGGAGGAGGATGCTCAACTCTTCAACGTTATCCAGTGACGGAGTAACGACCCTTCTTGGAATGTTAGTTCCTGGGGGCATGAGATAGAGTAACATACCCACTAAGGTTCCGACCTTTCTTAACACTACGGGGACAATGAAGTCGAACAGGGCATTATAGATTAAGACTTGGTTTGGTGACTATTAACTTTGCATTAATGGTTATGTTCTAGTCTAGAGCTTTCATCACGGTGTACAGTGCGATTATGCATTTCCACAGTTTTCCAGACCCAAGATGTACTAATGGTGTACAGTGCATTTAAGCATTTCCACAGTGTTCCAGATCTTTAGGTGTACTAACGGTGTACAGTGCGATCAAGCATTTCCACAGCTTTGAAGTTAAACCAGGATGTGACACAGTCTTTAACTACCGACATTTCCTTAGCTCCTACGTATTTGTACTCCACCAAAGGTGTTTCCAACGTTACACGAAGTACAGTGCCGTTTACCGTGGTCTTTCCGGGATCACATACTTTATGGTCACTCTAGACTAAATTAAACTAAGTTTGTATTAAAGCCCAACCCTCTATGATATAAACCAGCCCTCACTATTTCCCATTAAATCCCTGATTGATTCACGATGTACTATATGAAGGGTTTAAACATTATTTCCACAGCTACGCAATTCAGACCATGTTGTCAGAAAACACAGATAGGTAGTGACCGTTTGATAAAGGTTCGCAACTCCTTGTCATAAAGGAATCAACCACGTTTAATTGGAGGAAAGGCGATTTGGTTTAGAAATTCATAAATACAAGGTTAATAAATCACCGGTTTTCATTATAAAATATAATTGGGAACATTACTTCCACAACGGATTGTGCCCACGACTTTCATAGCTTCCACGTTCCGTACTACACACATAAGTGATGATTCCGGCGCTATACAAATGAAAGCCGTATAACGTTACCTCCGTTATTTCATAATGTTATCACCCCAATTATATATTTAAAGCAGCATCACCCCACACATATAAACTAACTACATCATAACAAACACACAAGGAAACTACTCGCTACGCATAATAATAGGTCCTAAATCTAGCATAACAATAATAGAAATTATCATTATAACAGATAATGAAAGAAGTAACCGTTAATAAAGCGTAGATTGAATAAGCGTTTAGAGAGAGAGTACAAGCAGAACTTTCGCAATATCCTTGACAATATTACAATTAAAGCCCCTGGACTATTCCCTAAGCTATTACAAAAGTAGCCCCTCCGTTAGTTTCAGTTAAATACTAACTAAGAACTAACCAGACCTAACCCTAATTTTAGAGAGAGAAAGAAAGGAGAGAGAGAGTAGAGAGAGAGAGAGAGAGAGTGTGTGAGAGAGAAAGTGGAAATGGAAAAATGTGTGAAATGGAGAGGTGTGTCAAATGTTGGAGGGGGTATCCCCTATTTATAGGCAAAGCTCAAAATCACACGTACAACTCGCGAAGCAGCACGTACAAGCAAACGAGGGACGATATGGGATGCAGGGGGCCATATACGGCTTGCCCAAGGCCGTATACGGTGTGTACAAGGCCGTATACGGTCTTGGCAAGGCCGTATACGGTGTGTATGGCCGTATATGGCTTCCGTCTGATTTCGTTCGTTGCTTAAAACGTCCGTAACTCCTTCGTTATGCGTCCGTTTGACCTGATTCTTTCACCTGTGTCTTCGTAATTTCGTTACGCTTATAATGATGCCAATCTCACAGAAATTGGATGTGTAGAACTTAAGCATAGCCGAAATGACTTTATAGGTGTATGATACCGTCCTGTCTTCTCCGTTCTTTATCTGATTTGCTCGATTCTTGATTTTCTCGTCTCGATTTTACATATTACAACATACCATAAGATTAGATTGTGTTTATCATAGGATAAATGAGGGTGCGAGAATTGGTTGCTGCTTATTTGCTCCGTTTTGCTTGTTATTTGGACGTTTTTAGTGACTTTTGTAGCAACGTCTATATTTTGAGCACTTTAGTGAATTTTAGTAAATAATGATTGTTTTGAAATGTTTTCACTAAAGATGTGCCCAAAAAGTGTGGAATATTGGCCTTGAAAACATGACTTTTTGCATCACATCAAGTTATCCCACACTTAGACGTTGCTTGTCCTCAAGCAACACTCAGTTTTGAAAACATTTTAAAAACATGTTTAGAGCGAGCATCAACATTTTTAAGAGTCACCATTGTCAGATGCAAATAAGATAGTTTCAAGAATATAGGGAAAGGTAAGATGATCCTTCCTTAATCAAGAAAAGATTCACTTAGGCATACATCAAAATCTCATGATCTTGGAGTACACATGACTAGGCGATCTCACAAAAGGTGGTCACTCAATTCACTCAAAGTGTATCGGGTTTCCTATCAATCTAGAACAAACGAAATCGCTCAAACAGCCAGTCATGCAGCACTCATCGTCATAGGCTTGGTCGAGAATCGGATCTCCACCACTTAGGTGAGTACGGTGCTAATTATCCCAAGACATTCATGAGGGTTATAGTGTTTGATGAGGGGTAAAGGCTATGGATAGTGGTATTTTTGGGTTGTAGGGGTTGCTTTATCTTAAAACAACTGAGATCATGAACAACTTTATTTTAGAACGGAGAGAGAGGTAGCTTTTGGTCTTCTATCAGAATCTTCTTGTGAGGACGATACTTCACAGGACTTTAAGCTTTATTCTTGCGGAACTATTTTTCTTTCTTTTCTTCTATTTATTCTTTTTATTTTCTTTTTCTGCTTTTATACTTTTCTATTTTCTTTTCTTCTTCAGAATTTCTTTGCTAGAGAATTTCCAAGGATATTTTTCTTCTTTTGATTCTTTCAGAAATCCCTTATCTTGGACATTTCGAGCCTTTTCGTGGTGTCAATTTTACACACCAAGGATTCTTCAATCTTTTTGGAGAGCACGAAAAGGGTAGGATAAGTGGAGTGGATATTCTAAAAGATGTCCTTCATAACCTCAGAAATCCTAAGATAAGTTTGGGGAGATGTTGGGAAGTAGGGTTTTATGAGGGTTTTATGAAATGAAAGGTTTAGGCTCAAAAGGGGTTTGCTAGGTGGATCATCGATACTAAAAATGAGTATCGGAAGGGTTTTGAACTTGAAGAGATATGTAAAAAGGGGGGTTAAATCCTAGGAAATGTCAAGGTCATCTAATTGCACCTATACCGCGTACGGTACACACCAATGTGGTCTTGAAACGTATGTCAAGAGCAAGTTCTAATTCAGAGATGCATGCATCGGCACACACAAGAAATGAATAGTGAAGCATTTAAGATGAATGCTATTAGGCTCAAGATACCTCACTGCAAATAGGGTTGTATGTGCTTCGTCATGCTCCCATCAGATTATTATTTCTTGCTTAAGCAATTTCTACCTTATTTTTCCTAGATTCCGAAATATATTACTCACATTTGAAAATAGCTGCTCTCAAAAGATATTTTGGCACAAAAATTAGTAGAGTTGATCAATAGATTAGCTCATACTTTTTTATTTTTCTCTAAAATTTTGAAAAATTTGAGGAACATTTTATGAGTTTATTATTTCAGACATTAAAAATCAAAGAAAACTAACCAAGGTATTCTATACCTGCTATCCCACACTTAGAGGAACATTGTCCCTAATGTTCTCTTGAGTTGAGATTTACAGGAAGTAAAATCCCACACTTAGAGTTTGAACATGTAAGAAAATGTTTCTCAAGTGTTTGTTTTGGGCTGGTGAAACGCCCTGATTTTTTTTATACTATTCAAAGCTCATATTTGTCAATTCTTAAAATAACATCTTTTAAAACTGTAACCAACATTTCATCTCTTTGGACTTTACAAGTCAAGTATATATAACAGTTACAATTAACAAACTTCTCCTTTCTTCGACTTTAAACACAAATTCATATAAAATTTGGGCGACTTATACAAGTATCATCCTAACGATAATTTAAAAGAAGAGAAGCTTATCTAACAGTTGAGCAAACTTCGATCCACGTAATTCTCCTAGCAACCACCCTTTACATGTTATGCAAATTTTATTCAACCGAACCATAGCACCTAAAAAGGTAAAACAACTGAAAGAGTAAGCGATACGCTTAGTGAGTACATATGAACAATTAGTTAAATAATTTACTTATCAACTTACTTCCAGCAATTATGTTATTAACATAAACTTTAAACAAACATATAACTTTCAATTAATTGAGCAAGGGACAGAGATTATTTTTCTTAACTGGATCCACTTTGACTTTCACTTAACCCATGTGCACATGTCTTATTACAATCATATCTAACATAAGTTAGCTATTATTCACTTTCCACGCCAACATAAGTTAGCTATTCTTTACTTTCCAAGCCAACCGAAGTTAGCTATTCTTTACTTTCCTAGCCAACCGAAGTTAGCTATTCTTTACTTTCCAAGCCAACCGAAGTTAGCTATTCTTTACTTTCCAATCTCTTCCATGCTCAACACATAACTGTTACTTTACATAACTTTGACTTTACATAATTTACACTTTATATAAATTACACTTTACTGAAACTTTCTCATTATATAACTTTCATGTTTTATAGCTTTTACTTTAATTCCACTTCATGCAACTTATCACTTTACACAAATTTATACAACTTATCACTTTACACAACTTTGCATAACTTTTCAATACTAATCAAGTAATAATAATAACGTACAACTAATTAATTAGCTCATCAGAATGACATAATATAGAACTTCACACGATTATATAATTCTCTTGCACGTATGCAATCCGAATTATACAATCATTACTTAACTAATCTTCATATTACTCACCTTGGCTTTAGGCAATAAGAGATTTAGTACAATTCTCGTGAACACCACTTCTTGAAACACCTACCATATAGCACATAAATATAACGACATATTTAGTCTCTAACAATCATAATGAAATCACTAATCATAACCATTAATCTATCACCCTTTGGATAGATTAAGTTTAACGCTTAATTCAGATTACATAATTATACTTTTCATAATCTTATTAGCTTCAATCTTTCGTTACTTTAATCATTACTTTGAGTGTGACCTCGTTTATTTTCAACGTTATATTAATCACAACTTTGTCAACTTAATTCAAGCATCACCATGATTATGTAAATCACTACTTTATCTATCAAATCACACTTCTCAATTCATCATTGTAAGTTAACTTCCATTTTACATCTTACTACTTTTCATTAATAACTTTTACAACACTTTTCATATACTTTATAAAGCTGGACAGCTGCTACTTAACCCTTGTATTCGACCAACTTAAAATCAGTTCTGGGCACCAAAGCCATAACCAACAAAAAGTAGACTTTCCCACCTTTCCAACGATATAAAACACATCAAAAACGAAGCTACGGTTTATTATTTATGACCATTTCAAAATGACCATTTCAAAATGACCATTTTTATGCATATAAGCTGTCCAACAAAACGAGTTTTCATCAAAAACATATCAAATTGACTCCAACATGTATAAGACACTTTCATTTATTCACACCAACACAAATAACACTTTTGGGACTGATTTTACAAGTCTACTTCATCACTAGAATCTCCATATTAAATCACATCATTCAAACACTCATGTTTTGCTCAACTTTCTGGATATCCTGTAGCACTTTTAATATTTGACCCACTTAAACTCATCTTCAGCTTTTGATATTAACTTTTCTGGAAAATAGACTCGTACACCTTTCTAACGAATCCGACCACACTAAAATACGATTTACGGTTATTTGGTTATGATTTATTGAAAACAGTCAATTTTCTGCACTACAAGCTGTCCAACTACGAATTTTTACCAAAAACATGTCAATTCCACTCAAGCATACTCAAAACACTTTTATTGATTAACTCTATCTCAAATAACATTTTTGGGACTGATTTTATCAAGATTTAACATCCAATTCAACCATGTTTACAACTCAATTATTCCATGGTTTTTACTCATTTAGTTTCACTCTTTTCTTTTTAACAACATATAAATAGTTTTTAATCTCATATCTCAACAACAACAAAACAATAATCTTATGACATTAACATATCTATTTTACTTCCATCATTCATCATAAGTAAATTAACAAGACTCATCTCTTTTTATATTCTAAATCATCAAGTAACTCATCATTAACTTAAATCACTTCAACTAGCAATCAACACATATTTCTCATAGAATTTCCATACATATAATTAAATCAATCCCCTTTTAATCACAATATCACATTAACAACAATTTATTATCATCAACACCATCATCAAAATTCTTTACTTGAACAAAAACATCAAAACTCAAGAACAATAGTAAAACTCATCTTTTTATACTCAAATAAACTCAATAACATTCATCTAGCATTCCTACATCTTTATTATATTCATTTACCCAATTTCTCAAGTTAGGGTTTATAATCACATCTTAAGAACAATCAAATTAAAGGTAGTAGGAGATGTTTCTTACCTCAAGGATGATGAATATACAAGTTTTAGGCTCAAAATCACATGAATTAAAGCTCAATTTGATGGTTTTGTTCTTGCTCCTTCTCCTTCTCTTCTCTGCTTCGTTCGTACGACCCAAACAAAATACCAGATACTTCTAAGTTGATTTTCCACCCTTTTTAATTAATTAAAAGAAATAAAATTGGTTATTTCTCTTTTTACCCCCTAAACTCTTTCTAAATCACAAGTTACAACCCTCCTAACTCATTTTATGATTTTAGCACTTTTAGTCCTTCAATTTAGTTCTAATACATGTTTTTAACCTCACTCATCATATTTTGTAGTTTACATATGTTATATATGTGTTTATAATTTTTACTCAACTCAATAATCGTATTCTACATTAATCACGAATATAGGAATTTAAGCACCTCTTATTAATTCAAAACACGTACTTAAAATTTTGGGATGTTACAGCTGGAATCCCACACTTAGTGATAAGCTTAGGATAGAGTATAGACTACTTTAACAAACTAACAAAGCAACTAATAGACAGAATCATAAACAAAAGAGAATAAAGGTTAAGACACTCCCCAGATAGCGAGCTGCAATGAAGCTGAGAATCTGAATTTGCTGAAAAGAGGTGTTGCTAGGATCTTTTTCTGCATTCATGAAGAGCGGCTCGACTTCAAGCGTCTTGCTATTGGTTTTCTTCATTCATTATTTCTTTTTGTGAATCAATCTCATAAGTGTGAACACGTTGGTCGTACCAGCTTACAAACTCAAAGTATTTGCAAATGAAAAGACAAATCACCGTCTCAGAGCTTGAAAATATGTTTTCTACTACTAATCATTTTTCTAAAACACGTGTTTTTAAACGAGTTCGAGCATAATGCATAAAAGTAGTATGCAAGTACCTCAAATGCTCGAAACACATGAATTACCATTTTTCAATTTGATTTTTTTTTTCTCTTTTCTGAGACGAATGGTTTATTTGCAAATGAGTTGTAATATCAGAAAGGTGTTTTGGTGACGACCAAGTATGAAGGATAGTCAGAGATTTATCTTCACTTATTGACACTGTTCTCTCTATACGTCTTATTTCACGGGTTGCCTCCCAAGAAGCGCTGCTTTTATAGTCGAGAGCTCGACTTTGCCTTCCTTCAGATTAGTTGGTGCTGGAACCTCCAGGACCGGAAGTGCTCAGAAGTATAGTCCTGGGGTTGCGTGGGTAGATCCTCAGAAAATGACGAGCGATGATGTCGACGATGTTCAGAATCTCTGATGAAAAGATGGGGAAACTTTGAAGATGTTTCTCGGTAACCCTTTTCATGTGTAGAAGATCCCAAGTTATTTCTTTTACTGCTTTGGAGATGGTTCCGTGGGAATCCACAAAAGAGAATCCATCAGCCTCTATCATTTCTCATTCAGGATGATGTTGTCTGAGTGAGTCCAAGAATCCATAGAACTGTAGGTGCAAAGTCTCGTGGTTTGCCATACCGGAGTTTCCTCCAAGTTCTCGGATAGACTCATGAATACCCTGGATAAGATGGGTCTGATAGTGGGAAAACGTGAGGTTGGAGTTCTTAAAGATGTTGTTCACTATGTCATAAACCTCACGCAATCCGTAGTTGAATAACTGCCTATGTTCTTCATCAGGCACCTCAGCGAAGATTTCCTTGATTTGATCAGTGAGGAAGTTCGCGATGTTAACCATCGAACCTTCAGGTATAGAAGAAAGGATGACACACGTCCTCTCGTCAAAACTCACGTACTCGAGATCTTCGGTAATCCTGTGAGCGTGGTACTCGATGGTGCAGTCAATGTAGAACCTATGAGGAGAAGTCTTGTCGATGTGATCATTCCTAGCCATAGAATTTAGAAGTCCCATAAGATCATTCATCAACCGGATGTCTATGTCTGCGTCAGGATTCCCAATAGCATTGTACATATTGCTGCGATAAGAATTTAAGAACTCATGTTGCTCACCAGAATATGGGAATGCGGATCTGAACAGCGTGTCATAGATCTTCCTGTACATGCGTCTTTGGTCTTCAAAGAACTCTAGCTCCTCAGGTGTTGGTCCAGTAGTGTGGTGTTCTCGTAGCAACTGAGCAGCGAGGTCTTCGGCAAAGGCATTTAGGCGGTTGTGGAAGAATCTGTAATCTTGGGAATTCTCGGCTTCGTTGACCTCTGATTCGGCTATGATTTCCTCAATCAGGTTTCTTTGGTGTGGAGTGTAATCATTGGTTGAGTTAATGATAATGCTTGTCATCATAGGTATGTCATTTTTGAATTCTTCGATAGCACTAATCATTTCCTCATGGTTGGAGATAGTCGGGATTTGGGGAGAAGCGGGAACAGTCGAAGATGTAAGAAGTCGGACAGACCGAATATCTATTGGAACATCAATGTAGATGATGTCATCCTCGTCACTCTCCTCAGCTGGAGTGTCCCTAGCCTGGGAATCAGGGAACTCAACAGTATCGGATGGTGGAAGGGTGTCATTAGTAATCTGAGATATCGGCTGAGAGGAATCCATCTCGATGTCTTTTTCTTCTTGAGAATCAGAATATGGCTAGATCCGGAGGTACTTCCCTTCTCGAACTGACTTCGAGGTGCAGATGTGTCAAAGGTTTGAATCCTTTGGAGAAGTCGGGATGCTTTATATGCTGCAATCTTTCTCAAGAGTTTGTCTCGAAGCTCTGGGTGCTGTGTGGATAAGGCTATAGTCTTTTCAATATTCAGCAGAGCATCAAGTCTGGGAGATACAAGAGGTTTGGTGGGATCAATAGCTGATGCAATGAGTTTCTCCATGGTGAGACCAAATTCTGCATCGTGAGAGTAATCAATCGGTGGATCTTCATCTGATTCATTTTGTGAAAGAGGGATGAAGTTCTCAAAGTTCTCGATCTGCATAATCTCTGCTGTCGGTAAATATGAGTCAGGAAGGTACCGATGAGGTGGTGTGGACTGATATACTTCCTCGGGCTCTGATTCTTCATGTTCTTCCTCGGACTCTTCCATTTCTTCTGGTTCCATTTCTTCCATATCCTCTTCCTCTGGTTCTGTTTCAGCTTGTTCCTCTTCTTCTTCATCCTGTTCTGAATCTTCCTCCTCTTCTTCTATTTCTTCCTCTGGCTCAGATTCTTCCATCTCCTCGTCTTTTGATTCTGACTCTTCAGTAGCTGAGATAAGACAAGTGTGCTCGTATGGCCGGTATGGCTTTGGCTCTGAATCAGAAGTATCATCATCCGAAGTAACTCTACCCATGGATATTGCGTAAATCTTTGCATGCTCCATCGGTGAACAGTCGTTCTGATCAATCTTGTATGATATTATTTGTCCATGTGCTCGTAGTCTGATAAGCTGAGAGAATACATCAATAATAGCACGTGCAGTGTTCATGAATGGCCTACCTAGGATAATGGGTATGTTAATGTCTTCCTGTATATCCATCACTACAAAGTTAGTGGGGAAATAGAACCTGTCAACCTTGACCATGACATTCTCAGCAATGCCTTTCGGGTATCGGACTGATTGATCGGCAAGCTGGACGCTCATTTTAGTGGGCTGAAGAGGTCCTAATTCTAGTCTGGAGTAGAGCAAGTAAGGCATTATATTAATACTATCTCCAAGATCGGCCAAGGAGCGTATCGTGCCTGAGTGATAGATGGAACAAGGCAAGCTGAATCGACCCGTGTCTCCTAGTTTTTCCGGTAAGGCATTCTGGATGATAGCTGAACATTCGTCGTTCAGAGAGACTTTAGGAATGGCAGGAATCTTGTCCTTAGTGGCTATCATTCGTCAGATGTACTTCGTACTAGAAGGGATTCTAGACACGGTGTCTAAGAATTTTTCATCAAGTTTGAATGACTTGGCATTGTATTTCTTGTGCAAGCGGTTAGGGAAAGGAATCTCAACCTCACGAGTCGGCGTGGGCACAGATATGTTCTCTACTGTCGGCGAGACAGGAGAATGTTTCCTTTCTGGAGAAGCAGTCATAGAAGGAGTTGGTTTATCAGAGTTTAAGGTCTTGGCTTCCTCGACGTGAGGGTTCTGGATAGTATTGCTTGGTAGGGTCCCTTGGGGTCGAGTATCGAGACGTTGGGCTAACTGACCGATTAGCTTCTCAAGGCTTTTTAGGACCGAGAGTTGGTTTCGAAGGAATAGGTCAGTCTGGTCTTGTCGGGCCGTAGTCTTCTGATTGAAAGCGGTTTGACCTTGGATGAATTTGTTGAGGTTGTCATCATTACTCGTGACTGGAATGATGGTCTTCGCAGGCTCAGCAGGCTGGATATCTTTAGTGGCACTTAATGGAAGTGGTTGATTGTATGGGAGTTGTGGTTGTTGTGGGTACGTCGGATATCGTGGCTGAAATCTGGGCTGGAAGGGTGGTTGGTGGTTCCGTGGAGGATATTGGTTTCCTCGAGTTCTGGGTGGTGAAGTTCTAGCGAAACCAAGAGGGTTTTGAGGTCTGGCAGGAAACTGGGCATAGTAGACCGAACCGTCAGTAGGATCTTCGTACTCAACCTCGTATTCTTCAGCGGGATGGTTGGTACAGTTCTGGCAAGCCTGAACTTGGTGGATCTGCTGTGGTGGTTTCTTCAGATCTGCTATCTGTTTCGTCAGAGTCTCAATCTGTTCGCTTAGAGACTTAATGGCTTCAGTTTGGCGGGTGTTATTAGCGGAGAGGGGTAAGGATGAGGATTGCTCATCAGACTTCCAATCGTGATGGTGCATCGTCATATCCTCAATCAAGCTCCATGCTTCATCATCGGTTAACTTCATGAGATTACCTTGAGCAGCGGCGTCAAGGTTGATGCGATGGTTAGGATCGAGACCTCGGTAGAAGGTGCACACCTTGTCAGTCTTCATCATTTGGTGGTTTGGACATTTCCTCAGTAAACTCTTGAATCGCTCCCATGCTGAGTAGATAGATTCATCGTGGGCTTGTTGGAAATTTGTGATGTCATTCTTTGCCTGGGTTTGTTTGGACGGGGGAAAGTATCTAGCGAGAAACTTATTACCCATGTCGGTCCATGAGGTGATTGAGCCGGTCTCAAGTCCCTCAAACCAGGTAGAAGCATGTAAAGCGAGAGAATAGGGGAACAAGTATAAGCGGATGATATCCTGCTCAACCCCATTCTGCTTGTAGGAGTTTGATACCTGAATGAATTTATCGATATGAGCGTTGGGATCATCACGGGGTAGACCGTGGAATTGGCAGTTGTCTTTTATGAGTTGTACGATGTGGTGTTTAAGTTCAAAAGAAGCTCCGTCTATCACTGGATAGCTAACCGGTCCTCCTCGTCCTTCGATGGATGGTTTGGTGTTGTCGGCGAGAGTAACACGAGCGGCCATTTGTGGGAAATGGGAACGTCTTTCCTTGCGGATGGTACGGATAATCGACTCAGGATCGGGTACGAAAATGAGAGGTTCAGATCCGGATGATCTGGTCGAATATCGTTGTGGGATATGGGAAGGTATTGTCGGTCGGAACAAGGAAAAGAAAATAAGAATGGGAAAGAAGTATCACTAAATAGAAAACTCGTCGGGATGCTTCAGAGTCTTACGATGAACTCCCCGGCAACGGCGCCAAAAACTTGCCGCGGCCCAATCCGACACGGTCGTCAACGCAACGAAAGAGGACACGACAGTGGAGTGTTTTAAATTTATAGAGCTGGGGACCTAAGTTTTACTACAGCTGTATAGCAGCAGTATGACCTAGGGTCATTCTTAATGCTAATCGTATTGTGAAACAGAAGTGTCGAGACAAGTTGTTCAAATTAGTGATGGGGTTTTTAAATAGATTTTGAGTGGGGGTTTTTAGTTACTTAGGTCCGTAAAAAGTAAATAAATAACAAGTAAAAGAGAAAATAGGGATGTGATCAGTATGGAGAAGATGTGTTTATTATGACTTCGTTAGCTTATGCGGAGGTGATGCTAGGGTTTTAATATGAAAACGTCTTTTAAAGGTTTGTGTCTTATTTGAGCTTAATTGTTCGTAGTGTAAACACTAGTACCCTACTGATTGGGGAGACCAATCAGTATGTCACTAAGTACTAGGCCAAATTGAGTCTGATCGAAGGAGGATGCTCAACTCTTCAACGTTATCCAGTGACGGAGTAACGACCCATCTTGGAATGTTAGTTCCTGGGCGCATGAGATAGAGTAACATACCCACTAAGGTTCCGACCTTTCTTAACACTACGGGGACAATGAAGTCGAACAAGGCATTTAAGATTAAGACTTGGTTTGGTGACTATTAACTTTGCATTAATGGTTATGTTCTAGTCTAGAGCTTTCATCACGGTGTACAGTGCGATTATTCATTTCCACAGTTTTCCAGACCCGAGATGTACTAACGGTGTACAGTGCATTTAAGCATTTCCACAGTGTTCCAGATCTTTAGGTGCACTAACGGTGTACAGTGCGATCAAGAATTTCCACAGCTTTGAAGTTAAACCAGGATGTGACACAGTCTTCAACCACCGACATTTCCTTAGCTCCTACGTATTTGTACTCCACCAAAGGTGTTTCCAACGTTACACGAAGTACAGTGCCGTTTACCGTGGTCTTTCCGGGATCACATACTTTATGGTCACTCTAGACTAATTTAAACTAAGTTTGTATTAAAGCCCAACCCTCTATGATATAAACCAGCCCTCACTATTTCCCATTAAATCCCTGATTGATTCACGGTGTACTATATGAAGGGTTTAAACAGTATTTCCACAGCTACGCAATTCAGACCAAGTTGTCAGAAAACACAAATAGGTAGTGACCGTTTGATAAAGGTTCGCAACTCCTTGTCATAAAGGAATCAACCACGTTTAATTGGAGGAAATGCGATTTGGTTTAGAAATTCATAAATACAAGGTTAATAAATCACCGGTTTTCATTATAAAATATAATTGGGAACATTACTTCCACAACGGATTGTGCCCACGACTTTCATAGCTTCCACGTTCCGTACTACACACATAAGTGATGATTCCGGCGCTATACAAATGAAAGCCGTATAACGTTACCTCCGTTATTTCATAATGTTATCACCCCAATTATATATTTAAAGCAGCATCACCCCACACATATAAACTAACTACATCATAACAAACACACAAGGAAACTACTCGCTACGCATAATAATAGGTCCTAAATCTAGCATAACAACAATAGAAATTATCATTATAGCAGATAAGGAAAGAAGTAACCGTTAATAAAGCGTAGATTGAATAAGCGTTTAAAGAGAGAGTACAAGCAGAACTTCCGCAATATCCTTGACAATATTACAATTAAAGCCCCTGGACTATTCCCTAAGCTATTACAAAAGTAGCCCCTCCGTTAGTTTCAGTTAAATACTAACTAAGAACTAACCAGACCTAACCCTAATTTTAGAGAGAGAAAGAAAGGAGAGAGAGAGTAGAGAGAGAGAGAGAGAGAGTGTGTGAGAGAGAAAGTGGAAATGGAAAAATGTGTGAAATGGAGAGGTGTGTCAAATGTTGGAGGGGGTATCCCCTATTTATAGGCAAAGCTCAAAATCACACGTACAACTCGCGAAGCAGCACGTACAAGCAAACGAGGGACGATATGGGATGCAGGGGGCCATATACGGCTTGCCCAAGGCCGTATACTGTGTGTACAAGGCCGTATACGGTCTTGGCAAGGCCGTATACGATGTGTATGGCCGTATACGGCTTCCGTCTGATTTCGTTCGTTGCTTAAAACGTCCGTAACTCCTTCGTTATGCGTCCGTTTGACCTGATTCTTTCACCTGTGTCTTCATAATTTCGTTACGCTTATAATGATGCCAATCTCACAGAAATTGGATGTGTAGAACTTAAGCATAGCCGAAATGACTTTATAGGTGTATGATACCGTCCTGTCTTCTCCGTTCTTTATCTGATTTGCTCGATTCTTGATTTTCTCGTCTCGATTTTACATATTACAACATACCATAAGATTAGATTGTGTTTATCATAGGATAAATGAGGGTGCGAGAATTGGTTGCTGCTTATTTGCTCCGTTTTGCTTGTTATTTGGACGTTTTTAGTGACTTTTGTAGCAACGTCTATATTTTGAGCACTTTAGTGAATTTTAGTAAATAATGATTGTTTTGAAATGTTTTCACTAAAG
Organism: Helichrysum umbraculigerum; assembly: GCA_949592205.1. NCBI lineage: Eukaryota > Viridiplantae > Streptophyta > Magnoliopsida > Asterales > Asteraceae > Helichrysum > Helichrysum umbraculigerum. The sequence goes on along the minus strand of CATIUR010000005.1, from coordinate 78,084,350 downwards.
ATGTGCCCAAAAAGTGTGGAATATTGGCCTTGAAAACATGACTTTTTGCGTCACATCAAGTTATCCCACACTTAGATGTTGCTTGTCCTCAAGCAACACTCAGTTTTGAAAACATTTTAAAAACATGTTTAGAGCGAGCATCAACATTTTTAAGAGTCACCATTGTCAGATGCAAATAAGATAGTTTCAAGAATATAGGGAAAGGTAAGATGATCCTTCCTTAATCAAGAAAAGATTCTCTTAGGCATACATCAAAATCTCATGATCTTGGAGTACACATGACTAGGCGATCTCACAAAAGGTGGTCACTCAATTCACTCAAAGTGTATCGGGTTTCCTATCAATCTAGAACAAACGAAATCGCTCAAACAGCCAGTCATGCAGCACTCATCGTCATAGGCTTGGTCGAGAATCGGATCTCCACCACTTAGGTGAGTACGGTGCTAATTATCCCAAGACATTCATGAGGGTTATAGTGTTTGATGAGGGGTAAAGGGTATCGATAGTGGTATTTTTGGGTTGTAGGGGTTGCTTTATCTTAAAACAACTAAGATCATGAACAACTTTATTTTAGAACGGAGAGAGAGGTAGCTTTTGGTCTTCTATCAGAATCTTCTTGTGAGGACGATACTTCACAGGACTTTAAGCTTTATTCTTGCGGAACTATTTTTCTTTCTTTTCTTCTATTTATTCTTTTTATTTTCTTTTTCTGCTTTTATACTTTTCTATTTTCTTTTCTTCTTCAGAATTTCTTTGGTAGAGAATTTCCAAGGATATTTTTCTTCTTTTGATTCTTTCAGAAATCCCTTATCTTGGACATTTCGAGCCTTTTCGTGGTGTCAATTTTACACACCAAGGATTCTTCAATCTTTTTGGAGAGCACGAAAAGGGTAGGATAAGTGGAGTGGATATTCTAAAAGATGTCCTTCATAACCTCAGAAATCCTAAGATAAGTTTGGGGAGATGTTGGGAAGTAGGGTTTTATGAGGGTTTTATGAAATGAAAGGTTTAGGCTCAAAAGGGGTTTGCTAGGTGGATCATCGATACTAAAAATGAGTATCGGAAGGGTTTTGAACTTGAAGAGATATGTAAAAAGGGGGGTTAAATCCTAGGAAATGTCAAGGTCATCTAATTGCACCTATACCGCGTACGGTACACACCAATGTGGTCTTGAAACGTATGTCAAGAGCAAGTTCTAATTCAGAGATGCATGCATCGGCACACACAAGAAATGAATAGTGAAGCATTTAAGATGAATGCTATTAGGCTCAAGATACCTCACTGCAAATAGGGTTGTATGTGCTTCGTCATGCTCCCATCAGATTATTATTTCTTGCTTAAGCAATTTCTACCTTATTTTTCCTAGATTCCGAAATATATTACTCACATTTGAAAATAGCTGCTCTCAAAAGATATTTTGGCACAAAAATTAGTAGAGTTGATCAATAGATTAGCTCATACTTTTTTATTTTTCTTGAAAATTTTGAAAAATTTGAGGAACATTTTCTGAGTTTATTATTTCAGACATTAAAAATCAAAGAAAACTAACCAAGGTATTCTATACCTGCTATCCCACACTTAGAGGAACATTGTCCCTAATGTTCCTTTGAGTTGAGATTTACTGGAAGTAAAATCCCACACTTAGAGTTTGAACATGTAAGAAAATGTTTCTCAAGTGTTTGTTTTGGGCTGGTGAAACGCCCTGATTTTTTTTTATACTATTCAAAGCTCATATTTGTCAATTCTTAGAATAACATCATTTAAAACTGTAACCAACATTTCATCTCTTTGGACTTTACAAGTCAAGTATATATAACAGTTACAATTAACAAACTTCTCCTTTCTTCGACTTTAAACACAAATTCATATAAAATTTGGGCGACTTATACAAGTATCATCCTAACGATAATTTAAAAGAAGAGAAGCTTATCTAACAGTTGAGCAAACTTCGATCCACGTAATTCTCCTAGCAACCACCCTTTACTTGTTATGCAAATTTTATTCAACCGAACCATAGCACCTAAAACGGTAAAACAACTGAAAGAGTAAGCGATACGCTTAGTGAGTACATATGAACAATTAGTTAAATAATTTACTTATCAACTTACTTCCAACAATTATGTTATTAACATAAACTTTAAACAAACATATAACTTTCAATTAATTGAGCAAGGGACAGAGATTATTTTTCTTAACTGGATCCACTTTGACTTTCACTTAACCCATGTGCACATGTCTTATTACAATCATATCTAACATAAGTTAGCTATTATTCACTTTCCACGCCAACATAAGTTAGCTATTCTTTACTTTCCAAGCCAACCGAAGTTAGCTATTCTTTACTTTCCTAGCCAACCGAAGTTAGCTATTCTTTACTTTCCAAGCCAACCGAAGTTAGCTATTCTTTACTTTCCAAGCCAACCGAAGTTAGCTATTCTTTACTTTCCAATCTCTTCCATGCTCAACACATAACTGTTACTTTACATAACTTTGACTTTACATAATTTACACTTTATATAAATTACACTTTACTGAAACTTTCTCATTATATAACTTTCATGTTTTATAGCTTATACTTTAATTCCACTTCATGCAACTTATCACTTTACACAAATTTATACAACTTATCACTTTACACAACTTTGCATAACTTTTCAATACTAATCAAGTAATAATAATAACGTACAACTAATTAATTAGCTCATCAGAATGACATAATATAGAACTTCACACGATTATATAATTCTCTTGCACGTATGCAATCCGAATTATACAATCATTACTTAACTAATCTTCATATTACTCACCTTGGCTTTAGGCAATAAGAGATTTAGTACAATTCTCGTGAACACCACTTCTTGAAACACCTACCATATAGCACATAAATATAACGACATATTTAGTCTCTAACAATCATAATGAAATCACTAATCATAACCATTAATCTATCACCCTTTGGATAGATTAAGTTTAACGCTTAATTCAGATTACATAATTATACTTTTCATAATCTTATTAGCTTCAATCTTTCGTTACTTTAATCATTACTTTGAGTGTGACCTCGTTTATTTTCAACGTTATATTAATCACAACTTTGTCAACTTAATTCAAGCATCACCATGATTATGTAAATCACTACTTTATCTATCAAATCACACTTCTCAATTCATCATTGTAAGTTAACTTCCATTTTACATCTTACTACTTTTCATTAATAACTTTTACAACACTTTTCATATACTTTATAAAGCTGGACAGCTGCTACTTAACCCTTGTATTCGACCAACTTAAAATCAGTTCTGGGCACCAAAGCCATAACCAACAAAAAGTAGACTTTCCCACCTTTCCAACGATATAAAACACATCAAAAACGAAGCTACGGTTTATTATTTATGACCATTTCAAAATGACCATTTCAAAATGACCATTTTTATGCATATAAGCTGTCCAACAAAACGAGTTTTCATCAAAAACATATCAAATTGACTCCAACATGTATAAGACACTTTCATTTATTCACACCAACACAAATAACACTTTTGGGACTGATTTTACAAGTCTACTTCATCACTAGAATCTCCATATTAAATCACATCATTCAAACACTCATGTTTTGCTCAACTTTCTGGATATCCTGTAGCACTTTTAATATTTGACCCACTTAAACTCATCTTCAGCTTTTGATATTAACTTTTCTGGAAAATAGACTCGTACACCTTTCTAACGAATCCGACCACACTAAAATACGATTTACGGTTATTTAGTTATGATTTATTGAAAACAGTCAATTTTCTGCACTACAAGCTGTCCAACTACGAATTTTTACCAAAAACATGTCAATTCCACTCAAGCATACTCAAAACACTTTTATTGATTAACTCTATCTCAAATAACATTTTTGGGACTGATTTTATCAAGATTTAACATCCAATTCAACCATGTTTACAACTCAATTATTCCATGGTTTTTACTCATTTAGTTTCACTCTTTTCTTTTTAACAACATATAAATAGTTTTTAATCTCATATCTCAACAACAACAAAACAATAATCTTATGACATTAACATATCTATTTTACTTCCATCATTCATCATAAGTAAATTAACAAGACTCATCTCTTTTTATATTCTAAATCATCAAGTAACTCATCATTAACTTAAATCACTTCAACTAGCAATCAACACATATTTCTCATAGAATTTCCATACATATAATTAAATCAATCCCCTTTTAATCACAATATCACATTAACAACAATTTATTATCATCAACACCATCATCAAAATTCTTTACTTGAACAAAAACATCAAAACTCAAGAACAATAGTAAAACTCATCTTTTTATACTCAAATAAACTCAATAACATTCATCTAGCATTCCTACATCTTTATTATATTCATTTACCTAATTTCTCAAGTTAGGGTTTATAATCACATCTTAAGAACAATCAAATTAAAGGTAGTAGGAGATGTTTCTTACCTCAAGGATGATGAATATACAAGTTTTAGGCTCAAAATCACATGAATTAAAGCTCAATTTGATGGTTTTGTTCTTGCTCCTCCTCCTTCTCTTCTCTGCTTCGTTCGTACGACCCAAACAAAACACCAGATACTTCTAAATTGATTTTCCACCCTTTTTAATTAATTAAAAGAAATAAAATTGGTTATTTCTCTTTTTACCCCCTAAACTCTTTCTAAATCACAAGTTACAACCCTCCTAACTCATTTTATGATTTTAGCACTTTTAGTCCTTCAATTTAGTTCTAATACATGTTTTTAACCTCACTCATCATATTTTGTAGTTTACATATGTTATATATGTGTTTATACTTTTTACTCAACTCAATAATCGTATTCTACATTAATCACGAATATAGGAATTTAAGCACCTCTTATTAATTCAAAACACGTACTTAAAATTTTGGGATGTTAAAGCTGGAATTCCACACTTAGTGATAAGCTTAGGATAGAGTATAGACTACTTTAACAAACTAACAAAGCAACTAATAGACAGAATCATAAACAAAAGAGAATAAAGGTTAAGACACTCCCCAGATAGCGAGCTGCAATGAAGCTGAGAATCTGAATTTGCTGAAAAGAGGTGTTGCTAGGATCTTTTTATGCATTCATGAAGAGCGGCTCGACTTCAAGCGTCTTGCTATTGGTTTTCTTCATTCATTATTTCTTTTTCTGAATCAATCTCGTAAGTGTGAACACGTTGGTCGTACCAGCTTACAAACTCAAAGTATTTGCAAATGAAAAGACAAATCACCGTCTCAGAGCTTGAAAATATGTTTTCTACTACTAATCATTTTTCTAAAACACGTGTTTTTAAACGAGTTCGAGCATAATGCATAAAAGTAGTATGCAAGTACCTCAAATGCTCGAAACACATGAATTACCATTTTTCAATTTGATTTTTTTTTTCTCTTTTCTGAGACGAATGGTTTATTTGCAAATGAGTTGTAATATCAGAAAGGTGTTTTGGTGACGACCAAGTATGAAGGATAGTCAGAGATTTATCTTCACTTATTGACACTGTTCTCTCTATACGTCTTATTTCACGGGTTGCCTCCCAAGAAGCGCTGCTTTTATAGTCGAGAGCTCGACTTTGCCTTCCTTCAGATTAGTTGGTGCTGGAACCTCCAGGACCGGAAGTGCTCAGAAGTATAGTCCTGGGGTTGCGTGGGTAGATCCTCAGAAAATGACGAGCGATGATGTCGACGATGTTCAGAATCTCTGATGAAAAGATGGGGAAACTTTGAAGATGTTTCTCGGTAACCCTTTTCATGTATAGAAGATCCCAAGTTATTTCTTTTACTGCTTTGGAGATGGTTCCGTGGGAATCCACAAAAGAGAATCCATCAGCCTATATCATTTCTCGTTCAGGATGCTGTTGTCTGAGTGAGTCCAAGAATCCATAGAACTGTAGGTGCAAAGTCTCGTGGTTTGCCATACCGGAGTTTCCTCCAAGTTCTCGGATAGACTCATGAATACCCTGGATAAGATGGGTCTGATAGTGGGAAAACGTGAGGTTGGAGTTCTTAAAGATGTTGTTCACTATGTCATAAACCTCACGCAATCCGTAGTTGAATAACTGCCTATGTTCTTCATCAGGCACCTCAGCGAAGATTTCCTTGATTTGATCAGTGAGGAAGTTCGCGATGTTAACCATCGAACCTTCAGGTATAGAAGAAAGGATGACACACGTCCTCTCGTCAAAACTCACGTACTCGAGATCTTCGGTAATCCTGTGAGCGTGGTACTCGATGGTGCAGTCAATGTAGAACCTATGAGGAGAAGTCTTGTCGATGTGATCATTCCTAGCCATAGAATTTAGAAGTCCCATAAGATCATTCATCAACCGGATGTCTATGTCTGCGTCAGGATTCCCAATAGCATTGTACATATTGCTGCGATAAGAATTTAAGAACTCATGTTGCTCACCAGAATATGGGAATGCGGATCTGAACAGCGTGTCATAGATCTTCCTGTACATGCGTCTTTGGTCTTCAAAGAACTCTAGCTCCTCAGGTGTTGGTCCAGTAGTGTGGTGTTCTCGTAGCAACTGAGCAGCGAGGTCTTCGGCAAAGGCATTTAGGCGGTTGTGGAAGAATCTGTAATCTTGGGAATTCTCGGCTTCGTTGACCTCAGATTCGGCTATGATTTCCTCAATCAGGTTTCTTTGGTGTGGAGTGTAATCATTGGTTGAGTTAATGATAATGCTTGTCATCATAGGTATGTCATTTTCGAATTCTTCGATAGCACTAATCATTTCCTCATGGTTGGAGATAGTCGGGATTTGGGGAGAAGCGGGAACAGTCGAAGATGTAAGAAGTCGGACAGACCGAATATCTATTGGAACATCAATGTAGATGATGTCATCCTCGTCACTCTCCTTAGCTGGAGTGTCCCTAGCCTGGGAATCAGGGAACTCAACAGTATCGGATGGTGGAAGGGTGTCATTAGTAATCTGAGATATCGGCTGAGAGGAATCCATCTCGATGTCTTTTTCTTCTTGAGAATCAGAATATGGCTAGATCCGGAGGTACTTCCCTTCTCGAACTGACTTCGAGGTGCAGATGTGTCAAAGGTTTGAATCCTTTGGAGAAGTCGGGATGCTTTATATGCTGCAATCTTTCTCAAGAGTTTGTCTCGAAGCTCTGGGTGCTGTGTGGATAAGGCTATAGTCTTTTCAATATTCAGCAGAGCATCAAGTCTGGGAGATACAAGAGGTTTGGTGGGATCAATAGCTGATGCAATGAGTTTCTCCATGGTGAGACCAAATTCTGCATCGTGAGAGTAATCAATCGGTGGATCTTCATCTGATTCATTTTGTGAAAGAGGGATGAAGTTCTCAAAGTTCTCGATCTGCATAATCTCTGCTGTCGGTAAATATGAGTCAGGAAGGTACTGATGAGGTGGTGTGGACTGATATACTTCCTCGGGCTCTGATTCTTCATGTTCTTCCTCGGACTCTTCCATTTCTTCTGGTTCCGTTTCTTCCATATCCTCTTCCTCTGGTTCTGTTTCAGCTTGTTCCTCTTCTTCTTCATCCTGTTCTGAATCTTCCTCCTCTTCTTCTATTTCTTCCTCTGGCTCAGATTCTTCCATCTCCTCGTCTTTTGATTCTGACTCTTCAGTAGCTGAGATAAGACAAGTGTGCTCGTATGGCCGGTATGGCTTTGGCTCTGAATCAGAAGTATCATCATCCGAAGTAACTCTGCCCATGGATATTGCGTAAATCTTTGCATGCTCCATCGGTGAACAGTCTTTCTGATCAATCTTGTATGATATTATTTGTCCATGTGCTCGTAGTCTGATAAGCTGAGAGAATACATCAATAATAGCACGTGCAGTGTTCATGAATGGCCTACCTAGGATAATGGGTATGTTAATGTCTTCCTGTATATCCATCACTACAAAGTTAGTGGGGAAATAGAACCTGTCAACCTTGACCATGACATTCTCAGCAATGCCTTTCGGGTATCGGACTGATTGATCGGCAAGCTGGACGCTCATTTTAGTGGGCTGAAGAGGTCCTAATTCTAGTCTGGAGTAGAGCAAGTAAGGCATTATATTAATACTAGCTCCAAGATCGGCCAAGGAGCGTATCGTGCCTGAGTGATAGATGGAACAAGGCAAGCTGAATCGACCCGTGTCTCCTAGTTTTTCCGGTAAGGCATTCTGGATGATAGCTGAACATTCGGCGTTCAGAGAGACTTTAGGAATGGCAGGAATCTTGTCCTTAGTGGCTAGCATTCGTCGGATGTACTTCGTACTAGAAGGGATTCTAGACACGGTGTCTAAGAATTTTTCATCAAGTTTGAATGACTTGGCATTGTATTTCTTGTGCAAGCGGTTAGGGAAAGGAATCTCAACCTCACGAGTCGGCGTGGGCACAGATCTGTTCTCTACTGTCGGCGAGACAGGAGAATGTTTCCTTTCTGGAGAAGCAGTCATAGAAGGAGTTGGTTTATCAGAGTTTAAGGTCTTGGCTTCCTCGACGTGAGGGTTCTGGATAGTATTGCTTGGTAGGGTCCCTTGGGGTCGAGTATCGAGACGTTGGGCTAACTGACCGATTAGCTTCTCAAGGCTTTTTAGGACCGAGAGTTGGTTTCGAAGGAATAGGTCAGTCTGGTCTTGTCGGGCCGTAGTCTTCTGATTGAAAGCGGTTTGACCTTGGATGAATTTGTTGAGGTTGTCATCATTACTCGTGACTGGAATGATGGTCTTCGCAGGCTCAGCAGGCTGGATATCTTTAGTGGCACTTAATGGAAGTGGTTGATTGTATGGGAGTTGTGGTTGTTGTGGGTACGTCGGATATCGTGGCTGAAATCTGGGCTGGAAGGGTGGTTGGTGGTTCCGTGGAGGATATTGGTTTCCTCGAGTTCTGGGTGGTGAAGTTCTAGCGAAACCAGGAGGGTTTTGAGGTCTGGCAGGAAACTGGGCATAGTAGACCGAACCGTCAGTAGGATCTTCGTACTCAACCTCGTATTCTTCAGCGGGATGGTTGGTACAGTTCTGGCAAGCCTGAACTTGGTGGATCTGCTGTGGTGGTTTCTTCAGATCTGCTATCTGTTTCGTCAGAGTCTCAATCTGTTCGCTTAGAGACTTAATGGCTTCAGTTTGGCGGGTGTTATTGGCGGAGAGGGGTAAGGATGAGGATTGCTCATCAGACTTCCAATCGTGATGGTGCATCGTCATATCCTCAATCAAGCTCCATGCTTCATCGTCGGTTAACTTCATGAGATTACCTTGAGCAGCGGCGTCAAGGTTGATGCGATGGTTAGGATCGAGACCTCGGTAGAAGGTGCACACCTTGTCAGTCTTCATCATTTGGTGGTTTGGACATTTCCTCAGTAAACTCTTGAATCGCTCCCATGCTGAGTAGATAGATTCATCGTGGGCTTGTTGGAAATTTGTGATGTCATTCTTTGCCTGGGTTTGTTTGGACGGGGGAAAGTATCTAGCGAGAAACTTATTACCCATGTCGGTCCATGAGGTGATTGAGCCGGTCTCAAGTCCCTCAAACCAGGTAGAAGCATGTAAAGCGAGAGAATAGGGGAACAAGTATAAGCGGATGATATCCTGCTCAACCCCATTCTGCTTGTAGGAGTTTGATACCTGAATGAATTTATCGATATGAGCGTTGGGATCATCACGGGGTAGACCGTGGAATTGGCAGTTGTCTTTTATGAGTTGTACGATGTGGTGTTTAAGTTCAAAAGAAGCTCCGTCTATCACTGGATAGCTAACCGGTCCTCCTCGTCCTTCGATGGATGGTTTGGTGTTGTCGGCGAGAGTAACACGAGCGGCCATTTGTGGGAAATGGGAACGTCTTTCCTTGCGGATGGTACGGATAATCGACTCAGGATCGGGTACGAAAATGAGAGGTTCAGATCCGGATGATCTGGTCGAATATCGTTGTGGGATATGGGAAGGTATTGTCGGTCGGAACAAGGAAAAGAAAATAAGAATGGGAAAGAAGTATCACTAAATAGAAAACTCGTCGGGATGCTTCAGAGTCTTACGATGAACTCCCCGGCAACGGCGCCAAAAACTTGCCGCGGCCCAATCCGACACGGTCGTCAACGCAACGAAAGAGGACACGACAGTGGAGTGTTTTAAATTTATAGAGCTGGGGACCTAAGTTTTACTACAGCTGTATAGCAGCAGTATGACCTAGGGTCATTCTTAATGCTAATCGTATTGTGAAACAGAAGTGTCGAGACAAGTTGTTCAAATTAGTGATGGGGTTTTTAAATAGATTTTGAGTGGGGGTTTTTAGTTACTTAGGTCCGTAAAAAGTAAATAAATAACAAGTAAAAGAGAAAATAGGGATGTGATCAGTATGGAGAAGATGTGTTTATTATGACTTCGTTAGCTTATGCGGGGGTGATGCTAGGGTTTTAATATGAAAACGTCTTTTAAAGGTTTGTGTCTTATTTGAGCTTAATTGTTCGTAGTGTAAACACTAGTACCCTACTGATTGGGGAGACCAATCAGTATGTCACTAAGTACTAGGCCAAATTGAGTCTGATCGAAGGAGGATGCTCAACTCTTCAACGTTATCCAGTGACGGAGTAACGACCCATCTTGGAATGTTAGTTCCTGGGCGCATGAGATAGAGTAACATACCCACTAAGGTTCCGACCTTTCTTAACACTACGGGGACAATGAAGTCGAACAAGGCATTTAAGATTAAGACTTGGTTTGGTGACTATTAACTTTGCATTAATGGTTATGTTCTAGTCTAGAGCTTTCATCACGGTGTACAGTGCGATTATTCATTTCCACAGTTTTCCAGACCCGAGATGTACTAACGGTGTACAGTGCATTTAAGCATTTCCACAGTGTTCCAGATCTTTAGGTGCACTAACGGTGTACAGTGCGATCAAGAATTTCCACAGCTTTGAAGTTAAACCAGGATGTGACACAGTCTTCAACCACCGACATTTCCTTAGCTCCTACGTATTTGTACTCCACCAAAGGTGTTTCCAACGTTACACGAAGTACAGTGCCGTTTACCGTGGTCTTTCCGGGATCACATACTTTATGGTCACTCTAGACTAATTTAAACTAAGTTTGTATTAAAGCCCAACCCTCTATGATATAAACCAGCCCTCACTATTTCCCATTAAATCCCTGATTGATTCACGGTGTACTATACGAAGGGTTTAAACAGTATTTCCACAGCTACGCAATTCAGACCATGTTGTCAGAAAACACAGATAGGTAGTGACCGTTTGATCAAGGTTCGCGACTCCTTGTCATAAAGGTTCTAACCACGTTTAATTGGAGGAAAGGCGATTTGGTTTAGAAATTCATAAATACAAGGTTAATAAATCACCGGTTTTCATTATATAATATAATTGGGAACATTACTTCCACAACGGATTGTGCCCACGACTTTCATAGCTTCCACGTTCCGTACTACACACATAATTGATGATTCCGGCGCTATACAAATGAAAGCCGTATAACGTTACCTCCGTTATTTCATAATGTTATCACCCCAATTATATATTTAAAGCAGCATCACCCCACACATATAAACTAACTACATCATAACAAACACACAAGGAAACTACTCGCTACGCATAATAACAGGTCCTAAATCTAGCATAACAACAATAGCAATTATCATTATAACAGATAAGGAAAGAAGTAACCGTTAATAAAGCGTAGATTGAATAAGAGTTTAGAGAGAGAGTACAAGCAGAACTTCCGCAATATCCTTGACAATATTACAATAAAAGCCCCTGGACTATTCCCTACGCTATTACAAAAGTAGCCCCTCCGTTAGTTTCAGTTAAATACTCACTAAGAACTAACCAGACCTAACCCTAATTTTAGAGAGAGAAAGAAAGGAGAGAGAGAGTAGAGAGAGAGAGAGAGAGAGAGTGTGAGAGAGAAAGTGGAAATGGAGAAATGTGTGAAATGGAGAGGTGTGTCAAATGTTGGATGGGGTATCCCCTATTTATAGGCAAAGCTCAAAATCACACGTACAACTCGCAAAGCAGCACGTACAAGCAAATGAGGCACGATATGGGATGCAGGGGGCCATATACGGCTTGCCCAAGGCCGTATACGGTGTGTACAAGGCCGTATACGGTCTTGGCAAGGCCGTATACGGTGTGTATGGCCGTATACGGCTTCCGTCTGATTTCGTTCGTTGCTTAAAACGTCCATATCTCCTTCGTTACGCGTCCGTTTGACCTGATTCTTTCACCTGTGTCTTCGTAATTTCGTTACGCTACTAATGATGCCAATCTCACAGAAATTGGATGTGTATAACTTAAGCATATCCGAAATGACTTTATAGGTGTCTGATACCGTCTTGTCTTCTCCGTTCTTTATCTGATTTGCTTGATTCTTGATTTTCTCGTCTCGATTTTACCTATTACAACATATCATAAGGTTAGATTGTGTTTATCATAGGATAAATGAGGGTGCGAAAATTGATTGCTGCTTATTTGTTCCGTTTTGCTCGTTATTTGGACGTTTTTAGTGACTTTTGTAGCAACGTCTATATTTTGAGCACTTTAGTGAATTTTAGTAAATAATGATTGTTTTGAAATGTTTTCACTAAAGATGTGCCCAAAAAGTGTGGAATATTGGCCCTGAAAACATGACTTTTTGCGTCACATCAATCATCCATCCCTCAAGCATCCTCCCCAGTTGAAACTGGTTCGCATTCAACATTCCCAGATGGACCTGTATCAACTGTACCTTCCACACTACCCCATGAGCTCGTCTTACCTTGTACGTTAGGAACCGTGACAGCTTCTTTCTCATGCTCACCCACCACAACTCTATCAGAAGTATTAAACTACACCTTTCGATTACCACCATGATATTTCTCTGCTTGGTTCCCCAAGTCTTCTCTCTGTTCTAACATAGCAGCTTCTTGAAAGGTAACATCTCTGCTAATTTTTATAAGTTTCAGATTTCTATCTTTCTCTATATACCGCAACCGATTACCTTTAACCCCATCCATGTACCCTAGAAACACGCACTTCATTGCCCTCAGTTCAAGCTTACCATCATTCACATGAGCACAAACAGGACAACCAAATATCCTTAGACCAGAATAATTACATGCAGACCCAGTCCACATCTCTTGAGGAGTATTTAAATCAATTGCAGTTAATGGAGACCTATTATTCCGTATTAAGTACTTCAGCCCATAATTGATGCGGTAGATCGGCATAAACCCACATGCATCGTGCAGGCTGTAACAGTGTTTGGTTCATCCGTTCTGTGACCCCGTTCTGTTGTCGTGTGTGTCGTGCAGTGCGGTGTCTCACTATACCTTATGCTTTACAGATTTATCAAACGGTGCATTATAGAATTCTAATCCATTGTCAGTTCTCAGATTTTTTACCTTTTTTCCAGACCGTTTTTCAACCATGATCTTCCACTCCTTGATCTTACCAAACACTTCGTCTTTATATTTCAAAAAATAAAGCCAAACCTTCCTTTAATAATCATCAATAAAGGTCATAAAGTAAGAACATACTCCATGGGACTTAACCGGAGAAAGACCCCACAAATCTGAGTGAATATACTCTAGGACTTCCATGGATGTATGTTTGCCAAGTACTCCAAATGAAACTCTACACTGCTTACCTTTAACACAAGCCTCGCAACTACCCGTTCTACCTGTTACATCATCACCCAATAATCCCCGTCTACTCAAAGTTGTCAACCCTTTCTCGCTCATATGACCCAACATGCGATGCCATAACTCTATCTTATCCTTATTTTTATCCAAGGATTGAGAAACTGCAACCGTTCCCGTCACCGAATTGCCACCCAGAATATACATATTGGTATTATGCATTTTTCCATTCGTAATAAGTCAAGACCCCGTTTAACACTTCCACATGTTCACCATCGGCAACGTATTTCAACCCACGTCGAGCTAGCAAACCCAGAGAAATAATATTTTTCCTAAGATCATGAACATACCGAGAATCCAGTGACCTGACAATACCATCGTGTGTCTTAATCTGAACTATACCCGATCCCTTGAAAACCATAGGAGAAAACCATATGATGTGTCTTAAACTGCAACCGTTCTTGTCACCGAATTGCCATCCAGAATATACATATTAGTGTTATTCATCTTTTCCTTCATAATAAGTAATGATCCCTTGAACACTTTCACATGTTCACCATCACCTACGTATTTCAACCCACGTCGAGCTAGCAAACCCAGAGAAATAAGATTTTTCCTAAGATCGGGAACATACCAACAATCCAGTGACCTGACAATACCATCGTGTGTCTTAATATGAACTATACCCGAGACCTTGATACTTTTCAACCTATCATCACCCATCTTTACAATACCACTCCATTCCTTAAAAGAAACGAAAAGATCATGCGAGATAACCATATGATGAGAAGCCCAACTATCCATCACCCAAATACCTACCGATTCCGACCCACTACTGACAGGTAATGCTTCCTGAGTAGTTAGTACCTCACCATAATCTTCATCTCCATAGGATTCATATGCTACATATGCACTCCCCCTGTTTTTCTCCCCATTACCGGTCTTCGACTTCGGACAATCCCCTTTAAAGTGATCCTTCTCATAGCAACCATAACAAATAGGGCTAAGTATATGAAAATATATCAAACTATGACAAAAACTCTATTGTGTGTATCAACTTTTCAGAACCTCTATTGTGTGTATCCAATTACTGATTTATGCTTATTGTATGTAATTTTTCGACGTGGCGCTTTGTGAGAATGCCACGTGGAGCTTTATATAGATGACACAATAGCTGGGTTACATACAATAGGCAATAATCGAAAATTGAATACATACAATAGATGTTTTAAAAGTTGATACATACAATAGATATTTTGTCAAAGTTTGTTACATTTTCAGACACTAATCCCTAACGAATAGTACTCGCACGAGCTTTAGATTTTGAATGTGTCTTTCCCTTACCCTTGCCTTTTTTACCCCGGTATGTTGGTCTACCCCTTTCAACTAATAACCCTACCCCAGAACTGTCATCACTCGTATTCACCTGCCTTTTTAAATTCCTTAGACTGTAAAGCATTATTAACATCCCCTACAGTTATTAAGTTCTACCATACATCATAATATCCACGATCGATTCTCATCGCATAGCGCCCAATTATCATCGCACTACGATGAACCTTCTGATCGGAATCATTTTCTCTTTGCTCCAAGATCGCGTGGCGACCATGTTTCCTCCAGAAATCCTCATTAAACCCAAACTTCAAAGTCAAACCCAACAATATAATTAATATAAAACTTTCAAACATTATATATTTTTATAGATTTAGAAAAATATATGGAATATGAAAAAGATTCCAAGAATGACAACCGATTATAGATTCTCCTTTATATGTAATAAAATACTTAAAATTAAACGCATCTAATGTAAAACTAAAGAAAAAGTACATTTTCAATTTCTCTAACTAGTTAAACCATATATAAAATTAAAAGAACGAAGTATTTATTTATGTTTGAATGTTTCTTTTATCTGTACACCTTATAATTGTGCTTTTTAAGGTCTTTGATTAATAATTATATGGACATGTATATTAGAACTAATTATGTAGAATTAAAGAAAAAGTAAATATTTCAATCAGTGTTTAACATGAACGAATATATTGTTGGTAGTTTCTATAGTCGAGAAATGTTTATATAAATTGGAAAGGTTAGTTTAGTCCATTTCAATATATGTAGGGGTATTTATGTCATTAGAGTTCTTAAGAATAGTAGGTTAATGAAGAAAAACCTAAAACAAATTATAATGGTGTATAAAAAGCAATGTACGTGTATCTTGTTTGAGTTATGTTTTCATAAAAATGAATCGGCCGTTTATATAAGGTGTGAGTCCCAAATTCACTATCAATCGGTAAATCAGAGTTATAATATGTACCGTGAGCTTGAATACAATTTAAAACTTATTTGTGATTCTAATTATAAGTTTGTATGTTTAAATTATATTATTGCTAAAACAGAGTATATATTAAGAACAAGTATTATAATATAAAGTAATAATAGCTAAAGGTGAATTTAATAATCACAAATTACACCTAGTACGGATTTTGGAATGATCTAGCCAAAGCTAAGATCAAATCAGACACTTAAGCTATCTATTACAAATTAGAAAGTATAGTTGACAAACAATGTACATAGTATACTCACTGCTCGCTTATTGAGCTTGGACAATGTCACACCCCCTAAAAAGGTCAACGTTGGTCAGCGGAAGCATTAGAGTAAGCGGGGGTGCTGACGTCAACATTGGACATTCATGTATCAGAGCATATGATTATTGCTGAACAGCGGTTAAGATGTCATCCTATTTCGTCGTGGGTCACCTAGTTCCATATGCATGCAGTCTTATATGCGCAGCTAATTCCCTGAAAAACATAGTAAAAAGTCAACAACAATGTTGAGTGAATTCACAGGTTTTATGTTTAATAAGTGTTTGTTATAGGAAAGTTCGTATCCCAAAATATGTTGGTAAGAAAGTATGTATCCTTAAGTAAGTGTTGTAGGAAAGTAAGTATCCTAACCAAAAGTATTCGTAGGAAAGTATGTATCCTATTTCAAAAGTATTTGTAGAAAACTGTATCCATTCCAAGCGTTTTAGAAAAGTAGGTATTCTAAAATAAAGTTTGTAGAAAAATAAGTATTCCTGATCCAAGCCTGTAGGATCCAGGAATAGTAAGGAGAGTAAGTGTCCCTTGATCCAAGTCAGTAGGATCCAATACCCAAGTCAGTAGGGTTCAAAAATGTAGGGAGAGTAAGTGTCCCTCTATCCAAGTCAGTAGGATCTGATCCAAGTCAGTAGGATCCAATACCCAAGTCATAAGGGTCCAAAACAATAGTAGGGAGAGTAAGTGTCTCTCGATCCAAGTCAGTAGGATCTGATCTAAGTCGGTAGGATCCAGTACCCAAGTTCGCAGGGCACAAAACAGTTTGAAAATATTGTTTCATCAATAACAGTTTGTATAAAAGCCTAAAAGCATTTTATAAATAGTTTACAAGTATAGTATGAAGTCATTCATAAATATAGTTCAAAAGTATTCAATCTATCGAGTAAAACATGGATACATTCATGTAAACAACATTTTATAAATATAAAAGTATTAAAGCATTTATAAGCAGTTGGTAATAGTCTGATATCAATCATAGACATTTTGTATAAAAGCACAAAAGCAATTGTGTAATAGTTGCATGCTATATTAAAAGCATTGACTATGTTTTTCACCCCTGTTTGAAAGCTGTAAAAACA
This sequence comes from Helichrysum umbraculigerum, assembly GCA_949592205.1. Lineage (NCBI taxonomy): Eukaryota > Viridiplantae > Streptophyta > Magnoliopsida > Asterales > Asteraceae > Helichrysum > Helichrysum umbraculigerum. Next base: position 78,067,051 of record CATIUR010000005.1, on the reverse strand, counting down.
GTAAAAAGGTAGGGGCTGTGAACTCACCTCGTGAGCTAAATGCGTGAGAGCTAGCAAAGCGTAAGTCCTGGTAGGGTCTCTAACATCCTAAATGTATGAGATTACAAGTTTAAGTAAGTGGATATCTCTATAGACTATCCATGCTAATTGTAACAACCGGCAAATTAGGACTAGAATTAGTGCCTAATTCTTTGTTAATACATGTAATTAGTTCGGTGTTAGGCTAATTTATGTATCGAATTGTATATATTGTTGAATATATATGAAAATGCGATTTGGTTAAATCGTACGCAATTTAAATCGAATGTATTTCGATTCAATTTAATACGGACGTTGGTGACCAATTTTGTTAAGTAACATTGTTATGTCAAAAATATTATTATAATAATATTTCGTATTCATTCGTGTTGTACAATCAGAAAGTTACACAATTTAAAATGTTAAAACGCGCAACTAAATAAATTAACGTACATTTTATAACTCAAATATAAATTAAACTGTAAAATATTTAAATAGAATATCGCGTAATAAATCGTATTTTAAAATGTACCAATTAATATATAAAATAATTATTTAACGTTTAAACGACGGAGCAAACGAACACCACCCGGAGCGAGAACGCGGAACGAAAATGGGAGATAACCTCCCATTCTCCACCTTTTCTTCTCATTTCATTTTTCTCTCTCTCTCTCTCTCTTTCACCCTTTTCTCTCAAATCCACCAACTAACCACAAAACCCACAACCTCACAAAAACGACAAATAAACATACTAAACGACCTAGGATCTCATCATCTCTTTGGAAGAAAACGACCACCGCAACACGATCTACCTTCCTATCTTTTCGGATTTTCAATCCGACACTTTGTAAGTTTTCGACAAATCCCGACATCTCTCGTTTTTGATCATTTTTACTAGTTTATGGTTTAAATAGGCTTATTATGTCCATTTTTGGGTTGGGTAAAAGATTTGGACCCAACGGAAACCGGGAAACTCGTTTTCGACTAAATTTCCGGCCATCAGACCGCTACGTCGCATCTGGCCAGGGGCCTCTGCGACGTCGCGGCCTACGTCGCACAAAAATCTCAACGTCGCACTAGCGACGCAGCCCCTTACGTCGCATTAATTTGCGGAGGTCATACATGGCGACGTAGACTTTAACGTCGCAAACCGAACCAACGTCGCATTAGCGACGCCACCCCCTACGTCGCATTGATTTGCGAAGGTCGCATCATGCGACGTACATGCCCACGTCGCACCTTACGTCGCTTGCAACGTCGCATGCGACGTCGCACAAACCAGAACCTTGAAAACTCAGATTTTTACTAAGTGTCGGAACCAAGATTTTAACACCTGATTTTACCCAAATTCGGATCCATATGCGTTTTTCGTCAAAGCAATATAGTAGAAATAAAAATTTTCCAAGCTGACCTGGCAGCTCGACCCCAGCCAGGGGCTCTGCCCCTTGGACCCCGCCAGGGGCGCTGCCCCCGGACCCCCGTCATTTAATGTTGTAAATACATTTCACACTAAGTGTTGAACACTTACAAATAACGAAACCTGATTCAACGATACATATAATGATAACACTTTGAATCATTATTACAAACCGTCACCAACGGGCCATATTTGTTTTCAAACTACAAACGGATTACTAAACAAACACTTGGACATAATGAGTTGTGTAAACAACTAGCCTAGATGGTCTTGCGAGACATCTACTTACTTAACTTTATATGTTTAGGCATTTGAAGGTTACGGGTTCGGAGAACCTACGGTTGATATTACTTACTCGTTTATTGATATAAACGTACTTGCAAAGACTTAGGTGAGTCTTACGGCCCCACTTTTACTGTTTTAACTTATTGGGGGAGATGCATGCTACTGATTTTTCTTGAACACAAGTACTAAACTGTTTACTATACTAAACGAAATTGCATGAGTTATTTACTATTTACTGAAGTCTCTCCATCATATATCGTTAGTTATGTACTTAAGCGCGAACAGTAGTTAATGGATTCATTAATGAAATGACCCTCCCCGCCCAGGGTAGTAGCGCTACCACGAACCGTTATGTATAAACGGGCGACTATTATTTTGTTTACTTATGCTTGCTCAATTTCGAGCATGTCACGGGAGCAACTGATTATTTACGGGTTAAGCTTCGATTATGAGTCTCATGGCAACGGTATAATTTGATTACTTTACTTTTGCGAGATTTGCAAATACTTGATATACGCCTACGGGCACTACTGATGAAATCTTGTGTTCAAACTGATTATTTACTGATAAACCTGTGAGATTCACCAACCTTTTGGTTGACCCTTTTTAGCATGTATTCTCAGGTACACTTACGGAGTAGGATCACTCCAGGATTACTAGCTAGAGTCGCATGATTTCCAAACTGCATTTAACGGAGATTCTTTGGCATTATCTTTTGTAACTATGGTTATGTAATAGAATCTCCCACCACATACGCGGACTCTAGGCTTACATATTTTTGTAAAGAAAACTATATGTTTTCAAACGATTTAATTATGAAATGTAATTATCTTACAAAACGTCTCATTTAGAGGTCGGTTGCTGTATATCTTGTGCTTTGTATATTGATTAGTAACACCCAAGTATGCTTCCGCAAATCATTAAATTTGGGGGTGTTACAGATTGGTATCAGAGCCTAAGGTTATAGTGAACTAGGTTGCATTTAGTGGGCCTAGACTATGACCATTAGGCAGTATTCCCTTACTAGGCATGATTGGTTCAGGAATTACATCATACGACTTTAATTTAACATAGCCTGAACAACTATGTACAATTAAGGAAAGATGATGTGAGGTCTGAAATGGCTGTGTCGAACAGGAATGCGTTAGTTGACTCTGACCACGAGAGAACCGGACCATTACTTGATACGTGCTAGACACTAGGCTGGATATTATATTTATATATATTAGCCTCGTCTTACTTACACTCTGCCACAGGAATGGCAAACACACCACCTAATCCGACACACTCTCACTCACGTGAGTCACGGAACCCACGAGTAGCCAGGAGGAACACAAGGTCACCTCGAACCAGCCCTTATCCTGTACATAACCCTCAGAACTCGGCACATCTCACGGTGCCGATGTTGGCTACTCAATTCCGCCGTCAGGAGCAAAGACTCGAAAACCTGGAACTGGAACAACAACGAATGACTTACCTGCTTCGTCAAGCTCTCGACCGCATATCACAACTACAGCGAGAACAAGAGGATACTAACCTCTCTATAAGCATAATTCAGGATTCCATGACCGCCGAATTAGGTGCGGATGAACTGGTAAGAAACCGACTAGAAGAATGTGAACAGCGTTCACAGGAGACTGCGGATCACTCTCGAACACTAGCACAACGACTGGCCTTGGTTGAAGACAACGCCAGGCAAACCAACAGACTAGCAGAAACCGTGGACCTCCTTGTCGCGCTGATGGAGCAAATTAATCTACATTAAGATTAGTGTAGTTTTTGTCTTGTAATCTATCTCGTAATCTAGGGACTATCTAGCACTACTCTATAAACTAGTCGGATGTAACCATTCCCGACACCTTTTGTAATATCTCTGTAGAATGTAACTTTTGAACTCACTTTATCTATCAAATATCCTTTGTTATCTCAACTCACATTAATTGTCATTTTCCATGTTGATGTTATGTATTACTGCTTTTATACATGTACATCTGTGACAATTACCAGCTCATACAAAATCTCATGTATCTTCATTTCTTTTATTGAAGAACCATGCCGCCAAAGACACGACCATACACCGATGCCCAGCTTACCTCCCTTATAACCCAGGCTGTTACTGAAGCCTTGGCTCGGAATACTCCACCAAATTCCTCGAGAAACAGCGATGCCGCTGAAACCTCTGCTGCTAAACCTTGTTCTTACAAGGACTTCCAGAACTGCAAACCTCTAAACTTTGCAGGTACCGAGGGAGCTATCGGTCTAATATGCTGGATCGAGAAAGTTGAATCGGTATTTCTTATCTGCAACTGTGCGGAGGGGGACAAAGTTAAGTTCTCTGTTAGTACTTTTACTGACACCGCACTCACGTGGTGGAACACCTATGCTCAAACTGTGGGCATTGCCAATGCTTACAAACTCCCGTGGGAGGAGTTGAAGGAGATGTTAAGGGGTGAGTATTGCCCCAGGGACGAACTGAAACAACTAGAGCTTGAATTCTGGAACCATAAGATGCAAGGTGATGATATCACCGGTTACACCAACCGTTTCCACCAGCTGGCACTTCTGTGCCCAACCATGGTCGATCCTGAGTACAAGAGGATCGAGAAATACGTTGATGGACTGCCCGAGAAACTCCAGGAACTGGTGACTTCATCCAAACCAGGTACTATCCAAAACGCCATCCGTATGGCCCATGAACTCACGGCAAACGCTGTCCGCCGTAACACAACCTCAGCCCCACCTGCAAACAACAAACGAAAGTGGGAAGGAAACCCCAACTCATCCAACCAAATCACCAACCGAAAGCCTGAGCCCCTTAGGGCTTATTCATCTGGCACTTCTGAAAGGAAAGGGTACGTTGGAAGCAGGCCCTACTGTCCCAAATGCAATCGTCACCACGACGGTTCCTGCCCTTGCACAAACTGCAAACGCTTTGGGCATCTGGCCAAGGATTGTCGAAACACCAGTGCCCCGAAGACTTGTTATGGGTGCGGAAATCCTGGGCATTTTCAGAATAATTGCCCTAAGCAGAGAAACAACAACAACAACAACAACAACAACAACAACAACAACAACAACAGCAACAAACGGAACAACAACCCTGCTCGTAGCAGAGCATTTGTCATCAAAGCTGGGGAAGCCAGGGAAGACCCGAATGTTGTAACGGGTACGTTTCTTCTCAACGATCTTACTACTTCAGTATTATTTGATACCGGTGCTGATAAAAGTTTCATATCTGATGAGTTTTGCCCACTACTTAATATCACCCCTTCGGCCTTAGATGTAAAGTACACAGTAGAGCTCGCAAATGGTAAACTCATAGAAACCAGTAGTGTAATACCTAATTGCACTTTAAACCTCGCAAACGAAACCTTCTCAATCGATCTAATGCCTGTTGAACTAGGAAGTTTTGATGTCATCGTGGGTATGGACTGGTTGTCCAAGCACCGGGCCGAAATTGTTTGCCATGATAAAATCGTCCGAATTCCTCTCGCCGCCGGTGGTACCTTGATCATACAGGGGGAGACTGGTGGGTCGAGACTAAACTTAATCTCCTGTTTAAAAACCCGAAAATTTCTGAGAAAGGGTTACCCAGCAATGCTCGCGCACATCACGGAGAAAAAGTCGGAGGAGAAGCGACTTGAAGATGTGCCAATCGTTAGAGACTTTCCCGAAGTCTTTCTAGAAGAACTACCTGGTTTACCTCCACCTAGACAGGTTGAGTTCTCGATTGATCTCGTGCCGGGTGCCGCACCGGTGGCCCGAGCACCGTACCGCCTAGCCCCATCTGAACTTCAGGAGTTGTCCACTCAGTTACAGGAACTCCTGGATAGAGGATTCATTAGACCGAGTTCTTCACCTTGGGGAGCTCCAATCTTATTTGTCAAAAAGAAAGACGGTTCGTTCAGAATGTGCATTGACTACCGAGAGTTGAACAAACTAACAGTCAAAAACCGATACCCACTCCCCCGAATCGATGATCTGTTCGATCAACTTCAGGGATCAAGCTGTTATTCAAAGATTGATCTTCGATCAGGTTATCATCAGTTGCGTGTTCGCGATGCTGACATCCCAAAAACCGCATTCAGAACCCGTTACGGGCACTACGAATTCCAAGTAATGCCCTTTGGCCTAACCAACGCACCGGCTGTATTCATGGACCTTATGAATCGGGTGTGCAAACCTTACCTCGACAAGTTTGTTATTGTTTTTATCGATGACATCCTTATCTATTCGCGAAACGAACAGGAACACGCACAACACCTCAGAACCATCCTAGAACTACTTAGACACGAGGAGCTTTACGCCAAATTCTCTAAGTGTGAGTTCTGGATAAACACCGTTCAATTCCTTGGACACGTTATCGATAGTCAGGGAATTCATGTAGACCCGTCAAAAATCGAGGCAATCAAGAATTGGCAAGCACCAACCACTCCCACCGAGGTACGCCAATTCTTGGGATTGGCCGGTTACTACCGCCGTTTCATCGAAAACTTCTCAAAAATTGCCAAACCCCTCACAGTGCTGACTCAGAAGGAAAAGAAATTTGATTGGACCGATAAACAAGAGTCGGCATTTCAACTGTTGAAATCCAAGCTTTGCAGTGCACCCATACTATCTCTACCCGAAGGCACTGATGACTTCGTGGTATACTGCGATGCTTCTCACCAAGGTCTCGGTTGCGTGCTGATGCAACGAGACAAGGTCATTGCTTATGCCTCCAGACAACTTAAAGTTCACGAGAAAAACTACACAACTCACGACCTCGAGCTAGGGGCCGTGGTGTTCGCCTTAAAAATCTGGAGACATTATCTTTATGGTACCCGCAGCACTGTATTCACCGACCACAAAAGCCTCCAACACATTTTCAACCAGAAAGATCTTAACATGAGGCAACGTAGATGGGTTGAATTACTCACCGATTACGACTGTGAGATCAAATATCATCCGGGCAAAGCAAACGTGGTTGCTGATGCTCTCAGTCGTAAGGAACGAACAAAACCACTCCGAGTCCGGGCACTCAGTATTACCATTCATAACGACCTCACCACCCAAATACATCTTGCCCAACTCGAAGCCCTGAAACCCGATAACTTCAAGAACGAGGCCTTGCGAGGCATGGATAAACAATTCGAGATCAGACCCAACGGAGTTAGGTATTTCTCTAACCGAATCTGGTTGCCTAATTTCGGGAACCTTCAGGACTTGGTGATGGATGAAGCTCACAAGTCCAAATATTCTATCCACCCGGGATCCGACAAAATGTATCACGGCATCAAAGAGTTTTACTGGTGGCCGAATATGAAAGCTGACATTGCTTTGTACGTCAGCAAATGCTTAACTTGTTCCAAGGTCAAGGCCGAGCACCAAAGACCTTCTGGATTGCTTCAACAACCTGACATTCCTCAATGGAAATGGGAGCAAATTACCATGGATTTCATAACCAAACTACCTAAATCGGCGAGCGGTTGCGATACCATTTGGGTGATCGTCGATCGTCTCACCAAATCGGCTCATTTCTTGGCAATCAGAGAAACCGACAAAATGGAACGCCTTACACAAATTTACATCAAAGAAATTGTTTGCCAACATGGTGTCCCTATCTCGATTATCTCTGACAGGGATGCTCGATTCACATCTCGCTTCTGGCAATCACTCCAAAAATCATTGGGTACCCGTCTCGATATGAGTACCGCGTACCATCCTCAGACCGATGGCCAGAGCGAGCGAACTATTCAGACACTGGAAGACATGCTACGAGCCTGCGTAGTTGATTCTGGTACAAATTGGGAAAGACATCTACCGTTGTGCGAGTTCTCGTACAACAACAGCTATCACGCCAGCATTAAAGCTGCACCTTTTGAGGCACTGTACGGTCGTAAGTGCCGATCACCGATCTGTTGGACTGAAGTGGGAGAGAGTCAACTCACTGGTCCTGAACTCATACATGAAACCACAGAGAAAATCGTTGAAATCCAAAACCGACTCAAAGCCACGCGTGATCGTCAGAAAAGCTATGCTGACGTGAGACGCAAGCTACTCGAGTTCCAAGTTGGGGATCGAGTACTCTTAAAGGTATCACCTTGGAAAGGCGTAATCCGATTCGGCAAACGCGGAAAACTAAACCCCAGGTATATTGGACCTTTTGAGATCCTCGAGAAGATAGGTCCAGTGGCATATCGATTGCAGCTGCCCTCTGAACTCAGCAGCGTGCACCCTACCTTTCACATTTCTAACTTAAAGAAATGTTTGTCTGACGAGACACTTATTATACCCTTTGACGAGATTCGCATCGATGACAAACTACATTTCGTTGAGGAACCTGTCGAAATTATGGACCGTGAGGTCAAACAACTGAAACAAAGTCGTATTCCAATCGTCAAAGTTAGGTGGAATTCGCGGCGTGGTCCGGAATTCACTTGGGAACGGGAAGACCAAATACGACTCAAGTATCCTCACTTATTCACCGATTCTGCCCCTAACGCGACTTCGACTTAAATTTCGGGACGAAATTCTTTTAATAGGGGGAGAATGTAACAACCGGCAAATTAGGACTAGAATTAGTGCCTAATTCTTTGTTAATACATGTAATTAGTTCGGTGTTAGGCTAATTTATGTATTGAATTGTATATATTGTTGAATATATATGAAAATGCGATTTGGTTAAATCGTACGCAATTTAAATCGAATGTATTTCGATTCAATTTAATACGGACGTTGGTGACCAATTTTGTTAAGTAACATTGTTATGTCAAAAATATTATTATAATAATATTTCGTATTCATTCGTGTTGTACAATCAGAAAGTTACACAATTTAAAATGTTAAAACGCGCAACTAAATAAATTAACGTACACTTTATAACTCAAATATAAATTAAACTGTAAAATATTTAAATAGAATATCGCGTAATAAATCGTATTTTAAAATGTACCAATTAATATATAAAATAATTATTTAACGTTTAAACGACGAAGCAAACGAACACCACCCAGAGCGAGAACGCGGAACGAAAATGGGAGATAACCTCCCATTCTCCACCTTTTCTTCTCATTTCATTTTTCTCTCTCTCTCTCTCTCTTTCACCCTTTTCTCTCAAATCCACCAACTAACCACAAAACCCACAACCTCACAAAAACGACAAATAAACATACTAAACGACCTAGGATCTCATCATCTCTTTGGAAGAAAACGACCACCGCAACACGATCTACCTTAGTATCTTTTCGGATTTTCAATCCGACACTTTGTAAGTTTTCGACAAATCCCGACATCTCTCGTTTTTGATCATTTTTACTAGTTTATGGTTTAAATAGGCTTATTATGTCCATTTTTGGGTTGGGTAAAAGATTTGGACACAACGGAAACCGGGAAACTCGTTTTCGACTAAATTTCCGGCCATCAGACCGCTACGTCGCATCTGGCCAGGGGCCTCTGCGACGTCGCGGCCTACGTCGCACAAAAATCTCAACGTCGCACTAGCGACGCAGCCCCTTACGTCGCATTAATTTGCGGAGGTCATACATGGCGACGTAGACTTTAACGTCGCAAACCGAACCAACGTCGCATTAGCGACGCCACCCCCCTACGTCGCATTGATTTGCGAAGGTCGCATCATGCGACGTACATGCCCACGTCGCACCTTACGTCGCTTGCAACGTCGCATGCGACGTCGCACAAACCAGAACCTTGAAAACTCAGATTTTTACTAAGTGTCGGAACCAAGATTTTAACACCTGATTTTACCCAAATTCGGATCCAGATGCGTTTTTCGTCAAAGCAATATAGTAGAAATAAAAATTTTCCAAGCTGACCTGGCAGCTCGACCCCAGCCAGGGGCTCTGCCCCTTGGACCCCGCCAGGGGCGCTGCCCCCGGACCCCCGTCATTTAATGTTGTAAATACATTTCACACTAAGTGTTGAACACTTACAAATAACGAAACCTGATTCAACGATACATATAATGATAACACTTTGAATCATTATTACAAACCGTCACCAACGGGCCATATTTGTTTTCAAACTACAAACGGATTACTAAACAAACACTTGGACATAATGAGTTGTGTAAACAACTAGCCTAGATGGTCTTGCGAGACATCTACTTACTTAACTTTATATGTTTAGGCATTTGAAGGTTACGGGTTCGGAGAACCTACGGTTGATATTACTTACTCGTTTATTGATATAAACGTACTTGCAAAGACTCAGGTGAGTCTTACGGCCCCACTTTTACTGTTTTAACTTATTGGGGGAGATGCATGCTACTGATTTTTCTTGAACACAAGTACTAAACTGTTTACTATACCAAACGAAATTGCATGAGTTATTTACTATTTACTGAAGTCTCTCCATCATATATCGTTAGTTATGTACTTAAGCGCGAACAGTAGTTAATGGATCCATTAGGGAAATGACCCTCCCCGCCCGGGGTAGTAGCGCTACCACGAACCGTTATGTATAAACGGGCGACTATTATTTCGTTTACTTATGCTTGCTCAATTTCGAGCATGTCACGGGAGCAACTGATTATTTACGGGTTAAGCTTCGATTATGAGTCTCATGGCAACGGTATAATTTGATTACTTTACTTTTGCGAGATTTGCAAATACTTGATATACGCCTACGGGCACTACTGATGAAATCTTGTGTTCAAACTGATTATTTACTGATAAACCTGTGAGATTCACCAACCTTTTGGTTGACCCTTTTTAGCATGTATTCTCAGGTACACTTACGGAGTAGGATCACTCCAGGATTACTAGCTAGAGTCGCATGATTTCCAAACTGCATTTAACGGAGATTCTTTGGCATTATCTTTTGTAACTATGGTTATGTAATAGAATCTCCCGCCACATACGCGGACTCTAGGCTTACATATTTTTGTAAAGAAAACTATATGTTTTCAAACGATTTAATTATGAAATGTAATTATCTTACAAAACGTCTCATTTAGAGGTCGGTTGCTGTATATCTTGTGCTTTGTATATTGATTAGTAACACCCAAGTATGCTTCCGCAAATCATTAAATTTGGGGGTGTTACACTAATGTCCACTCAACTAGTATGTCCAATTGTATTTTGTTTTTGAAACTAAATGTGTACGACCCGTTGGTGAAAGTTTGTAATAATAATTCTTAAAAGACATTATTATTAGGTTTGTTCGTTGTATACTTTACATCAGTATGTTGTTTTGGTCAAAATTACACTAAGCAATTCAGTGATCAAACTTTGAAAAGTGAGGTTGGGTGCTATAAATTACTTTCAAGATAATTACGCTTTTACACGATTATCTATATGAGTAAACAATAATTTTGAATAAAAATTATGCCTTGAATCCTTTGATTCGTGGATCCTTCTTGAAAATGTGTTCAATAATGAAAACAAGCACTTATAAGTGAAGTTTGGTTAAATACTTTGAATGAGACACAAGTATAAAACAGAATTGATGATCAATTGATCACAAATTTACAATGTAAATGACGAAGAACAATATAAGTAATAAATAAGTAAAAACGACACAATGATGTACGAGGAAAGCCCTTGATCAAGGTTGATCGCCGGCACAAAACCTCGGGAAGGATCAAATGATCCTTGCCTTTGTTAATCTTATTAAAATGAAAGTAATGATTACAAACTAAGAGCACAAGGATGATCGGCTATGTGATTCTCTACGAAATTGACTAAGTGTTGGTGAATGTGTTCAAGAGTGAATGAGAGCAGAGAATAAGTGTTTTGCAGGTGAAAAATAGTAAGTATTCGTTCTCCTAATCGATCATCCATCCCTCAAATATATACTAAGAGCGTTTAACAAACTATCCGAGATTTTAGGGATCCTCCGAGGAATGGTGAAGACTCCCAACGTCTCTTTTGACTTCGTTTAACACGTGCTTTAGACTTCGTCTTCATTGAATCGTATCAGAACTTCCTCACATAATCCGGAGCATATCTCATTAACGCGTTTCATCCAGGACCTGGTCAATACTCAAGAAAAACAAACGTGTTACATAGCACATGATCCTGAATTAATATAGATCCAGGATCCTGAGCTATGTATACTCCAAAATAAATATAGGATCCTTGCTTAATTACTTCCTTCGTCCAAGATCCTGCACAATTATGTTAGATGAATATATCCATAATAGGATCCTGCAAGATAAATAATATAGACATTTTCAGGATCCTTAACTATAACTGTGATCCTGCAAATAGACTTGTACACCATTACTATCCTGAGATACGAATATAAAATGTAAATATGTTCCATACCTGTGTGATGCCATTATGATGCTAATAAAGATCCTGCAATGTTAGATAAAAATCTACCCACAACATATGTATTATGTGTTATCGAGTTGTGTTTGTATCTCGTTATCGGTTGTTACGCAAGTTGAATACTTAGTGAGAATAAAGTTTCAATTTTTGGTCCAAAGGTTCTAAGTGTCGGTTTCTCGTTCGGTTTATGTTTTCAAGTCTCATTTTTGGTCAAAGTCACTTAATAAGTCACCCAAACCCGCTTTGTTTACAATTCTTTCCAAAAATAGTAAGTTTCTAAAAATAGAAAGTTTGACGTTTTCGAAACCGAGGCCCGTTTTTGTTGACTCGGTCAAACCTTCTCTGTTTGACCCGAGACTTTTACCCAAACCTTAAATATATTCATGGGTCATAAAAAGTTAGTCTTTCCCTTTATAGCAAGTCCATAAGTGTCGGTTTTATAAGTTACCCAAAATGAGTCCACTTTTACATTTTTTAGAAAATGCATCAACTTGTCGGATTTTTCTAAAAATCTACAGTCCACAATCAAATCCAACAAAATTTCCAGTTGTTCTCCCATATAATATCTACCTTCAATAAGTTTTACATGAATTTTAGAGAAGTCTTACTATTTTTAATAATTACATTTACTTTCTGAGGTCAGATTTAGACACATGCATGAAGTCATAATTTCTGGGCAAAATCCATAGGTTTCCAGAAAAAGTGGTCAACACGACATTTGTAGACAATAAAATTTATAAACTTTTGGCTGTGGTTTCAAGTCATTTGGAGCCGTGTAGCTCGAGATATGGTCAAAACAACAAGACTAAACATTCTGACTTCACAGGACTGATTATCTATGTGTTCTTACTAAAAATATTAAAAATAGTAAACGAACTCAGAAAAATATGAGGTTTGCGGGTTGGAAAGTTACTTCCTGAACTTGATTTTAGACTATACAAACGTCCATTTTCATTAAGAAATGAGTGAGAAACAACCAAGAGAAAATCGTATAACTTTCTGGACAGAAAGTGCATGTTGCATTTTCAAGAGTTTTAAATGGTGAAAAATGATTTTAACAAAGTTTTTGGACATGGATCTTTTGAGTGAACATTTAAACATGTTATTTAAGTAATTAGATGAAGAAATATGTCCTTACAATGATGTTTTGAAGATTTGATGGCAGAAAAGAAATGAGAGAAGCTAGTAGTCTTGGAATCTTGAAAAATATTTGTAAACTGATGAAGATTTGAGTGGTGGTTCTTGGTGGTTAGATGGTGGATTGTGGTGGTTGTAGTGTGGTGTGAGGGCTGGAAATCTCCAGATTTTAGTGAGAGAAGGAGGGTTTCTAGAGAGAAGCTAGAGAGAATTTTGAAAGAGAGTGAAATGGGAAATGATGAAAATGATTCTTTTGCATGAAATGGGAGAGGTCAAGGGGGAGGTGGTCATGTGAGCTGGTTTTCAGTGGGTCCCCTAAGGGGTGGGAAGTTTTCAAATTTTAATTCTCAGTCTGTGTTGCGTACTGTGTTCGTTTATCCGTTATTTTCGTTATTCGGTTAAATCGCCTAACGTTTTCTTGTGTTGTTTTAATTCGTGATATGTTTGGGATTATTTTTCATTGAAGTGTTATTAAAATACTTTATTTTGAGTTACCAAAATATTTATCGAGTTTCATTTGGTTGCCGAATTTGATTCGCACATTTTTATTGTGTTAGAGACGTTTTAACCAAAACGTATAGATTTTTCGTGTATTATTATATTAAAATAATAATATAGGATAAATAATTACTAGAATAGATTTAAGTTATTTATAGAAATATTTTCACCAACGTCGTATTTTTGTTGGGTTCGTTTCGAATGTTTTGTACGTAATTATACTAATTACGAAATATGTAATGCTACACGTATTAACTAGTTGGGCTTTGCTAGACTTACCTCTAAAATTTGTTGTGAATTCACTTAAGTAGGGAATTAGTCCCAAATGCAAATGTTTAGTGTACTTAATTGTATTCAAAATTGCAGGGTGTCACAGACAAACTACTTGCTGATATACATCGATTAACACAAAAGCGGCAAGCTTTCAAGTACAATATGTCACTCTATGTATAGACAAGATATTCATGTAAATATCTCCTATAAATCTGGAATATGGAATGACACGTGTCATTACTTGATTGGCTTCACTCTAACTGAAAACGGTTAGTGAAAGATTCTGTACCCCAATCCTGATAATGCGAAATGTGTGACTATGAAATCATCCAATTACATTCAAGCACGACATCAACAATTCTTCACTTGTATTCTCTTAGATACCTCTGAAGGACTTGGTCTTGAAGGTCAACCTAACACAAATATGTGGGTGATGTTGTATGATAACCTACTTCATCCTTTTATGACTAAGTCAAAAACTTGTACAACATCCTTGCACACATCATTACCAAAATCTAATCGGGTGCACATCCATATACAATAACTACAAAAAAAAACTTGCACATCCATATTTTCATTACCCAAATCTCTTCAATGCGGTGGTAATATAACAATTTGCATATCTAAAATCAATCAGTGACAAGTGTCATTATCCTTGTCATCTTCAATCTTCTTCTCAACTTTAAAGTAGATAGATTGGCACTCAAAGTTTCTTAGGTTCACACTGAGGTGTCCACCATCCATACGGGCATTTATCACACTTTTCAAAAGTGTAAGTTTACTTGAGCTGAATTTTGTAGACGTACAACTTGGGAAACATTTGCATCTCGAACTCGCCCTTCATCAACATAAAGGTTCTTCTTACTGCTGTCAGAAAGGACCGACTAGCAGCTGGTCCCAACATCAAGTCCTTCACATAGTCAGTCCTTGTATAACACATTTTTCTTGGTTATTTCTAGTGATATATATCGTGTCAGGATCAACCCCATGAAAGAGGAGCTCAAACTCAATTAGGCCGCTGGTGTTACTCCACGTGAAGTTGTGGTATTTCCCAAGCATCCATGTCCCGGGTAGAGCGTGCAGGATGTCTTGAATCTATGAAAAATGCAACACATTTTTTAATTAGTTTGTGAGGGTTAGAGAAGTGAACATAATTTAAGTACTTTATTATGAATTATTTAATAGGTAAACTTACTCGAGTAAACATAGAACATAGCACTGGCCAAAGGTCCAAGATAGGTCCACAAATCATAACCGATCCCTCACATGAAAAAGAGGCTACAAAACAAAAATACACAAAATAAATAAATAAAAGTCAAGTCAAAATAAATTAGGGAGTGGCAACTTAATACACTAAAATATTATAACAACAGAATGGATGTATTTGAATTATGTTTACTTTTCACAACACATAACGTTTGAATTATTTACCTACACAACCAAGACAGATTTATTTAAGTAACTCTAAAAATAAGAACAAAAACAGATTTAAATACCGTTTAAGATCAATGTCATCCGAGACTAGTGACTTGTCAGTTTGAACTTTTAGGACTTCAGGCCATGCAGCAGAGTCTGTTGAAACGGAGCACACCTGATTATTTTCAAATTAGACCTCTAACTATTACACAAGATACAAAAAAGACACTTAGCAAAATACTGGTCTCCTAAAAATTATCTTTTATTGACTTTATGGGGCAATGTTTTGAAAACCGGTCTGACCAGTTGAACCGGAATTTTGAAGGTTTCCTGCCCATTTGGAACCGGTTTTTGGCCATATTTAATTTTGGCGTGAACCGGGCTGGCCACCAGTTGAACTGGAACCGGTTTTCACATTTTTTTATTTTCATTTTTTTTTTTAATTTTATAGCAAAATTTTTTTTATCAATAATATAAAACCCTTGATTACATATGCCAAGCAATAAATTATATTCTCCACCCTCGAATTCTATGTATTTACCCGAAAAGATCAAAATCGAACCAAAAGTTAGACTTTATGTATTAGAAATGAAAGCGGTTGAACTGGCGGTCCAATCGGTCCGACCTGAACCGGACCCCCTTCCGGTTTGACTCAAAAACCAATTTTCCAAACTTTCCTTAAGGGTAAATTGGTCACGTCACCTCTCTTATTATTACAACTTGATATCAAACTACTCGTCCCATCCAATGATAATAATATATTAAGCCTAATTAAACTAAAAGTTTGATATTATTGTATAATTATTGTTTATAAGCTCTACACGTTTACGCTAAAAAATACACAATATTAAGTTTTCTCTAAAAATAGCTAGTACATGCCCATACCAGCATTGTCAAATAGCTCCACATGTTTAATTACATAGACTATTAGGTAATAATTTTATCGATGTGTTCCCGTTGGTGATAGAGGTGCGCAGATGGGCTTTAGCCCGAGCCCGGGCCTAGAAAAAGCCCGAAACAGCCCAAAAAAGCCCGGTCCGAAGCCCGACCTGACCCGAAAGTCCCAAAGGGGCCTGAAATTATTCCTGAAAGCCCGGGCCCGGGCCAGACCGGGCTAAGCCCAAAGCCTGAAAAAGCCCGAAGCCCAAGCTTTTTTCAAAAAAAGCCCGAAAGCCTGGGCTTTTTTGAGATAAAGCCCGGGCTTTTTCATGAAAAAAGCCCGATCCTATATTATTTGATATGTTTTTAATATTTATATTTGTGTTTTTACTTATATAATATGTATATAACATATATCTTGTTTTTACAAAAATTATCTTTCATATATTATGTAACTTATACCTTTTGAATATGCAAAGTTTTCAATTCATTAAGTACGTATACGAGTATATATTCATTTTATCCATAGATTCTTAAACTACTACGATAATATCTTATATACATTATAGTTGTATATTATAAAATACAACGTACAATAACTCATTTTACTCCAATAGATACAAAATTAGTAGTTATATAGTACTAAAAATGTAATAAATAATTAGTAATAAACAAAAATAAGATTAAAAAAAAAAGCCCGGTCCGAGCTTTTAAAAGCCCGGGCTAAGCCCGTTTAGCCCGTTCGGGCCTTAGTAGGCCTAGTTTTTTTGTTAAGGCCCGGTCTTAGCCCGGCCCGGGCTTTTTTAAATCGAAAAAGTCTGGGCTTTTTTAGGCCCGGTCTAAGCCCGGCTCGGCCCGGGCTTTGTGCATCTCTAGTTGGTGATATGAAAAATAACAATACTAAAAATTTGATTTTATAACATAAGTGATATAGTAGCATATAGTAATATATTGTAATTCAATGATTGATTTTGGAAATATTGATTATACTTTATGAATTTTCAAGGGGATGATTTAGACTTTAGACATTATTAAATACGAGTATAATTTTCAGACAATATTAAAAAAGATTAAAATACCCTTCCAATATTTTTGGATTGTTGAGCACTGTTAGAAATGAGGACTTGTTTAAAACTAAAACCTTAACCGTTAAGTAATTATCATTATTTATTAGTAAAACTCATATCATATGGTATTAAGAAGAGCCGAAACCAATTTATTTTTGAATTCATGGCATGCAGCCGAATCTGTTAGAATGGAGATCAAGTTATTTTCTTGTTAGACCTCTAAATATCTCTATTATATATATATAAGAAATCCCTTAAAGAAATCTCCCCCATTGATTAAAAGCTAATCCTTAATTAGCCAACCATTAGATCAACTAATGACATCATTGTCATACCCCGTCTAAAGCGGAAACAACGGGATACAACAATGATAGGATCACAACACATTATTCATAAAGAAGACTAAATGAAATAAATAATCAATGTGTCATGATGTCATAAACATGAAAAACGGTTCATGTCATTCATTCATTCCAACAATGAATCCAAAATAACAAACACAAATCCCATAATAGAAATGTTAAAGCAAAATAAGCCTTTCCACATTATTTGAATGCCATATGTATCATCCTTTTCAAACAAACTCCCAAGTTTAGCTTATATGCAACCTAGAGGTCCACTAAGCTTTCTTGTCCTCTATCTTCTGTCCATTAATATTACCTGAAAAGTTATGCTCAAAAACGTCAACAATAATGTTGGTGAGTTTCGTAGGTTTGAAACCAAACACCACAAAATAAAATATTTTGCTGTGATAATGATATGTTAGGACAATGCAATAGAAATGTACACATATATGAAATAATGCAGCCATCATATCTCAATGTACGGCAATTACCTCACAAGGAAGTAAAGCACGAATGTAAGCAACAATCCCAATGTACGGCAAATACCCCACAAGGAGGTAAAGCACGAATGTAAACAACCAATCTCAATGTACGGCAAATACCCCACAAGGAAGTACAGCACGGATGTAAGAAACAAGTCTCAATGCATATAAGTCACATAGTGTCACACATTTCAAGCATATGTCCAAAAATAGAAATGAATACGTTCACAGCATAAAACAGTTGGTAAAACATGTGAGCATACTTTTCCCCCAATGATAAAAATATGTAAAGAAAATGGGGCCACGAAAACTCACATCAAACAAAAGCAACCACTATCAAAGTCTCCAAGTTATTCCTTACGATAATCTACAAACGCACAAATATACTTGATTGGTTACAATCTAAACAAGGCTAAACTTTTCAATTATATCCCACTTATTGTAACATCCCTAAACCTTAAAAGCCCAACATTCAAGCCAAGTTGGCAACTTACTATATGTTTTAAAGTATAAAATATAAACAGTACCATAACCCAAAGATCTCTTTCAACGTATTAACCTTTCAGATAGTTAACGTATTAAACTTTCAAATAGCTAGGAACCAAATTAATTTACACAACATTTAGATATGAAAACTTTTAGCACTAATCATTAAAGTAATATATTTTCATTAAATCACATCGTTGATCCATGGTTACCACAATTCAACCCAATTATTCTTACTCCATCCGTTTCGTATTTACGCTTCAAATGAGTTGTTTTCACATATTAATTCATCTTGTAGCAAACTACATGAATCATTGATGTATAAACACGCGTTTTGACATCGATAGAAGACTCGATTCATAAACATATATATATATATATATATATATATATATATATATATATATATATATATATATATATATATATATATATATTATTTTCACTAGTAAACTCAAGTTACCGACTCTAACATGTTTTATACGAACAAAACAGTAACTAAATTCAATAACTTAAATGAATATTACCCTTAATTGTAACCCGGATAAAAACCGAATATGTTTAACCAAGTTTTTCTGAAAATCCGTCATACACCACAACGGTTCACGATATAATTTTTATAAAATCACACGTCGCGTTTTAGAGGCCGAAACCTCAAAATTTTATGTAAAATTTCGAGATCTACAACTTTCGTGTTTTGACCGAAACCTGAAAACGAATGAAAATAGGACAAAACAGCCTCTGATTATAGCTACGAAAATCTAGACAGATTTTTACGGGTTACGGTTTTATAACTTTCGACTTCGAAAACACTTTAAACCCAATATATTAAACCCCCAAACACATTCTATAAAATTTCCTAATTGATTGGTTATGAGTTTTATCGTTAAAGTAGTCATCACAACCTTTAGCAAATGTTTTATCGGCCTTTTCTTAATATCTCATGAACATAACTATAGGCATACATATTGTTAATGGCATTTATAAAACGTACAACACGATTTTACAATATAATAGTAACTAAGTACCCAACTAGTTGATTTCCATGGCCAGATATCACGATAGATATTTGGAACCAAACAAGCAACTTTAATTAAAAAAAATTCATGACTATGAGTTGAACCTATTACCATATCCTTAAAACACCCCAAACCACTTGGACATACATACGTTTGTTCAAGACTTTGGTTTGAACCTCCACCATTAATTTACTGTGTAGATTTCCTAAATGACGTTTAAGCATATTCTTATAGTAATACCCCACCTTCTTTCGTTACGTAATCGTTTGTAGAAAACCGTTTTGCCTCATGGACTCTATACTCGTAAGAACAAGTTTTAATGTACAGAGACTCGATGTACATATTTAAAAGATGTTAATGCCCTATAAAACTCAATCGATGTGATACTATAATTTATTTGATCCAAAAAGAATAATTGATTCAGAAAGTTATACGATAATTACCTTCAATCGTTACCGAGTTCGATGCCCAATATACTTTGCGATTTATCTTTACGGCTGACTAATGTTTACTCTATTTTTCTTATGCGCCACATATAATAATTCAGATTTGATTTCGTGAAAAAGAAACACAAAGGTATTACTCGTATTTATCATCTAGTTTGTTACCGTGATTTTAGTGATGAAGGATTATCATAAAAGGAAACCAAATATTATCTAATATGGTCACACGTATTGCTCTTTAGACATATATTTACATGATCACGATTTTTTTATTATTATTATATTATTATAGCTATAATAATTATTATTATTATTATTATTATCATTATTAGTTGCTTACAATTTATTTCATGTACTAGAAACGGTTCGAGTCATTTGACACTATACGAGAATTAATTTTCTCACATAGTTTAAAATACGAATACGTAATTTATTTCTCCACATTACTCACGTACTTGAATCCAAATAAGAAATGATTACAGGAAACGAACCTAAGAATAGAGTTTTGGTGACGGATGTCACAGTATCCCCCAGTTGAAAGGAATTTCGTCCCGAAATTCAACCAGAGCTAGTACTGCAAACATGACCACCGAAAAGATGCGGATATTTTTGTTTCATTTGATCTTCTCGCTCCCAAGTAAACTCGGGACCTCTCCTAGCATTCCAACGAACTTTGACAATCGGAATCTTACTACGTTTTAGCTTCTTAACCTCACGATCCATGATTTCTACCGGTTCTTCCACAAAATGAAGTTTAGGATCAATTTGAATTTCTTCCAACGGCACTTGCAGAGTCGAATCAGCTAAATACTTCCTCAAATTCGCCACATGGAACACATCGTGAACCCCACCAAGCTCTTGAGGTAATTTCAATTTATAAGCAACCGGACCAACACGCTCGATAATCTCGAATGGTCCAACAAATCTCGGTGCAAGCTTCCCTTTCTTACCAAAACTAACAACTCCCTTCCACGGTGAAACTTTTAACAACACATAATCACCAACCGCATATTCCAACGGCTTACGACGTTTGTCAGCATAACTCTTTTGCCTATCGCGAGCCACTTTCAACCTCTCCTTGATCTGCACAATCTTATAACTATTTCCGGCTCAATCAACTGACTTTCTCCTACCTCTGCCCACATTATAGGCGAACGGCACTTCCGCCCATAAAGTGCTTCAAATGGTGCACACTGAATACTCGAATGGTAGCTGTTATTATACGAAAACTCCACCAATGGTAAATGAGTATCCCAGTTTCCTCCAAAATCGATAACACAAGCCCTCAACATATCTTCCAACGTCTGGATAGTACGCTCACTCTGCCCATCGGTTTGGGGATGGTAAGCCGTACTCATATCCAACCTCGTCCCTAACGCCTTTTGCAACGTCTGCCAAAACTGTGAAGTAAATCGGCCATCACGATCAGAAATAATCGATACAGGTACACCATGACTCGCCAAAATCTCATTTATATACAATATCGCCAATTTCTCCATTTTATAGTCCTCGCGGATAGCCAAGAAATGAGCAGACTTAGTCATCCTATCCACGATAACCCAGATCGAATCATGACCACTGCTGGTCCTAGGCAGCTTCGTAATGAAATCCATAGCAATGTTCTCCCACTTCCACTCGGGAATCTCCGATTGTTGTAGCAACCCAGAAGGTCTTTGATGTTCAGCCTTAACCTTCAAACAAGTCATACATTGGCTAACATACAATGCAATATCCTTCTTCATACCTAGCCACCAATACAAATCTTTCATATCACGATACATCTTATCTGCCCCAGGATGAATCGAATACTTAGACTTATGAGTCTCATCCATCACCAGCGTCCTGAGGCCGCCTAGTAACGGAATCCACAATCTATCAATGAAGTAATGCAATCCATCATCCTTACGCTCCAACTGTCCATCCAACCCTCGCAACGACTCTTCTTCAATATTGGGACCCAGTAGTGCTTCCAACTGAGCCTCAACCAACTTCTCCTTAATACCTGAATGAATGGTTAACCTCATCGCTCTCACTCTCCTTGGCTTAACCCTTTCCTTTCTGCTCAAAGCATCAGCCACCACATTCGCTTTTCCCGGATGGTAGCGAATTTCACAATCATAGTCACTAAACAACTCCAACCATCTCATTTGCCTCATATTCAATTCCTTCTGATCAAAGATATGCTGCAAGCTCTTATGATCGATATAAATCACACTCTTTGTCCCATACAGATAATACCTCCAACACTTGAGTGCAAAGACCACCGCACCCAATTCCAAATCGTGAGTAGTGTAGTTTTTCTCGTGCACCTTAAGTTGCCTAGATGCATAAGCTATCACCTTCCCTCGCTGCATCAAAACACATCCCAACCCTTGGTTAGACGCGTCGCAATAAACCACAAAATCATCAGAGCCATCAGGTAATGCCAAAATCGGTGCCTCACACAAAAGCATTCTTCAGAGTTTGAAATGATTCCTCTTGTTTCTCACCCCAGACAAATTTTCTTTCTTTTTGCGTTAACTGTGTAAGCGGTTGAGCAATCCTAGAAAAATTCTCGATAAAACGTCGATAGTATCCAGCCAAACCCAAGAACTGACAAATTTCAGAAGGAGTTTGTGGAGTCCTCCAGGCTTTCACCGCCTCAATCTTACTTGGATCCACATGAATACCCGTCTCGTTTACCACATGACCAAGAAAATGAACCTCACGCAACCAGAACTCACATTTCGAAAACTTTGCATAGAACTGTTCTTTCAAGAGAAGTTCAAGAATAAGCTTCAGATGTAGCTTATGATCCTCCTTAGATTTTGAATAAATCAAGATGTCGTCAATGAAGACGATGACAAATTTATCAAGATACGGCTTACAAACACGATTCATTAGATCCATGAATACCGCAGGAGCATTAGTGAGACCAAAAGGCATAACGAGAAATTCGAAGTGCCCATAACGAGTCCTGAATGCAGTCTTTGGTATATCCGACTCATGTACTCTCAACTGATGATAACCAGAACGAAGATCAATCTTTGAAAACCATTGAGCACCCTGAAGTTGATCAAATAAATCATCTATCCTTGGAAGAGGATAACGATTCTTGACCGTAAGTTTGTTAAGTTCACGATAATCAATACACATGCGGAAAGAACCATCCTTCTTTTTAACGAACAGAACAGGTGCTCCCCAAGGAGAGTGACTAGGGCGAATGAATCCCTTGTCATGAAGCTCCTGAAGTTGAGTGGACAACTCTTGGATTTCAGAAGGAGCTAAACGATATGGAGCTTTAGCAACTAGGGTCGCTCCGGGAATAAGATCAATGTGAAACTCAACAGATCGAAGAGGAAGTAATCCCGGCAAATCATCCGGGAAAACATTAGGAAAATCGCGAACAATAAGGACATTTTCAAGTTTTGATTCCTCGGAATTTACGCTCATAAGATTAACACATTTAGTCTCCGGTTGTTCACCGCAGACTTCCAAAACCTTTCCATCAGGTAAAGGTATACGGACAACCTTTTTGAAACATACAATTTCAGCCCTATATTTAGACATCCAATCCATACCCACAGTTACATCAAAGCTACCAATCCCAAAAGGTATTAGGTCAATACTAAAAGTATAATCCTCCAGTACAAGGGTATAATTTCTAATAACCTCATTCAAATCTACCCGTTTCCCATCCTCAATTTCAATTTCATACACAACGTCCAGCTTACTAGGTATAATATCAAGTATAGGCACAAAATTCACAGACATAAAGCTAAAATCGGCACCACTGTCAAATAAAACCGTAGCAACATGATCATTTAACAGAAACGTACCGGTCACAATGTTGGGTGCCTATCGTGCCTCGCTAGCATTCATAACAAATGATCTCCCAGGAGCAGTGTTTGTAGCACGACCCCAATTCTGATTACCACACATAGTTGAAATCTGATTATTATTATTATTTCCAACAGCTCTTACTGTCCTAGCCAACCTAGGGCAAACATTGACGAAATGATCCAAAGCCCCACATTCAAAACACCCATTAGAACCCCTCACAACATTAACCGGGGTAACAACACGTGCAGTAGAACGACAGAAATCCGGTAAATGACCCCACCGATTGCACTTGTTACAATACTTACAACCAGTAGATGGAAGATGATGAAAATTACACCCTGCACACAAAGGATAACCCCCACCATAGACCTTCCTATCCACATTTGCAGCAACATATGTCTTAGCTATCCGAGGTTTCTTATTATTCGAATCACCAACCTTAGCTTTACTAGATTCAGCTACCTCCTTACCCTTCTCGCTTCCCCTTTTTAATGTACCATTTCTTACCATTTCCTCAGTAAGAGCCCCAGCTTTCAAGATCGCACTCTGAATAGTGGCTGGTTCAGTCACCTCAACCATTCCCTTAATTTCTGGCACCAATCCCCCTAAATACTTTTTAATCCTTCTCGACTCAGGTGTTACCATACTCGGAATCAACTTGGCTAATTCATGGAAACGATCAGTGTACGCAGAATGATTTGCCCCCACCATCTTATGCCCCAAAAACTCTTTCTCTAACTTGTCCATTTCATTTGTAGAACAGTACTCCTCCACTAACAGTGCCTTAAACTCTTCCCATGTCATACCCATAGCAGCAGGCCTACCCCTGGCCTGAACCTGCGTATTCCACCAGGTCAATGCTTTACCCGACAACTCAGTAGATGCATATCTGACCATACGCTCTTCGGCGCAATTACTAATATCCAACACCGACTCCATCTTCTCTATCCACCTAGAGCAAGCAATTGCTCCCCCTTTTCCATCAAAATCTCGTGGTTTGCATGCCTTGAACTCCTTATAAGTACATCCTCTAGCAGCCGCTCCATTACCAGCTCCATCATCACCATTAGGTTCCCCATTAAGATTTTCCTCTTCTTCTTCACCACCTCCTCCACCTGTACCCTGCAACACACCCTGAGTAACTTGTGCAACTATATTAGGCAACAATGCCTGCAGCTGCTTCGCAATCATCGCGGCAACATTGGGTGCCTCACCCCCAGTACCTTCGTCACCTCCACCTGTACGACCTCTAGTACGGCCACCACCCCTACCATTACGGCCGCCTGTTCGGCCTCCCCCTCTATTTGCACTACCGCCTCTATTTGCATTACGAACGGAACGTCTTGGCGGCATGATTTCTACAATGGGAACGTAATAAAGATTAATATGATTAAATGATGTAGATAAGGTTTAGATACGCATACTTCGTATAATTTGAGAAGTAAGCATTTCATATGTGTAAGAACAGATATTTCTAAACATGAAAAGATGTGAACAACGTTTGAACGAGAAATCATCCTTCGTACTCCTTTACAGGTAGCACATTGCTTACTCAAATATGGTCGATAGACTCGCATATGTTGGAATATCTTCTTCAATTACGTCGGCCGCCATAATTGTAAAAATATTCGTTCACACACATTTCTATCTTCCAAATTTTTGTAACACAATATACTTGTACAAAAGGGCAAAGATTAACAATAGAACAATGTATATGCACAACACATGGTTATGTTGTGCAACCAATGTTAGAAAGGAATTGAATTACGTTGAAATATGCACACATAGTTCCCTAATTCATGTTCTATATGCGGGTTCCTTATTTATAGTCTAAGCCAATCCACCTAGATCTCTATAAACAATGTCTTTGATACCAATCTGTCATACCCCGTCTAAAGCGGAAACAACGGGATACAACAATGATAGGATCACAACACATTATTCATAAAGAAGACTAAATGAAATAAATAATCAATGTGTCATGATGTCATAAACATGAAAAATGGTTCATGTCATGCATTCATTCCAACAATGAATCCAAAATAACAAACACAAATCCCATAATAGAAATGTTAAAGCAAAATAAGCCTTTCCACATTATTTGAATGCCATATGTATCATCCTTTTCAAACAAACTCCCAAGTTTAGCTTATATGCAACCTAGAGGTCCACTAAGCTTTCTTGTCCTCTATCTTCTGTCCATTAATATTACCTGAAAAGTTATGCTCAAAAACGTCAACAATAATGTTGGTGAGTTTCGTAGGTTTGAAACCAAACACCACAAAATAAAATATTTTGCTGTGATAATGATATGTTAGGACAATGCAATAGAAATGTACACATATATGAAATAATGCAGCCATCATATCTCAATGTACGGCAATTACCTCACAAGGAAGTAAAGCACGAATGTAAGCAACAATCCCAATGTACGGCAAATACCCCACAAGGAGGTAAAGCACGAATGTAAACAACCAATCTCAATGTACGGCAAATACCCCACAAGGAAGTACAGCACGGATGTAAGAAACAAGTCTCAATGCATATAAGTCACATAGTGTCACACATTTCAAGCATATGTCCAAAAATAGAAATGAATACGTTCACAGCATAAAACAGTTGGTAAAACATGTGAGCATACTTTTCCCCCAATGATAAAAATATGTAAAGAAAATGGGGCCACGAAAACTCACATCAAACAAAAGCAACCACTATCAAAGTCTCCAAGTTATTCCTTACGATAATCTACAAACGCACAAATATACTTGATTGGTTACAATCTAAACAAGGCTAAACTTTTCAATTATATCCCACTTATTGTAACATCCCTAAACCTTAAAAGCCCAACATTCAAGCCAAGTTGGCAACTTACTATATGTTTTAAAGTATAAAATATAAACAGTACCATAACCCAAAGATCTCTTTCAACGTATTAACCTTTCAGATAGTTAACGTATTAAACTTTCAAATAGCTAGGAACCAAATTAATTTACACAACATTTAGATATGAAAACTTTTAGCACTAATCATTAAAGTAATATATTTTCATTAAATCACATCGTTGATCCATGGTTACCACAATTCAACCCAATTATTCTTACTCCATCCGTTTCGTATTTACGCTTCAAATGAGTTGTTTTCACATATTAATTCATCTTGTAGCAAACTACATGAATCATTGATGTATAAACACGCGTTTTGACATCGATAGAAGACTCGATTCATAAACATATATATATATATATATATATATATATATATATATATATATATATATATATATATATATTATTTTCACTAGTAAACTCAAGTTACCGACTCTAACATGTTTTATACGAACAAAACAGTAACTAAATTCAATAACTTAAATGAATATTACCCTTAATTGTAACCCGGATAAAAACCGAATATGTTTAACCAAGTTTTTCTGAAAATCCGTCATACACCACAACGGTTCACGATATAATTTTTATAAAATCACACGTCGCGTTTTAGAGGCCGAAACCTCAAAATTTTATGTAAAATTTCGAGATCTACAACTTTCGTGTTTTGACCGAAACCTGAAAACGAATGAAAATAGGACAAAACAGCCTCTGATTATAGCTACGAAAATCTAGACAGATTTTTACGGGTTACGGTTTTATAACTTTCGACTTCGAAAACACTTTAAACCCAATATATTAAACCCCCAAACACATTCTATAAAATTTCCTAATTGATTGGTTATGAGTT
The DNA here is from genome assembly GCA_949592205.1 of Helichrysum umbraculigerum. NCBI lineage: Eukaryota > Viridiplantae > Streptophyta > Magnoliopsida > Asterales > Asteraceae > Helichrysum > Helichrysum umbraculigerum. Next base: position 78,039,459 of record CATIUR010000005.1, on the reverse strand, counting down.
TTATCGTTAAAGTAGTCATCACAACCTTTAGCAAATGTTTTATCGGCCTTTTCTTAATATCTCATGAACATAACTATAGGCATACATATTGTTAATGGCATTTATAAAACGTACAACACGATTTTACAATATAATAGTAACTAAGTACCCAACTAGTTGATTTCCATGGCCAGATATCACGATAGATATTTGGAACCAAACAAGCAACTTTGATTAAAAAAAATTCATGACTATGAGTTGAACCTATTACCATATCCTTAAAACACCCCAAACCACTTGGACATACATACGTTTGTTCAAGACTTTGGTTTGAACCTCCACCATTAATTTACTGTGTAGATTTCCTAAATGACGTTTAAGCATATTCTTATAGTAATACACCACCTTCTTTCGTTACGTAATCGTTTGTAGAAAACCGTTTTGCCTCATGGACTCTATACTCGTAAGAACAAGTTTTAATGTACAGAGACTCGATGTACATATTTAAAAGATGTTAATGCCCTATAAAACTCAATCGATGTGATACTATAATTTATTTGATCCAAAAAGAATAATTGATTCAGAAAGTTATACGATAATTACCTTCAATCGTTACCGAGTTCGATGCCCAATATACTTTGCGATTTATCTTTACGGCTGACTAATGTTTACTCTATTTTTCTTATGCGCCACATATAATAATTCAGATTTGATTTCGTGAAAAAGAAACACAAAGGTATTACTCGTATTTATCATCTAGTTTGTTACCGTGATTTTAGTGATGAAGGATTATCATAAAAGGAAACCAAATATTATCTAATATGGTCACACGTATTGCTCTTTAGACATATATTTACATGATCACGATTTTTTTATTATTATTATATTATTATAGCTATAATAATTATTATTATTATTATTATTATCATTATTAGTTGCTTACAATTTATTTCATGTACTAGAAACGGTTCGAGTCATTTGACACTATACGAGAATTAATTTTCTCACATAGTTTAAAATACGAATACGTAATTTATTTCTCCACATTACTCACGTACTTGAATCCAAATAAGAAATGATTACAGGAAACGAACCTAAGAATAGAGTTTTGGTGACGGATGTCACAATCATTAGCCCTAATTATTATGTTATATATTACTAAACTACCCCTGATTCAAAATTAACCACCAACATCTGTCAGATTGGGTTTGGCGATTGCGAACCTCAAAACTCGGCTGGGGTGAGATTAAACGCAAACCTTGAGAAGGCTTGCATACCTCCATCGCCTGAATCTTCAATGATTCCGACTGAAACAATTGTATTCCGCACTGGTTTTCAGATTGGTCACTGCAGATGCTGTTGTTGTTCATTATCAAAATCAGGTATGCTTAATTTTGAATTCTAACATCAATTGTTTCTTATATTATGATCATGTATATGCGAATCATCTGTATATGCGTTTGATTGATGGTGATGGTGGTTAAATCGGAAGTCTTGTGGTAACAGTGGTGGTGTTGGTTATATGCGTTTTCTCTACTTTCAATGCAATGTAATTTTGGAAATCAAATGTTACTGGCGTCTGCTTTTGTAACACCCCCAAATTGAATGATTTGCGGAAGCTTGATTTGGGTGTTACTAATCAATAACAAAGTACAAAGATATATAGTAAACGACTCTATATGCGTCGTTTTAACAAAATATATTGATAATAGAAATGTTTACAACATTTAAAGCTTTACATAGCTCGAGTTTAAATCAAATGAGATTTCAGTGCATAAGTACTTGTACAAAATATACTAATGCAAGAAAATCTCAATCTTCTGTATGCTTACTCGAGCTAAAATCCTGAAGCAGAAACATCCTACTGCTTGGTACCTGCGATATATGCTAAAAGGTCAGCTAAAAGCTGGTGAGCTCACAGGTTTGAAATCAGTTAATATAGTGTGAACCGCAAGATTTAAATAATGAATTGCATCCAGCAATTAAATAATGAATTGCATCCAGCAATTAAATGATAGTCATCGTGTATACAGCCATGAGCACATAGTTGAGCTTAACTCGAGGGCCGGGTCCCCTATAGAGAATTCCGGGCGAGGTGCCTCCACGAATGCCTAATCAACATTCATCTTCCCAAATATTAGTACGTCCGTTTACCCGGTTAGTGCTTGCTAACCCGGACGAGGTGGGTCAATCCTATATGGTACCATATACTAATATTCACGCTACAACGTATTAACAACTATGCTGACGGAGGACTTTAAAATGATTAGTTTCGAAAAACTCATGTAGTATATGAAATGTTTGTACTTGCGTTCACATGTTAAAAATGAGCAATATATCACACCCCTGAGTAAAACAGTAAAAGAGGGGCTATGAGACTCACCTGAGTCTGAAAGCGTTTAAACAAACGTAAGTTGATTAGCCGAGTATGAAGTCCAAAGACTTGTAACCTGAGGGTGTCCACGACAAGCGATGGTTATAATCATGATTTGGGTATCTCAACAGATCACCCTTGTAGTTGTTCGTTCAACTATAATGTCCAAATTTCCACTATTTGGTTGATAAGTTTAAGTATTTGAAAAGTGTACGGCCCGTTGGTGACGGATTTGTAATAATAATCTCAACTATTATTATTTTGATTTCGTGGCGTTTTACTTGGGAAAATGTGTTTTGATTGTGTTTTAGAAGCCGTTACGGAATCTAAGTACGGGGGTCCGGGGGCAGCGCCCCTGGTAGCGGGGTCCAAGGGGCGGCAGCCCCTGGCGGGGTCCAAGGGGCAGAGCCCCTGGCTGGGGTCGAGCTGCTAGGTCAGCTTGGAAAATTTTTATTTCTACTATATTGCTTTAACGAAAAACGCATCTGGAACCGAATTTAGGTAAAATCGAGTGATAAATTTCGAGTCTCGACACTTAGTAAAAATCTGTGTTTTTGAGGTTCTGGTTTGTGCGACGTTGGGTGCGACGTCGCAGGTAGGATTGCGACGTTGCGCATGACGTCGCTAAAGGCGACGTTTCGCAATTTAATGCGACGTTGTCCGTGGCGTCGCTATATGCGACGTTGTTGATTTCTGCGACGTAGGGGCTTGCGTCGCTAAGTGCGACGTGGTGAGGTATTGGCGACGTTAAGGCTGATGTCGCTATATGCGACGTCGCAATTTAATGCGACGTTGTGACTGACGTCGCACCATGCGACGTCACGAGGGGTTTTGCGACGTTGAAGCTGACGTCGCATAAATTCTGGGCCAACTGCGACGTAGCGGTCTGTTGGCCGGAAAATGTGTCGAAAACGAGTTTTTCGGTTTCCGTTCGGTCCAAAACTTTTACCCAACCCAAATATGGACATTATGAGCTTAAACAAACAACTAGAAGGTGAAAACACTTAAAAACGAGAGATTTCGGGATTTCTCGGAAACTTACAAAGTGTCGGATGAGAAATCCGAAAAGATAGCGTTGTAGATTGGGAATAGGTGAACGTTTTTCTCCAAACGAGTATGGCGATTTACGGTCGTTTTGAGGTGTTATTTGGTGTATTTGTATGGTGGTGGTGATGGTGTAGTTTGAGAGAAAAGAGGGAAGAGAGATAGGAAGAAGAAATGAAATGAAAGAAAATGGTGGGGAATGGGAGGTTATCCTCCCATTTTTCGCCCCGCGTTTCCGCTCCGTGCGGTGTTCGTTTGCTCCGTCATTTAAACGTTAAATAATTATTTTACAAATTAAATGGTATGTTTTAAAATACAAATTATTACGCGATATTTTATTTAAATGTTTTATAATTCTATTTATATTTGAGTTACAAAATGTAAGTCTGTTTATTTAGTTTGCGCGTTTTAATATTTTAATTTGTGTAAGTTCTGTTTGTATGATACGAATGAATACGAAATATTATCATAATAATATTTTTGACATAAAAGCGTTATTTAATAAAATTGGTCACCAACGTCCGTATTAAATTGAATCGAAATACATTCGATTTAAGTTGCGTACGATTTAACCAAATCGCATTTTCGTATATATTCAACAATATATATAATTCGATACATTAATTAGTCTAACACGGAACTAATTACATGTATTAACGTATGATTAGGCACTAATTACTAGTCCTAATTTGGCGGGTGTTACATTCTCCCCCTGTTAGAAGAATTTCGTCCCGAAATTTAGTTCGAAGTCGTGTTCGAGGTAGAATCAGTGAATAGTTGAGGATACTTGAGTCGCATTTGGTCTTCCCGTTCCCAGGTGAATTCCGGACCGCGCCGCGAATTCCATCTGACCTTGACGATGGGAATACGACTTTGTTTCAGTTGTTTGACCTCACGGTCCATAATTTCAGCGGGTTCCTCAACGAAGTGAAGTTTATCGTCAACACGAATTTCATCTAGTGGGATAATAAGTGTCTCATCAGACAGACACTTCTTCAAATTTGAAATATGAAAAGTGGGGTGCACGCTGCTGAGTTCGGATGGCAGCTGCAATCGATAAGCTACGGGGCCAATCCGTTTGAGGATCTCAAAAGGCCCGATGTACCTGGGATTCAACTTCCCGCGTTTGCCAAAACGGATGACGCCTTTCCAAGGCGATACTTTTAAGAGTACTCGATCCCCAACTTGGAACTCGAGCGGTTTGCGTCTCACGTCAGCGTAACTTTTCTGACGATCACGTGCGGCTTTGAGTCGGTTTTGGATTTCCACAATTTTCTCAGTGGTGGCGTGTATGAGTTCAGGACCAGTGAGTTGACTGTCTCCCACTTCAGTCCAACAGATCGGTGATCGGCACTTACGACCGTACAGTGCCTCAAAATGTGCAGCCTTAATGCTGGCGTGATAGCTGTTATTGTACGAGAATTCGCACAACGGTAGATGTCTTTCCCAGTTTGTACCGAAATCAACTACGCAGGCGCGTAGCATATCTTCCAGTGTCTGAATGGTTCGTTCACTTTGGCCATCGGTTTGAGGATGGTACGCGGTGCTCATATCGAGACGAGTACCCAATGCTTTTTGAAGTGATTGCCAAAAGTGAGAGGTAAAGCGGGCATCTCTGTCAGAGATGATTGAGATTGGAACGCCGTGATGAGAAACGATTTCTTTGATGTAGATTTGTGCAAGGCGTTCCATTTTATCGTTTTCTTTGATTGCCAGGAAATGAGCAGATTTGGTGAGACGATCGACGATCACCCAAATGGTATCGCAACCGCTCGTCGACTTGGGTAGTTTGGTTATGAAATCCATGGCAATTTGTTCCCATTTCCATTCAGGGATTTCAGGTTGTTGGAGTAAACCAGAAGGTTTCTGATGTTCGGTTTTGACTTTCGAGCAAGTAAGACACTTGCTGACATAAGTGGCGATTTCGGCTTTCATGTTTGGCCACCAATAAAATTCCTTGATTCCGTGGTACATCTTATCGGATCCCGGGTGGATAGAATATTTAGACTTGTGAGCTTCATCCATCACCAAGTCTCGTAGGTTCCCGAAATTAGGCAACCAGATTCGGTTTGAGAAATACCTAATCCCGTTAGATTTGACTTCAAATTGTTTGTCAATACCCCGCAAGGCTTCATTTTTGATGTTTTCAGGTTTCAGGGCTTCGATCTGAGCGGTATGAATTTGAACGGTAAGGTCGTTGTGAATGGTTATACTGAGGGCTCGGACTCGAAGTGGTTTTGGTCGTTCCTTTCTACTGAGGGCGTCGGCTACAACATTAGCCTTCCCTGGATGGTACTTGATCTCGCAATCGTAATCGGTAAGCAACTCGATCCATCGACGTTGCCTCATATTGAGATCCTTCTGATCGAATATATGTTGGAGACTTTTATGATCGGTAAAGATTGTGCACTTAGTGCCGTAGAGATAATGTCTCCAGATTTTGAGAGCAAAAACGACAGCTCCAAGTTCGAGATCATGAGTGGTGTAGTTCTTTTCGTGAATTTTCAGCTGTCGTGAGGCATAGGCAATGACTTTGTCCCGTTGCATCAGCACGCAACCGAGACCTTGGTGAGAAGCATCGCAGTATACCACGAAGTCATCGGTGCCTTCGGGTAAGGATAGAATTGGAGCACTGCAAAGCTTTTGTTTCAGAAGTTGGAAAGCTGACTCTTGTTTATCGGTCCAATCGAACCTCTTGTCCTTCTGAGTCAGTATCGTGAGTGGTTGAGCTATTTTGGAGAAATTTTTGATAAATCGCCGATAGTACCCAGCAAGACCCAAGAATTGTCGTACTTCAGTTGCAGAGGTGGGTGCTTGCCAGTCTTTGATAGCCTCGATTTTTGATGGGTCAACGTGGATTCCCTGACTGTCGATCACGTGACCAAGGAATTGAACAGTTTGTATCCAGAACTCACACTTAGAGAATTTGGCATAAAGCTCCTCGTGTCTAAGTAGTTCGAGGATGGTTTTGAGGTGTTGCGCATGTTCTTGCTCGTTGCGCGAGTAAATGAGTATGTCATCAATAAAGACAATGACAAATTTGTCGAGGTAAGGTTTGCACACCCGGTTCATGAGGTCCATGAATACAGCCGGTGCGTTTGTTAGACCGAAGGGCATCACTTGGAATTCGTAGTGCCCGTAACGAGTTCTGAAAGCAGTTTTTGGAATATCGGTGTCGCGAACCCGTAACTGATGATAACCTGATCGCAGGTCGATTTTTGAGTAGAAACTTGAACCCTGAAGTTGGTCGAACAGATCATCAATGCGAGGAAGTGGATAATGGTTCTTGACGGTCAATTTGTTCAACTCTCGATAGTCGATGCACATTCTGAATGAACCGTCCTTCTTTTTAACAAATAAGACCGGAGCTCCCCAAGGTGAAGAACTCGGTCTAATGAATCCTCTATCCAGAAGTTCCTGTAACTGGGCAGACAACTCCTGAAGTTCGGATGGGGCTAAACGGTACGGTGCGCGAGCCACCGGTGCGGCACCCGGCACGAGGTCAATTGAGAACTCAACCTGTCTAGATGGAGGTAGACCAGGTAGTTCTTCCGGAAAGACTTCAGGAAAGTCTCTGACAATTGGCACATCCTCAAGTCGCTTCTCCTCCGACTTCTTCTCTGTGATGTGTGCGAGTATTGCAGGGTAACCCTTTCTCAGAAATTTTCGGGTTTTTAAGCAGGAGATGATATTGAGTCTCGTCCCACCAGTCTCCCCCTGTATGATCAAGGTTCCACTGGCAGCGAGTGGAATGCGGACGATCTTATCGTAACAAATGATTTCGGCTCGGTGTTTGGACAACCAGTCCATTCCAATGATGATATCGAAACTTTCGATTTCAACGGGTACAAGATCGATTGAAAAGGTTTCATCAGCTAGGTTTAAAGTGCAATTAGGTATCACACTATCGGTTTCTATAAGTTCTCCATTTGCTAGCTCTACAGTGTACTTAACATCTAAGGCAACAGGATTGATGTCAAGTAGTGGGCAAAAGTCATCAGAGATAAAGCTTCTATCAGCACCAGTATCAAATAGAACAGAAGCATGTAAGTTGTTGAGGAGGAACATACCCGAGACCACATTCGGGTCTTGGCGGGCGTCCCCGGATTTGATGACGAAGGCTCTGCTTCGGGTGTTGTTGTTGTTGTTGCTGTTGCGGTTGTTGTTGTTGTTGTTGTTATTCTTCAGCTTGGGGCACGTGTCCCTGAAGTGCCCGGGTTTCCCACACTCAAAGCAGACTTTGGGTGGTCTGGTGTTGATGTTGTTGTTGGAATTGTTGTTGGCAGGAGAATTGCAGTCTTTGGTGAGATGGCCGTACCTCTTGCAATTGTTGCAAAAGGGACCACAGGAGCCTTCATGGTGACGGCTGCACTTGGAACAATAGGGTTTGTTCCCAGTGTAGCCCCGTGTGATGTCAGTGGTGGTGTTGTAGGCTTTGATGGTGTTGGGTTTCTTGTTTTGTTGGCTGGAGTGGTTATTGTGATAGTCAGACCACTTTCGTTTGTTGTTTTGGGAGGATGAAGTGGGTGGTTCAGAATCTTGGCTCATGGACATCAGGTCTTGGGCCAATAGGATTGCACCGTCAATGGTGGTTTGGTTGTAAGAGGCAACATGTCCCCGAACAGGCTCAGGAAGGCCAAGGATGTACTTCCTGATTTTATCAGGTTCTGTGCTTACCATGGCTGGGCGGAGGGCAGCGAGTTGCTGGAATCTGGTGGTATAACCATCGATATCACCACCCTGAACCTTTAGGTTCCAGAACTCCTCGTCCAGCTTTTGGAGTTTGGCGATTGAGCAGTATTTGGCAGTGAGTTTTGCTTTCAAGTCCTCCCAAGAGAGTTGGTAGGCAGTGTCAGCACCCACTGATTGGGTATATGAATTCCACCAAGAGTGGGCATCATCTTCAAGAGAGCAGGTGGCGAAGTTTACCTTGTCGTTCTCCGCGCATTTGCTGACACGGAAAACAGTTTCCATTTTCTCGAACCATCTGATAAGTCCGATGGCTCCTTCAGAACCCTTGAAGCTGGAGGGTTTGCAGCTTTGAAAGTCCTTGTAAGAACAAGGTTTAGCAGTAGTGGTTTCAGCGGCATCGCTGTTTCTGGTGGAGTTTTGTGGGGTATTCCCAGCCAAGGCTTCAGTAACAGCCTGGGTTATAAGCGATGTAAGCTGAGCATCGGTATATGGTCTTGACTTTGGCGGCATGATTCTTCAATAAAAGAAATGAAGATACATGAGATTTCGTAGGAAAGTTGTATTTGTTATAGATGTACATGTATAAAATCAGTAATACATGACATCAACATGGAAAAATGACAATTAATATGAGTTGAACAACAAGGAATATTTGATAGCTAATATGAGTTCAAAGGTTACATCCTACAGAGTTATTACAAAAGGCGTCGGGAATTGTTACATCCGACCGAATTTTAGAGTAGCGCGTAGATAGTTACTAGATTACAGGATAGATTACAAGACAAAGACTACACTAGTCTTAACGTAGATTAATTTGTTCCATCATCGTGACAAGACGGTCAACAGTGTTTGCAAGTCTGCTAGCTTGTCGGGCGTTATCTTCTGCTAGTGCTAGTCATTGTGTTAGTCCACGGGCATACTCTTCTGCTTCATGTGAGCGCTGTTCACACTCTTCCATCCTTTGTCGCAGAAGGGCATTTTCCACGCTTATTTCTATTACTTGGTTGCGAAGGACATCCATGTTGTTGTTTGTGATCTCAAGGTCGTCGGAGACTTGTTCGATGCGCTCGAGAGATGTAAGTCTCCAGTTTTCGTTTGTTTCCTATAACACGACATCCATGGAGCGAAGTCGCTGCTCGTGTTGGTTCACCCTAGTGGCTAAGGCCGGCAAGGTGCAGTGAGTGGGGTACGGGCCAGCTCGAGGCAACCTGTTGTTCCTCCTTGCTACCCTTGGGTTCTGCGACCCGGATTGAGAGCGAGATGAGTTTGATGGTGTGTTTGCCATTTCTGAGATAAAGCGTTAGTAAGATTGAGGCCTATATTCATATAGTTCCTATATAATATAGCCTATTGAGTGTCTAGCATAAACATGTTTAAGTCTCGGTTCTCTCGAGGTCAGAGTCTTCTATTGTACCCTGTTCAGCCATAACTACTTTCAGATCTTACATCATCTTTGCTTAATTGTACATAGTTGATCAGGCTATGTTAAATTAAACTCGTATGACGTAATCACTGAACCAGTTATACCTAATAAGGAATACCGCCTAATGGTCATAGTCTAGGCCCACTAAATGCAACCTAGTTCACTATAACCTTAGGCTCTGATACCAATCTGTAACACCCCCAAATTGAATGATTTGCGGAAGCTTGATTTGGGTGTTACTAATCAATAACAAAGCACAAAGATATATAGTAAACGACTCTATATGCGTCGTTTTAACAAAATATATTGATAATAGAAATGTTTACAACATTTAAAGCTTTACATAGCTCGAGTTTAAATCAAATGAGATTTCAGTGCATAAGTACTTGTACAAAATATACTAATGCAAGAAAATCTCAATCTTCTGTATGCTTACTCGAGCTAAAATCCTGAAGCAGAAACATCCTACTGCTTGGTACCTGCGATATATGCTAAAAGGTCAGCTAAAAGCTGGTGAGCTCACAGGTTTGAAATCAGTTAATATAGTGTGAACCGCAAGATTTAAATAATGAATTGCATCCAGCAATTAAATAATGAATTGCATCCAGCAATTAAATGATAGTCATCGTGTATACAGCCATGAGCACATAGTTGAGCTTAACTCGAGGGCCGGGTCCCCTATAGAGAATTCCGGGCGAGGTGCCTCCACGAATGCCTAATCAACATTCATCTTCCCAAATATTAGTACGTCCGTTTACCCGGTTAGTGCTTGCTAACCCGGACGAGGTGGGTCAATCCTATATGGTACCATATACTAATATTCACGCTACAACGTATTAACAACTATGCTGACGGAGGACTTTAAAATGATTAGTTTCGAAAAACTCATGTAGTATATGAAATGTTTGTACTTGCGTTCACATGTTAAAAATGAGCAATATATCACACCCCTGAGTAAAACAGTAAAAGAGGGGCTATGAGACTCACCTGAGTCTGAAAGCGTTTAAACAAACGTAAGTTGATTAGCCGAGTATGAAGTCCAAAGACTTGTAACCTGAGGGTGTCCACGACACGCGATGGTTATAATCATGATTTGGGTATCTCAACAGATCACCCTTGTAGTTGTTCGTTCAACTATAATGTCCAAATTTCCACTATTTGGTTGATAAGTTTAAGTATTTGAAAAGTGTACGGCCCGTTGGTGACGGATTTGTAATAATAATCTCAACTATTATTATTTTGATTTCGTGGCGTTTTACTTGGGAAAATGTGTTTTGATTGTGTTTTAGAAGCCGTTACGGAATCTAAGTACGGGGGTCCGGGGGCAGCGCCCCTGGTAGCGGGGTCCAAGGGGCGGCAGCCCCTGGCGGGGTCCAAGGGGCAGAGCCCCTGGCTGGGGTCGAGCTGCTAGGTCAGCTTGGAAAATTTTTATTTCTACAATATTGCTTTAACGAAAAACGCATCTGGAACCGAATTTAGGTAAAATCGAGTGATAAATTTCGAGTCTCGACACTTAGTAAAAATCTGTGTTTTTGAGGTTCTGGTTTGTGCGACGTTGGGTGCGACGTCGCAGGTAGGATTGCGACGTTGAGCATGACGTCGCTAAAGGCGACGTTTCGCAATTTAATGCGACGTTGTTCGTGGCGTCGCTATATGCGACGTTGTTGATTTCTGCGACGTAGGGGCTTGCGTCGCTAAGTGCGACGTGGTGAGGTATTGGCGACGTTAAGGCTGATGTCGCTATATGCGACGTCGCAATTTAATGCGACGTTGTTACTGACGTCGCACCATGCGACGTCACGAGGGGTTTTGCGACGTTGAAGCTGACGTCGCATAAATTCTGGGCCAACTGCGACGTAGCGGTCTGTTGGCCGGAAAATGAGTCGAAAACGAGTTTTTCGGTTTCCGTTCGGTCCAAAACTTTTACCCAACCCAAATATGGACATTATGAGCTTAAACAAACAACTAGAAGGTGAAAACACTTAAAAACGAGAGATTTCGGGATTTGTCAGAAACTTACAAAGTGTCGGATGAGAAATCCGAAAAGATAGCGTTGTAGATTGGGAATAGGTGAACGTTTTTCTCCAAACGAGTATGGCGATTTACGGTCGTTTTGAGGTGTTATTTGGTGTATTTGTATGGTGGTGGTGATGGTGTAGTTTGAGAGAAAAGAGGGAAGAGAGATAGGAAGAAGAAATGAAATGAAAGAAAATGGTGGGGAATGGGAGGTTATCCTCCCATTTTTCGCCCCGCGTTTCCGCTCCATGCGGTGTTCGTTTGCTCCGTCATTTAAACGTTAAATAATTATTTTACAAATTAAATGGTATGTTTTAAAATACCAATTATTACGCGATATTTTATTTAAATGTTTTATAATTCTATTTATATTTGAGTTACAAAATGTAAGTCTGTTTATTTAGTTTGCGCGTTTTAATATTTTAATTTGTGTAAGTTCTGTTTGTATGATACGAATGAATACGAAATATTATCATAATAATATTTTTGACATAAAAGCGTTATTTAATAAAATTGGTCACCAACGTCCGTATTAAATTGAATCGAAATACATTCGATTTAAGTTGCGTACGATTTAACCAAATCGCATTTTCGTATATATTCAACAATATATATAATTCGATACATTAATTAGTCTAACACGGAACTAATTACATGTATTAACGTATGATTAGGCACTAATTACTAGTCCTAATTTGGCGGGTGTTACAGCTTTCAAATATTTTTAATATGGGTTCCATTTGATTTAGTTTATTCGGTTCATGCTGTTGGTGGATTGAAATCAAAATTGTGTATATTCCATTCAAAGAAATCCATTCATTTGGTTGGATTGAAATTGAAATCAAAATTGATTTCTACGACATTTTCAGAACTCATCTGCATCAGCTATAAGAAACGGTCCAATCAATGTGAATGTAACCCAAAAAAAATCAAGAAAATTGCAAGAGACATGAGGTGAATTCTGGTAATAACATCTATATCATTTTTGATATTTGAAATAGATTTTTTATAATTGTTATTGTCTGCTAGGTTTTTTATAGCTTTGGGGGTTTTTATGAATTGTAATAGATTCGAATTGATGTTTGATATCTCTTTATTGTAAGGCTTTTGATTTTTGTCAGGCTACGAATGTTTATTATGGTATTTCATGAAGCGCTCACCAAGTGTTCAACGAAATGCCTTAGTGAGTAGTTTCCTAAAAATTGCTTAATATTTGAAGGTATACTTTTAGTACTCTCATAAAAATTATATCGTCATTTTATACCGTACTTATGCTTAATATCTAAAGCCATATTTCAAGATTGTGCGTGAAAGTTGAAATCTCTGGATTTTTGGCCCGCTATTAATATCTAATGTTATCGTGATATATATCCATTTGTGTGAATTTTAATGATCTATAGGATCAGAAGTTGCTCGCTGAAGCTGAAGGTAATGTCACGGAAGCTAAGAAGCAATACGATCAGATGTTAAAAAGTACACAGTTAGAACTGTCAAGGCATTGGAAGGGAATTTCTCAGGGGAATGATCAGTTAAGGTCCACTGTTGCCTCTGTATCAACCTTTCCGATGATGAGGTAAGCTACATATGGTTGTCTTTTATTTGTAAGATTTACAAAATGTGTGAACCAACAACATGAAATCTATGGTTTTGTTTTTGTTAGGTTGTCAGTTCTCTAATATGGCTAGATGACGAATTCAAACTAAATGCCCTTCACAATCCTGGTAGTCGTTAAGGAAGATGAAATGATAAAGTTACTTTAAGCCAAAGAACAACACTCTCTGCTTTATTAGGAGGCCGAGTTAAGATTGAACCAATGACCACATAGGTATGTATTTGTTAAGAGTATTTTATTACTTCACATTGCATATATTACTACACTTCTATTAGTAAAGAGTATTTGACGGTCACAAAACGATAGAAATCTATGGCATCTAAAAGAGGTGATAATAGTAGCTAATATAGTTGTGATGTTGAACTTTTTAGTCTATAAAAAAATGATAATCGTATGCAGGTTTTATCCCCTGTCCAAAAAAATTAGGTAAAAGCTACTGGATTTTTTGAAAGGTGGTATTAAGGGCGGGTTGGGTAGGATAGCAAATTTGAGTATATTGGATATTTGTGCTTGGTAAATAATGCACTGCTATTTGATTTGACCGTTTATAAATTTGAGTATATCGGGTCTTTGTCAATCCAAAAGCAATATCAGGTTATACACATACACAATTAATTGTTCAATAAATTTTAGATCAATTATTCCTTCTTATGCATCTATTGTATGGAATTAAGATTAGTTATACTCTTCAACTGGTCTCAATACCGAAATTCCGTGTCTCTTTGTTAATCACTTATTCTATATGTTGTCGTCTCCAAAATCTCTAAGACTTGGTTAATAAGGTAGCAGCTTGAAAAGAATGTTATGTAGACTGTAACTGAATATATATTATTTGAAAAAGAAGGTCCAATATCATACTACTCATAATGCGATATAACATGGAAAAATAGAAAGAACACGTCAAGCTGTAGGTAGCATTATGAGGTATGAAAAATCAGATTTTAACGTAACTGTGATTGTTGGCTTGAGTATCTGGGTGTCCATTCTCAAACCGAGTATCTGATTATTTTTACAATTTTTACTTCTTTAAATACTAAGAAGTCAAATATTTATAGGGAAATCGAGAGGTTTACAAGAAAAGAGGGGTTTGAATATGATGAGTTTAACCAATAAAACTTTAGGAGACTTCCCATTGGTTTCACCAATAAAAACTGTATTACTTGCTAAAGATTTGTTTTATTGTAATCTTGTCAGTTTACGGGTTTCAATATACCATTCTATAGCGCCACGTAAATAAAGTGAACATGTTCAAAGTTACTGACAAGAAAGGGTATAGTGGTAGATTAGCTTGAGTAAAAATACTGAAAGTTGGTTAGTTAAAATACGTAGTTTCGGAATATTCAGTGGTTTTGATGGTTGTTAACAAAGTTCGTTACCTAAAATAGAAGTCGTGTAACTTATGTTTCCTTGCCATGCAGTTTCGCCCTTCTTAAAAATATAATTATAACTTATTAGTTTTTGACATTGGGAGTTGAATTTTCTGTCTATAAGGTGTTTTACTTATAAGCGATGATGCAAGTTTTACATTGTGCTTTAAAAAAGAGGTTAAGTCCTATTGGTGGAACAACCATCAGAATTTGTTTGAAAGTTATATGCAATCATTAACATGTTTTTGATCATGAGTTATCAACCATATATAAAGTACCAATAAACATGTTGCAGGGTGATCTCGAGAAAAATATTTGAAAGTCACAAAAGGATAGAAATCTATGGCACCTAAAAGAAGTGATTATAGCAGCTAATATAGTTGTGATGTTGAACTTTTTAGTCTATAAAAAGAAAATAATAATCGTATGCAGGTTTTATTCCTTGTCCAAAAAATTAGGTAAAAGCTACTGCATATCTTGAAAGGTGGCATTATGGGTGGGTTGAGTAGGCTAGAAAAATTGCTAATTGTGGGTTTTATCTCCTATTTATTTAGCAAACCTTGGCTATTCTTGATGTAGAAATCTAATACTGGTGCATATGTTGATAGTTAGATTTTACATCTATTTAGTTTAGTCTAGATTTGGACATATTTGAATTTACAAAGAGGGTGGTTAATGGTCCTTTAGTTGAATGAAATCATACGTGATGCCAAGTTTAGGAGAACTCTTTAAATAGCCCTTTATTTTTATCATGATTCATCGTTGTGAGTACAATTTGTATGCATCATGTATATGATTTTCAAATGTGGTTCAATGTTGGAAGATGAGGTATGAAAAATCAGATTTGAACGTAACTGTGATTGTTGGCTTGAGTGTCTAGGTGTCCATTCTTAACCTGAGTATCTGATTATTTTTACAATTTTTACTTCTTTAAATACTAAGAAGTCAAATATTCATAGGGAAATCGAGAGGTTTACAAGAAAAGAGGGGTTTGAATATGATGGGTTTTACCAATAAAACTTTAGGAGACTTCCCATTGGTTTCACCAATAAAAACTGTATTACTTGCTAAAGATTTGTTTTATTGTAATCTTGTCAGTTTACGGGTTTCAATATACCATTCTATAGCGCCACGTAGATAAAGTCAACATGTTCAAAGTTACTGACAAGAAAGGGTATCGTGGTAGATTATCTTGAGTCAAAATACTGAAAGTTGGTTAGTTAAAATACGTAGTTTCGGAATATTCAGTGGTTTTGATGGTTGTTAACAAAGTTCGTTACCTAAAATAGAAGTCGTGTAACTTATGTTTCCTTGCCATGCAGTTTCGCCCTTCTTAAAAATATAATTATAACTTATTAGTTTTTGACATTGGGAGTTGAATTTTCTGTCTATAAGGTGTTTTACTTATAAGCGATGATGCAAGTTTTACATTGTACTTTAAAAAAGAGGTTAAGTCCTATTGGTGGAACAACCATCAGAATTTGTTTGAAAGTTATATGCAATCATTAACATGTTTTTGATCATGAGTTATCAACCATATATAAAGTACCAATAAACATGTTGCAGGGTGATCTCGAGAAAAATATTTGAAAGTCACAAAAGGATAGAAATCTATGGCACCTAAAAGAAGTGATTATAGCAGCTAATATAGTTGTGATGTTGAACTTTTTAGTCTATAAAAAGAAAATAATAATCGTATGCAGGTTTTATTCCTTGTCCAAAAAATTAGGTAAAAGCTACTGCATATCTTGAAAGGTGGCATTATGGGTGGGTTGAGTAGGCTAGAAAAATTGCTAATTGTGGGTTTTATCTCCTATTTATTTAGCAAACCTTGGCTATTCTTGATGTAGAAATCTAATACTGGTGCATATGTTGATAGTTAGATTTTACATCTATTTAGTTTAGTCTAGATTTGGACATCTTTGAATTTACAAAGAGGGTGGTTAATGGTCCTTTAGTTGAATGAAATCATACGTGATGCCAAGTTTAGGAGAACTCTTTAAATAGCCCTTTATTTTTATCATGATTCATCGTTGTGAGTACAATTTGTATGCATCATGTATATGATTTTCAAATGTGGTTCAATGTTGGAAGATGAGGTATGAAAAATCAGATTTGAACGTAACTGTGATTGTTGGCTTGAGTGTCTGGGTGTCCATTCTTAACCCGAGTATCTGATTATTATTACAATTTTTACTTCTTTAAATACTAAGAAGTCAAATATTCATAGGGAAATCGAGAGGTTTACAAGAAAAGAGGGTTTGAATATGATGGGTTTTACCAATAAAACTTTAGGAGACTTCCCATTGGTTTCACCAATAAAAACTGTATTACTTGCTAAAGATTTGTTTTATTGTGATCTTGTCAGTTTACGGGTTTCAATATACCATTCTATAGCGCCACGTAGATAAAGTCAACATGTTCAAAGTTACTGACAAGAAAGGGTATCATGGTAGATTAGCTTGAGTCAAAATACTGAAAGTTGGTTAGTTAAAATACGTAGTTTCGGAATATTCAGTGGTTTTGATGGTTGTTAACAAAGTTCGTTACCTAAAATAGAAGTCGTGTAACTTATGTTTCCTTGCCATGCAGTTTCGCCCTTCTTAAAAATATAATTATAACTTATTAGTTTTTGACATTGGGAGTTGAATTTTCTGTCTATAAGGTGTTTTACTTATAAGCGATGATGCAAGTTTTACATTGTGCTTTAAAAAAGAGGTTAAGTCCTATTGGTGGAACAACCATCAGAATTTGTTTGAAAGTTATATGCAATCATTAACATGTTTTTGATCATGAGTTATCAACCATATATAAAGTACCAATAATCATGTTGCAGGGTGATCTCGAGAAAAATATTTGAAAGTCACAAAAGGATAGAAATCTATGGCACCTAAAAGAAGTGATTATAGCAGCTAATATAGTTGTGATGTTGAACTTTTTAGTCTATAAAAAGAAAATAATAATCGTATGCAGGTTTTATTCCTTGTCCAAAAAATTAGGTAAAAGCTACTGCATATCTTGAAAGGTGGCATTATGGGTGGGTTGAGTAGGCTAGAAAAATTGCTAATTGTGGGTTTTATCTCCTATTTATTTAGCAAACATTGGCTATTCTTGATGTAGAAATCTATTACTGGTGCATATGTTGATAGTTAGATTTTACATCTATTTAGTTCAGTCTAGATTTGGACATATTTGAATTTACAAAGAGGGTGGTTAATGGTCCTTTAGTTGAATGAAATCATACGTGATGCCAAGTTTAGGAGAACTCTTTAAATAGCCCTTTATTTTTATCATGATTCATCGTTGTGAGTATAATTTGTATGCATCATGTATATGATTTTCAAATGTGGTTCAATGTTGCAAGATGAGGTATGTAAAATCAGATTTGAACGTAACTGTGATTGTTGGCTTGAGTGTCTGGGTGTCCATTCTCAAACCGAGTATATGATTATTTTTACAATTTTTACTTCTTTAAATACTAAGAAGTCAAATATTCATAGGGAAATCGAGAGGTTTACAAGAAAAGAGGGGTTTGAATATGATGGGTTTTACCAATAAAACTTTAGAAGACTTCCCATTGGTTTCACCAATAAAAACTGTATTACTTGCTAAAGATTTGTTTTATTGTGATCTTGTCAGTTTACGGGTTTCAATATACCATTCTATAGCGCCACGTAAATAAAGTGAACATGTTCAAAGTTACTGACAAGAAAGGGTATAGTGGTAGATTAGCTTGAGTCAAAATACTGAAAGTTGGTTAGTTAAAATACGTAGTTTCGGAATATTCAGTGGTTTTGATGGTTGTTAACAAAGTTCGTTACCTAAAATAGAAGTCGTGTAACTTATGTTTCCTTGCCATGCAGTTTCGCCCTTCTTAAAAATATAATTATAACTTATTAGTTCTGACATTGGGAGTTAAATTTTCTGTCTATAAGGTGTTTTACTTATAAGCGATGATGCAAGTTTTACATTGTGCTTGTAAAAAAGAGGTTAAGTCCTATTGGTGAAACAGAGGTAAGAATTTGTTTGAAAGTTATATGCAATCATTAACATGTTTTTTATCTTGATTTATCAACCATATATAAAGTACCAGTAAACATGTTGCAGGGTGATCTCGAGAAAAATATTTGAAGGTCACAATAGGATAGAAATCTATGGCATCTAAAAGAGGTGATTATAGCAGCTAATATAGTTGTGATGTTGAACTTTTTAGTCTATAAAAAGAAAATAATAATCGTATGCAGGTTTTATTCCTTGTCCAAAAAATTAGGTAAAAGCTATTGCATATCTTGAAAGGTGGCATTATAGGTGGGTTGAGTAGGCTAGAAAAATTGCTAATTGTGGGTTTTATCTCCTATTTATTTAGCAAACCTTGGCTATTCTTGATGTAGAAATCTATTACTGGTGCATATGTTGATAGTTAGATTTTACATCTATCTAGTTTAGTCTAGATTTGGACATATTTGAATTTACAAAGAGGGTGGTTAATGGTCCTTTAGTTGAATGAAATCATACGTGATGCCAAGTTTAGGAGAACTCTTTAAATAGCCCTTTATTTTTATCATGATTCATCGTTGTGAGTACAATTTGTGTGCATCATGTATATGATTTTCAAATGTGGTTCAATGTTGCAAGATGCTTTAGGCTTGAATTTGAGTTTCTATATTATTGGTGCGTTACACTTCTTGCAGAGACCAATATTGGTGAGTCATTACATATATATATGGGCATTATGCGTTTATGCTTATCAGGTTCTCCAACAAGTCAAACCGGTAGAATTTATAATATTCCTAGCTATAACGAAAGTCTGTCAAATGCATTCCAACCCTTTCTGAACCTGTATAAATTTAAATCCTTAGACCCATTTCCCAATCTAATTGATATTTCAAAACAATGGGATCTTCTCACCATTGATCTGATATACTACTGAGAATAGCTTTAAGAATAATGATGATTAGGAAATTAACTTATTTAATGATTTAATGTAGTGACAAGTTGGGTCTAAGCCTTGAAGTGGGTGTCTTTGCTGTAACATCCTCGAAATGGACATAGATGTTTATATATTAATTCTTGATTTAAATATGTATTTAAATGTGTTTGGAAATAATATTGTTTGAAATAGTTGAAATAATTGGAATAGGAGCCGAATATTCCAATGTGATAAGTGAATTATTAATTGTTGTAAATTAATATAGTTGACGGTGCAATAAAATGTTTGGACTCGCAAATGGTTTTCGGGTTCCAGACAATAGATTGAGATGGGGTATTAAATTATACCTGTATATTGAAGGCGGTTTGTGAACCGACTATATATTTAACTTTCCTTTTTAGGAAAGTTCATTTAGAAACTTCAAAACTCACAGAAACTCTCAGAAAACCTCCAAATCAAATTAGAAATCAAATCAGGAAGTTGTGATTCTCGTGAAACTTCACCATGGACAGATTATCATCAGTATATTCTTCAATCAGTAAGTGTTCTTGAGTATTTAAGAATTTGATTTTGATTGAAATAGGGTGAATTGATGATTTTGAAGAATTAGATGTTAGAAATCATGTTATAACTGTTATATAATGTTTATACGAAGTTAATTGTGATATATAACGGTTTGAAATTGAGTTTTGAGTGTTTTGGGTATTAAACCCGTAGGTTAGGGTTTGATCAGGGATGAAGATGAGCTGAAAAAGGCTCAAACGCGATCCCAGAACCCTAGCCAGGATCGCGTTCGTTAGTTATAAAAGGAATCGGACGAGTTTTGTTCTTGGGAACGCGATCCCAAGAATTTGTCCGGATCGCGTTGCTTAGTTATAATTTGTCACAGAATGATTTTACAAAGAGGAACGCGATCCCACCATTGTTTTCTGGATCGCGTTTGTTAGTACTTTTTGTAAAATTTCAAAAGTGCATAAGTGTTTAGTAGTGATTTTTGCCACGGAAAAAATTGACAAATTGTCTTTAAACTCCGATTGGGCTGAAATTTACATGGTCACTCGAAAACGGCCCACTGATCAACGCTATATAGCCTAGTCAGTTTTTGGACATTCGGGGTCGTTTAGGGGTCGAAAATGGCATTTTACATTTTTTGGACCTTATTTCGGGACTTTTTGATTTTGTTCCGAATTGAACTTTTGTTTGCTGTGATCTTAGAGATCATTGGATTCATGTAATTATGTTATGATTGTGTAACGATATTAATTACCTAAGTATTATCAGTTGAGACAAGTTACTAACTTATTGTTTAATTGATTGTATTCTCAGATGTGGAGAAGGCTCAGTAATATTAGACTTCTGAGCTTGCGGCTGAGGTAGTCGGTGAGTGGATCTGTAACCTCAGTGTGATTTAGTTGTAATGATTTGATTTACAACAAGAAAATTATAGTATTACTTTGATATGATGCATCTGTTGAGATATCTTGCTATGATAGTTTAAATAGTTGCTTACTTGGCTGATTGAGCTAATATGTAAGATTCTGAGGTCAACTTGATTTGATGGTTGGGCTTGTTGTTGTTGTAGACGACAGGAGATCTCGGAAACTTGAAATGTTGGTTTAGAGATCTAGGTCGTGTGTGATCGACAACAAGTTATCGGTAGATCGGTATGGGCCAATACAGATGATTGATAAGAGTTCCTTGAGTGCCAAACCGGTATTAGGGTGTCTCAGGGACCACCGATCCTCATGATGTTGCGTGTATGACATTGATTGGATGTCGAGTGATTGATTGATTTTCTGTTTATTGTAATTTGATGTAAACAGATTGTTATGCTAGGTTGGACTGTTGATTATAGTTTCATTCACTTAGCTTTATGCTAACTCCACCACAGTTCTTCCTGCAGGTTGTAATCACTACAACAAAAATGAGCTATTAGGACGCTTTTCATGGGACATCACTAAAAAAGCGTCCTAAAAACTATCTAATAGGACGCTATAGTTCTTTTGCCTATTATTGTATTTTCTAATAGGACACCTGTTATTTTAAGTCCTAATAGATCGAGTTTATGGGACTCTTATTCATCAAGGTCTTATTATACTATAGACTAATAGGACACATGGATGATGTCCTATTATAATAAAGACTATTAGGACGCTTGATATCTGAGTCGTTTTACATCAAGTCTTAGAGGACGCTTTTTCCTCGATGTCTTATTATAATTGAGCCTATTAGGACACTGTTAAGTAAGTCTTATTACATTGAGTGTAGTGATCATTGTATTTTAGGGTACAATAGGGCACATATGATATTTCAGTCATTTATGTATTTTTATAGGACACTTAGTAGTCTCGTCTAACAATAAATTAAGAACGTACTTGGTAGTCATGGGTACTTTTTATGATTATTGTTGTTCTTTAACATGGCTAACATATATTTTTTTGTTGTTCAACTCTTGAACAATGACAAAAGCTCCATTGTTGCTCCATGGCATAGCCCTCTGAATAATAATGAAGGGTAAGAGGTTCAACACTTTTTTAGCTATATTTGACAATGACAATGGTGTTTTTTTTTATTGCACATTCAGCCTCCATCAAACTAATTTTCTAACTTTCACCACTTTAAAATCCATCTATTTGGATAGCGTGAATTTAGTTTACTATATATTGTTGAATTTTGACAAGTGAACCGAGACCCTTTATTTTTTAATAGTACAAGAAAAATATGTTTTCATGTTCAAAATCAAATTAAAGTTGATTAAACCTCATTACTAATATTGTGCCTTTCCCAATCAGACAGCAATCCTGACAACTGTGATTACTTTAAGCAATCTGTGATGTGTGGTGTTTTTTTTCTAGGCAAAACAGCAAGGATCCCACATAAATTATTAACTTTATTTATGAACAAACAAGAATATTTCCAAACGAAACTACAAAAAACATGGATAATTCAGTAAGATTGTCACTCCACCAAATTAGCCAAGAAACAACTAGACGAAAGCTAGCTAAAACAGTCCTACAGACCATCAAAACAGGCCAAGAAAACCATAAAACATGACCATTGTCCTGTTTGAATGCTCTTGAAAAATAACTAAAGTCCGAGATTTAACAGAAGCATCACCGCAATAATAATAACGCAGCTAACAATATCCTAACTTCTGGGATGTTCACCCAATTTTGGACACATTAACCAACTCCCATAGCGATGTTTTTAAAAGCTACAGAACTCGATTCGTGTGAATGCCCATCTGAGTGTTCTTAATCTTTCAATCATTCTCACCACAAGGTTGCCCAATCATTACCTACAAGTAAATAAATAAAACATAAGACAATTAAAAGCTCATATTTAATTATTACTATTTTGATCTGTGCAACCTATGCTAGTATAACAAAGTAGGCTGTTCAAATGGCAAGGCTTCTGTTAAATGGGGTTATTTGGGTCAGTTTGTTCGGTTTGTAGAAAAAAGTATAATAGTGCAGCTCAATTCATTTTTTAATTTCATTTACACCATTTACTGGTTGATGTTTGGTATACGCAAGGGTATGACATTATTGTAAAAGTACAGGGAGTTCCAAGGGGGTTATGGATGTTGGCTTTTCTAATCAAAAGAACGAGTTTTCTTCTTTTTGAGGTCATTTACGCTAAGCTTTCTTGTGCTAACTGAGATAACTAGGCTGTAGTAAAAATTGCATGTAAGTGGGTGTAGTGGGACTTATTACGTTAATGTGTTTGTCTGATGTCTATGTGATTGAGTATTTAATTTTTTTTAAGAAGGCTTAGGTCATTTCTGAGTCAAAGTATGCGCTCTAACTGTTTCGGTTATAGTTTGAACCCTAAATCTCAAAGATTGATCTTTGTGGTAAAGGCGATAGAAGTTTGAGTGAAACCTGGTCAAGCCACGCTTAAATGAGAGTTTATTCCATATGACAAGATTTGTAAAAGTTGATTTGGACTAATGTAAAAATTAGAGGGCTGCAAGTTTGGTGCAAGTTGACTACTTATGTCACTTGTATATAAAAAATGATATAGCTTACTTAAAGGGCATTAGTTACATAACAGTCAATTCAGCATTTCAGCAATAGCAGAATTTCATCAAAGCAAAAACTAAAAATAACTTATAAATCATAAGATGCTCATGAGAAGAATGAAAGACAAACCTGAGATTTATATGGGATCCAATCAAAGAAAATTGGTAATTAAATCCTCAAATGGTCTCTAACTAATCTTCATCTGCAGCTTCATCTAAAACAAAGGTATTGGTGTCAACAATTGTTCCTCTTAAACCATCTCTAACCAAGTCAATATCCATATTGTCGTCATCTTGGGGAGCGTTTGACGCATTACTCTGCAAATATGTTTCAACATCATCTAGACATGTTTGTTCACTCATGTCATAAGAATCTCTAGCTGTTGTCTTGATCACAACATGCCACCCTTTGGCAACAGGGTCCTCAACATAAAACACTTGTTGCGCTTGACTAGCTAGTATAAATGGCTCAGTATGAGGCTTTAATCCGTTAAAGTTGAGTAGAGTGAACCCATTCTCATCTTCTTTTTTCCTCTTACCGTTTGAGATCCAATCACAATCAAATAGCACTATTCTTCGATCAATTGAGTATTCCAACTCAATGATGTTATTTAAAACCCCGTAGTATGTTACATCTCCCATAATAGGATTGTTATCTTTTGCACTTGAGAAGCTGTTTGTCATGGCATCAAGCATCACTCCACTATTCTGTGTTTTTCTTTTTCGTTCAAGATGTTTTGTGTGAAATCTAAAACCATTTATGATAAACCCCTTATATTGTTTCACAATCTCCATAGGGCCACTTGCCAAAGCCCTCACTTCTTCGGTGATCCTATGATCCCCTCTAGCATCTAGCTCCTCAACCTGAAAAAGAGGTAAGATGAATTAAGGATATATGAAATGAAGTTCATCTAGTTGGAAGCTAAAATGCTACATGATTCCTGGTTATTACTCACATGATCTTGAAACCACGATTCAAAAGTCTCACTATGAATACGCTGAACCTCATGGCCACGTAACCGTCGATTTTCATTATGAACAATCTTAAGATGTTCAGACATGATAAGATAACAAAACTGTCAAATTAATGATCAGAAAAGTAAT
Source organism: Helichrysum umbraculigerum (assembly GCA_949592205.1). Classification (NCBI taxonomy): domain Eukaryota; kingdom Viridiplantae; phylum Streptophyta; class Magnoliopsida; order Asterales; family Asteraceae; genus Helichrysum; species Helichrysum umbraculigerum. The sequence goes on along the minus strand of CATIUR010000005.1, from coordinate 78,014,894 downwards.
GTAACTCACAATTTTTTTAAGAATTTACTTACTCAATAAACTCATCAACAATGTTACAATTAAACAACACATAAGTATGTGCTTTCGTTAACGTCTCAAGGTCAAGTGCTTTAATTTCTGCTGCACCCACCGGACGACCAGGCATAGAAAAGATGGGACATATGTCAACACAACTACCATCATCATAATTCCGACTTGCTCTGTTATGTCTAGTCTCAATATCAGGGGATAAGTACAACGAACAAAATGACATACACTCTTCAACTAAATACCCTTCTGCAATTGAACCCTCGGGTTTACTTCTATTCCGTACGTATGATTTTAATGTAGACAAATACCTAGGTGATCAAGAAAATGAAAGTCAGATTTAGTGATATCTAAATGTAATTTATGAATAAAAGCTAAATATATACCTCTCGATTGGATACATCCAACGATAATGAACTGGTCCACCTATTTTCGCCTCTGAAGCAAGATGAACTGAAAGATGAACCATGACATCAAAAAATGAAGGTGGAAAAATCCTCTCTAAATCACATAGAGTTTTCCCGATTTCATTTTCCATTCTCACCAAATCATGAGGGTTAAGAACTTTTGAGCATATTTTTCTAAAGTAAAGACATAATTTCATCAAAGGCAAGCGCACGTGCTTTGGTAAAACATTACGTAAGGCTAATGAAAGTAATTGTTGCATCAAAATATGGCTATCATGACTTTTAAGCCCGGATATCTTTGGAGGCTTTAGCTGGACACATCTAGATATATTAGCTGCATATCCATCTGGAACTTTCACATTTTTTAAAATACCGCAAAATATTTCTTTCTCATCTTTATTCATTGAAAAACAAGCTGGAGGCAGGCACACTTTGTTGTTAGCTTTATCTTGTGGATGAAGTTCAGGTCTTATATCCATTTCTTGCAAATCAAGGCGAGCTTTCAAATGATCCTTATTCTTTCCATCTAAATTCATTAACGTTCCAACTACACTATCACAGACATTCTTTTCAATATGCATAACATCTAGATTGTGACGTAGCAAATTGTCCTTCCAATATGGTAAATTGAAAAAAATACTCCTCTTCTTCCAATTAAATGGTAAATCTGGGTTATCCTTAACTAGTTTTCCAAATTTAATTGCATGTCCATGAAGCTCGTTCAACACATCTGACCCTATCAACCGGGGAGGTGGCCTCCCATGCTCTTCGGTGCCATCAAAGGACTTCTTATCCTTTCGAAAAGCATGTTTATAAGGCAAATATCGGCGATGTCCCATGTAACAAAATTTCCTCCCATGCTTTAAGCGTTGTGACTTTGTATGTTTATGGCAAGATGGGCATGCAAGTTGACCTTTAGTACTCCATCCTGACAGATTCGCATAAGCAGGAAAATCGCTTATTGTCCATAACAAACAAGCACGCATTTGAAAATTGTTCTTTTTTGAGGCGTCGTAGGTCTCCACTCCAACATCCCACAACTCTTTTAGCTCGTCCACTAAGGGTTCTAAATAAACATCTATACTATTACCTGGAGCAGATGGACCCGGTATAAGTAAGGACATCATGAAATAAGGTTGCTTCATGCACATCCATGGAGGAAGATTATATGGTATCAAAATAACAGGCCATGTGCTGTGAGAAACACTCATTGTCCGAAAAGGATTAAACCCATCACTAGCTAAACCAAGTCTAACATTGCGAGGTTCCATTGCAAATTCAGGATACTGGAAATCAAAGGTTTTCCAAGCGGGGGAATCTGCAGGATGTCTCAAGTAACCATCTTTAGTACGACTTTCTTCATGCCATCTCATGGATGCAGCAGTTTTAGATGACATGTATAGCCTTTGCAACCTTGGTTTTATTGGAAAATAACGTAAGACTTTTGCTGCAATCTTCTTATGGTTAGAGGCACCATTTGACCGATCTTCTTTATTATCATCATCTTGTGTATACCTGGAGGTATGGCAAACATCACACTCAGTTTTATTTTTGCTTTCTTTCCAGTACAGCATGCAATCATTGGGACATGCATCAATTTTTTCATAACTAAGTCCCAAATCTTTTATAATCTTCTTCATTTCATACAATGACTTGGGTATACATGCATCTGGGAAAGACTCCCTCAATGTATCAAGTATCATGCTGAAACCGTGGTCATTGCATTTTCCTATACACTTGCTATGATATAGTCTAACGATAAAAGAAAGAACCGAGTTTTCACAACCGGGATATAATTCCTTCTTTGCATCTTCCAAAACTTTATAAAATTTACTAGCGTTTGCATTTGGTATAGTGCTATTTTCATCTTCTACACCTAAATCACTTGTAGGTATGTTCTCATCTAAGAAGCCAAACACATCACTCACCATTCCTTGCATGTCATCAGCTATGTCAATCACAGGATAAGTAGGGCGTTTAGAAATCAAAGGTGAAATTTGATAACCTTTAATAAAACCATCACAAATTAGATGTATTCTAGCCTTTTCCCGATTGACCCATACTTGATTACCACATTTGATACATGGGCATAAAATCTGTCCCCTTAAAGACTCGTTAGCAAACATAAGATCAAGAAATTCTTCCAAGCCTTTTTCGTATTCAATATTCACTCTTGGTAACAACATCCAACTCTTGTCCATCTTGGCCCTTGATAAAAAGAAAAACAGTTAGTATCTCGCAAATTAAACTTAAAAAATCAATTACAGAAGATCATTCATTCGATTGGTCCCATAACTATCAGTAGCCGAAACAGACTAAATACAGTAGAATACTAGCAAATGTATATCTTTAAATGTGATTCGAGGTGTGCTTAATCTGATGGTACCAACAGTTAAGTAAAGAGAAAAGAAGAAAGGATAGTGGCACCATGTATAAATTTACAAACGAATTGACCAGGCTTAATTGGGATATTTGGGTTCAAGTAGTTTAGTTGCGTGTCATACCTCTGTTTAAAAACCTCCAAAACCATGGTAGAAAAAATTTAAAAGTACATAAGAAAATCAGCAGCAGCTAGTAGAACGAATACAAGGGAGTACTAATTTAGCTAGCAAAAAGGATATAATACTAATATGGGTTGGGTCAGATCTGGTGGATCATAGCTTGGGTCAAGAGAGACCCACTTTACCATCTTGGTCATGAGTCAAAACAGACCCACTTACCCTTTAGTTCCACATCACCTCGAGATCTCATTCAACACAACTTAACTTTAGACTATAATGTATCATTATGAAGCTTTTGTTAAGGGCTACGCGATCGTAAAAATTTTCACCAACAAAATGATCATCTCATTAATACACCCACATATATGGCCCTCTATATAAATTACTCATTGTAAAACACTCAACAACCCAAAAAGTGGATGACCAAACCGATTAATCATAAATACACATCTACTTACTCAAATCTCTATTCGAATATTAGTTTAATCATTTGGTACCTTAGCTAATACGTGTACTCATTTTAGAATGATCAGTATATTTCACAACCTATTTTGAGGATGACCTTGTATATTTACACATATACCATTGATATTCTAATTATATTTTGAGGATGACCTTGTAATTAATAATTGGAATCTTTATCCAGCTTTTAGTTCTAAAGCATTATTTAAATATGTTATTATTTCCCTTTGTAAATTATACCAGTTGCACACATATATCAAATGGAAAAAGAGGACAGATTCTGGCAAAACGATAGTCACGTCGTGATTAGCATCATCTCGTGTCACTATAAACTCAGGCTTCTAACCACAAAGAACTAGCTAGCTAGCATCAATACAATCTTTAAATTTCCTAATTTCATGTTGAACCTTTGCCCCCAATCGATTCATTACATAACAATTTTCTAGGTTAAAAAGAATAGAATACTTACAATTTGATAATGAAGAAGATGAAGGTGGAAGATTAAAAATCTGAGCTTTATTGATTCTCGTTCCTGGTTGAATCGCAAAACACAGGGACAATTCGTGCGTTTCTCTTTTATTTCATTATCTCTGTGATTTTGGGTCTCTAGAATAAATGAGAAGGGAGAAATATATCTACCCGTATATTGTTTTATTATTCTTGCATATTCAATAGTTTAGAACAACTATTAATTGATTTATCACAATAATACTTTTCGATTTTGGGTATTACACTTCAAATATTACTTCCTCCGTCCTACTTTTATTGTCTACTTTTGATTTTTGAAATATTTTTTTTTGACAATTTTGATCTTGAATATTTTTGTTTGTGTTTTATAATATTTGACGTAAATTATACCCATGAAAATACATTCAAAACCCAAACCATTCATATATTTTGCATCAAATATTATATAACACAAACAAAAACTTTTAAGGTTAAAGTTATCAAAGAAATACTTCAAAAGTAAAAAATGAACAATAAAACTGGGACGGATGGAGTATATATTTGTTACTATGTAAGAAATTATACATTGAGTCATGGATGTCTATTTGAGTTGTTAGATAAGAACGGATAATATTATTACCTGTTTTTGAATGCAATGTGAGAATAAACATTAGTGGACTATACAACATAATACTTAATATTTTGGTTTTCATTTGAATTTGCTAGAAAACTCTAATCTAATCTAATATATATATATATATATATATATATATATATATATATAGTAACGGGATCAAAAAAGAAGAAAAATTAGATGGAGAAGAGGGAGAAAGCAATATGATTCAGTATTTTTATACTATGATTCATTTTTTTATTATTATAATAAAAAAATGAATCATAGTATAAAAATACTGAATCATATTGCTTTCTCTCTCTTCTCCACCTAAATTTCCTTCTCCCTTGATCCTAATCCTATATATATATATATATATATATATATATATATATATATATATATATAATCCATCCATGACCGTACTAGGATAAAATGAGTAAGAGTAGATATAGTCATATAGTGAAATTTTAAATCTGAACATGTATTTTATTGACCCAAGTAAAAGAAAAATCTCATATGAATATTGCCTACCCTTTAATAGATTTCTAAATCCGCCACTGGAATGTAGATGACAAACAACTTATTTCACGTCTAATCTAACATATATGACAATAAATAACATTTTTTAACTTGATGGAAATAATATATTTGATTGGATAAGTAAAGGGTTAAAGCCGCAAATCGTCCTTGTATATAACATAATCATCATGATTCTTATTTGATAATATTAGTATTGTTTTACGTGGCATTACCGTATTATGTCACGTAATACATATTATCAAGGTCGACACATAATTTAATTTGCACTAAAAGTGTTAATTTTAGACTAATTGGTTAATTTTGGGTCAATTTTGTTAATTTTTAGTAGGGGATGGATTTGTTGGGTCTCCTCCCCATTTTTTTGGTTGGGTCTAAATGTGTTTTTCACTATAATATCTAATTGTATAACAATAAACCAACGGGTTTAGACAGGTATAGCGGGTAATTTTTTTTACATTGTTTCATTTTTTTTTTTCATTTTCACTCAAATTTAAAAAAATAAAAATTTGGTTAACCCGATGACCCGACCCGAGACTCATTTGACCCGGACTCGTTTACACTCATCCTTCTAAATGACTCATCTACAAATGGACCCATCTAGACCCAAACCTAGCTAGACCCGTAACCCGACCCGAGCACCTCTAATTTGTACATTGGGATACTATGTAATTATCCAAAAGTTGGGTACCCAAGAAATTCACCATTTTTAATTTGTATTAATATAAGTTTTTAACTTTAATTAATAAGCTTTATAAAGTAAGATGCTTGATCTGTATATTGCTGTACGTATGTTGCTGTATACATAAAAATAATTATTGATTTACAATCCATCCATGTTATAATATTATAAATCATCATCGATCATTATCATGATATATACATATGTTCTCAAACATATATCTAATCTAATAACCATTATTTTTGCTTCCCAGATGCTTTCCCTCCCCAAATTACAACTATTCCCTCCCTTAATTTCAATAATGCCTCCAACAATTTCACCATTAATTCCTCCTTTTCTGTTACTAAAAATCCTCAAGGATATTCCCAAAATCAAAACCCTATCAACCTCTCATTCAATAACTCCCACGCTGCAGCAGTTCCAGATCGTGTAAGACACAGATTCAGGTATCAATTTTTTTTTTCTGTTCATCAAAAAATTATAAGGTCTGTTTTTTCATGAAAGGATTTAGGGCATGTTTGGTACGATGGAATGAAATGGTGAGAAACGGAATGCCCTGCATCCTCTGGTGCTACCGATTGATCTAGATTTTCGATCGAATCTAGAACATCGTATTCTTCTATGTTTCTCTTGTTGGCCAAAACACTTGAATTTTTGGTGGTTACTGAATCAGAAGCTGTTGCTTCTCCTTGATTTTCAATCGAGATACAAAACCCCTGGTTTGATTTATTTGATTTCAATTTATAAGATAAAAATCCCTTTAATGAACACGTGATTGATCTGCAATATGCTACGGGGTAGAAATAAAGTAGATGCATTCATCATCATTATATCCTTTGTAGAATAGATTTGTGGGTAAATTTTGGGGGTTTAATGTTTTTATTTACGATGACCTCACTATATAGTATATACTCACTGCTGCTTTAGACTACATGTTCTCCTGGAAATCACGTTTTTCAGATGATAACAAACAGTCACTTATGCTTATGTGGTTTATATTATTGATAGAGAAATGGAGAATGCGAGTGGACATGTGAAGTTCCAAAATTATTACAGTCGTGTGCATGTACAGTTGAGTGGTACTTGTAAGATGTGGAGATCAGATGTAACATATGAAGGAGTTGTAGTTTTTTTGTTTTGGTTGGCGAATTTTTGAGTTCTTTTAGGGAGGTTTAGTTTTCTATCTTTTAGTTGCAGCTCATATGTGCGTGTGTTGGCTGTTTTTGATTCCTCTCTTATAGTTGTCTGTGTGTATGTCCTTCGAAGTTATTGCTTTTAATTTGGTGGTGTTGGCTGCTGTGTTTATGATTCTTGTATCCCAAATTCCATTTGTTTTTTAGTTATATTACTTTTTGGTACAGTGCTAATGGGAAGTCAAAGCAAACAAGATCAAGCTTCACAAAGACAATTGACTGATTACGAGAAGGATAGGTTGTTGAGAATTAAAGAGAACAAAGAAAGGTTACGGGAACTAGGGATTGAAAACATTTCTGAGTCTCTCACAAGTCTAGCACAAAGTAACAAAATAAAGAAAAGGAAAGACAAACCATCAGTTACCAACGAGAAGGATGTCGAGTATATGTCTGATCATGGTGGTGATAGTGAGCGCTACTACCATGAAGGAATTGATATAGGTGTCGCAGCACCTGCAAAGGTACCAAGATTAGCAATTTTATTTAATATTTTAGTCTATATAGGTTATTCTTTGATGAGATTTTACTTTCTTACAGAAACAATGTCCTCAGTATATTGCACCCATGTCTATGACTAAATATGCCAATTTAGCAAAAAGCAAACGGGTGATGGCTCCAAATGTCTCTTCTACATTATCAGTTAAGGAATCTTTCACCCGAAATGTTCAATGTGCTGATTCGAGTGCATTAAATAAGTCTAAACCACAACAGTGCGAGGAAGGTCGTAAGAGAAATGAACTACTGGTTGGCAAATCTGTAGCAACTGAAAAACAATCAACCAAAACAATGACTATGGCTGATTTGATCAAAAAGAAAAAGTTAGCAAAGAAAACAGAGGAATTCAAAAAGAAGTTTACAAAGCCTAGTTCAAGTAGAACAAGGAGAAAATTATTTCTTGTTGATGAAAATAGTGATGAGGATGATAACTCACAACTTCAAGGTAAATATTTATTGGTCTCGGACTTTTATATCTGTTATTTCTAACAACGTCCACTTTGAAAAATCATTATTTATAGTTACTCTCGTTTGATTATATATAGAGATGAACGAAGAGCAACATTGTGTTGAAGATGAAGACAGATATGAGATGATATTTAAGAATATTCAAAATGGAATTGAAGCTAATGACGTGAGATGTCAAGGTATATATGGGTCTGGATTGTTTTTGGATTTGAATGGTTTTGCTACTTTTTGTTAAGCTGCAAATCTGCTACTTTATGTTTTTGGATTTGAATGATTTGAATGGTTTTGCTACTTTCTATCTTTCAACACCATTATTGAATTTTTGTGGTTACAGATGTGGATGAAGTTGATAGAGAGCAAGATGATTCTGAGTACGAAGATGAAGATACAGACCATGAGATAGTTGATAATGAATTGGATAATGGTGCTGAATATGAAGATGAAGATACAGATCATATGATAGTTGATAAAGAGTTGGTTAATGAGGCTGAGGAACTTGTGGAAAACCGATGTGAAGACCCTAGATCAGCAAAAGAAACAGGTTAAGTATACTACACCATTTTTTGTGATTTTTACAGTACCATAATGATTAATGTTAAAATTTGGCACAAAATCAATGTGTTTGGATATCTTTTACAATATTTATTTTATATATGTTTACATTATGTTTGAATAACATTTAGAGAAGAACATACATCGACTTTATAATTATAATTAGTGTTTAACTGTTGTAGGCGCGGGGAATGTACAACGAAGAGTAAGGGGTCCCACTCACATGAATAAAATATGGGGTGCTACAGAGATCAAAAAGGTTCAATTTAATGAATATGGGCAGCCAGTGGACAAGAAAAGAACTAGTCAGTTGACCCATTTCATGGGATCTGTTGTTAGGGGTGGAAAATACTGTCCAATTTACTTACCTTGGCACAAAGTGAGTGATACTAAGAAACAAAAGCTGATAGAACTCTTACAGGTACTTTAAAAATTAAATTTATATTGAGACACCTAAACTATTAGTTTACTCATTTAACTCGACTTATTACTTTTTCAGACAAAGTTTGATATTCCTTCAAGTTCTTATGACTGGATCTTAGCATCATTTGCAAAGAAAGTGAGAAATTGGAGAGCAACACTGAAACAGTACCATGACCCATCTTTGCCTCTAAAGCAACAAATAAAGTCTAGGCCGGAACGAGTTCATAAAAGTCATTGGAAGAGACTTGTTCAGTATTGGAATGAAGAGGCGTCTAAGGTATTAACTATTTTGTTTCTTTTGACATTCGTAAGGTATAAAACAATAATTTCACTTGTAATAAAATTTCTCTTTAATTTATCTTTTTCACTTTTCCACTTTTCCACAATAGAAACTCAGTGAGAAAAATAAGGAAAATAGGGCCAAAAAGAAGATGATTCAAGTTACTGGTAAAAAAAGTTATGCGAGAGTCCGTGAAGAGTTGAAGGTATATTTATATTATAGTGTTACTATTATTTGTATGTTTATAAATTGTTTGTATGTAACATTCAATGTATATATATTTTTAATACAAACTCTGTTCAAACAGGCTTCTTTGGGATGTGAACCAACTAGAATGGAGATGTTTCGTGCGTGTTTCTCTAAAGATGGTACTACAAAGAACAAAAAAGCTGCGAAGGCAATGGTATGCACTATACATGTTTCTGCCACATATCTCATTTTCTGATCATATATATGGTTTTTCCGAGAGCATCTATATTGTTTCCATAAACACATCATTGACCACATTTACATATATCCATTGCATAACTGAAATATATATATATATATATATATAGCATTTGTAAGTCAATGTAACTATGCAAATTGATTCTACTTCTTTTATAATGTTTTTAATCTAGAAAAAGATGGAAAGGTACAAGTCAAAGCTTCCAAAGGGTTCAATTGATAAGCCAGGGCCAGAAGACACGTTCTCCAAAGTTATAACCAATGATCAAAATGGTCTTGCCCGTATGTTTGGGCTAGGTGTTCGTGCTAGCGATGTTTGGGGTGTGATTCCTAGTCGTTCAGCTTGTCGTAGAGAAAATGTAGAATTAAAGATTCGAAACGAACAACTGGAAGCAACAGTGACTCAATTAAAACACAAGGGATCAGAAAGGGAAGGATCGAGCGAACATGGCATTAATGACTCACGTGTCCCTTTACGGGTATGTGTTTTATTTACATTACTTTTTATTTATGTGTTCCATTTTACTGATGTATACATGTTTATTTGAATATGATTGACATATTGGTTAATAATACAATTTACAGGTTGGAGCAGAGGTTTACATTCGAAATATTTTTAAATCTAGTGAGATTGTAGCGAAAGGTAGGATTAAGAGCTTGGATCCGAATGAGTATGTTGGTGGTGCAGAGATTGGACCGGATTGGTGTGAGGTATATATACAAACCCCTATCATTAGATCTGCACGTTTGGTGAGGCCATACGAATTACTTGTCACAATTGAAGATGCTGTTGGAGCAACTACCGCGTGGCCTTGTCCATTTGTGTCGGTATGTTGAACTTATATACCTTTCATTTATCTACTTATTTTTTTGCATGAATTTGGTTACAATAATCTTATACAGCATCAATATTACACCAACGGTGTAAATATGGAACTATTTTGAAACAGTCAATTTGAAACACTAACACCACACAAGGATTAGCTATAGTGTCCCAAGCTATGTTGTTGATCTACCCCATTTCTTGCCACATCCCCCGGATCATTAGTCCATCTCACCCATTTTCATTTATCTGCCCATCTTGTTCTCATCTACTTATCCACGGGTCTGGTCTTGAAATAAACCCAAAGTTTATACTTATGTACATGTTGTATTTTTTGTAGGTTATGCGTGAGGAAGATGCGTGATGAAGATGTGCGAGGGAGATGCGTGATGAAGATGTGTGATGACTTAAAACTGTGTTATTTATTTTGGTTTAATTTTTGTTTGCTTGATACTCTTGGTTTATCATGTAATCGTTATCATGAGGTCTTTATTTATGACGAAGTTATTACTATGTTATGTTAAACTCTTTTATTATGAAATGACTTCTTTGAATCATAATTTGATTCTATTGTTTTAGTATCTATTGAATGATCTATGGGCTCATACAATTTAAATAGTAATCATTATTTGTGTTAATTTTGGATAATATATCGTACAATATATGTAATATTGAATTGGAAACAATTCTTGGGACGCTATTGAGTTTTTAGGACGTTTGTCAGTGTCCCAAAAGATTATTTCAAGCACACGTGTATTAGTCAATAAAACATAAAAAAGTGTCCTATTATATTGTTAGGACGTTTCTACGTGTCTCAAAGACAAAAGTCGGCACACATGTATTAGAATTTAGAACATCAAAAAGTGTCATATTAGATTTTTTAGGACGTTTGTGGGTGTGTCAAAAGATTATAGTAGACACCTGTATTACAACTTAGAACATCAAAAAGCGTCATATTTTAAGCTTGTTAGGACGCCATATGTGTTGCATTAGACATTTCAGAAGACCCATATAAAAGTGTCCCATAATCTATATTAGGACGCCTAACTTATTACGACGCCTTTTTATGGGACGCCTAAATGATTGGTCCTATCAGATAAAAAGTCCTATAAAGTAGTCTTTAAGGACACTAACGAGTGTCCTATAATGCTAGATTTGTTGTAGTGAATAGATGGGACATATTGGGCAGGGCAGGAAGTGTTTTGACTGGATGGAATGTTTGACAGGCTTTTACTCTGATGTTATTTTGATAACTAAAGAGACGTTTTGAATTATATAACACCGAGTTTGTTGAAATGTCATGTATTTAGTTTGAAAAAGTTTACTGACATTTTGAGTACATTGATAGAATGTTTTTAAATATACGCTTCCGAGTCGCAATTATTATATTATTGTTTATAATGAAACGAGGGGTGTTATAAGTTGGTATCAGAGCAATAGTTTGGGTGAATTGAACATGATAGATTGTTCAATCCTAAACTTGATTGAGTTGAGTCAAACATTCCAGAAAGTGTGGGTTAAGTTGATTAGTGAATGTGTGAGAAAGTAGTTAGTTGAATATGTACTAACCTTTAACAAGTTGTGAAGTTGTTGTTTGATTGCAGAGACGGAGGAACATGAGTATCTGACTGGTATATTTCATGTTTCCTCAACACTCGTGGGCTTAAGATTTCCAGGTAATCTTCGATAAGCCTATGTTAATTTACATTAACTTGAATTGTTTACTCTGTTATGTTGAGTAAGCTTTGTTGTGAAATTAATTGAGTCAGACTGATATGACTCCCTAGTTTTGAGTCAACTAATTATTGCTATAGGCTGACATGAGGAGAGAAGTGTTAAATGAGATGCTCATTATTGTTAGTATTTCTGATTGAATTAAGAATGCAGAAATATGATTAAGTAAATAGAAAAGAGTTGATTAAGGTTCAACTGGATTGATGTTAGAACCTAAGGAGTGTCTTTAGTGGTGAGACAAAATAATTGATAGTATTATGTAAATGAATTGATCACAAGGTGTGACCTAAATCCTTGTTAAGGAAGGTTGTGTCATTTGAATTGATAATGACTACTATTTGAGAAAATATGTGTTTATGTGACTATATGATATGTGTTGACTATAGTTAAACACTTGATCTAAACCATGACTGATAGGTTTATAAGAAATAGGGCTTATGATAAAGCTAAATTGATTTGGGAAGTGATAGATCTTTCTGGTCAATTGAGCATTAAGAAATGAAATGTTTTATAGTAACATGATTGAGTAGGCTTGTTGTGACAGTGATGCTTGATAGTATAGCATATGTCAAAGTGATGATAATTAATTAAGATGTGTCCTGAATTTTGAGGAAAATAGGGACATTGATTAATGTTAAGTATTGAAACTATGATGATGGGTTATCATATGTTTGAGGTTTCAGATAAGTGATATACTGAGTGATTCAGTTGTTGAAAATTAGAACATTGTGTGTATGTGAGATGACTTGCATAGGTAAGGTTGAATATGTAAAGTAGTAAGCTGATTTTGAGTATGTATCAGCTGTTAGAAATTATTAAATAAATGTTGATTGATTTGAAATCATGAAGTATTTAATATATATGAGATGAAAATAGATCACATTGATAATTATAAAGTAGAGTAGCCTGAGAATGGATTGTGAAGAACATAATCTTGCAACGCCTGATCACCGTTGTTATATTATGCTGTGTCACATGAACTTGTTGAGGCTATTTAGTATAAAAAGAAATGTAATGTGATTTAGGAAAACTGAGCATGAAAGTATGCTAAGTGGTTTAATAGTTGTTTTGATAAGAAAACAATTGGTTGATAGAACTGTAACATTTAGAATGTAAATGTGAGAGTGTAAATAATGTTTGTCATTGATAGTTGTTTTGTTGATAAACATAAATGACAAATTGGATTCTGTTAAATAGGTAATTGTGATTAATAATGAGAGATTACCTGTAGGTAGAATTGCATAGTGTTGAAATGAATCACTATGTTATAGCTGGCTTGTATGAAGCCAAAGTTGAGATAGGTTGATATTATTTTGCTTGAGAAACTACTAGTAATTATTGAATGTAATAATTTGAAGTTTATGTTTGAAAGTAAACATACAATATGAAATGGCTTGTATGGAGCCAAAATTGATGTAGGTTGACTTTGTCCTTGTAAAGGATTGATAAGATTATTGAAAGTAATAATTTGGAATATATGTTTGAAAGTGAACATATAAGATGAAGTGGTTTGTTGTGAGTTAATATTGATAGTATGTTAACTTTGAAAGTCAAACCATGAATAGAGAACTGTGTATAAAATTAATTGCTTGTGATTGGTTTGAGGATAGGTCAAACTTGAGAAAAAGCAGTTAGAGGATTTTATTGATTGGTTGATTTAAATCAAATTTGACATTTAGTCAACTGTGTGTGTTGAAATAGTCTAACATAGATTGAAATGTTATGATTGTATGGAATATGATTGAATTCCTAGATTTGCTTAAATTATGTTGAA